>OY987209.1:0-630000 GCA_963920795.1 Eutolmus rufibarbis | reverse complement strand
TTGATAGATTGTCACCTTCTAATATAGTTTTGACACATCTGCTTTGATGTTTCCGGAAGTTCCTTTGCGTTAGTGCGTATGCATGTCTGCGCATTTCTCTTTTATTTCTGTAAGACCCTTTTGTTGGAATTTTCTTCTTATTGCTCTTCTTCGATTGTCTAGGAAATATTGCCATTAGGTAGGATGCTAGGTTGACCAGTGTCGCATTCTTACCTATTAATGTAGCATTGTTAATTACTTGTTGTAAGCGGACATGACTATATTTATCTTTGCCGCTTGGGCCAGAGAGATTTGTTAGAAATTGCAGAAACTTGTCTTGAGTATTATCGTTTTGGGTGATTGCATTAGAATGAGAGTTGGGTGGACAATTGTTCTCGTATTCAGTATGTATAATATTAATATTTTGGTTAGATACAATAAAGTGAGAGTCGGGTGGACAAGTGCTCTCGGGTTCATTAAGTATAACGTTGTCATCAAGGGTGGATACGGGTGGTGAGACCTGTGATGACTGAGATAGCTGTGAGAGGAAATCCTGGACCGCCTCTTTATAACACAAACTTTGGCGGACTTTCTTTATGGCTTCCAAACTCCTGTTTGGACAGACTTCTAATAGCGCCTGATTAATTGCTTTAACTCTGTTGTTATTGAGTGTGATTTCTGCTTCATTTCTTGCCAGGATTAGTAATTCTTCGGATGTCCATCTCACTTTGATGTTATTACGAATTCGTTTACTGTCTAGTTGATCTGCGTGAGCTTTCCTCATATGGACACCTTTCCCAGTTTTGGAAGTGAAAGTTCTTTCACAGAAGTCGCATTGAAACAAGCCGGGTTCGTCAATGGATTGTTGGGACGCCTGGTCAGAGGACCCTGCGCCGTTACCTGTTCCGAGGCATTGATTATCTAAGTTTGCGCCAACAAGTGAGAGTCGAAGGGGATGGCAACCCCTAGGACCCTATAAGCCTACCCCGTTAGCCAGACTGGCATAAGCCAGACTGTTACCGGCGGGAACCACTAGGAGGTGGGGATTCGGCACATCTATGATCTCTTAAGGGGATTTTGGAATCAGTGGATCAGCCCTTTGACCAGTATAAAGCTGGAATCAGTCCCCACCTTTACGCCGAAGCACCAAAAGAGCCGCTTTAAGAGAGTCATAGTTACTCCCGCCGTTTACCCGCGCTTACTTGAATTTCTTCACTTTGACATTCAGAGCACTGGGCAGAAATCACATTGTGTCAACACCCGCTAGGGCCATCACAATGCTTTGTTTTAATTAGACAGTCGGATTCCCCAAGTCCGTGCCAGTTCTGAATTGATTGTTAATTGATAGCCGTTATAAATTTATAAATATGATAAATCATATATATAGTAATATAAGAAAAACAAGTTCTTCTTATAAAAACATATAAAATATGAATTATATCAAATTTTGTAAATTATTAGCAAGAAAGTTCCACAATT
This sequence comes from Eutolmus rufibarbis, assembly GCA_963920795.1. Classification (NCBI taxonomy): domain Eukaryota; kingdom Metazoa; phylum Arthropoda; class Insecta; order Diptera; family Asilidae; genus Eutolmus; species Eutolmus rufibarbis. The sequence goes on along the minus strand of OY987209.1, from coordinate 628,542 downwards.
GGCTACGTTAACTTCTATCCGGGGAACAGATATACATAATCTTTAGAAAAAAAAAATTTTATAAATCCTATTTTACCCAGAACGAGCACATAAACCATAATATTGTTTCCCAATCAAGCCCGACTATCTCAATCTTCAGAGCCAATCCTTATCCCGAAGTTACGGATCTAATTTGCCGACTTCCCTTACCTACATTATTCTATCGACTAGAGACTCTTCACCTTGGAGACCAGCTGCGGATATCGGTACGGCCTGTTAAGAAGTTTGCGTAACCCCACCATAAATTTTCAAGGTCCGAGGAGAAAATATCGACACAGCAGTAAATGCCATGCTCTTCTAGTCCATCTACCATATCTCTCTTCGAAAGACTTCCATGGTAGTACGACTATAAAACAGAAAAGAAAACTCTTTCGATATTTCTCGACGGCTTCTTTATGGTTGTTTCTGTTGCCAGGATGAGCATTAGATAGCCCATTTTTAATAACAAACGTATACTCAACAGGTTACGGAATTGGAACCGTATTCCCTTTCGTTCAATAATAATAAAGTGTATATTTATATTTTAATATTTATATATAACTTATCATTTATCAGCTTTCGCCTTGAACTTAGGACCGACTAACTCGTGATCAACCACTGTTCACACGAAACCCTTCTCCACTTCAGTCCTCCAAGGTCTCATTCGATTATTTGCTACTACCACCAAGATCCGTACCAATGATGGCTCCATGCAATCTTACGATAAACACTTCTATGCACATCATTGTACCCTCCTACTCATTAAAGTTTCAAAATTTATTTAAAATATAAATATTATAAATAAATCATATACTTTAACGGTGATGTATAGGCATACAACTTGAGCGCCATCCATTTTAAGGGCTAGTTGCTTCGGCAGGTGAGTTGTTACACACTCCTTACCGGATTACGACTTCCATGCCCACCGTCCTGCTGTTTTAAGCAACCAACGCCTTTCATGGTATCGGTATGAGTTGTTAATTTTGGCGCCTTAACATCACGTTTGGTTCATCCCACAGCGCCAGTTCTGCTTACCAAAAATGGCCCACTGGGCACAATATATCATAACCTATACCTTCATATCAAGAAAGGTTAGGTTCTTACCCATTTAAAGTTTGAGAATAGGTTAAGGTCGTTTCGGCCCTAAGGCCTCTAATCATTCGCTTTACCAGATAAGATTATTTTTAAATAACATTTATATGCACCAGCTATCCTGAGGGAAACTTCGGAGGGAACCAGCTACTAGATGGTTCGATTGGTCTTTCGCCGCTATACCCAATTCTGACAATCGATTTGCACGTCAGAACTGTTTCGGTCTTCCATCAGGGTTTCCCCTGACTTCTACCTGATCAGGTATAGTTCACCATCTTTCGGGTCACAACATATATGCTCAAGGTAGGCTCCAGTTCGGGGTATATAAAATAATGTAAACGGTTAACAAACATTATATATATACATAACTATATAGAACGCCCCGGGATGGATTATATAAAAAATAATAATTTATATAATTAATCCCATTTTATAAAAAAACAAAGTTAAGTTATTTACGCCTTTAGGTTTTTAAAATACCCAATGACTTGCGCACATGTTAGACTTGTTGAGCACACGCATCTGAAAAAGAAGAAATTAAAAATTAAAATGAAATATATATAATAAAATAAAAAATTACCTGAGGCACCCGGGATGCCTCGTCAGGTGCCGATCCATGTAGCACTAAAATAAATAAAAAAAATGAATTAAAATTTATAAATAATGGCTTATTTAAATTACCCACACCACAAAATAACAAAACATATCAGGAAACTGCCTTTCCTACTGGCATTGGAGCCACCACCAATTCACAAGTTATGCTGTAGCATAACTATTTTCGGTTCTCCGCGAACTTCATGAGCAGTACATAACTAATATGCAATTTCCGTAGATTTGCACACATGTTTTGCATCTCCGTGTTTTTTTGGGCCGTGCAGGCCAGTAATTAATTGCAATTTAGCAATTATTGTCGAAATTGACATTTCATCGGCAACATAAACACATGTTGCCGATTAGCACAATTACGCATTTTCTCAGCGCAATTTTCACAACAAACACAAAGGACAGCACATAGAACACTTAGCAAACGATGCACAGGTACACAAACACGGAACTCACCTGCAAAAACGCGAAATATCGCGGACACTCCATTTCCCGCACTCGCGCGTACTTCAACCGATCGAGTTGACTGAAACGTCAAATCGGTGAGTTTTTTGACGGCGATCACGATGGGACTACCAGGTAAACGCGGAATTTACCTGGTAGATCACAAAATCGAATTAATTGATTCGCGTATGTTTCCCATTAGTGGGAAAGAGATGCACCGTGCGACCGGGACGGCAGAAAACGCGTTCCACACGGGAAAAATGGTCAAAATATGGCAGTTGGCAGCCATATTGAACAAAAGGGATTAATTTATTTATATTTAAAATGTGGGGCAGAAAATGCGTGGATAACAAAAGAAATACATTGCGGATTCATTCCGCCATATATTTTCATTAACAAACTGATTATCCAGGGACCACTTTCGCTGCGAATTATGAATTTATTTGTGGAACCTGGAAAGTAATCAGCTGGTTTTTGGGTATATAAACCCCCCATTTTCCTTCACTCGCTCTCTTGCGCAGTGTATTTACAAGTGATAAAGTAGTGTGATTTTTTATAGTAATTTTTTTGCATACAGAACGAAATTCCTAATAAAGGTATTGTTCTTATATGCTGAAAGGAGGACATAGTGGTGATAAGTGTTAAGTAGTTGGTTTTTCTTTGAAATATTTACAGACTTAGTTTTTTTACCTTTAACGTAGTGCATGCTTGCTTTCTTGATTTAATTTGTTTAACTTTTGGTTTTTTTGAGAAATAATAATTTGTAGATTTTTATTATTGGGAACAATTTTATATTAATTTTTTTTGTGTGTGAATAATACAAAAATTAATAATACATACCACATTGAGCCGAAGTCTAGTATAGGTGATTAATTATATGCTCAGTCTAGAGCATTTTAATCACAATCGTACGAACCTTCAAGGGCCAACTGCTTAAAAACCACATGTAATCTTGGGTTAGCTGAGCAAGGATTATTTGATCAAGAAATTTCTAGCTCGTGAAATTTTGATCAGATATAATCAAATAACGCCAGAAGCCAAGATATTACATGATAAACCCAACCAAAAGGACAAATAAAAACAATATTATAGTGAAAATTTCCAGTGTATTTATTGTAACTGTATCCAATGAATAAAAGTGAATATAAGCCTGCACACATTATTTTTTGCTCAATTACCGCTACACATTTTTTCCTGAACCAAGGTACCTCACGGTACATTTTTTGGTGGTTCCATCCAGGAAGTGTACGGCTTATTCACTGAAGATTGAATACAGTTGCAATAACGGTTCGGTTAACTAAATCGTCGTGAAGTACGGGAATAATCGCTTAAAATGTCGTCGTTGACAGAGCTTCTAGATCAAGAAATAGTCTTGAGAAAAATTAATTGAGAATGGTCGAAAAACCAGTTTAACAAAACGTACGCAAGGTTTTTTCGAATCTAAAATGTCTGATCTGAAACAAATGTGGCAGGATTATTGTAAAACGGACATGGAAATAAATACGACGATATTGGCTTTGAAGAAAAGTCACGAATATACAGAACAAGACAATTATAGCCTCGTGGAGAGCAAATATTCTGAATATCTCGGTGAATTAGTTGAGGGTCTACGAAAACTCGTACCAGTGCAGGAAACCTCGTCAGCAGTTCCAATGCACTCAACAACCGTAGTTCAAACGGAATCTTTTCTTCCGAAAATTACAATACCAAAGTATAACGGGGACTATGACTTGTGGCGATCATTTCATGATCTATTCGTCTCACTCGTACATAATAATACAAAGCTAACAGCAGTCCAAAAGCTACACCATTTAAAAACTTGTTTAATCGGAGATGCAGAGAAATTATTACGGCATACTCCTATTACAAATGATGATTATCTTCCCGCGTGGAATAAATTAAAGGAGAGATACGAAAATAAACGAATCCTTGTTAATCATCAATTAAAGGCACTAACAAATTAAGCTAAACTAAATACCGAAACAGCAAAGGGACTCAAATCAATAATTGACACGACAGCAGAATGTCTACAACAATTAAAGAGTCTAGCTGTAGACACTACTTCATGGGATGTTATTCTCATTTATCTGCTGGTTCAAAAATTACCCTTCGCAACCATGAAACTATGGGAGGAGGAACAAGGTGGAGATCAAGACACACCAACCTACGCAGAATTTAAACAATTCTTAGAGACTCGTTTAAGAGTTCTTGAATCCATATCGGATAGCATTACCAGTAAACCTATGCAAACAAAAATTCACACATCAAAGGAAAATACAAGAGCATATCACACCACTAAGGAATTTAAGTGTCCCCTCTGTAAATCAAACCATTTTATTCAGAGGTGCTCACAATATATCGACATGGACATACCAATGAGATATAAAACCTTAAAGGCAGCTGGACGCTGTTTAAATTGTCTGGGACTTCATCCCACAAAACATTGCGCAAGCAAGCATAAATGCAATAAATGCAATCAACGACACCATACAACACTGCACGAGTGTCGTAACAACGAACAAGCAACGTTCGAAAGAAAAAATTATTCGGGAGCATACCCAACCACATCTCAAGCAAATGCTGAACCCAATCCAGCAAATCGAGCAGTACGATCGATCGATCATACTCATGGCTTAAACACTAGCCAAACATTCATCAACACGGAACACCAGAATGCCCTGCTTCCAACAGCGTTAGTAAGGACAGAATCAAATTCTGGTAAACCAATCATCTTACGTTGTCTAATCGACAGCGGCTCGCAATCCTCTTTCATCACAGAGGATGCCTGTAGAAGACTAGGAGCTCAAGGAAGCCCTACATCTGTGGACATTTCAGGACTGAACAACAGTCCTACAGCCACTTCAACTCAGAAAACCAAACTGGTTCTGAGGTCTCGGGATACACAATCTAGCGCAAAGGTTGAGGAAGAATTTTTAATACTAAAGCATCTTACAACCGACCTGCCAGACAAATCAGTATCCCCGCAGGAATACAAGTCACTAAATAACCTGCAACTCGCCGATCCTACATTTTGGAAACCTGGCCCAATAGACGCATTATTAGGAGCCCGGGTCTATGCCAAAATTCTTCGAAAGGGCATTCAAATGGGAACGGACACAACACCAACAGCCATCAATACGATGTTCGGTTGGATTCTCTTGGGATCAACGTTAAACTATAACAATCCCACATCTTCATTCGCCGTCACGGTAAACAACGACAATATATGTCAATTAATTAAAAATTTCTGGGAAATCGAAGAGTCTCCCACAGTTTCTTTGCTCACTCCTGAGGAGCAAGAATGTCAGCGCATATACCAAGCTACTCATCAGCGCCTCGATAATGGTACATACCAAGTCAAATTACCATTCATCAACAATCAGCCGCCTATCCTGGGGCAATCAAGAAACCAAGCACTTAAACGATATGATAGCCTACAAAAACAATTCAGGAAAAATACTGAATTTAAAAGAGACTATGAAAAATGCTTGGATGAATATATTGAATTAGGACACATGGAGCCTATCAATCCTCCACAAAAAGACGAGGCACATTATTATATACCGCATCATGCGGTATTCAAGGATAGCACTACGACGAAGCTACGAGTAGTGTTCGATGCCTCTGCAAAATCTTCAAATGGCAAATCGCTAAATGATCTACTTTTAAATGGACCGGTTTTACAACCAAAACTTTTTGCCACATTATTAAACTGGCGTAAATATAAATACGCCCTAAATGCAGATATCGAAAAAATGTATCGCATGATCGCGGTACATCCGGAGCATAGGACGTTCCAACGAATCATTTGGAGACATCCTGAAACCACAGAAATGCAGGATTATCAACTAAATACGGTCACCTTCGGCACTTCTTCGGCGCTATACTTAGCCATTCAAACCCTACAACAGCTAGCGAGGGACGAAGCGGAAAGATGGCCAGTAGCTGCCAAGGCCGTGTTAAACCATTTTTATGTCGATGATGTATTAACCGGAGCGGATACACCACAAGACGCAAAAATCCTGCAGCAACAGTTAATCGACATGCTGCATTCTGGCGGATTCAACTTAAGGAAATGGACCAGTAACGATCCACAATTGTTACAACATTTGCCAAAGGAACACCGCGAATTTAAGGAGGCCCTAGAATTATCCGAAACTCAATCAATAAAAACACTAGGTCTCCGATGGCATCCAAAGCCAGATTATTTCAGTTTTACACTAAAACCATGGCGATCACAATCAACCACGACCAAGCGATCAATACTATCCGAAGTTGCATCTTTATATGATCCTTTGGGATGGTTAGCACCAGTAATAATCAGAGCCAAAATATTGATGCAAATATTATGGATTACTGGATGTGCTTGGGATACGACGGTATCAGAAACCATCGAAGTACAATGGCAGACATTCAAGGATGAATTGCGCGCCATCGAACTCCTCAAGATTCCTAGATGGATACACTACTCCACGAATGCAAAGGTACAAATTCATGGATTTTGTGATGCATCGATGAAGGCCTTTGCTGCCGCAATTTATTTACGGATTGAAAACGAGAATGGAGTTGTACGATCATTCCTGCTAACAGCAAAAACCAGAGTAGCTCCTACAAAACCAACAACGATTCCTCGGTTGGAACTAAACGGCGCACTACTATTAGTCAAACTAATACAGGCAACAATTAGAGATATGAAATTGGACAACGTTCCTATATTCGCCTGGACGGATTCTACGATCGTGTTACAGTGGATAAAAGAACATCCGGGTCGATGGAAAACCTATGTAGCCAATCGGGTAGTAGCCATTCAGGAGATTCTACGGTTCGACCGTTGGCGTCACGTTCCAACCAGTTCAAATCCAGCAGACCTCGCATCTAGAGGGGTAAAAGCGACCATGTTAGTAGACAACCATTTATGGTGGCATGGTCCATCATGGTTGTCTCAAGATGATGAAGAATGGCCAAAACATAAAACCATAATTGAAGATACGACATTGGAAGCTAAGGAACTAATCACCATCAGCTTCAGCACCAATTTAGATACCAGCATTCTTCATCGATATTCATCATTTACTCGACTAGTACGGGTTATCGCGACAATAAAGCGCTTCGCGGACAACTGCCGCCAAGCGCAAACCAAACGTACAACCTATCTTACTAGCATGGAACTTAAGCAAGCAGAAAATATCATTATAAGACTGGTACAACAAATCAGTTTTCCCAAAGAGTACACCGACTTACTAAACGACGTACCTCTTTGTCGTCAGAGTCGACTTCTACGCCTCAACCCGTTTATAGACAAAGACGGATTAATACGAGTAGGTGGAAGACTCGATAAGGCAGAAGTTTCCTACAACAGGAAACATCCTCTCATCCTCCCTAAGGATCACCATATTACAGGGATTCTAATAGACAGAATTCATTTAAATACATTGCATGGTGGCCTTTCACTAGTATTGAATACAAGTCGTGATAAATATTGGATTTTAGATCCCCGACGTTGTATCAGTAGAAGGATCCATAAATGCATTCAATGTTTTAGGCATCGAGCAGAAGCAAATACCCAATTGATGGGAAACCTCCCAAAAGCAAGAGTAACCATCACCACCCCATTTACAAGGGTTGGTATAGATTATACTGGACCCGTTCTCATCAAAACATCAGTATTACGCAATGCCAAATTACAAAAGGCATATTTTTGTATTTTTGTGTGTATGGCCACAAGAGCCATACACATTGAAATGGTATCCAACCTGACATCTGAAGCCTTCATTGCGGCATTGAAAAGACTCATTGCCCGTCGAGGTTTCTGTACCGACATCTATTCAGATTGTGGTACTAATTTCGTTGGTGGTAAGTCAATCTTAGAAAAAGATTTACAACAAGCCATCCAACAAGCAACACCAAGTGCAGCCCAATATTTAGCCGCATCTTCGGTTACTTGGCATTTTAATCCACCAGCTTCCCCACATTTTGGAGGTATTTGGGAGGCTGGTGTAAAATCAGTCAAATATCATCTACGACGAGTTTTACAACATGCAAACTGTACATTCGAAGAACATTATACAGTTCTTACCCAGATTGAGGCTTGTACAAATGATGTTCCTCCGGGAACTTCTAAGTAATTCGAAAATCAAACACCGGTTGGGTTAAAATTATAACACTTTATTGCTTCAAGACTAAGTTATAACATTCGCTTCAATACGAGGTTGTAAGGCGAGGCAACTTTACCCGCTTGCGACTAAGAACAATTTCCAACTCTGACTGCCACTCAAATCGAACTATTGATTAAAAAGAAAGATCGGTTGAAGGGGAAAAAAGATTACGCATGCATTTCTGTCTGAATGCAGCAAGAAAGAAAGTTGGGGTCAAGTGGTGCGCTGAGTACTTAGCTTTTACTTTTAGGTCAGTTCATTGTTCTGGATTTGTTTTGGTTAGTTAAGCGTTTTGCTCTTTAGGTCTTTGTTTGGGGTATAGGATTGGGAAAGAGACATTATTGTTTGTTTTAAAAAGAAATGGTCTCAGCGTCTGTGATTATTTAGGGTAATGAAATTTCAGCGTTAATAAAGTTAGGAAATCTTAAAAGGAACTGATCTCAGCGTAAAGAATGTTAAGTGACGGAGGGTAATAATTTATAATAATTTAGGATAATTGAGGAAGGGTAAATATTTCTAATATTCTTAAAAGCGTAAAGAATATTAAGTGAGGAAGGGTAATAGTGCTTTATATTATAATTCTGTGTTGGGGTGAGGAGATTGTTGTAACACCCCCACCGTTAGAATGAGGCTCCGACGAAATTATTGGATACGAGATTCTTGGGTAGATGTTGCCTTTCCTTTTACAATAAAAGAATACAATTATTAGGAGTATTAATATAATTACAATTGAAATATCTGTACCGAAACTTATCATATTATTACTACCGGTCTTAAATATCAGTGATTTAATGTTGCTTTCACTTTGTAATTGTTTTAGATATAATTCCTCTAATTCGATTTCAGGTATATCCTGAACATGTTCTCTGATTTTTGTTATAAAATTGGGCAAAATTAGGTTGTCATAAACTCTAAGGTTGGTGTTTACATAGCTATTATTTCCTATTTCTATTTTACAGTTTTCAAATTTTATTAAGAAATTCCCTTTGATATTAATTTTTGCATTCTTACAATTTTGTGTAATATTTAGATTGTTTACATTTTTCAATACGATTACACCCGTCATGATTTCTTTTATTTCTTGTTTCAATAGATTTTTAGTTTTACAATGAGCTTCTTCGAATTTTATTATACTACTGATACAGTTGTCATTTATTTCAATTAGGTTTTTCTTTAAGTTTTCCTTTACATTTGTTTTATATATTCTATTGTCAGAATCTACTAATATTGTGTTCTCTTCCAGAAATATTGATTTGTTTTGGCTATTCGGGATGGGTTCGATTAGTATTTTGGATAATAAATTTTGGGAATAAGTAGGTATTAATAGGACTATTATTATTTCGTTATTTTGCAGCCTAACTGCAGTTTTTATGTTCTGGTAGCTGTTAAAGTAGGGTGGTTGTTAGCCTCATTTCCCTGTAATCAGGTTTAGGAATTAGTTGGTGCTGATTTTACTTTGGTCCTTCTTGATTTAATTTTTGACTTAATAGTAGGGTTGCTTCTGTCTTGGTATTTTTTATTTTTTCGTACATGAGTCTTGTAATATTTGAGTCCGTTTTTAGTGTCTGTTAAATGTTCGTCGTCAAGTTTGTCTGCTTCTATTTTCCTATACTTGGCGTGATTTTTACCTCCTCGAATTTCTTTAATATAGTTCGGTCCTGGTTCTAACTCTGTTTCGTCTCTGTGTTTATTAAGCCTGTTAATACTTTTTTCCTTAGTTCTGACTATCCTATCGTGTATTTCTTTATACTCGTTTTCCGAAATTTTTCCTGTCACGAAGTCTATGGGCTTTTTGTTAGTTGTGCTGTGAATTGTGTTATTATAGAACCCTATAATCTTTAGAATTTTTTCTTCAACTGTGTCTATGTCGCTGTCGTCATTATGTCTGAGAAGTCGAAGGTGCTCGTTTATGGTGTTATGTAGGCGTTCTACGTCAGCGTTGGAGGTGTGATTGCTGTTAGAGGTATAGTGTATATCAACTCCTTGATTACTAAGGAATTCGCGGATAGGAAGAGCTTTAAACCCTAGTTCGTTATCTACTATTATTTTTCTTACTTTTCCGTATGAACTAAAATATTGGATTAACCCTCGTTTGAATTCGGTCCAAGTACGGCCGGTTATTTTGATAGCTTGAGCGAGTTTGCTGAATTTGTCGATCACCGTCATGAAAAGCTGTTTTTCCAAGCTGTAAAACACATCGACATGGATGATTTCGTTGGGACGTGAAGGAGTTTCCGTGATTTTGTACGCTACCTTTAGAGGTTTCCGCTCGTATTTTTCGAGGCTACAGATCTCGCAATTATTTATAAACTGTGTGATCCTAATTTTTAATTTCGGATTATAAATCTTAGATTTCATTTCTTTGAAAACTTCCTCTATCCCGCGGTGATTATTCAAAAGGTGCTCTTTTTCTATTAAGTTTGCTAATTTTTCCTCGTCCTCTACGTCTTCTAACAGTGTAGTACATCTTACTATCCGGAAATGTTTATTACTGCGCATCGTATTATTATATACTGTATAAAATGAGGTGTAAAACTCGTCATCTATTATAATTGCATTAAGCTGGTTTAAATTGAAATGGTTTTTTAGAAGGACTAACGCGGACTCTTCGGTTAAGTTTTTCGTGTAGATAATTTTCCTAATGCTTTTAAAAATTTTTGAGGTTTTTATTTTCATGGAACCCGAGTTTATTTTCCTTATTATTACTTGGTTCTTAAATACATTTATGGGGGATTTACTTACTGGAATGGAGTTTTCGTCTTGATTCTCTACCCCAGTCAGGTTCATTTCTGCGACTTCTAATCTAGATAAGGCGTCTGCGTTACCATTCTTCACTCCTTTCTTATATAATATTACGTAATCGTATTCGGAGAGTCTCAGTCTCCAGCGGACTAATTTTGAATTTGGTTCTTTTATTGAAAATAACCAGGTAAGAGGTCTATGATCTGTTTCAATTTTAAATTTTCGCCCAAAGAGATATGGTCGAAAATATTTAGTTGCCCAAACGATTGCTAACAGCTCTTTTTCAATCGTACTGTAATTTATTTCGTGATCGTTTAATGTACGACTTGCGTAGCAGATTGGGTGTCCCTCTTGGGAAAGTACTGCGCCTAATGCGTATTGGCTAGCATCTGTGGTTAAAACAAACTCTTTACTAAGGTCAGGGTAACGTAAAATGGGTTCGTTAATTAATAGCCTCTTCAAGGTTTCGAAACTAGTTTGATATTCGGGGTTAGTTATTTCAACCTTTGCGTCCTTCTTCAAGTATCTAGTCATGGGTTTAGAAATTCTTGAATAATCTTTAATAAATTTTCTATAGTAGCCTGTTAATCCCAGAAATTGTTTGATTTGTCTATTAGTTTTCGGTATTGGAAAATTTTTGACGCATTCTATTTTTTTTGGATTAGGTTTAATTCCTTCGGGGGTCACGATGTGTCCTAAAAATTCCGTTTCTCTTCTTAAGAATTCGGATTTGTCCATTTGAATTTTAAGGTTGGCTTCTCTTAATCTTTCGAATATTTTTTCTAGATATTCGATATGCTCTTGTAAAGAGGTCGAGAAAACAATTATGTCATCCATATAAACGAGACAAATTTTGTTTATAAATTCTTTCAGTACGTTGTTCATGAGCCTCTGAAAGGTTGCGGGTGCTGTTTTTAGCCCAAAAGGCATACGCAAAAATTCATAATGCCCGTTCTCTACGCTGAAAGCTGTTTTATGGATGTCGTTCTCGTCGATCTCGATTTGATGGAAACCCTTCGCCAAATCGAGAGTACTGAAATACTGGCATCTGCCCAGTTTTTCAAGAATTTCATCGATGACCGGAATAGGATATTTATCGTCGATAGTAACTTCGTTTAACTTGCGGTAATCAATTACCAATCTCCATTTAACTTTCCCACTGGCATCTGCCTTCTTAGGCACAATCCAAACTGGGGCTGAGTAAGGAGAGTTACTATGGCGTATAATACCGTTGTCGAGCATCTCTTTGATCTGTTTCTCGACTTCGGCCTTATGTATATACGGGTAACGATATGTTTTACACTGGATAGGTATATCGTTTATAGTCCGGATTCTATGTTTAATGGCGTTGGTAAATGTTAGCTTGGAATCATCCCTATAACAAATTTCCTGATATTTTTTTACTAGTTTGACTAATTTAACCCTTTCCTCGGAGTTAAGATGCTCCATTCTTAACTGTTCGTTAAGAGGTTTTATTTCCTTACTTTCCATAATGTTAAAATTCTGATAATCTACCTTTTCTACATTCGCCGGCCCAAGGGTCACCTTAATGGGTATATTCTGTGATAGTTGAGCCTTAGTGTGTATTTTAAAATTTTCCACCTTATATATTCCCTCTTTTACTATGAAGGAACCATCTGCGTTACGCATTTCGTGAATATATCCCAAACCATTTTCTTGTGGTACTGGGAGTGTAATTTCATATTCTCCTTTTTTCGTAAAATTATATATAATTTTTTCGCCCGAGTTAAAATATAGTCTAACTTTCTTATCTCCCGTGGTTAAATACTTTGTTCCATAGTCTATATTAGCTTTGAGTGGTAAGAGGATATTATTTCCAATTAGTCCGTCAAATTCTGTATGGAATTTACATATTAACATTTCGATTTTTTCCGATGAGTTCCCTAGTTCCTCAAAAAGTGGGATGTTGGCTTTTTCTTTTATTTCCACTGCGTGATTCAAAGTTTTTAATTTGAATGGTTGTTCGAGCTTACTTATCCATTTAGGGTTACATAGATTAGGATTTATAATAGAATGGGTTGCGCCTGTGTCTATGAGAAATTTCAGTGGGACCGTTTTAGATTTTACCACTATATAGGGTAAGTTTCGATTGAGGCAGGCGACTGAAAATTTTGTGTGTCGGTATTAACTGTCTCACTTTGATTAACGTGTGCCATGTCCACTTCCATAGGTTCTGGTCTCATATTATTGTTGGTATTGTTATTATTGTTGTTATTATTATTATTATTATTAACGTAGCTATTATTATTAGTGCGAGAGTTGTTGTGATTATTATGGTTCTGTCCTGTATTATTATAGTTGTTACGAGCATTGTTATAGTTACTGTTATCAAAGCTCCGATTATTCGGATTGTTATAATTATTATAATTGAAGTTTCGTCTTTGATTAAAATTTTGGTTAAAGTTATTTCTATTTATTGGTTGTTGGTTTGATCCAGAAGGAGTGTTAAAACTGCGGTTGCTAGTATTATTAGAAGATGAGTTTGTTTGAGGCTGCTAGGGTTGTCTACTTTGAGTATTTCTAGTCTGCTCGTTATTAAAATTTGCGTTCCTGTTCCCGTTCCGATTGGGTCTATGTGTATTATAGTTTTTCTGGTTTTGAGGTTGAGAGTTATAATAGACGTGTCCTGATTCGTAAAGTATGTTTAGAGCTGTTTCCAGGTCTTTAGGATCTCGGCAATATAAGATGGATTTCATCGGCTCCGGAAGTTTTCTTTTGAACACTTCTAAAGCTGATCTTATATTTGCCTTAATTAATTGTTCCAAGTTTACGTCGTTCCTGCATTCGTTTTTTGTTTTTATGTTTAGTCTTCTTAGTATTTCTTTAATTTCGTTGTACATAGCTAAGCTGTTAGTGCGGAACGTTACACTTCTAAGGTCTTCGAATAATTGGTCGACTGATTTTCTGTCGCCAAAGTTGTGATTCAATAGACCTTTTATTTCTGACCAAGAAGTTACCTCGTAATTTATATCCACTATTTCGCGAGCCCTACCGACTAGTTTCGATTTAATTATGTCGCCGAAAATTAATTGCGAATTTTCGTCGTAAGTTGTTAATATAGGGTGGATTCTATCTACTAAGTCAATAAAGTTTTGTAATTTGTTAAAGTCTCCGTTAAAGTCGGGGAGTCGGGATAGGTATTTTAGAGGATCAATGGTGAGGGAAGCCATTCCGGAAGTATTGAGGGTGAATGAATCTAAGGAATTTAAGTGTTGCTGAATTCTGTTCAGCGAACTTCTAAAATTAGCCGCTAATGTGTCTAATTCCCTATTTCCCTGTGAGTCTGAATCGCTCATAGTCTTAAACTATTCATACTAATATTAGTTGTTCGTCACCTACTTGGATTGCTGGCCCAATATTACTTATTTGTTGATGGATGTTGATGCTCGGCTGTGTTGATTTTTCCAGCGATGGGTACTTCCTTCCTTCCTTCTGCGAGTTCGGGATGACTATTTTCCGGGTTGTCTTCTTTCCTTCCTTGGTGAGTTTTGGCTTTTGAGGCAGAGTTTTCCTTTTCTCAGTGGTGTACTTTGTACCGGGAGTAGTACAAACTGAATCACTTTCTTTCCTTGTACAGGGAGTTGGATCACTTGCACGGGGTAGCACACGCGCTTAGTAAACTGAGTCGTCGAGAACAATTCACTACCGGGTTTTTCTTCGCTGTATCACTGATCTTTCAGTGATGTATATATAGTTTCGGTACGCGTTAAGTATTGATATACTCGAAATCGATCTTCTTTCGATTACTCGCGTATCCTACCGACTGCGCCACAAATGATGTTCCTCCGGGAACTTCTAAGTAATTCGAAAATCAAACACCGGTTGGGTTAAAATTATAACACTTTATTGCTTCAAGACTAAGTTATAACATTCGCTTCAATACGAGGTTGTAAGGCGAGGCAACTTTACCCGCTTGCGACTAAGAACAATTTCCAACTCTGACTGCCACTCAAATCGAACTATTGATTAAAAAGAAAGATCGGTTGAAGGGGAAAAAAGATTACGCATGCATTTCTGTCTGAATGCAGCAAGAAAGAAAGTTGGGGTCAAGTGGTGCGCTGAGTACTTAGCTTTTACTTTTAGGTCAGTTCATTGTTCTGGATTTGTTTTGGTTAGTTAAGCGTTTTGCTCTTTAGGTCTTTGTTTGGGGTATAGGATTGGGAAAGAGACATTATTGTTTGTTTTAAAAAGAAATGGTCTCAGCGTCTGTGATTATTTAGGGTAATGAAATTTCAGCGTTAATAAAGTTAGGAAATCTTAAAAGGAACTGATCTCAGCGTAAAGAATGTTAAGTGACGGAGGGTAATAATTTATAATAATTTAGGATAATTGAGGAAGGGTAAATATTTCTAATATTCTTAAAAGCGTAAAGAATATTAAGTGAGGAAGGGTAATAGTGCTTTATATTATAATTCTGTGTTGGGGTGAGGAGATTGTTGTAACAGCTTGTCTCAACTCTAGACCTTTGTGTTATATAAGAAATGATCTAGACGATCCATTTATATTAACACCTGGTCATTTTCTTATCGGCCGAGCATTAAACAATCTGCCCGAGCCGAATTATCTCAAGGACAATATACTACCATCGCATAGATGGAAATATACCCAACAACTTATCCAACATTTTTGGAATCGATGGTCGAAAGATTACTTAAATCAACTACAGAATCGACCGAAATGGTCCACACAACAACCAAATATAAAGGTTGGAGACATCGTCATCATCAAAAATGAACACATACCTCCTACCAGTTGGCCAATGGGAATAATCATCAACGTCTATCCCGGGTCCGACGGTTTGGTTCGTGTGGTTCAAGTACGAACGCAAACAGGAAATTTCGATCGACCTATCGCAAAGATCTGTCGGTTACCTTTAGACACTTTCTCTAATTAAAAGACCTGTGTCGTACTCTTCATGTTGTTTATTGTCCGTATAGTATCGTCGGCAGGTGGATGGGTACCACTCACGCCACAACATGCTTACAAGTATCTTTCCAGATAAATTTAGTACAATGGAAGACTATTTATGCTTACGAGAAGACATCCAGTTTTCATCCTCTAACAGCCCTACATTCGAGGACCGAGCACCTAAACTCCAAGCAGGATCATCCAAGCCGGAGGTTGATGTTGGAAACGAAGGCACATCCAGCAACAACACATTCTCCCAGTTGCCATTCTGCGGACCAACACCACACACTGACCTCCATCCTCAACAAACGGTGGTAGTCAACGGCGGCAGGATAACATCCTGGGAAAAACTTCGTCCCACCGAGAACGTAGCAGAGTTCAAAATGAGACTCAACAATAGCTTCCAGCGATTTGTCACTAGGGAGGGCATAGACATCTTTTTACCACGTTATGTCCTCACTAAGCTAGATATAGAAGGCATTCAGAAACGTAGAAATAAGGAAAAGGTCATAACCCTACCTGACAAATATCAGGCCAAGTTACGGGTGCGAGCCGATGGAAAAATGATCTTCCATCATTACCACAAGCGTGGCATAAAAAAAATAGTTAATAGAGTTTTGTTGAACAGATCGTTAAACGAGGGGGGAGTATGTTCAGCACACGCATCTGATAAAGAAGATTTTAAAAATTAAAATGAAATATATATAATAAAATAAAAAATTACCTGAGGCACCCGGGATGCCTCGTCAGGTGCCGATCCATGTAGCACTAAAATAAATAAAAAAAAATTGGGTGCCTGTAAAGTCGGTTTACGGTCGAAGTTTTAACGTGAAAACGTCTCCTATGTGGTATAATTTTCCATCCTCCATCCTCCATCCTCTATCTTCCATCCTCCATCTTCCATCTTACATCTTCCATCTTCCATTTTTCATCTTCCACCTTCCATCCTCCATCTTCCATCTTCCATCTTCCATCCTCCATCTTCCATCTTCCATCTTCCATCCTCCATCTTCCATCTTCCACCTTCCATCTTCCATCTTCCACCTTCCATCTTCCGTCCTCCATCTAACATCTTCCATCTTCCATCTTCCATCTTCCATCCCTCCATCTTCCACCTTCCATCCTCCATCTTCCATCTTCCATCTTCCATCTTCCATCTTCCATCTTCCATCTTCCATCTTCCATCCTCCATCCTCTATCCTCTATCCTCTATCCTCCATCCTCCATCCTCCATCCTCCACCTTCCATCTTCCATCTTCCATCTTCCATCTTCCATCTTCCATCCTCCATCTTCCATCTTCCATCCTCTATCCTCCATCCTCCATCCTCCACCTTCCATCTTCCATCTTCCATCCTCCATCCTCCATCCTCCACCTTCCATCTTCCATCTTCCATCTTCCATCTTCCATCTTCCATCCTCCATCTTCCATCTTCCATCCTCCATCCTCCATCCTCTATCCTCCATCCTCCATCCTCCACCTTCCATCTTCCATCTTCCATCTTCCATCTTCCATCTTCCATCTTCCACCTTCCATCCTCCATCTTCCATCTTCCATCCTCCATCTTCCATCTTCCATCTTCCATCCTCCATCTTCCACCTTCCATCTTCCATCTTCCACCTTCCATCTTCCATCTTCCGTCCTCCATCTAACATCTTCCATCTTCCATCTTCCACCTTCCATCTTCCATCTTCCATCCCTCCATCTTCCACCTTCCATCCTCCATCTTCCATCTTCCATCTTCCATCCTCCATCCTCTATCCTCCATCCTCCATCCTCCACCTTCCATCTTCCATCTTCCATCCCTCCATCTTCCACCTTCCATCTTCCATCTTCCATCTTCCATCTTCCATCTTCCATCTTCCATCTTCCATCTTCCATCTTCCATCTTCCATCCTCCATCTTCCATCTTCCATCCTCCATCTTCCATCTTCCATCTTCCATCTTCCACCTTCCATTTTCCATCTTCCACCTTCCATCCTCCATCTTCCATCTTCCATCCTCCATCCTCCATCCTCCATCCTCCATCCTCCATCCTCCACCTTCCATCTTCCATCCTCCATCATCTTCCATCTTCCACCTTCCATCCTCCATCTTCCATCTTCCATCTTCCATCCTCCATCTTCCATCCTCCATCTTCCATCTTCCATCTTCCATCTTCCACCTTCCATTTTCCATCTTCCACCTTCCATTTTCCATCTTCCACCTTCCATCCTCCATCTTCCATCTTCCATCTTCCATCTTCCATCCTCCATCCTCCATCCTCCATCCTCCATCCTCCATCCTCCATCCTCCATCCTCCATCCTCCATCTTCCATCTTCCATCAAGCGGACCGCGTGGGAGAGAGAGAGGTATAGCGAGCCTCTTTCTCCTATGCTGCGCGCGCCGCGTGACGTTAGGTTCGCCCGTTACGGCGTTTTTGTAAATGCCTCGCATTAAACCGATTTATAAGACGTTTTCACGTCAAAAATTAATTAAAATTTAATGGCTTATTTAAATTACCCACACCACAAAATAACAAAACATATCAGGAAACTGCCTTTCCTACTGGCATTGGAGCCACCACCAATTCACAAGTTATGCTGTAGCATAACTATTTTCGGTTCTCCGCGAACTTCATGAGCAGTACATAACTAATATGCAATTTCCGTAGATTTGCACACATGTTTTGCATCTCCGTGTTTTTTTGGGCCGTGCAGGCCAGTAATTAATTGCAATTTAGCAATTATTGTCGAAATTGACATTTCATCGGCAACATAAACACATGTTGCCGATTAGCACAATTACGCATTTTCTCAGCGCAATTTTCACAACAAACACAAAGGACAGCACATAGAACACTTAGCAAACGATGCACAGGTACATAAACACGGAACTCACCTGCAAAAACGCGAAATATCGCGGACACTCCATTTCCCGCACTTGCGCGTACTTCAACCGATTCACTTGACTGAAACGTCAAATCGGTGAGTTTTCTGACGGCGATCACGATGGGATTACCAGGTAGACGCGGAATTTACCTGGTAGATCACAAAATCGAATTAATTGATTCGCGTATGTTTCCCATTAGTGGGAAAGAGATGCACCGTGCGACCGGGACGGCAGAAAACGCGTTCCACACGGGAAAAATGGTCAAAATATGGCAGTTGGCAGCCATATTGAACAAAAGGGATTAATTTATTTATATTTAAAATGTGGGGCAGAAAATGCGTGGATAACAAAAGAAATACATTGCGGATTCATTCCGCCATATATTTTCATTAACAAACTGATTATCCAGGGACCACTTTCGCTGCGAATTATGAATTTATTTGTGGAACCTGGAAGGTAATCAGCTGGTTTTTGGGTATATAAACCCCCCATTTTCCTTCACTCGCTCTCTTGCGCAGTGTATTTACAAGTGATAAAGTAGTGTGATTTTTTATAGTAATTTTTTTGCATACAGAATGAAATTCCTAATAAAGGTATTGTTCTTATATGCTGAAAGGAGGACATAGTGGTGATAAGTGTTAAGTAGTTGGTTTTTCTTTGAAATATTTACAGACTTAGTTTTTTTACCTTTAACGTAGTGCATGCTTGCTTTCTTGATTTAATTTGTTTAACTTTTGGTTTTTTTGAGAAATAATAATTTGTAGATTTTTATTATTGGGAACAATTTTATATTAATTTTTTTTGTGTGTGAACAATACAAAAATTAATAATACATACCACGTTGAGCCGAAGTCTAGTATAGGTGATTAATTATATGCTCAGTCTAGAGCATTTTAATCACAATCGTACGAACCTTCAAGGGCCAACTGCTTAAAAACCACATGTAATCTTGGGTTAGCTGAGCAAGGATTATTTGATCAAGAAATTTCTAGCTCGTGAAATTTTGATCAGATATAATCAAATAACGCCAGAAGCCAAGATATTACATGATAAACCCAACCAAAAGGACAAATAAAAACAATATTATAGTGAAAATTTCCAGTGTATTTATTGTAACTGTATCCAATGAATAAAAGTGAATATAAGCCTGCACACATTATTTTTTGCTCAATTACCGCTACACATTTTTTCCTGAACCAAGGTACCTCACGGTACAGACTCCTTGGTCCGTGTTTCAAGACGGGTCCCGAAGGTATCCTAAATCTATAGCATTGTTAATCATATAAACGTATATAACAGAAATAATATTTTAAATAATATATATTTAAATAATATATATTTATAAAAATTTCTAAGAGTTTAGCTGGAAAATGGAATTGTTCCTTAAAAGTGTATGTGTGTGCATCCTGCAGGAAACGAATGTCGGTTGAAACACCTCTGATAGTTCAAACAGCTCCGATAGTGGTAGAAAATCTCGTGCAGAGTAGTCAATCATCATATGAAGCTATACAAAACTCCCAAGATGTACCGTACGTTCCCGAAGATATGTATAAACATTAGGTCGACCCGAACTGACCAAGACCTAGACCAAGAAATTTTGAAGCAATTGAAGGAGAAATTTAATGATCCGTCTACATCTATTTCTATGAGGACAATGATACTAACTGTATCACCTAAATCTTGGAGTGAAAATAAACTTGCAGAGGAATTTAAAACTTCCAGACGACAAGCAAGAAAAGTAAAGCAATTAGTACATCAGTTCGGCTTTTTATCATCTCCTAATTAACGAAGTGGCCGTAAATTATCCGTCGATACAGAGAACTTGGTGAAATCCTTTTATTTACGAGAAGACATTAGTCGCATCATGCCTGGTAAAAAAGATTGTGTATCCCTGAAATTACACGATGTGTTATATCCCCACATCACATACTCTATCGGCTCCACTAATAAGTACTGACCATTGGTCACTCCGTTAACGGCATACGATACAGCACAGCCATCAGCAGGAGCTGGCCTACGGGCCAACGGAACTCACTTACCAGCACTCACTGCAGTTCGAGCCGTGGAGACGACAACGACACAGCGTGAAATATAAATATTAATGTGAATTAAAGTTACAAGGATTAATTAGCATTGTTTTACTTACGCCTCCAATACCTGAAGACATAACAACTGGCGACGAGGATTTCTTCTAAGCAGTATCTCAACACAGGAATCGAGGTAATAACTTGAGGCACATTACATACTCACTTACAGTGGACAGTTTACGGTACAAGACTTATAGACAGAGTGCTAAATGTAATCCAAAAAATTACTAACCCTATTCAAGTGCAGTCTTTTGTTGATCTCGAGCACCGGAATGAGATAGTTTTGCTAACTTTTCAGTGCATAAAAAAAGGTGTGTTTTACTTTTCTGTGCGGACATTTGAACTCCATAGGAAAAACAAAATTTTTTTTTTTCGATTAATAATTTTCAATCAATTTCAATCAAAATGCCCGACCCAGATTTAAGTTCGGTATTAAATCAACTTTCAAGAGTACTCGAAAGATTTCCTGCAATGCTGGCCTCGAATTCAAATTCAAGCAGTGATCCTAACCAAGGTCAAAAGGGCGATATGCGAGGGCTACAGTTAGCGCCATTCGACGAGGCACACGAAAATTTCGACACTTACATACAAAGACTCGAAAATTACTTAGAGTTACGGGATTTATCAACCGCTACTGACGATGGTGATAAAAAGTGTGTTCGAATTCTAATTAATTGCATTGGCCCGAAACTGTATCATACGCTTACATGCCTCACCGCCCCAGACCCGCCTAAGTCATTAAAATATAGTGAGTTAATAAAGCTTTTAAAATCACACTTATGCCCAACTCCGAGCGAGATTGCGGAACAACATAAATTCTCACTACGGGTGCAGCATGAAGGGGAGTCCATAGCACGTTTTCAAGCTGAATTGAAAAAGCTTTCTACTAATTGCAACTTTGTATGCACCAATTGTCAAAAATCCACAAATGGTACGCACCTCCGCTCGCAATTTGTACGCGGGGTACGGGACAATGATACAAGGGAAAGGCTTCTTCAACAGGACGCATCTAAAACTTTCGATGATGCAGTAAAATTAGCCTTGTCCATTGAATCATCAAAATTGGAAAGCAAGGAAATGTGCAATCAGTCAATTCATTACGTAGACAAAAATAAAAACTCCAAAAAGAATACAAATTTTAACGAGGGCGGTAAAAAGCAAACCTCTTCGAAACAAAACAAAAAACCCCAATATAAAAAGTTGCAACAATGTCGCGGGCGGTGTTTTAAATGTGGTAAAGGTGACCACATGGCCAACGAGTGCAAACAAAAGAACCTTAAATGCAATAAATGTCACACAAAGGGGCATGTTCAAAGTGTATGCCTCTCTACCAAACATACGGTCGACCATCGCACTGTCGATGATTCAAATAAATACACTAAAAATGCTGTAGATAGCGACCAAGATTCTGATGACTACTTTATGAATGTGGTCGAAACTTGCAATTCCTTAAACAGCAAAAAATTTTTTATTAACATTTCAGTTGACGGGGTATATTGCAAAATGGAATACGATACAGGCGCAGCGGTTTCGACACTTTCAATTAAAATGTTTCAACGAAATTGGCCAAATCATAAGTTAATTCCAACCCCTCTTCAATTAAAAACCTATACAGGAGAAATTATACGCCCAATCGGAATGGCAAAGGTGAAAGTCAAATATGCTGGAAGAGAAATTGTGGGAAATCTCTATGTGCTCAAAGAAAATGTCGATTCTATACTAGGCAGGGAATGGATTCGAAGCTTAAAAATTGAAACAAATTCCTTAAATCAATTGACAAATTCCGATATCTCCGAAGATGAATGCAAAAAAACAAGTGCATAAAATGTTGGTTGAGTTCGAAGACATTTTCACACAAGAAATTGGCAAGATTCCTAATTATAAATGCACTTTCAAGTTAAAAAGCAAGACTGAACCTATATTTGTTAGACCACGCCCTATTCCATATGCCCTAAAGGCAAAAATTGATACTGAGCTAGATCGTCTCGAAAAGGTGGGTGTAATTGAGAAAATTATTTACTCGCAGTGGGGAACGCCCATAGTACCTGTAGTAAAAAAAAATGGGAACATTCGATTGTGTGCAGACTATAAGGTCACCCTCAATAAAGTAATCGAGGATGATAATTACCCGATACCTAGGGTTGAAGAAATATTCTCCGAAATGAGTGGGGGAAGATACTTTATAACCCTCGATCTGCATCAGGCATACCTACACATGCAGGTAGACGAGGAGAGTTCCCTAATGCAAGCCATCAGCACACATCGCGGGAATTATAAAGTTAACCGCTTAATGTTTGGGGTTAAGCCTGCACCAAAGAGATGGCAACGTTTTATGGACTCGGTTTTGCAGGACATGAAAGGCGTTGCATGCTTTTTTGACGATATAACTATACAAGGAGCAACATACAATCAACTTCTTAAGCGACTTCGATCAGTTTTAGAAAGACTTCGATCCTATGACTTACACCTTAATAAATCCAAATGCCAATTCTTACTAAATTATATTGTTTACCTAGGACATGTTATAGACAAGGAAGGTATTCGACCCCTACCGGAAAAGGTGGAAGCCATAACAAAATGCAAACGACCTAAGGATGTGCCGCAGCTAAGGGTATTTCTCGGTCTGGTAAATTATTATCAAAAGTTCTTACCAAATTTAGCTAGTCACCTGAAGCCTCTTCATACCCTTCTTCAAAAGAATGCGGTATTCAAATGGACGGACGACTGTGAACAGGCATTCAATAAATTGAAGCAGGACATCACAAGCACCAAGGTTCTCGTTCCATATGATGCAAAACTCCCTCTAGTCCTGGCAACTGATGCATCACCGTACGGTCTAGGAGCAGCAATTTCTCACATCATGCACGATGGCACTGAGCGCCCCATCGCATTTGCTTCAAGGTCGCTGAGTAAGGCGGAGAGGAATTATTCTCAATTGGATAGAGAAGCCACAGCAATATATTGGGGTCTAAAAAAATTCTTCCAATTTTGTTACGGTCGAAAAATAATCTTAATTACAGACCACAAACCCCTCACAGCAATATTAAATCCAAATAAGGACCTCCCAGCTACATCAGCCATACGTCTTCTTCGATATGCTAGTTTCATGTCCGGCTTTGACTACACTATTAAATACCGTGACACAAAAAGTCATGCAAATGCGGATTTTTTATCTAGATTTCCCCAGGACAAAGCACAGGACAAGCTTTTCCAGGAAGATTCAATTTTTCAACTTTCCCAGATAGAGAATTTACCAATTACACTGAGAGACATTCAAAAAGAAACCCTTAAAGATGCAGACTGCAGAGCCTACCTAAACGCCCTACAGCAAGGTAATAATTTACCCAATAATGAGTCGGCACATAAATTTTCAATCGAAAGAGGATGCGTATTTAATGGCATCCGAGTAATGATTCCCAGGGCGCTGCAACAAAGAATACTCGAGCAACAACACGAAGCTCACACGGGCATAGTACGTATGAAGGCACTTGCGCGAAGCTACGTTTGGTGGAGAGGAATAGATCGTGATATTGAGAATCTGACCCGACAATGTTCCTGTTGTAGCAAAATTAAATTCAACCCAGCCAAAGCACCACCACACCCCTGGGACTATCCCTCTCATCCATGGCAAAGAATACATATAGATTACGCTGGACCATTTTATGAACATAATCTTTTTATCGTTGTAGATGCATATACTAAATGGCTTGAAGTAGTTCCCACTAAATCCACAACGTCCAAGACTACAATAAAAATTTTGCGCGAAATTTTCTCCAGATTTGGTCTGCCAATAACTCTTGTTTCAGACAATGCGACATCTTTCAAATCCGCTGAATTTAAATTATTTTTAAAATCAAACGGTATAACACATAAACTATGTCCACCATATCATCCCTCATCTAATGGGCAAGTTGAACGGTATGTTCAAACCGTAAAACAAGGACTTCGAGCGATGATGAGTGAAAGTGGTGATTTTACAGACAAATTATATCGACTTTTAATGCAGTACCGGAAAGTACCGAATTCGTCAACTGGGCTAAGTCCATCTGAATTAATGTTTAAACGAAGCATAAGAACAAAAATTGATCTTGTTAAAAAGGACCTTAATATTGAAATGAATGAAAAAAATAAACAATTAAGTGACCGTGTTCGCGAATTTGAAGTCGGCGACAAAGTACAAGCGCGATTCTATAACAATAAAAACGTGAAGTGGAAATTCGGTATCATCATAAATAAAAAAGGTGATCGTTTATACGATATTATAATTGACAAAGAAAAACATACTCGGCATATTGACCAGTTAAGACCGACCGAATGTGAACTAACCCTAAACACTAAAAACACAGACAATTTTACCGACCATGACCAACCAAGCACTACACAAGAGAAACAGACAGACAAGCCTCAAGTTTCAGATTCAAAAGCAAGCAGCGACGGCAGCTCATCTCAGACTCAGCAAGCCGCCAAACCCCGCAGCCATAATTCGGAAGAGTACCCCACGTCACAAACCACAGGGCACACACTGAATGAAGACAACCCCAGGAGGAGTTTCGATATACCACCAGACGCCAGTAGAGGGAAGCAGGCGCAAACGGAAGACAGCAGATCTGGAACGTCACAAAACATCAACCCCCAATTACGACGCTCAACGCGGACTAGAAAAGCACCAGAACGATTCCAACCCTAGTAGTAAATTTCCGAGGGGGAGAAAGATGTTATATCCCCACATCACATACTCTATCGGCTCCACTAATAAGTACTGACCATTGTTCACTCCGTTAACGGCATACGATACAGCACAGCCATCAGCAGGAGCTGGCCTACGGGCCAACGGAACTCACTTACCAGCACTCACTGCAGTTCGAGCCGTGGAGACGACAACGACACAGCGTGAAATATAAATATTAATGTGAATTAAAGTTACAAGGATTAATTAGCATTGTTTTACTTACGCCTCCAATACCTGAAGACATAACACGATGGAAAGGAACACACATCCAAAAACAACTTCTAACGTGCAGCATTGACGAATTTTATCAGAAGTTTAAAGGTGAATATCCTGATGTTCATGTAGGCCTAACAAAGTTTTTTACCCTACGACCCAAACAATTTATTCTTGCCTTTGATTCTGGCACACATATGGTGTGTGTTTGTGTTTACCATCAAAATGTCAAGCTGATGTTGAATGGAGGGGGCATTGCCAATCTTATCGCTGTAACTGCCATGGAACTTTCATCGTATAAAGATTGCCTTCGCAATATGATGTGTCCTAATCCAACATCGACATGTCATTTAACGACTTCAAAGACGTCGTCGACAGAACATTGTAAATCGTGTCCTGGCTTGAATGTGACTCATGATCATTTGAAAATGATATTTTATGACAATCAAGTGACAAACGTGCAGTTTGAAAAATGGGATGGCACAGACCGCTTCACGATGTCTACGCAACTACTTCCATCTGATGATTTTGTAGATAGTTTGTGTGACGCTTTGGATAAATTGAAACCCCATGCCCACATCGCAGAAGAACAAGCACTTTATTTTAAAAGACTTAACATCACAAAAGGTGAAA
Organism: Eutolmus rufibarbis; assembly: GCA_963920795.1. NCBI lineage: Eukaryota > Metazoa > Arthropoda > Insecta > Diptera > Asilidae > Eutolmus > Eutolmus rufibarbis. The sequence continues at coordinate 602,026 of OY987209.1, read as the reverse complement.
TCATAGTACAATCCGATTTTGCAGAAAATTATAGTTTTGTTGTTCAAGATGCAGCTCAAGCTTTTCACTGGAATAATGGGCAGGCAACACTATTAACATCGGTATTTTATTATAGAAATGAAAGTGAAATAAAACACAGTAGCATTGTAATGATTTCAGACGATTTTAAACATGACACATGTTATGTAAGGTAGGGTCCTCAAGGGATCCCGGCTAAAGCCCCTTGTCCAGCGGTATGCGGCTGCGGGAGCTGGCAGGCTAGGATTATGCGGTAGTTGTGGGGGGGTTTGCCAAAAAACCTCTTTTAGCCGCTGGAACGGCCCACCAATAACAATCGAAAAATTCTCCCGCGACGGACCGACACAAATCGCAAGTGCTGGTGCCGGTATCGTCTGGCTTCCGATAACTTTTACCTTCAAGCGAATTTTGAAGCAACTTAATTTTACAATACATACAGTTTTTTTAACAACGACAAAAAAAAAAAAAAAAAAAAACAATGAATCTGAATTGAGTTAAGGTGCTTGTACCTTTACTCAGAGTGCGTGATAGCGGTGCAGTGTACCACTTCACAAGAGAATTCCCAATGACAATGAGTTAGACGAATTTCACTGAAGTTGTGGCTAGCTTCAGCTTAGGGTGGCTGCCGAACCTGAAAATTAATAAATTAATACACACCGTCGTTGTTAAGTTGACCGACTGATTCTTTATTTCTCGTGCGGGTATTTAAATGTACATCACAATGCTGATCTAAATTAGTTATTGCTTATTAATTATTTACAAATTATTTTTGCATTCGCACGTGACAAATTCTTGGCTCGCACGGGCGAAAAGTGCTAACCATGCCGAAAGTGCATGGAGCGACGACCTGGAACTGGGCGCGCGTCGAGGTCGCGAGAGTGGTATCAGGTTGCCTCAAGAATTTGTCGCGTATGATTGCTAACAATTAAATTTACAGAATTAGGTCATTAGCTTGTTGTTTACATCATTTGTTGGAACTTATTCCCGCTAATGTTCTTATGCTTAGGCTTAACTTATGTTAGATTAATCTAGCGACGTGATTCTTGCTTTCACGTATTCCCAAAATGAGTCTCAACGAACTTGCTGCCCGACAAGAGATCACCGGACAGGAGATCCAGCGAGCAGCAGTGAACTACAAGAAGGATAGTGCAGCGCGCAAGACAGAGCAGTATCTTGCAGCACGCCTTAAAACATTGGATCAGCTGTGGGAGGACTTCGAGGCCACAGACAGCAAAATACGCATCAGCCATGGTCAACAATTAGACCATGATTATTTCACGAAGGGATACTATGAGGGTATTCGGGTTGGATATCACGAGGTCCGAGAAGACATTCTGGACCGAATGAAGACTGCCAGTTCTACACCGAGCAATCAGCCTAATCATAGGCAGCCGCAGCGGGATCAGATCCAAGAATCTCGAAGCTCCGGCATCAACGATGCTTCCGGCAATGCACTTACGGACAGCACCACAGCTGTGCCAAGAGGAGCGGAGCATCAACAAGGCGGCAACATCCGTCATAAGGCATATTTAATGCAAGGCCTTAGAAGGCTACTCTCAAAGCCATCCCTGAGCACAACATTGCAGTCGGTCAATTCATATGAATTGATGATTAAGACAATAAGTGCCCAATGGGAACAAATTCAAGATTTGCACAAAAAGTTGGTAGTGACAGCTGGCGAGGCTTATCTTCTCGAGCATATGGAGGACTACTTACAGCTCGAAGAACAAATGCAGGACAAATTGTTACAACTTCATGAAGGCTTGAGTCAGTGTCAGCGCCAATCACCAATCACTGCAGTCAGCACTGCCACAGCTCCCAAAAATCGAGCTGCCCAAATTTGATGGGGATTACCTCAAGTGGAGGCAATTTAGCGACCTATACACTGAATTAGTGCATAACCAGACCATATCTGCAGGCCAGAAGTTGTGGTATCTGAAAGGCAGTCTATCAGGCGAAGCCGAAAAATTGATCAGGCATCTAACCGTGTCAGACGCTAATTACGCCACGGCATGGAAGTTGATTTGTGATCGCTACGAAAACAAGCGATTACTAGTTACTGCACTGCTAAATAAATTGTTAGCACAGCCAGCAGTGACAACAGAAAGCGCAGCAGCCATAAAGATGCTCCACGATACCACCCAAGAATGTTTACTCGCACTAAGCAATCTTGGGATTGATATTACAAATTGGGACCCAATTATTCTTCATAACTTGATAAGAAAATTGGATAGAGCTACCCACACCTTATGGGAACAATCTCTTAGTCAGCCTCGATCATTACAGTCCCTCAACGAATGTCTAGAATTTCTAGAGAATCGATTCCAATCATTAGAGGCGCTCGGCAACAAGGTCGATAACAAAAGATTGCCTACACAACGGGCGTTAGCAAGCACAGTCAATTCAGGATGTCCATCATGCAAGGGCAATCATCCACTATTCGCTTGCAAAAAATTACTACATCTGTCTCCAGCTAAACGAGTGTCATTAGTCAAGAATACTAATGCCTGTTTCAAGTGCCTGAAAATGGGCCACAACCTGAACAATTGCACATCCAGAGGCTGCTCTAAATGCGGAAAAAAGCATAACACACTACTAGACATCGAAACTACACCTCGTAGCCAAGTGCAACCCCCAGAACCAAAATCAACACAATCACAAGGTCTGGAAGCATCAACGGACCGCAAAAATGATCAAGCCATTTACCACGAAGGCATCAGCAACTAGAAATTACGTCTTACTGAGCACAGCGTGCGTAAGAGTAATCAACAATCATGGGACTAGCATTGAACGCAGAGCCATTTTAGACTGTGGTTCACAATTAAATTTCATAAGCGAAAGGTTAGTCAAGAAACTTGGACTAACGGGAACTCCCGAAATCCTAAATATAGAAGGCATTGGCTCAGGAAAACACAGGGCTCAGAAGCGTGTAAACATATTGGTAGAGTCCCGGATCAATGGATTCAGTACCAGACTGGAGGCTCATGTGCTGCCTCGCATCATTTCTCCACAACCTTCCCAGGCAATAGATATCTCGACATGGCAATTACCGGCTAATATACAATTAGCAGATGCGCGGTTTAATCAGCCAGATAATATTGATTTATTGATTGGAGCAGGCCTATACTATTCAACTCTTTCGGTAGGCCAAATAAAACTGGGAGATTCATTACCAGTTTTGCAAAACACCGTCTTTGGGTGGACAGCAGCAGGAACAGTTCACCAGGCACAACAATTGCAAGCAAGTTGTGGAATATGCTCTGAAGATGAAGATTTCAGATTGCAAATTGAGAAATTTTGGGCGCTAGATGATGCAGAAGCACCATCAAGGGCGTTTACAACTGCTGAAAGACGATGCGAAGAGCATTTTGTTCAAACCACCCGAAGAACAGATACTGGACGGTTTGTAGTAAGACTTCCATTCAAGGATGACCCTAACAAATTAGGAGAGTCAAAAAAGATTGCATATCAGCGCTTAATGGCTATTGAACGGAAATTAAGCACACGAGAAGATCTAAGGAATCAATACATCAGCTTCATGGAAGAATATTTTAGATTGGGACACATGAGAGAAATCAATTTTAATGAAGTGCAGGCACCGTATAGTCTTCTGCCACATCACTGCGTCAGTAAGCCTGAAAGTACAACTACAAAATTACGCGTAGTATTTGATGCATCAGCCAAAACCTCCAGCAATATATCCTTAAATGACTTACTGGCTACTGGACCCACTATACAAGATGATGTGTTTTCAATCTTATTACGATTTCGCCTGCCTAGGTTCGTTTTCACTGCGGACGTCGAAAAGATGTACCGGCAGATAGAAACTCATCAGGACGATAGAAAATATCAACTCATCTGGTGGCGAAACAATCCTAGCGATCGATTGCGTTGCTATGAGCTCTGCACAGTAACTTATGGAACTACAAGCGCTCCATATCTAGCAACTAGATGTCTCAAAATGTTAGCGGAAACACAGGCTGATCAATACCCGCTGGGGACGGAAGTACTTAACAAAGATTTTTACGTAGACGACGTCCTCACTGGGGCAGACAATCTGAGCATAGCAATAGAAAAACAATCTCAACTGCAATCTTTACTACAATCTGCCGGACTCAAACTAAGGAAGTGGTGTGCTAATCACCACAGGTTGTTGAAGAATATTCCAAGGGAAGATCAAGAGTTACAAGTGGACTTTTGCAGCAAATCAGAAGAACATATCAAAACCCTGGGACTAATATGGAGGCCTAAAAGTGATGATTTATGCATAAGAGCAGCAGGCAACTTTAGTCATCGAGTAACAAAGCGCACAGCCTACTCAGAGATAGCACAACTTTTCGATCCACTTGGGATTATAGGCCCAGTTGTGGTCACAGCAAAAATCTTCTTGCAGAAATTATGGATGCTAAAATGTGACTGGGATGCAGCTCTGCCACAAGAGTTGCATTCCTTTTGGCTGAATTTTCGCGAAGGATTAAGGGCATTAAACGACGTAAAAATACCAAGGCATGTATTAGCTCACAAAATCCGGAAGCTAATTCAAATACATGTATTCGCAGATTCCTCAGAGAAGGCATATGGAGCCGCGGCTTATGTGAGATCAATCGACAGGAACAACATGATTGCAGTACGCTTACTGTGCGCGAAATCCAGAGTAGCTCCCATTAAGCAAACCACTCTGCCGCGATTGGAATTATGCGCAGCGAAACTAGCGGCAGAACTTGCGCATCGTCTCAAGAAGGATTTAGACATAAAAAATTCTCCAATTTTCCTATGGACAGACTCTGAAATAGTCCTGGCATGGATAAATGCACCATCCTCGTCATATCAAACATTCGTGGCGAACCGCATCTCCTCAATTCAGCAATTGTCCATCCCTGAACAATGGAGACATGTTCGATCCAAGGAGAACCCAGCCGACGTACTGTCACGAAGAATAATGCCCGAGAAACTAGGCACATGTAATCTGTGGCTATATGGACCCACCTTTTTGCATGGCTCAGAAGACCTATGGCCACCAGCATATACAAGGAAAAATATCGAAAATGATCTCGAAAGGAGGCAGAAACTCGTAACAGTCGCTTCAATCGCTGCAGCAGGTAAAACGCTCTTGGAAGGCATAGACCACAGAAATTCATTCCGCAAGATGCAGCGCATCATAGCCTATGCGCTACGTTTCATCAAGGGCTCCAGAAAACAGAGTCAACGCGTTCCAGATACGCTCGTTGTAAACGTATACGAATTAAGCGAGGCTCAAGTAATAATCATTAGGCTAATGCAGCAAGAAGAATTCAAGGACGACTTAACACAATTACAACGAAATGGGGAAGTGTCCAAGGACAGCAAGCTTAGCAGCTTGGCGCCATTTATCGACAGCGATAAGGTGATTAGAGTTGGCGGCCGGCTTGAAGCATCTAAGCTACCACATGAAGCCAAACATCCAGCACTTCTGCCATGCTCCCATCCTCTAACCAAATGTTTATTAAGTGACCTGCATAAGGAAAACAAGCATGTCGGTCCACAAACGCTATTGGCAATAGCTCGCCAGACAGTATGGCCTATAAAAGGAAAAACTTTAGCTCGATCGGTAGTGCAGCATTGCATACAATGTACAAGAGCACGGCCAAAGCTATTAACACAAATGATGGGTAATCTGCCAGCCGACAGAGTTCAGCCCGCAAGACCATTTGTAAATGCTGGAGTTGATTTCTGTGGACCTATCTGGACTCATTTCAAGATCCGCGGAAAGAAACCCCAGAAATCATATATTGCAGTATTTTGCTGTTTTCCAACAAAGGCTACGCATTTGGAGGTAGTGAGCGATTTATCCACTCAGGGTTTCCTCGGAGCTTTAAGACGCTTCACAGCACGGCGAGGACATTGCAAGACGATCTATTGCGACAACGCAACAAACTTCGTAGGAGCAAAAAATATCTTAAATGAAATAAGAGAGATGTTAGCGTCAGAGGAATCCCAATATAAAATCAAGGAAACATGCAGCGCAAGGGGCATTGATTTTCGCTTCATACCGCCACGAGCCCCGCATTTTGGGGGACTATGGGAAGCTGCAGTCAAGGCAGCTAAGCATCTGTTACAGCGCACTCTCGGATCAGCGTCGCTAACTTACGAAGAACTCGAAACAGCAGTTGTGGAAATAGAAGCGATACTCAATTCACGACCCATCACTCCAATGTCTTCAGATCCAAACGATTTAACAGCGCTAACTCCGGGGCATTTTCTAATCGGAGAGCCACTAACGAGCACAGTTGATCCCAATGCTGAGCCCGCAAGAGGCAGTCTCATCACCCGCTGGAGACTGGTCTCACATATTAAAAATGAGTTCTGGAAACGTTGGAGCACAGATTACTTGAATCAGTTACAGCATCGTTACAAATGGAAGCAACGACAAGACAATGTTATACCAGGCACCATGGTATTGATAAAGGAGGACAACGTACCACCATTAAAGTGGCTGCTTGGTCGGATAATCAACGTCATTAAAGGAGAAGATGACTTAGTCCGTGTAGTTGATGTACGAACAGCAAATGGAGTTAGTCATCGACCAATTCATAAGCTTGCACCACTTCCTGTGGTCCCGGAACCTTCAGACAATGAATCATCCGAAAGGGTCGACAGCACACAAATACTGACCAACACACCACAGAAAGCAATATAGCCAGCAGCAGCTATGAGCACAGCCCTAGAAAAAGACCAAGACTGTCACTAGGATCTGCCATAGTGTCACTACTACTCGCATGTTTAGTTCTACCAGTAGCAAAAGCCTCAGCTATCGAAATAACACCATTCAGCCATCAACCGGGAATCTATTTTGAGAATTTAGGAGCTGCAAATATCATTTCAAACGAATGGGATTTGGTAGTATACTATGACTTGGCACCTTATTGGAAGGAGTACGAATGTTTACAAAATTACACTATGGCCCTCAGAACGCTGTGCAAAAAAATCGACGATAATCAGGCCTGCAGAGGGATTGTCAGCCATCTAGAACACTTGCTGTCTGAATTAACCACAAACAACATGCTACTATCATCATCGACTAACAACCAAAGGCGAAGGAAGAGAGGCGCCTTCAACTTCATTGGGAACGTCGCAAACGCGCTGTTTGGGGTCCTAGACTCAGAATACGCCGAAAAGATGACCCAAACAATAGCCAACATCAAAGGTAACGAGGACTATACTTTGGAACTGATGAAAAATCAAACATCGGTTCTAGACGCCACTTTAAACATCATGAAAAGAGAAGAAGAGGCAATAAGCCATCAGTTCCATTCGCTACAGATCAACATCGAGCAAGTAACGAGACAAATAAATGGCATAATGGTAGAACTCTACCAAGAAAAACTTGCGCAAACATTTGTCACGGCTACTCTATCAGTAATTCTCACGGCAACCAATTTCCTTCGAATTCAGAACTCAATTCTGGATGCGATTGCCGACATTCAGCACGGAAGGATTAGCCCACTACTTGTCGCTCCACAACAACTAAAGGAGGAGCTTATAAAAATCAAAACTCATCTTCCGTCATCTCTGCAACTACCGCTACAACGAGATGAGCCTATTAAATATTATTCATTAATCAGGGTTCAGGGAAGAATTACAACCAGATACGCAATTTTCAAATTGGTCATCCCTCTGCTATCATCGGAAGAATTCGAACTATTCAAGGTCACCCCTGTCCCAGTAAGAGTCAACAATAGTTTCATGGCAATTAAACCATCATCCCCCTTCTTAACACATTCCATGCGGGGCGTCGCGACTGATTGCTGGCCTATACCGCGGGCAATATTTCGAGCATTCGCGTAAAAAATGTTTGTTTGTGTTTTGCTCAATCACGCCTGAACACTGGCTCCGATCATTTTCATTTTTTGGGTGAAGGCACTACATATCTGGACTTAACATATAGGCTACCTTTTATTCGCTGATTTCAAAATGGCGGACCCAAGATGGCGGCCAAAAATTGTAAATGTCAAGGAAATGCCACGAAAATTGGTATTTGGGGGTTTTTGGAGGTCCTAATTGCGAATCTATTCTCCAAATTTGGAAATTCAAGATGGCGGATCCAATATGGCGACCAATAATTTTCGAACTTCAGCGAATTCAATTGAAAATTAGTACTATGGGTATTTTGAGGCCACTAATTTCAAATCTACTATCAAAATTTCCAAATTCAAAATGGCGGACCCTATATGTTTGTTGCTTAATCACGCCTTAACGCTTGGTGCGATCATTTTCAATTTTTGAGTGAAGGCACAACATATCCCCAGGCAATATATCGGCTACTTTTTATTCGCTGATTTCAAAATGGCGGACCCAAGATGGCGGCCAAAAATTGTAAATGTCAAGGAAATGCCACGAAAATTGGTATTTGGGGGTTTTTGGAGGTCCTAATTGCGAATCTATTCTCTAAATTTGGAAATTCATGATGGCGGATCCAATATGGCGACCAATAATCTTCGAACTTCAGCGAATTTAACTGAAAATTACTAGTAAGGGTATTCTGAGACCACTTAGTTCGAATCTATTATCAAAATTTGGAAATTCAAAATGGCAGACCCAATATGGCAACAGATTTTTTGGAAATCGAAAGGTTATTCATGCACATATATTAATGTAAAGAAACATTGGTGGCACTAATTTTGAACCTGCCAAGTTATCGGATGCGGACAAAAATATGACATTTTCAAATATAAGTGGGATGGAGAGGGAGGATACATTACACATTAAACAAAAAAGTGATAAAAAAATAAACGACTCGCTTCAAGACTATCGACAGCCCGCTTTTAGCGGAATTAAAACAAGTCTACTTTAACACAGATACTACTACAGATTTCTTACTAGCTATTCTAGGTTAAAACAGGAAATACGCAAAAGCGGGCTGTCGATAGTCTTGAAGCGAGTCGTTTATTTTTTTATCACGTTTTTTGTTTAATGTGTAATGTATCCTCCTTCTCCATCCTACTTATATTTGAAAATGTAATATTTTTGTGAACTTGATAACGCGCCGTTTTTAATTTCAATGATTTTATTTGAAATCGTTATTCCAACGGTGAATGAAAACACACGCATATCCAGCGGTTAATGAAGACATCCGCATATATCAGTTTTTTTTGTTGCTGAACTTCAAACTTAAATTTTTCCAATAAGATTTATAATGGTTTTTTCTATCAACACTCTTTTTTTTTTAAATTTTTTTTTTTTTTTGAGATATCAGCTATTTTTTGTTGCCGCAATAGTACTTTTTTTCTCATGAGCATAATATTATTGAGTGTGACAGCGAAGTTTAAACAATTTGGATGTTTAAATTAAATATTGTCAAATGTTAGCGCTGAAAATATAGGTTTTCAGTTGTTCTGATGCAATGAATCCTCCCTCTCCACCCCAGAAACATTTAAATTCTATCTGTATACCGCTATACATTTCCTATCTTGAATTTCTAAATTGCGAGCGTAGATTCGCAATCAGGACCTCCTAAAACACCGAGATACCAATTTTCACGGCAATCCCTTGAAATTTACAATTTTTGGCCATCTTGGGTCCGCCATTTTGAAACCCGTGAATAAAAAGTAGCCTATATATTAAGTCGGAATATGTAGTATCTTCACTCAAAAAATGAAAATAATTGGACCCAGCGTTTAGGCGTGATTAAGCAACGAACATATAGGGTCCGCCATTTTGAATTTCGAAATTTTGATAGTAGATTCGAAATTAGTGGCCTCAAAGTACCCATAGTACTAATTTTCAATTGAATTCGTTGAAGTTCGAACATTTTTGGTCGCCATATTGGATCGACCATCTTGAATTTCCAAATTTCGAGCGTAGATTCGCAATCAGGACCTCCAAAAACCCCTAAATACCAATTTTCACGGCAATCCCTCGAAATTTACAAACTTTGGCCGCCATCTTGGATCCGCCATTTTGAAACTCATAAATAAAAAGTAGCCTATATGTTAGGCTGGGATACGTAGTATAGATTCGAAATTAGTGGCCTCGAAATATCTACAATCGATGGCAGGTCCGATAATAAAAAAATTTTGTTAAAAAAATATCTTTTATTTCCCTTTGAGTATGACGTCACCTCACTTATGGTGTTTCTCTCTTCAAGCCCTTTCATTTGATACCCATATAATAGGGGTTGCTATGAAAATTATAAATCGCCATTTTGTGACGTCTGCCATATTGGATTTAGAATAACGTCACATTACTTATTGTGTTTGGCTTATCAAGCCCTTTCATTTGTTACCCATATGATAGGGGTTACTATGAAAATTATAAATCGCCATTTTGTGACGTCCGCCATATTGGATTTAGAATAACGTCACATTACTTATTGTGTTTCACTTATCAAGCCCTTTCATTTGATACCCATATCATAGGGGTTACTTTGAAAATTATAAATCGCCATTTTGTGACGACCGCCATATTGGATCAAAAATGGCGGCATTTATGTCATCGTGCATTATCACGTGAACCCAACGTGTGTGCCAAATTTCAGCCCGATAGCTCCAGTGGTAGTGGGTGCAATATTGATTGCAAAATTCCAGGACATACATACATACATATATACAAGTGAAGCTAAATAAAAGCTTTTATAAAGGTAACAAAATGTAAAATTTAAACTTCAAGAGCATGTTACTAATGAGATAAAAGCATGTCTTAACCCTTTGTACTCGAGGGACGACTCTCAGTGGCCACTAAAAGTACTGATGCAGCTCGAGTAGCGACTGAAAGCCGCCATAACGTTTCATTTGGGTTATTTTTTAACTATTGCCTGTGTAGGCAGTATAATTAGGGAAAACCCATAAAATAAAATCAGGAAGTATTGCATAAAGAAAATGCGATACCATCCCCATACCAAAACGGCCTCGAACGCAAAGGGTTAATACTTTACCAGACGATAACCATCACACTATGTAAAAGGTAAAAATACGTTTCCCGCAGATAACGACCAGTCGCCGAAAAGCGTAATAATACGCTTCCCGCATGTAATGTGTTAATTATCAACTTACATCGAGACCAATATTATCCGATGACAGAGCAAGAACTGCAAGCATGTATCATCATCGAAGAAGGCAAGCACCTCTGCAACCAAAATCACCCCGTCTATAGAAGGGGATCTTCAGTTAGCGAATGCGAGGTCAGTTACATGAATCACGCACCTCCGTCACCTACTTGCCAGATTATCAGAGTAGAAGATGGGCCCCACTGGATCCAGCTATACACCTCGAATGAGTGGATATACGTACTAACCAACGAGACGACTATAAATGTAGTATGCGGCGATAAAATCACTCAGCATGTAATACAGGGAACGGGGATCCTAAAAATTCGCGATCGTTGCCTCATTCGACAACCCTTGGTAACCATACAAGGACACAACAGCTATTCATCTGTGATGAGAACATCCTACATCCCACTGAGCAATCTCACAGACATGAACATCGCAAATAGGTCAGAGTTCGCCCCTAATCACACCGCGCAATACCAATCATATGCAGCGGAAATAGACATCATAAAACAGGAGGTGCAACAGCTAAAAATGCACACAAGTACGCCAGTGAAGCTGCCTGCACATGACATACACCAGTTCTCAATAGGATACGTCAGCCTCGTACTAATAGCTGTGATAGGAGCGGCTCTACTATGGAAACACCAAACCACGATTTGCCCAGTACGAAGGGTATGGAAACCAGCACCAGCGCCACGGCAACAACACAATCCAGCACAATCAGCCTTCAACATCCGATTCGACGCCTAATATTACTATAGTTGAATATCCATTCAACGCGGGGGAGAATGTTAATCTAACATAAGTTAAGCCTAAGCATAAGAACATTAGCGGAAATAAGTTCCAACAAATGATGTAAACAACAAGCTAATGACCTAATTTTGTAAATTTAATTGTCAGCAATCATACGCGACAAATTCTTGAGGCAACCTGATACCACTCTCGCGACCTCGACGCGCGCCCAGTTCCAGGTCGTCGCTCCATGCACTTTCGGCATGGTTAGCACTTTTCGCCCGTGCGAGCCAAGAATTTTTCACGTGCGAATGCAAAAATAATTTGTAAATAATTAATAAGCGATAACTAATTTAGATCAGCATTGTGATGTACATTTAAATACCCGCACGAGAAATAAAGAATCAGTCGGTCAACTTAACAACGACGGTGTGTATTAATTTATTAATTTTCAGGTTCGGCAGCCACCCTAAGCTGAAGCTAGCCACAACTTCAGTGCATTCGTCCAACTCATTGTCATTGGGAATTCTTTTGTGAAGTGGTACATTGCACCGCTATCACGCACTCTGAGTAAAGGTACAAGCACCTTAACTCAATTCAGCCGAAATAAAAGCATTTTGGATTCAGATCCTTTTACTGATTCTTAACGATTGTATAACGAGTTTGCCAAAAAATTTAATATCATCCGAAAGGTCGATCATTCATATTACACTGGTCTGCAAAAAAAAAAAAAAAAAATTGTCCCCTTGAATAATTATGCGCGTTTGTTATAGATTTGATTATGTGAATCTAAATATAGTAATGAAAAAAATGTACCACGTATAGTTTTTTTTTAAACGATATTTTTAATAAAACGGGTTTTTTGCTTAAAAATTATTATCTTATACTTATTAATTATGAAAGTATTTATAAAAAACTATTAGAATTAGTTTTAAAACATTAACATCATTACAATTATTTAAAAACAATCCAATTAATTAAATAATAATAGCATTCTACTTAGTAGTTTTCTACCTTTTCATTTTTTCTACGGAGTTACAGCGAGAACAGTGCTGGCGCATGCGTTGGTGTAAAAGCAACGTTATTTAATATCTTTCTTTCTTAAAATGTTAAAACGAGTTTTGTATAGTTATAGTGTAGTATATACGAGCTGAATGGAATAAAGTACTGTTAATGCATAAACGTAGTGCAATAAACATGGAATTTTGAGTGATTAAAAATAAAAATAAAACATTTAAAAAAATTTGTACGTGATAGCAAAAAATGGAACGCGGATATAGATTCAGCACGTTAAAAATTTCATATTCATAATACTTTTATTTGAAGGAGGATTTCGTTGCAGACCAGTGTTATTAGAAGGTTATACCAGTGAAAAGCAATAAAAGAATTAGGTGTGTAATAAAATAATTAAATTCTACCTTATTACACATGATCTAGCTGCTAAAAGAGGGTTGTCTTTTAAATAAAAGGAAGGGAAATTACTTTCATCGCCTCACTTCATATTCAAACGTACTACAGTGCGGATGCATATTTAAAAAATATTAAATTGATTTAGTTCTTTAACGCATATGTAACGCTGTTGTGTAAATTGCGGAAAGAAAGTTTTATGTGCAGTACAAATGTTTTTAACAAGCTACGTCTGCAATTTTGTGCAAATAAGTAGACTTTAAAACTATTACTACCGCGTGTGTGACAAACTTTTTGTGTAATCTAAAATTAAGACTGTGTTTGAGGGCGTGTTGAAATCACTAATTCATAGAACTTTAAACTGTTGTTCATTCAAAGTGCATTTTACCGTCCAAATTTCTCTCACGATTTTTGGAACTGTATTTGTGTGGCATCCTACGATAACAATTTTCCAAGGAATCTGGACCGACATATTGAGCGAAGGAGGACAACAAACTCTACTTTTACCCAGTAAGGCAAGAGACTTTTTTGCTACATTAATATTTTCGTAAAGGAGTTGTCAAAATAATTATTTTTTTTATATCGAATTTGAGGCAAAGAATTACAAATTTTGAATCGCAAATCGGAAAACTAAGTAATATCGGAATTTTATTCAGAAGTTTTTGCGTAATATTGTTCGAAATGCATGGTAAACGTAAAAGTAATCTTTCCCAAAGTTCCTCCAAAGCCCGCGAAATGAAAACTGCTCGAACTGCCGAAACCTCAGCTCAAGCTGACCAGCGAATACGCGAGCAAGCTGAACGCCAATCGATTCTTAGATCAAGAGAAACAGAAGAGCAGTCCATGTTACGTCGCCGCGAGCATGCTGAGCGTCAAGCTACGCTTAGGGTACGAGAAACAGAAGAGCAATCTGTTTTACGTCGCCGCGAACAGGCGGAACGTCAAGCTACGCTTAGGGTTCGTGAAACAGAAGGGCAGTCCGCGTTACGTCGCCGGGAGCAGGTTGAGCGTCAAGCCACGCTTAGGGTGCAAGAAACAGAAGAAGAATCTGTTTTACGTCGCCGCGAACAGGCTGAACGTCAAGCTACACTTAGGGTTCGTGAAACAGAAGAGCAGTCCGCGTTACGTCGCCGGGAGCAGGTTGAGCGTCAAACCACGCTTAGAATACAAGAAACAGAAGAGCAATCTGTTTCACGTCGCCGCGAACAGGCTGAGCGTCAAGCTACGCATAGGGTACAAGAAACAGAAGAGCAATCTGTGTTACGTCGCCGCGAACAAGCTCAACGTCAAGTCAATTTGAGGGCAACAGAAACATCAGAGCAGGTCCGTGAACGTCAACGTGTAGAATCTGAACGGCAAGTAGCTCGACGGCAAAATTTTTCAAGAAATAATTGGAGGGTTTTTGACAATGCTGCTTTCTCTTATGATACAGCAATTGATTACTCAAATCACAGGTTAATCAAAATCGGAAGCATGAATAAAGAATGTAGATTTTGTGGGGCACTTAAATGGAAAGAAGAAACTGCGGGAATGTGTTGTTCAGCAGGCAAAGTAAGTCTTCCATTAATAGAGGAACCCCAAGAACCGCTAAAAACATTATTATCGCAAGATACAGAACAGTCCCGACGTTTTCTGAGCCTTATTAGAAAATATAATTCATGCTTTCAAATGACATCTTTCGGGGCTGATTCTCAAGTATCAATGCCAGGCTTTTCACCCACATTTACAATTCAAGGTCAGGTTTACCATAGAATAGGTTCTCTTCTTCCTGTTGCGAATCAAGAACATAAGTTCCTCCAGATATATTTCATAGGCGATGAAGACGCTCAAATTGATCGACGATGCCAAAATATTCAGGGTGTAGAAAGAGACGTTGTATTAAGTCTTCAAAGAATGTTGCATGAACATAATAGTCTGATTAATACGTTCAAATCAGCATTAGAAAATATGCCTAATGAAACTTATAAAGTTGTAATTCACGCTGATCGCATACCGCGAGGTGAACATGAAAGGCGATATAACGCCCCAATGATTAATGAGGTTGCAGTTTTAGTAGTAGGTAATGAATTTTATCCACGTGATATACTCTTACACGCACGAGATAGTAATCTGAAGAAAATACCAGACACTCATAGGTTTTACGATGCTCTGCAATACCCTTTAATTTTCTGGAAAGGACAAGAAGGATATCATTTTAATATTCCTCAGATTAGTCCTATTTCGAGAGAACCAACTCCAAATAAAAAAGTATCATGTATGGATTTCTACGCATATCACATCATGATACGGCAAAAGGATTTTAATATCTTGGTTCGTTGCAGACAGCTCTTCCACCAATTTTTAGTAGACATGTATGTAAAGGTTGAAAGTGAACGACTGCGATTTATAACTCTTAACCAAAATAAATTAAGAGTTGAGAGCTTGTACATTTACGTGACGCGGTTAGTGCTGACGCAAACGTAAATCCTAACGATTTAGGACAAATTGTTATACTTCCTTCTTCATTTGTAAATAGTCCTCGATATCTCCATGAATATACACAAGATGCATTTACATATGTTCGTGCTTATGGGCGACCTGATCTTTTTTCACTTGCAATCCCTCCTGGAAAGAGTTAAGTGATGAATTAATGCCAGGTCAAAAATCTACAGACAGACATGATCTTATAGCCCGAGTGTTTCGCTTGAAAGTGCAGAAAATGATCTCTGTAATTACCAAAGGAAAACTTTTTGGCACCATTCGTTGCTTTATGTATTCCATTGAATGGCAAAAGCGGGGATTGCCTCATGTACACATACTGTTATGGCTACAAAATAAATTGCGCCCGACACAAATTGATGACGTTATAAATGCCGAAATTCCTGATCCAAATGAAGATAAAGAATTGCATGACATTGTTGTTAAAAATATGATTCATGGTCCCTGCGGTATTCACAATCCCACATCACCTTGCATGAAGGATGGAAAGTGCACAAAAAAATATCCAAGAGCACTTATTAGAGAAACACAATATAATGAAAACGGCTACCCTTTGTATAAACGTAGAGCACCTGCAGAAGGGGGTAGAACTACTACTATTAAAATACGTGGAAACCCGCAAGAAATAGTAATTGATAACAGTTGGGTCGTGCCATATTCGCCGATTTTATCAAAAATATTTAATGCTCACATCAACGTTGAATTTTGTAGTTCAGTAAGAGCAATTAAATATATTTGCAAATATATAAATAAAGGAAGCGACCAAGCTATTTTTGATGTACAAGCTGCAAGTAACAATATTAACCCAAGGAACGAAGTTCAAACGTACCAATCAGGACGTTATATTAGCAGTAATGAAGCAGTGTGGCGCCTTCTCCGATTGCATATGCATGAAAGACACCCAGCTGTAATTCATTTAGCGGTGCATTTAGAAAATGGTGAACGTATATAGTTTTCTGAAAGTAACTTTCAGGAAAGGATTCTCTCGCATCCAAAAACTACATTAACAGCCTTCTTTTATCTTTGCCAAAATGACCCATTTGCTAAAACATTACTATACGTAGACGTCCCTCGCTATTATACGTGGAATACATCCAGAAAAGAATGGAAACGACGCTTGCAAGGTGCACCCGTAAGAGGTTGGCCTGGCGTAAAATCAGGAGACGCCCTTGGCCGTGTATATACGATACATTTAGGAAATTTTGAATGTTTTTGTTTGCGAATATTACTACATCACATTAAAGGGCCAACAAGCTTTAGAGACCTTAGAACTGGGAATGGACGCGAATGTGCAACATATCGGGAAGCATGTGAGGACTTAGGTTTGCTGGAAAATGATAACCACTGGGATCTAACTATGCAAGAGTCTGTTCTTTGTCGCTCCAGCAAAAATTAGGGAACTTTTTGCTCTTCTTATAAGTACCTGTGGGCTATCGAATCCTCTCCAATTGTGGGAACGATATAAGGATGCGTTAGCTGAAGATATTCTACATAGATTCCAAAGTACTAATTCCGATCTGGTATATAATGAATCCATATACAACGAAGCACTTATAATTATCGAAGATCAAATTATATCGATTAATGGAAAAGATTTAAGTCAATTTGCAATTCCTAGACCCCTGCGCTCAGGAGGTGTGTCAAACGAAGTTTTAAGAGAGCTTAATTATGATATTGCAGTCCTTCAAGATCAACTATCTGAAATGCTGCCAAAATTACTTCCTGAGCAGAAGGTAATCTATCAGTGGCGGCTCGTGGAAATTGTCCTTGGTGGGGCTAACTACTGAAAAAAAAACCAAAAGTAATATAATGAACTCATGCAGGTTTCCGCTCTACCCAAGAGGTACCGCACTCAGAGCGTTAAACGAATTGAAGTGTTCGGTTTCCCTAAAAGGAGTTTTACATTTCAGGAGAAAGTGTTTAAATTAGAAAATACGAGATTTCTTATAGTATATTAATTATTTTTATTTGTAAAGCTCGTTTTATGCCTATTCCACTTACAAAAACAAAATACTTTTTCATTTAGAGTATATATATAACTATTTAAAAACAAAAAAACAGAGGCAAAAAACAACAAAATAAAGAGTTATAACAACAAAATTCTCAGTTGTAAAAATAAATTACTCTTCTTAAAAATAAGTAACAAAAACAATTCAACAAAAAGTATTCAAGCACCTCATAATAATCAATATATTTGGCATTCTATTTATATAGATAATCAGCACGTCGATTTTTAAGCTGGGCAAACAAATCAATCACCTTTTCATTAAAATTTGGAATATTTAAAATTACTTCTCTGCAAATAGATAAAACTGCTAAAGAATTGAGACGACTTTGACCCATAGTGCTTGATTTATAAGTTTTTATATTTTTAAGCGTACTAAAGCATCTTTCGGACTCTGCGGTTGTGATTGGAGTTACCAATACTATTTCCATTAATTTAGTAGTTTGTTCGAAAGATATGCATAAGTTATTATCTTTGAAAAAACTAAAAAGCTCAACAACGGATGACATGTTTTGAAACATTTCATTACAATAAATCACCGACAGCTCGTTCTTTAATATCTCTTGATCGAAAAATGGATAGCAATTTGTCACGATTTTAATATTGCTTAAAGGAAAATTTTTATTGTAATTAGAAAATTCTCGTGGATTTACTACATTAAAAGCATATATGAGTTCAAAATTCTCAAATCTTGTTTGAACCTGTGTAGTAATTATGTCGCAAATTTCTTTTCCTATCAAATTAAGGCCATGCATTGAAGAACGAATTCTTTTTGCCGGAGTGGAATCTACCATTTGTGAACATTCAGCCAAATCTAAGCTATTTCTAATAACGTTAATAGATTTACAAAATATTTCTTCACTTTCCAAAGCCAAAATACTGTTAGTATTACGCGACTGTAAAATGCTATACAAAATGTCTACATGATAAAAAATTTTATAAAATAATTCTAAGAAAAATTTAAAATTATCGTCCCTTAACAAGTTTAAAAGACCGGTAGCTTCCCGAATTGTTATGGGATCCCACGATTCAAATTGAATTAATTCGAAACAATGCACAAGATTTTCTTGGGAATCAAAAACCGATTGTACTACACGCGATTGAAAATTCCATCGAACTTCCATAGTCCTAGGAAGACCTTTTTTTTGACAAATTTCAAGCAATAAATCTTTACCTTTCGGCGAGCATGAAAAAAAAGACGAGAATGCAGAAATGTTCGTAAAAAAAATTCGTACCTCTTTAATAGAAGAAGAAGCTTGCTTTAAAACTAAATTAAGTTGGTGAGCATAACAGTGAACAAAATGAGCATGTGGATATATATTTCTCATTAAAGTTTGGACACCCGCATTTGCGCCGCTCATTACAGCAGCTCCGTCATACGTTTGGGAGATTAATTTGTTTCCCAAATCAAATTGCTTAAGCGCGCCCGTAATCACATCAACCATCCCTGGTGCAGAGCGATCGTGCAGATCGAAAAATGAAAAAAATCTTTCTACTGGCAATTTGTTTTTTACAAATCGCAGAATTATCACCATTTGAGACGTGCAGGAAACGTCTGTTGTTTCATCTGCTTGAAATGAAACAAAATTTGCTGTATCGATTTCTGTCCTTAACTCATTTAAATAAATTTTGAAGATGCAATCTAAAAGTTCGTTTTGAATAGTTTTTGAAGTGTTTTGAGCGACATGATTGCTCTTTAAATAATCATCCAAAACGACATCATTAGACCTGGTATATGCTACCATATCCAAAAAAATTCCTCGATTACAGCTTGTTTCTTTTTCGTCGTGCCCCCGTAAGCCCAAATTGTGATTTCCACAAAATTTTAAAATGTCTATCATCCTGCTTAGTACATGGCGATTTTTTTTTACGTTTTCATTGTGCTTTTTAATTGAGGCAGCATAACCGGGATCAAGTTGTGACATAATATTAACCGAGCCAAAAGTTTGAAAACTAAGTGCATTTTGCAAATGACGGGAGCTGGTTTCATGCTTTTTAATCCTTTCGGATAAATGTTTCATGTCACGAAAGCCAATATTTGTCCATGCTGCCTCACCTCCAAATAATAAACAATAAAAACAAAATAGAGAATTTTTAGCGTCACTAGCAGTTAACCACGGTTTTTTACTGAACCAATCAGCAGAAAAATTGCGAGTTTGCCTTTTGTCACATGTGTTTATTGCAAAAGTGGAGGGTTGATATGGACCTAAACGTTTAATTTCTAATTTTTCCTCGAGTGAACGCGAAATAAATGGCTTGGAAATTAAGCTGTCAACCGAATTCATTTTATTTACATATATGTAAATAAATCTTAATCTTTAAATTAATTTATCTATATAAATATCAAATGCCTTTTTAATTTTTAAATTACTTACAGTTTTAAGCCAGAACACACTTTTCTTAGCACTGCACTCCTTCACCACGTTTGGATAAAAACTACGTAACAGGGCGAATTTTTTTACCCCTACTATTAAGAGTTTGTTTTAACCCCTACCTACATGGTATCAACTCAACGCGACGTAGACTGTATGCATATGAGTTCATCGACTCAAATCCTTCGGGGCTATCTCACGTTAGCCCCTAACAGCCTCTTTCACAGCTATCTGTGCACGCCAAATCGGTTACGAGTGTTAGAGGATAGCTAGCACACACATTTAAACCTCTCTCATCCGCGGGGCTAGAAAATTTCAGCCCCCTGCGTTTTGAAAGACACTCAGCCAGAAGAGAAATATCTAAAATTTATGTAAGAGAGAAGCAACTGTGTGTGCGCCGCGCCAGTTCACGGCTTGTAAATGCAGAACGTTTTGGCAGGGCTAATTTGTTTGAGCCCTCCACGCATAGAAACGCAACGGAAAGGAAGAGAAATAAAACTAAGGTTATCAGGAGAACAAGACTTAGCAGCTTTGTTCTCGCTTATTATTGTTGGCTTGGGGCTCGTTCTCTTTAGCCCTTTCTTATTGTAGCTGCATGGAATATACGATGTTCTCTTAATACCTTTGACAACAAAACTGCAATAACGTTTTAAGGCGCTTTCTTTAAACTCGAACACAATTTTGTTTGAGAAATTTATGGTGGGGCTAAGCGCCACTAGCCCCTAAGGTAGAGCCGCCCCTGTAATCTATGACGAAGTATTACATAAAATTGAATTAGGAGAAGGAGCACTATTTTTTCTTGATGCTCCCGGAGGCACTGGTAAAACGTTTCTGCTAAATTTACTTTTAGCGAAGGTTAGGAAAAACAAACAAATTGCTGTAGCTTCTTCCGGCATAGCTGCAACGCTCCTGAATGGAGGTCGCACTGCACATTCGGTTCTCAAATTACCCCTTAATATTATACAAGAAGAAACGCCTAACTGCAATATTACCAAAAATAGCGGCCGAGGCAAAATGTTGCAACAATGCAAATTATTGGTATGGGATGAGTGCACTATGTCACATAAACGAGCAGTTGAGGCATTAAATCGCAGTCTGCAGGATTTGAGGAGTAGTACTGCACTTATGGGAGGATTGGTGGTATTATTAGCTGGTGACTTTCGACATACATTACCGGTGATACCAAGAGGAACACCTGCTGACGAAATCAACGCGTGTCTAAAAGCTTCCCCATTGTGGGGTAACGTTATAAAACTTAGTTTAACGGTTAATATGAGAGTGCAAATATTTAATGATATAGCATCTGGGGAATATGCACGCCAAGTGTTGAAAATTGGTAATGGTGAGCTTGAGACAGATGTGGAAGGTAAGATCAGATTTCCTAACGAAATCTGCAATATGGTGTCTTCGGTAGAGCAATTAATTATGAATGTTCATCCAGAAGTTGAACACAATTTTAATGATGAAAATTGGTTATGTGAAAGGGCCATTCTTGCTCCCAAGAGCGATATTGTTAGCCAAGTAAATGATAAAATATTAGATCAAATTCCAGGCGAAATGACGACATTTCTTTCAATAGATAGCGTAATAGAAGAAGAACAAAGTACTTCTTTTCCCGTAGAATTTCTTAAGTCTCTAGATATTTCCGGAGTACCATCGCACAAGCTCAAACTTAAAGTAGGCGTTCCGGTATTACTTATGCGTAATCTTGATGCACCACGACTATGTAACGGAACTAGATTGCGCATTACAAGTCTTGGAAGAAACATAATCGGAGCTAGAATTTTAACAGGATCGGCCAAAGGAGAAGAAGTCCTCATACCTCGCATTCCAATCATACCCACAGGTTTACCATTTCAGTTCAAACGTTTACAATTCCCCTTAAAACTAGCATTTGCAATGTCAATTGTTCCAGCCACACCTGGAACATAAAAAGATAAATAAAAAAAAGGGGCCACATTAAAGCCTAAATGAAAAAACAATATATTGAAATTGTTACCTGAAATTTATCCATACTTTGTAATAAGCGACAGCCTTGAATTTCCTTGATCTTCGCATCAATGCAACACTGAAATAAATGAATTATATTAAAATTAAGAACAATTGAATTTATTCCACAAAAATAAAATGTAAACAAACTTACCTGCGAAGTCGCCACGCACAAAATTACGGCGTTCCCCAGGCCGCATCCTAACAATAATACTCTCGAAATGAGTATTGATGAAGGCTGAAACTTAAAAGCATTGATAAAATAGATGAAATTACCACTTACCTGGATTAATCCACGAATTGATCACTCCGCGCACCAACATTTGACGTTTGACACAACTGACACATAAATGTGATCACACACCTCAAACTAACAATTTCCCCACAGCTGAAGTTGCTCAAACTTATGTTTTGAGCTACGGGGAATTCAGCAGTGGTGAAGTGATTCCAATTTATATGTTGAATAAAAACTTAATTCAACATAACCATACTCAATAAGAGTAAAAGAGAAGGAAAACATAAATAGAGATCCATCGTACTGGAATATTATTCCAGCATCCACGAAGGACATTGCCAGGCGAAAGTTTCAATAATGAGGAAAGCGAAACAGTTTTTATGAAATTAAATACGAATTTGCTCGTTATGAATCAGAAATTCGCAACAGCGAAGACGCTACAACGCATTATGAAGCAAATGAATCCAACAAACAACGCAGGCAATCAAAAATATTTACCGCCGTCAAACAATTGTGGAACGTATATACGCTGCACAATCCACAATGCAAAGGCTCTAAGAAGGACGTAGGGCAGGCCCTTAATTATTGGAAAAATTGAGTATAAAGGGCAGCCGCCCAGCGAATTAACCCACTTCCTTCGGCTCGTTTCCTAGAGTGAACAAGGTAGTTTGAAATGATCCTCTTGGATTGAAATAAACTATCTAAAATGCTCTAGTTGGCTGGTTTCGGTATTCGGTTTTGGTATATTAACAAAAAGACTTAGAATATTTTGTACATGTTCAAACTTAGATTATTTTAGACATTTTCGGACTTAGAATATTTTTCAGATGTAGAATGTTTTTCTAGACTTAGAATATTTTGTACATGTTCAGACTTAGATTATTTTGCATTTTTTCAGACTTAGAATATTTTATACATTGTAAGACTTAGAATATTTTTCGCTTTCAACTTAAAATAATTTGTGAACTCATTTAGACTTAAACTATTTTTATACATTGTTCCAGACATAAAAGAATTTATAAACTTATTCCTAGACTTAGAATATTTCCAACTTGTGAATTCGAACTTAAACTAATTTGTGAATTTACTGCTAGACTTAAAATACCTTTATACATTTGTTGTTAGATTTCAAATATTGTACAAACCTTGATTTAGATTTAGGACAATTTGTAAACTCACTTCTAGATGTAGAGCAATTTGTAAATTCAGTGAATTCACACTTAGAATATTTTTTTTGGGATCGCTCTGAATAATTTAGGAAGTAATTTCTGGACTTGAAATAATGTTAAAATCTACTTATGACCTTAGAATACATTAATGATTTAATATTTGCTATTTATACCTACAATATTTTCTTAAATTTAATGTCAGCAGACTTGCGATAGTCTTCCTGCAATGTTGTTACATTTAGAAGTAAATTATTTTGAATTTATTATTGTAAACTAATGCACCCAGGCTCTTTCTTTGAATTAAAGATTGTAAAAAAATAGTTAATTTTAAGTTTAGTCAACGTTTGTTTTGTAGAATTTTAAAGCAACATGAATAAACACTTTATTTTATAATGAAATCGAATGAATTTTAATTTGCACCGGCAATTCCTTAAATTACAACTACATTTTATAAACATCAATTAACAAATTACAAGGACAAACTTTGAGAGTTGCAGGTATACATTTAGAAACGCCTTGCTTTTCACATGGACAGCTATACGTTGCTTGCTCCAGAGTGTTGAGTGGCACTAATCTTCATGTTCTAGCACCGGAGGGAAAAACGTATAATATTGTTTACAAAAATGTACTGCGGTAATTATATTTGCTTATTAATTATTATCTTAGGAGTTGACAATTCGATCATCCATTATACGCGGAACAAATGTGCATGTTAGCAGTTCAAAAATATTTTGGATATCGAGAACATATTGAAAGAAGGTAACTCAGCTTATCCAATTATTTAATACTGAGTATTTAGATTTAGGAACCGGAGCCCAAATTATAGGTACGACAGACCTACAAAAACTCACGTTGTCTAAAATTATGAGTTTCGTTAGAAGAATTTAACGTCTTACGGCTCAAGCAGGCCAACGAGATTAAACAGATAACAAATCTTCTTCTGAGGTACGCACAATGGACCCTACGGCCTAAGTGCAGGGCATCTCGCTCACCTCTTTGAAATCTACATCTACATTTTAGACATAAGCAAAAAACAAAAAGCCTACAAAAACTCACGTTGCCTAAAGTTAGAGTTGTGTTCGATGAACTAAACGATGAACGCAGGCCCAAGAGATTAAAATAGTACACCTATATCTGAGGTATGTTCATTGGACCATGTGATCTAAGTAGGGGTATCTTGCAATATTATGCACTTAATGCGTCCAAAGTCGCATAGATGTATTCATTTTAACAAAAACCATAAGTAAGGAACACGCAGCTCTTCAGATGTGGACCGTGCTAAAAAAATTAATTATACTAGTTGGCCCGTGCGAACTGTCGCACTTTAACATGAAGGCGTTGAAAGAAAATGTAAATGAAAGGAAAGAATGTGAAATCAGAAGCAATTTTATATCAGTTGGTGCAAAATGTTGTATAATTTCCGCCGCGCACAGCTCGTTTTTGAGCCAACTTTCGGACGCCCAAACTAAAAATCACCGACGCACAGTATTTCCAAATGCCGATTTTTTGGCCAAAAGTTCGAAAATCGAAGATCGGCATTCCGGTTTTTTTCCTATGGGATCCTGTAGAGGACACTTTGGGACGTTATTCTGCAAAAGGATAAGTTTCCAGGTGTATTTCCGGAGGCAGGGGAACAGTTTGAAAACAGAGTACGTCGCAGCTGGATGTTTTGAGCGCTCACTGCCCTGCTGACGGAGTCAAATTTAATAGTGCATAGTTAGTGAAATAGTGAAGTTTTTGAAAAAATTTTTTTTGGGCATTCTTCCCCAAGGTATGTATATTGTAAACTAATGTTTTTCTTTCAAAAAGTCGTTAATTTTATGTCATAAAGGGCACTCGGAATTTGACCGTGTAAAATCGCGTTTTTTTAAACTCTGCACAATGTTCGTGTAGACGTTTAGTTGAAAACGCCGCCGAACGCCTCCGCGGTTTTATATTCATCGTAAAGGGGACATACTCAGCTTTAATTTGGTTATGCATTTGGCTGCTCTTAGGTGCTCTAGCGCGAGCAACCGCCATTTTAGTTTCCTCATTTTTCCTCAAAATTTCTAGAGAAAAAACTATGCCAGATGTATTCCATTGGCTCCTGACATCTGCAGATCCTTTAATAACTGGAATGCGATAAATTAGAAATAAGAAAGGGAAAAATATGACAAAAGAAGCATTAAAGTTACTTGTTTCTGCAGAATTATCTGACAGAATCCTCAACGAAAAGAAGTAGTTAAAAGTAGTTTTATTTAACAATGTATGTTTTTAAATTAACAATAAAATTTTTGCATTGCTTAATGAATTTTCTTTGTATGTTTTCTACCCCCTCTTTTTTAGGTCCGCCATTTTGAATTTTGAAAATGCAATTTCATTTTTAAATTCGTGTCTTTCATACAAATTCAGTACACTGAATCGTTTTTGTTAAAAGCGATTTTTAAACAAATATGGCGGCCATTTTGGGTCCGCCATTTTGAATTTTGAAAAACAAACTGCATTTTCAAAATCAGCGACCAAAAAAACCTTACCATACACAATTTCATCACATTCCGATGAAAAAAAGGACTTTTGGCCAAAAAATCGGCATTTGGAAACACTGTGCGACACCAAAAACAAACTGCCGCTGGAAGGTGAACAGCGAGTCAGCTGTGTACCCCGCCGCGCTTTCCAGCCGTACGCAGCGCTGCTGTAGACGGTGACGAACAATTCCAAATGGCGGTGACCGTGCGCATAATGTGCCAATCATGATTTTTTAATTCGAGTTTATTTGATTACCAAGCAATAATTAGGGAATTATAATGCGATTCGGTGAAGAAGGGTGATGTGACGAATCCAAATATACCCCATATGTAGGGTTGGCGTGCAGCAGGACCTTATATTTGGTACCAAACTGATCGGGGACCTTAGCGGAATAATATATGAAGGATTTTTTATTCGGACATCTGAAAATTACACCAACTATTTAAGTTAATGATAAAATTTCTATGAAAGTCGGGCAAGGGACTTCAATTAAGTAGTACTTATAATACACCGGGTGAAACCGGGTAACCCAGCTAGTCTTTATATATAAAAATCTCGTGTCACGATGTGCGTTTACGCTAATCTCCGAAACCGCTGAACCGATTTCGATGAAATTTTGTAAATGTGTATTTGTTGGTCCAACTTAAAAGATAGGATAGGATAGTTTTTATTTTGTTAAGTGACCGTTAATATTTTTTATTGCAAATTTAAAGATTTTTTGTAGAAAAAGAGTTGTGTTCCTGTGGGAACTAATAAAAAGTATTTGAGCGTTAGAGGACTGAACAAAAATATCGATATAAAATTTTGCCCCGATGAAATCGAAAGCCCTCGTAGGTTACTGCTCAAGAAAGCTGAAATTAGTGTAGCGGGTAAGAAAAAAAAGGGAATGTGTAGTTGTAAATCAATCCTTTTGTATTTCCGTCAGTTTTTTCGTCTATAAATGTAGTTTTCAGTGTACGTTAAATTCTAGGCAATTCAATAGTTCATAATAGCTAAATTAAATTTTATTTTGTTCAATACCGCATGCAGAGATCACCCGACCAATTCGTCGAGTTCTATTTCTGCTACAGGTTTACAGTTTTAAACTAGTACCGTACTGAAGCAAAGACAAATTCACAACTGTAACAATTTTGAACCAAAAGGCAATTCTAACTTTTAATTCAAATGACAATATTCTAATTTTTACTACTAAAATTCTAGCTAAATTGTATTAATTCATTATGTCTTAAAATAAAACTAAGAAGAAACAAATTCGTTTTTATATTAATCCCTATAAATTCTGTCCTTTACAATATTTCCTAACTATCAATTAATTTAGAGTATCAAAAGTCGCATATGAAAATTTCCTGACCTTTACTGGCATATGAAATTTTCCTGCTGACTCGCTGATATCTGTCGTACAATAAACGCGGCTGTGGCTGAAAAATGAAAGAGGCTGAGAGAGGAAATTCGGTCCTTTTTATACGTTTCAAGAACGCTCAATTGACCGGAAATAAAGCGTAATTTTGTTATTTCCTCTAAATCTGTATGGAAATTGGCGCGATCTTGTGGTGCTCTTGACTCGCCGTAAGAAGTTTTATTAAATGATATATTATCGAGGTACAGGATAATTAAATTACGCGAAAAATGATTAAAAATTCATTGTGCTATAAAATGGCGGCGTTACTGAAGTATGCCGAATCTTCGCCATCAACTTGATCCTTCAGTCTCTCTCAATTTTCCTTTCCTCTCTTCATTTTTCTTGCTATCTCCCTCGCTCTTATGGCGCTTATGAGAAGTTTATAAAAATCGCGATAATTAATTACCTGGGAAATTAATCATGAATTTGGCAACGCCATTAAATTCCCCGTCGCGAATTACCCACCTATCAGCTGTTCCGCACGATCAGAAGTTGAAGTGTGGACAGTGACAGGTGCCGAAAGTAAGTTCCGCGTGTGCAGTGTTTACGTGAAAAATGGCTGGGAAATCCAGGATAAAATGGTACGTACTGATTTCTTATGGTTTATTTAAGTGAAAACTACGTTGTGCGCCAGAAAATTTGGGTCCGGAGGAAGAAAATTGCAGAAATTCGATTGCAATTTTTGCCGGTCCCAAATGTCAACAATTACCGAATTTGTTTACGATTTAATAATCGCGGTGCTTTTTGACTAATTTAAAGCACGTAATTCGATAAAGGACGTGTATTTAAATATTTCTGTGTTCGCGGATCATGAATGTCGCGTAGTTTTTATTGTTAACATTATTAAGTGATTTTCCTATCTACTCATTGCCTTTTTCTTTTCAGGGGGTGGCTGCGGAGTACCTGTGCTGACCCAGGTACAAGGTATAGCTTTCAAATAGTTATGTCTACAATTTTGTAATTCAATTTTTATTTTATTTTTTAGCTCTGTGTAAACAAGTTGTAATTCATTTTTAAGTTCCATAAGAATCACAGTATGCTTTTATTTTCATTGTGCTGTGATACAAAGAAAAATACGCAAAATTGTGTGCTTAATTTTAAGATCTCATGAATTTTAGTTCTCTTGATGGTAGTCAGAGTAATCAAATCACCCAATTTTTCACCTTCTTTCAAGAAGCTGCGGAGAATGGAAATAGCAAATATTACATGGAAAAGGGAATATAAAATCATTATGAAAACGGACAGCTAATTTGGACGAGGTATTGGTAGATGCCCCATAATTCATCTTGCCCGACGCGATGTTGATATTAGTTTGATATTGACATTTCCCTGCGGACAAGTAATGTATAGATAAAACATACATATAAGAATTTTTCGTCGATATGGGCGCTGAACTCAAACCAACTGTCAGAATTTACGAATTCGGACTGGCAAATTTTGAAGCTTCTGCGGCTTCAACCAAACTTGGTAGGTAGGGGTTTTGCCTATTCTCCAATCGCCCTAACGACCTCTTCTGTCTAGACTTTCTTATAGAAGGACTTTAACCAAATCAAACTCATCGCGCCACCCACCGGGAAAGGCAGAACAAGGTCTGCCGGGCCAGCTAGTATTTTAATAAAATTCATATTTAAATGTGATTACGGATAAATTATTGACAGATATAAAATTAAATATAACGCTTACACTTATGTGTTATAATGAAATATATATTATTTAAAATATTATTTCTGTTATATGCGTTTATATGATTAACAATGCTATAGATTTAGGATACCTTCGGGACCCGTCTTGAAACACGGACCAATGAGTCTAACATGTGCGCAAGTCATTGGGTATTTTAAAAACCGGGGGCGTTCTATATAGTTATGTATATATATATAATGTTTACTTAACCGTTTATATTATTTTATATACCTCTAACTGGAGCGTACGTTGATGTTGTGACCCGAAAGATGGTGAACTATACCTGATCAGGTAGAAGTCAGGGGAAACCCTGATGGAAGACCGAAACAGTTCTGACGTGCAAATCGATTGTCAGAATTGGGTATAGCGGCGAAAGACCAATCGAACCATCTAGTAGCTGGTTCCCTCCGAAGTTTCCCTCAGGATAGCTGGTGCATATAAATGTTATTTAAAAATAATCTTATCTGGTAAAGCGAATGATTAGAGGCCTTAGGGCCGAAACGACCTTAACCTATTCTCAAACTTTAAATGGGTAAGAACCTAACCTTTCTTGATATGAAGGTATAGGTTATGATATATTGTGCCCAGTGGGCCATTTTTGGTAAGCAGAACTGGCGCTGTGGGATGAACCAAACGTGATGTTAAGGCGCCAAAATTAACAACTCATACCGATACCATGAAAGGCGTTGGTTGCTTAAAACAGCAGGACGGTGGGCATGGAAGTCGTAATCCGCTAAGGAGTGTGTAACAACTCACCTGCCGAAGCAACTAGCCCTTAAAATAGATGGCGCTAAAGTTGTATGCCTATACATCACCGTTAAAGTATATGATTTATTTTATAATATATTTATATATTTTAAAATAAATTTTGAAACTTTAATGAGTAGGAGGGTACAATGATGTGCATAGAAGTGTTTATCGTAAGATTGCATGGAGCCATCATTGGTACAGATCTTGGTGGTAGTAGCAAATAATCGAATGAGACCTTGGAGGACTGAAGTGGAGAAGGGTTTCGTGTGAACAGTGGTTGATCACGAGTTAGTCGGTCCTAAGTTCAAGGCGAAAGCTGATAAATGATAAGTTATAAAAAATAAAAAATGTACACTTTATTATTATTGAACGAAAGGGAATACGGTTCCAATTCCGTAACCTGTTGAGTATACGTTTGTTATTAAAAATGGGCTATCTAATGCTCATCCTGGCAACAGAAACAACCATAAAGAAGCCGTCGAGAAATATCGAAAGAGTTTTCTTTTCTGTTTTATAGTCGTACTACCATGGAAGTCTTTCGAAGAGAGATATGGTAGATGGACTAGAAGAGCATGGCATTTACTGCTGTGTCGATATTTTCTCCTCGGACCTTGAAAATTTATGGTGGGGTTACGCAAACTTCTTAACAGGCCGTACCGATATCCGCAGCTGGTCTCCAAGGTGAAGAGTCTCTAGTCGATAGAATAATGTAGGTAAGGGAAGTCGGCAAGTTAGATCCGTAACTTCGGGCAAAGGATTGGCTCTGAAGATTGAGATAGTCGGGCTTGATTGGGAAACAATATTATGGTTTATGTGCTCGTTCTGGGTAAAATAGGATTTATAAAATTTTTTTTTTCTAAAAATTATGTATATCTGTCCCCCGGATAGAAGTTAACGTAGCCAATTGTGGAACTTTCTTACTAATAATTTACAAAATTTGATATAATTCATATTTTATGTTTTTATAAGAAAAACTTGTTTTTCTTATATTACTATATATATGATTTATCATATTTATAAATTTATAACGGCTATCAATTAACAATCAATTCAGAACTGGCACGGACTTGGGGAATCCGACTGTCTAATTAAAACAAAGCATTGTGATGGCCCTAGCGGGTGTTGACACAATGTGATTTCTGCCCAGTGCTCTGTATGTCAAAGTGAAGAAATTCAAGTAAGCGCGGGTAAACGGCGGGAGTAATTATGACTCTCTTAACTCTGACTCTCGGACAAGATAATACCGAGAAGGGGGGTCAAACAGGGTGACCCCCTTTCTCCGACGCTATTTAACTTGGTCATCGATCGTGTTCTAAAGCGGCTGCCGGACACGATCGGGACCAGTATTGACGGTATTCCGGTAAACGCTGTCGCGTACGCGGACGACCTACTTTTATTTGCTGAAGCTCGCGACGGGATGCAGGAGTTGATTGACAGGCTTAACCATAGCTTGGGGGAGGTGGGCCTGACAATCAACACTCGAAGTGCCTCACCATGGGGATCAGGGCGATGGGAAAGACGAAGAAGACAGTAATAGACTCTAGCCCTTTTCAACTAAACGGACGTGACATTCCGGTACTAAAACGCACTGACAACTGGACATATCTGGGGGTGCAGTTTACACCGGAGGGTAGAACAAAATTTGACTACAGAGAGGCTTTGATTCCATTACTCGACAGACTGACACGGGCACCTCTCAAACCTCAGCAGAGGATCTTCGCTTTACGGACGGTCATTATACCCAGGCTTTACCACCAAACGTCGCTGGGTCGTACTCACCTCGGATGCATGAATACGGTTGATAAACTAACGAGAAAGTAGGTACGGGGTTGGCTTCGCCTTCCGAATGATTTGGCTAAAGCATTCTACCACAGTAGGGCGGTAGATGGCGGCTTGGGGATACCTTCAATAAGATGGGTCTCCCCATTACTAAAGAAAAACAGGCTAAAATCCATGTTCAGGCATCTTGGGGAGGGAACTGTCTTTGACGACTACGTGGCGAAGGAAATAGAGATCTGTGATAGGAGACTTAGAATTGACAACAACTTAAGCATCAGGACCAAAGACGACATCTCGAGGATGTGGGCGGAAAGGTTAGGGAAAGCGGTTGATGGGAAGGGTCTAGCGGAGGCTGCAAAGGTCCCACAGGCTCACCGGTGGGTTGGTGAACCGACAAGGTTATTAGGCGGAAAGGATTACATCAACGCGCTAAAAATAAAGTTCAACGCGTGGCCCACAAGGAGTAGAACAACGAGGGGTCGAAACCGGTCAGGAAGGGAATGTAGGGCGGGCTGTTCGGGCCCAGGAACACTTAACCACATCCTACAGCAGTGTCCAAGAACTCACAGTGCAAGGGTCAAGAGGCACGACGCAGTAGTTAATTACTTGGAACGTTCGATGCTCCAGAAGGGCTTAGAAGTCAGGAAGGAGGAAAAGTACAACACTGCGGAGTTGGGGATTCTCAAGCCCGACTTAGTGATTAAGAAGAGGGACACGGCGGTTATTTTAGATGTGCAGGTGGTCACGGACAGCTTTGCCATGGCGCCCCTACACAGAAATAAAGTTGAAAAATATAACAGAAGGGAACTAAAACAACTAGTAAAGGAAAGGATAGGTGCAAGGTCTGTGGAAGTCTCCAGCCTAACAGCAAATTGGCGAGGGATTATCTGTAAGGAATCAGCCGACTTCGTGCTGGCGGAAGGATTTATAACAAAAAATGACCTCGGTATACTTCAAACAAGGATCTTAATTGGGGGAGTTGCTGCCGCGAATATCTTCACGAAGAGCACAAGGATTAGCAGGACAGGAATTGGATAACGGACGATGAGTACAGAACACGAACGGAGAGGTATATCGCCTCGTAAAAAAAGGATAAAAGGTATAGGTGGAGGTTTTAGTGGGTAAGAATCCCACACTACCGGCTCAACGATCACTGAGCCGGTGCCTTTTGAAGGTTTCCTCCACCGTATTCAAAAAAAAAAAAAAAAATAGCCAAATGCCTCGTCATCTAACTAGTGACGCGCATGAATGGATTAACGAGATTCCTACTGTCCCTATCTACTATCTAGCGAAACCACAGCCAAGGGAACGGGCTTGGAATAATTAGCGGGGAAAGAAGACCCTGTTGAGCTTGACTCTAGTCTGGCAGTGTAAGGAGACATAAGAGGTGTAGCATAAGTGGGAGATATAAATGAATCGATTAAAAGATTTTGTTTATATCAAAAGTGAAATACCACTACTCTTATCGTTTCCTTACTTACTTGATAAGATGGAACGTGTATCATTTACTTAGCCATTATATGGATATTATATTATGTTTGTTTCATCTTAGCTATGGGCAACATATTGTTACCGAATTGGCTTTCCTGGTAACCTTTGGCCGAGCTAATTCGTTCCGAGAGGGAGACTTTTTTTTGTGTTGTTTAGCCGGACGAAAATAAAAAGAAGGAAAAAGAAAGAATTGCTGGCAAACTCCTGAACTCTGGTAATGAGACGCGCTGGCAACCCTGTGCTGGATGGGTGCCGGCAGTTTCAGCTCACGGGCTGAATCTCCCCTTCGCTTTAGCTGCTGGTATGCTCACAAAGTCGTCTCCTAGTTTCCCCGACCCTCCGAGCGACGTGCACTGCGGGAGACCACGGCGGGGCAAGCAGCTCACTCAGCGCCGTGTGCGGCTGTAAGCGCGGCGGGGTAAACGGTTCGCTCAGCGCCGTGTGTGGCTGAAAGCGCGGCGGGGTAAGCCGCTGACTCAGCGCGGAGTACGGCTGGGCAACACGGCGGGGCAAACTGCTCGCTCGTTGTTTACCTTCTAGCAGCAGTTTATTTGGGCGTCGGTGGCTTCGAGTTGGCGCGGCCGAAAGTTGGCTCAAGAAAAACGAGCTGTGCGCGGCGGAAAAACTATCGAGTGTAGTGTCGTGTCGTGTCGTGTAGTGCAGTGTTTCCGCGAAAGAAGCAAAATCGTGTGAAGTGCGGAATGCCGGGTAATTTAGTGATGGCTATTTTGTTTTTCAGGGCCACTGGAGGAGCTGCCGCGGGCCCAAACGGGAGCTGTCAGCCCACCGGGAGGGCGTCTGGAGACGAGGGAGGTGACACCGGCTCGCCGTGCGCACAGGTAAGTCACTTCTTTACGCTATTAGCGAATTAATCCCCAATTTGTTTCGCAATTTCCCGGGGAAGTCGCGCCCCAATATGGCCGCACTAGAGTTCGCGGCCGATGGTGCTCAATAGGGGAATTGCGTCAGTGCGGTGTGTCTCGCTCCCAAGGAGGGGAAATGTTGCCGCAACACGGCGATGCTGCTGGCTTCGCGGAATGGGTGGCGGGGCCCAGTCAGCGGAGCGCCCGGCGCAGCTGATCGCGCCTTTGACACCAAATCGAACAGCTGGCGCGCTCCCGGCGCGAAAATCGACAACACACTTTCCGCGGAAAATATCGTAGCAGAGGGCACGGCACTTACCTGCAGCCCCGTGGGAGTAGCCGACACGGGTCGAATCCTGAGCCTGAATCCGGAGTCCTCACCGAAAATAAAGCGCCTCTGGGGACTTTTAGGCGCACTGGCGGTACCCGGGGTCACAAATAAAACGACGTTTATTTTAATTCGGACACTTTATTGTCGCACCTTCCGCGATCGCGACCACGGCTCACAATGTAATCAATTCAGTATAAAAATTCGATGTACCAATTCAATATAAAAATTCAATATAAAAATTACAATAATACTCGAGATATTCTAACTAATTGTCTAATTCTTTTAGGAAGGTCGGCCAAGAAACACGGTCCGCTCGCTACACAGGTCACTCACCAGAAGAATGGAGGTCGTCGACCGCGCTGCCCTTCCGGCCTTGACCCGGCCTAAATTTCTCGCTAGGGGGACCGGCGAGTACTAAAAATTTCCTGCAAGAGGTAAGTTTTGAAAATTTTCAACGAACAAAGGATTAATCAATTTTTTCTCCTTGCAGGGACTGCAACAATATATATTAATATTTTATGGTATTTTGTTTTGATGCAAGTTTCTTGATAAAAGTACCTAAGAGTTTGTTATATCGTGTGAGCAGAACGTTTTTGGTGAAATAATATAATTTTATAAAATCAATTTTTTGCAACAAAAATTTGGTCCACCAAGGTAATTTCAATATTTATTTGTAAAAGGTATTTCAATTGATATATATTTTAGATCTAATTACGTAGGCTTGCTATTATGGGAAAAAATCAGAAAAATGTTCTTTTGCTAAAAAAATTAAACAAAATAAGGGAAGGACCAATCAGATAATGAATCGGATGCAACTGATATGGAACTATGTGATAACGAAAGTGAAATAGAGGAGAAAGTCAATAGCACTGAATTTTCGAGTAGTGAAGAACTTCGTTATACAGCTCCTAAGAAAAAAAGAGCGAAGATTATTTCTGATTCTGAAACCGAAAATGAATTAGATGCTATTGTTACATCTTGCAATGAAGAAATTTCCCCCGAAAAAGCTGCTGATGGAACTTTATGGAAAACATTGAAAGAATGTAGAGATGTAGGTAGATTACCAGATTATACCGTATTCAAAGAGGTCTCGGGTCCAACTGCCTATGCTAAAAGGCATATTATACTTGGTTCGGTAAGTAGTGCTTTCAAATTGAGTATTGACGAAGGCATGATAGCATATATAAAATCATGCACCGAACTTGAAGCTCGTGTTGCGGAAAAGAAATAAGAGGCGATTGTAATTGTTTGTGTGGCATGCGGTTGCGTCCTGAATATAAAAGGGGAATTATATGTTGGTGTCATCCCTGGCTTTATAAGATTGATTCCTCAGTTTTATCCATTTCCAGAACCGTCTACGATAAGAAAGGACGTTCAGGGTTCGGATCTCGGGTAGCGCATGTAATCGATGGGCGACGGAGGAGAATTGGTTGCCTAGCTACGGCAAAATGGGAGATTGCGTGCTTCCGGTTGGGTCGTCGCCAATCAGGACCGGCGACACACAAACCTCACAAATGTTCGGCGGAGGGATAGCCTGCATATCTTCAGGCTGGGGTCACGAGCTGAAACGCCGAAACTTATGCTGTTTTACTTACCTGTCGGAAATTTATCCCTTGTCTCACGGACCACTAACTACACCGTTACTTACCCGTTGGACCACGACATCGCTACCTACCTGTCGGAGAAAATATTTAGTCTTGTTGTCTTGCGGCCCACTGCGTCGCTACCTACCTGTGGAAGAAGAAGCCTTACTTCGTGTGTGCAGATCAGTATACTACATGGTACTTACCTATCGGGAGATGTAAGGAATGTAGCTCGTCCATGACGTAGTATTTAGTAATGGTATAGATTAGTCAAGTAGAGAAAATAAATTAATGAATTTTTTTTTTGCCGCAATTTTGTAAGAAAATTTTTATCGAGCTGTAGTATGGTAATGATAGGGAGAGGTTAGGTAGTTATTTAATTTAACTTTATATTGTTAGTCTGCAT
Organism: Eutolmus rufibarbis; assembly: GCA_963920795.1. Lineage (NCBI taxonomy): Eukaryota > Metazoa > Arthropoda > Insecta > Diptera > Asilidae > Eutolmus > Eutolmus rufibarbis. The sequence goes on along the minus strand of OY987209.1, from coordinate 565,805 downwards.
GAAAACTAGTTGTTAATTACCTTATCTAAAATGAAGAAGTTGAATTATCACTATATAAGGGAATAGAAACTTTAGGAAATCTTCTTGGAAACTAATGATAATAGTATGTACATAACTCGCTGTAAAGATTGTTGTTAGTCGTTTTGGGGAAAGTCGACACGCACACGAAGTCCATATATATTTTTTTATTTTACTTGGCAAAAAGGGAAAGGAGTATTCGGCGAATCGCGATTATAATTAATGTTTTTTAAGAAAACTTACCGGTCCCAGTTTCCTCAAGAGAAAGTAAACGCAGCCTCATAAAACGAACAACACTAGGAAAATTTTGTAAGACCATAACCTCACGCCACGATTACGTATATCGTCAATAGGAGTATAGAGAGCCAACCGTAACCCGAGTCTTTTTCGTTCGCTGCCAAGGAAAAGAAAATTGAATCTCCGAGTAAGCTTCGTCGGATGGAAAAGATCATGAAACTACCAAAAGTTGTGGTGGCCTAACTATCATTGTAGGCAATACCGGATATAACTAAAGTCTTCGAAAAGGGCGCGAATCGGACTCGGTAGGTGAAGCGGGTGGCTCTCCGGCGAGCAGAGGCAGTCTAGCTTCAGAGTTCAGCAAGTGGAGTTGTCCTTGTTTTTTGGTCCGCCAGTATTCGATTGTGTTGCCTGTCCGAGTTCCAAAAACAAAAAGAAAAAGGCCGAACGGAGCAGTCGCAGCGGATAAGGAAGGAGGCGAAGCAAAGAGAAACGATCCCTGGATGGCTGAGAAAAATTGGGATATCTCGAGAGGACCACGTGATGGAGCCTGGATAAGGAAGCTGGGACTTGGGGGCTAGTACGATCCCTAGAAAATAAGCTAAGTGTTCTTAGTCCTTCATAGCTTTTTTTTGTTTCTTTTCCTTTTTTTTTTGCATGGAATTATTTTTTTTTGGCATGATATAATCATTTGTTTTCTGCTTCTGGGAAAATTCTCGTATTTGCGATCGGCTTGCCCTATTCGGCCAAGAAAATTAGAATCTAGGGCTTTGCATTTGTACCCACGTTTCTTGGAAATAGATTATTTTTCTATTCAGCTCGCTGTATTTCAATTCGCCCTCATTAATAGCACTCGAAGGTTCTCGGTGATCCATAAACCGAGTGGCGCCCAAAAATCTTAATTTTTTTTCCTTTTTGCCTCGATCGTCGTCTAGCTAGCGGAAATCCCGACCCGTCTCCAAAAGCTAACCGGGAAAGTTTCCGCTTCGCATTGAGCGGGTAACACTCGTAGAGTCTTGAATAAGGAATGGACAGTTACAAAATCAGGATTATGGTCCTTCATAGCAATTTTCTATGCTAGAGGAGCATACGAGGTAAAAAATTTAAAATGTTCATATTTGTGGTCTATGAAGTGGGGTCCGGTTTTTTTCTCCAAAAAAATGTCAAGAGATAGATTCATGGACATACTGTGGTTCATACATTTTGATAAAAAAAAATGAACGCAGTGAAAGATTGAAAACTGACAAATTTGCCTTAATTACAAAAATATGGTGAAAATAGTCAGGCTTGTTACAAACCTGACGCAAACCTTACAATCGATGAGCAATTGTTCCCAAGTAAAGCTAGATGCCGATTTACCCAATATATGCCAAATAAGCCTGATAAATTTGGCATCAAATTTTGGCTGGCATCCGAGGTTAGAAGCAAGTATCTTGTAAATGGTGTTCCATACTTGGGCAAGGATGAAACTCGCGAATCGAGCATTCCCCTGAGCGAATTTGTAGTAACTAAGCTTACAGACCCATATTTAGGTTGTGGACGAAAATCACAACAGACAATTTTTGACGTGATAACGTCTTATAAATCGATGAACGCCGCCTGCACGCACGAAAAAACATGACTCATTGTCATGTTCCGCCTGAGCCGAGCGTGCAAGTGAGAGCGTGGAACAAGCGATAGAGAGGCACGATCTGCCTAAGCGTTCGGCTTGTGACGCATCTATCTCTCTTCCAACATCCACGCCCAAAGTTCTCCAAGTTGCATTGTCGGACACAACTCGTGTCATCAAAAACACAGGTGACGTGTGCTTGGCCGAAATTACATGCTTCACTGCTGATACAACGTTTAAATTTGTACTTGGCGCCGTGTATATTTCATCCTGGAGCGAGTATCCAAAACATTGGTATGTTGCTGTACCAAGCACTTGTTCCATATGTGCACAACAGCCAGTATGTGCCACCGTTCTTAATGGATATTGATGCTGATGTACCAATTCTTCTTTGCGGCGACTTCAACACAAACGTGAAAAATGATGACACATTCCTCAAATACATTAAAGATACGTACAATCTCGAATGCGCATCAGATGTTAATAAGTCAACAACGCTGAGAGGAACAACCATCGATTTGACTTTTTCAAGGCATATTACACTTGAAACACTCCCCTTGATTTCCTACTTTTCCTATCATCGTCCTATCCTTAACAGAATAACGCAGATTGGAGGATCTTAAATATCACACATGTATATAAGTTGTAAATAAATTGTTAATAGCACATTGTTACTTGTAATTAACCTGTATAATTTAAGTAAAAAAATATTTGAATTAACGAGTGCAAATAAATGTTAATTTATCGAAAAAATTTTAATTTTCAATTAACTCCTTCTTTGTATTATACAAAATAATGATAATTCAGTGATAATAATTCAATTCAATTCATAAAAGTATGCAATTTTTCATCAATGTTTTCTTATGACGTTATCACGTAAAATTATCGTCCGTAAACCGACTTTACAGACAACCAATTTTTTTTAAAAAAAAGTTACTTGCAAAGAAAACTACTTTGGTTGGCACTATACGTCCAAACCGAAGAGAATTACCTAAAATTGCGGAATCTAAGAAAGATAAAATGAAAAGGTTTTCAACAAAACTTTATAAATCTGAGAATTGTACTCTAAACATTTACAAAAGCAAGCCTAATAAAAAAGTCCTACTGTTCCGCAAACCTAAAAGAAACTAATTGAAATTAAATATAATATAAAATAAATAGAAAATTAAATACCAGCAGGTAGCATAGGTGCATAAATTCCCACGATGAAGTACAACCTGAAATATAAGACAGAATTAATAACAATGAATTACGTAATATAGTTTGAATTGTAGCTCCTAACAAATTAAAACAACAACAACATGAACTACTAAAAACATTAATAGAACTTAACGAACTTTATGATCTACAAGATAAAACCAACGTAAAATTAAAGATAATTGTCCATGCAACAAATTGATGACAATTCGCAACAAATTCGCGGACAGGTCAGGGAAGAAACCCACGATTTTTTCGCGCCTTGACAGGTGTTCGCGGAAGTTGCGAATCGCCACATATCAGCACAAATTTCACCCGGTTTTCGCGAAATATCATAAAACACAACCCTACACTTAAATTAATACATAAAATACTTACGTTAATTGCTGCATCCTACTTAAAATTGCACTAAAACCACTCGACCGCGCGCACGACACAACATAAACAAATCTAACTGCCAAGTCATCTTCTTCTTCAGATGACATGACAGAAACATGGAACTTTACATCACGAACACGATGAAAACAACAATTCCGCGATGTTTTCGATAATTTTCGCGAAATTCACGTAAATTTTAATTATAACAAGCCCCAATGAGTGGGAAAGAGAAAACCGCACAGAAAGAGAGGATCAATTTTAAGTCTCCACTAAAAGAAAACTACTAACCGAGTCAAACCATAAAATGGTGATAATTTGAATAAACAAATTAGAAAGTAAAATAAATAAGGAGCTGAATAAAGGAAAACTTAGCCGAATGGAGTAGAGGCCAACATTTGTCACCGACTGAAATGATAATAAGAATTTTAGATGGAGTAATTTATGGAATATTCATAATTAAATTTAAATTATGGATAAACACAGGGGAATTTAAAAGTTATAAAAGCGGAGCAATTTGATGAATCCTCCTCCTTTTTTTCAAGTATTTTTTCAGCAGCAGGTAGCGCAAAGTTGACATAGTGGCAAAAACATTCCAACCATGAATTTTGCCAGTGCATGCAACTTGTTCTCTTTCAGGTCGCCGAAAACATAAAAAAACCTAGTTGTGATCGTTGCCCTCAACTAAACAATTATTAATTAAAGTAACTATGTTTTTTAAACGAATAATTTAATATTCATTTCCTTTTTTTTCTTTCCTAATCTTAATTCTTTGTAACGCGATATAATTTCTTAGAATAACATTTAATTAGAATTTTATAACTGAATTAATAGATTGAATTGTTTGTTAAATTATTACTTAAGTCTTATTGAATTTGAATTAAATATAAAGCGAAGAATACTGAATGATAAATCAAGTTTTATTATTTACCGCTACACCTACTTCATTTTTCAGCACTATATTTTGAACATTTTCCATTGAAAAAGATAAGTATTCGCAACACCTACTACTAAGCTCAAAACATAAAAATATAATAATTAAAAAAAATAAAAAACTTATTCCGGAAACAGCATTTTATAATAGCACCAAGTATGGCGTGGATATACTTGACCAGATGGCCAGAAAATATAGCCTTAAAGCAGGCTTTCGAAGATGGCCCCTACATGTTTTCTATAACATCCTAGGTTTAGCAGCAATCAATGCTTGGATTCTATATAAAGAGACCACCCAAGTAATGATTTCAAGAAAGGATTTTATTTTCCAATTAGCTGAAGAGCTAAGAGAAAACTATAGAGACGAGAACACTTCCGTCCCCATGTCGAAATTTCATGCTGTTGACGTACGGAGGAGCCTTAATAAAAATGTTTGCAGAAAATGTATTTCAAAAACAGAGTTTATATGTAAAAAATGTTTTCAATGAAGTTTTTAATAATAAATCTTTTATTTCAATTTAGTTGGAACTGTTGTTTTTTGCAAAAAGCTTCAATTTTGTTGAATAAGTCAAATTGGCTCACTTCATTAAAAATAGGTATATAATCAACACCCGTAAATCTAGTGTTAAACGCATCAAAATGCATGACAGTGAGCATCAAGGGACAGCCAAAAGAGAAAAACTCGGTCATCGAGCGTTGCGCCTTCAGTGTCGCGGGATACACCTTGCCGTTGTTGAAGAGAACTGACGAATGACCTCGGTATCACATTCCCGCCCGACGGCAGGTGAAAATATTCTCCGCACACAGAGGTGCAACCGATGCTTGACCGCTTGGCTAAAGCCCCTCTGAAGTCCCAGAAGAGACTCCATGCGCTCAGGGCAGTCCTGATACCGCGACTCTATCATAAACTCGCACTAGGGAGTGTCATGATTGGCAGCCTGAACAAGGCGGACGGATTGATCCGCTCTGCCGTGAGAAGTTGGCTAAATCTTCCTAAAGACACAACAACAGCCTTCTTCCACGCGCCGATAGATCAGGGCGGACTCGGCCTGCCGATCCTTTGCTGGCAGGGTCCATTATTGAGAAAGCTTCGGCTTTCCAACCTTCGGCTGCCAAATCATGAAGACGTGACGATCACTAACACCTTCATCGCCGGCGAAATTGATAGAGTCAACAAGCAGCTCCGGCTACAGGACAGAATCCTGCAAACGCGAAAAGACGTCGACGCGTATTGGAGTGCAAAATTACATGCTGCAGTGGATGGTGTAGGGCTTAGAGAAGCACACAGGCATAAGCAGGCACATCGTTGGATTCACGAACCAACGAGGCTCCTGTCAGGAAGGGACTTCGTAAATTGCATCACACTCCGCATTAAAGCTTTGCCACCGGTTCTAGAACAGGCCGAGGTAGGCCCGAAAAGAACAGAGAGTGTCGGGCTGGTTGCTTGGTCCCCGAGACCTTGAACCACGTACTCCAAAACTGCCCACGGACACACTCTGCTAGGATCGACAGGCATAATAGCGTTATAAACTACCTGAAGAAGGGCCTGAAGAAGGACTACGAAACAGCTCAGGAACCCCTTCTGCAAACGCCCCAAGGCAATCGAAAGCTCGACCTGTTGGCCGTGAAAGGTGAGGAGGCGATCGTTGTGAACGCTCAGGTCGTTACCGACTCGAGAGATCTGGACGAGGCCCATAAGAGAAAGCAGAAATATTACAACACAGAAGGAGTTATTGAGGCAATAAAAGCCCGCAATCAGACTGTCGATTACCTTCGCGACGGCTACGCTGAGCTGGAGGGGATTTGGAGCGGAAAACCTGTCGATCGACCAGCTGGTCGGGCTGAACGTGAGACGAAAAAACGAGTGCTCTTTTGAGTACCAGCGTTGCTATCGGCTCCATCAGGGCATTTAACATCTTCAGCGCGTCGCCCTCCGTGTCTTACAGACGCGGGCTTGGCTAGGAGGGATGGCGTGTCTGTAATGCTGCTTGACATATGCATCCCTGCCTCCCCCCCCGGTTCGGTGACATGTCGACCTGTGGCCCCCCCGTCGATCTCGTTAAAAAGTGCCCGTCGCCGATCTTCTGCCACAGTTAAAACCAGCAATCCGGTTTGCCAAGTAGTGTAGTATGTGGGAAAACTTCTCCTTCTCCGTGGGATGAAACGCGGAAAACTGGAAAAAAAAAAAAAACAAAATGTTCTCCCTTCCCACAGTTAGTTCCCGTGCCGCCTGCGAGTGATCAGGCGCAATATTTGAGGAGGGGTTTTAGTGGGTATGCCTTCTGGTGAATCCCACACTACCCTTTGGTGTATATAAAACATTTCCCCTCCTCAAACAAAAATAGCCAAATGCCTCGTCATTTAACTAGTGACGCGCATGAATGGATTAACGAGATTCCTACTGTCCCTATCTACTATCTAGCGAAACCACAGCCAAGGGAACGGGCTTGGAATAATTAGCGGGGAAAGAAGACCCTGTTGAGCTTGACTCTAGTCTGGCAGTGTAAGGAGACATAAGAGGTGTAGCATAAGTGGGAGATAAAAATAAATGGATTAAAAGATTTTGTTTATATGAAAAGTGAAATACCACTACTCTTATCGTTTGCTTACTTACTTCATAAGATGGAACGTGTATCATTTACTTAGCCATTATATGGATATTATATTATGTTTGTTTCACCTTAGCTATGGGCAACAAATACAGGGTGTTCAGAGGTGGGAGGGAAATATTGCAGGAGGTGAAAGGTCAGGCCGAGGCAAGCAAAAAATCGTATGGGAGGGGGGGGGGGGGGGGGTTATCTCGCACCGTTCGGCAGTTACAGGGTGATTCTTAAATCAGGATGTTGCCTTATATGGGAACCGCTATTGTATTTTTATCTTTTTTTCTACGCATCGCAGCGTCCCCAAACCGGTCTCAAAAAATCACTATTTTGAAACCCTTTCCAAAAAGGTCAACACCGCCCCCTACCCCCAACCCCTTGGCCGAAATCACCTCTGGAAATTGAAAAATTAAATTTTATTTCACGATTTTTCACCTTTCGCCCCACTTTTCTCCGAAATTCACGTTATTAACATACCTACTTTTTATTGTTTTTAAGTTTCCTATCTAATTACCTTTCGAAAAAGGTGCAACATGCACAGGTAGAAAAAGGATACAAAAATCCTGAAATTAAAACATCTTCACAGGTACCTAATTACTTTATTGCACCATAATGGAAAAAATCGTTAAGTAAAGAATTTTTATGACAGCAAGTTCGGAAAGGTTTATTTAGGAAACACAGGTAATAAAGTTTTATTATTTCAGCAAAACTGTTATAAAATAATAAATGTAATCTCGTTAAATGGCGTTATTAGTTTATGATATATAGTATTGACTTCTAAGTGTAGTAGATAAGTGGTATGAATTTGTAGTAGATAAGTGGTATGAACTTGTAAACCCGTTAGAGTTAAGAGTCACTGAAGTCAGTTCCGAATATACTCTCGTTGAAGCAACACCTTCGTTTCGTTTCATTAATACATGGCGCAGCCGGTGACCGAACAGGAAAATTAAAGTTGAAAGTTAAAAAGATAAAAAAGTTTGTGAGTTAATACACATATCTGTTAATTAGTGGAACAATTGACTTATAAAATTTATGGTGAAAGCAAAATTAAATCCTAAAAGTAGCGGTAGCAGAGAATTCAAGAGACCACGTGGGCGTCCAGCAAAAGACGTAAGATTTGTCTACATACCAAAAAACATGGATTATGTTAAAAAAATCGACGAGTTAAACCTGCAGTCTGGAAATTTAGAAGAAAATTGGAAATTATTTTGGCAAAATTTTCAAATTTTTGCTACGGCAATAGAGCTACATTCAAAAAAGGAAGAAGTTCAAGTTGCGGTCTTCCTAAATGCAGCAGGAAAAGACGCTACAGAAAAGTTCTATACAGTGATAAACCTAACGAGCGAGGAAAGAAAAAAATATGAGAAAGTTACGAAGGCGTATGAACAGTTTTGTAAAGGAAAAACGAACGAGGTGTATGAGAGTTTTTTGTTCCACACACGTACCCAGGAGCGGGATGAACCGTTTGATCTGTTTCTAATGGATCTAAAACGATTGGTGAACAATTGCAATTTTACGGATACCGATAGGATGGTGCGAGATCGAATAGTCATCGGAACTCATGACAAAGTACTTCAGAAGAAGCTCTTGGAGGTTGACCAGTTAACTTTACAAAAGGCGATCGACATGGCTAGGTCAGCTGAGATATCATCGAAGCAAGTCAACGTGATGCGAGATAAGGTTGGAGGTACTTCTATAGACACGGTGAAGAACAATCGTGAGCCACGTAACGATACTAAACATTTTACACCTTTCAGAAATTCACATAGAGTAAAAAATGTAAAACCTAATGTAATTCCTTTCAGAAAACAAAAAAATCAAGGAAGTAGTAGTGAAACACATGACGTTCAATGCAAATTCTATGCAAAAGCTCATCAGAGAGGAAAATGCCCTGCTTTTGGTAAGCGCTGTATATTATGCAACGGGTTTAACCACTTTGCTGTAGTGTGCAAAAAAAAGGCGGTGAGTGAAATTAGTAAAAAGCAAAATTTAGAAAATGAAAACAAAAATGAAGACAATTTTTATATTGACGTAATAACAAAAAAAATAAATAACGTAAATTCGTATGAAAATGATTCTTGGATTGAGAAGATTAAAATTCGGTCACAATTAATTGCATTTAAATTAGATACAGGTGCGCAAGCCAACATTTTACCGTATCCTTATATCCAAAATATGAAGAATATTTCTATTGAGCCAAGTAGGATAAAGTTAGAGGCCTATAATGGATCCGACATAGAAACTTTAGGCGTGTGTAATTTAAAGTGTATTGTAAGAAATTCAATTGCGAAACAAAAATTTTGGATAACAAAAAGTAACACTATGCCAATATTAGGATTGAAATCTTGTGTGGAATTAGGGTTAATAAAGAAAATTGACGGTATAAAACTGAACAATACAGAAGATCTGTTAAAAAGATTCCCAACACTTTTTGAAGGTCTAGGCACTTGTTATGAAAATTTCCATATCGAGGTACAAAAAGATAGTTCTCCAGTAGCTAGACCACCGCGAAGGATTCCACAGTCTTTACAGATACCTTTGAAAAAAGAATTAGCTAGACTCTGCAAAGAGGACATAATTGAAAAAACAGACAACGCATGCGAATGGATCTCCAATATTGTAATTGTAGAAAAGGCCAATAAAAAGGTCCGTATATGTTTAGATCCAAAATATCTGAATTTATCGATAAAAAATCTTTTTTATGAGATTCCGTCACTTGAACAAATTAAGCCAAAGTTTGCAAATAAAAAATATTTTTCGGTTTTTGATATGAAAGAAGGTTATTTTCAGATTAAACTAGATGAAAGCTCGAAAAAACTTTGTACGTTCAGTACCCCTTATGGATGCTACTCATTCAAACGTCTACCTTTTCGATTAAAAATAGCACCGGAAGCATTTCAGAAAATTAACGAAGAAAATTTTAAAGGTATACCAAATGTAATAATATATATTGATGACATTGCTATAGCAACTGAAACAGAAGAGGAACATGATAAAATAGTGGAAATGGTAATGAAAAGAGCAATAGAGAAGAATGTTAAATTTAATAAAGAAAAAATTCAGTTGAAAAAGAAGGAAATAATATTTTTAGGACATAAGATTTCTGATTAGGGCATTTCTCCTCACAGTGATAGGCTTAGGGCTATTGAATATTTGGGGCCCCCAAAATGTAAAAAAGAAGTACAGGTGCTTATGGGTTTCATAAATTATTTAAGAGACTATCTTCCAAATCTCGCAGAAATTTCGACTCCTTTGAGGGAATTATTGAAAAAGAATGTTAGTTTCCAATGGCTCAAAATACATGAAGAAAGTCTACAAAAGATTAAACAAATGATAGAACAGGCTCCAACATTGAAGCCCTTAGATTTAAATCACAAAATTTCTATTCAAACAGACGCATCACAAAATGTATTGGGTAGTTGCCTCATGCAGAATGAGAGACCGGTTTGTTTTGCATCTTGTAGTTTGTCAGATGCCGAAAAAAATTATTCACAAACAGAAAAAGAACTATTAGCGGTAGTGTTCGCGTGCTCCAAATGGCACACTTTAATCTATGGTAGAAAAGTTGAAATCATAACTGATCACAAACCACTTTTGGGTATAATGGAAAAAGAATATAGTAAAATTCCATCACCCAAATTACAACGTATGAAACTTAAACTTGAAAAATATGACTTACAGTTTAAGTACCTACCGGGAAAATTTTTATATGTAGCAGATTGTCTTTCGAGAAATTTTGGAAAAAATTCGGTTGAGAACCATATTGCAGGGCTCAATGAACTAGTACATTCGGTTAATATTAGTAATGAGAAAAGAAAAGAATTTAAAGAAAAAACGTTTCAAGATCAAAATTTAAGAGATTTAATTGCAGTTCTTAAGAATGGGTGGCCTAAAACAAAGCAAGAGTTACCAGAACATTTAAAACAATTTTGGAAATTCAAAAATGACTTAGTAGTAGAGGATGGCTTAGTATTTTTTTTTAGATAGAGTTTTTGTTCCCGAAAAATTGAGAAAGTCGGTACTAGAGGCATTGCACAAGTCTCATTTGGGATGGGAGAAAACAAAGAGCCGAGCACGCTCACTAGTATACTGGCCAACCCTGAATAATGATATTGAAAATCTAATAGAAAAGTGTAAAATTTGTCAAAAATATCGTGCTTCAAATACAAGGGAGCCACTAATATGCCAGGAATTACCAGAAGCTCCGTATCAGAAACTAGGTATGGATTTGATGGAAAACGGAGGACAAAATTTTTTAGTAGTAGCAGATTATTTATCAAAATACCTGGACATAATTCCTATTAAAACAAAGACCGCTAAAGCTATCATAAATAAACTAGAAGTTATTTTCTCAATACACGGTAATCCTAAGATAATTGTCGCCGACAACATGCCATTTGCGTCGTATGAATTTAAAAAATATGCCCGTTCTATTGATTGTGAAATTATTACTACCAGTCCATTATATCCGCGTTCTAATGGCTTCGCAGAAAAATTCGTCGGTATAGCTAAAAAATTAGTTCAGAAATCACAAGATTCCAAAACTAGTATCTGGCAAGCTCTGTTAGAGTATCGCAATACACCTATTAAAAATTCAATGTTATCCCCAGTTCAAATTCTCATGGGTAGGCAGACTAGAACACTGATTCCAGGTAAAGTAGAAAAATATAAAAATGAGCAAAATACCGGTAAGATACAACCGATACTGGAAAAAAATAATATTAAAAACAAAAACAATTATGATAAACACACAAAAGCGAAACCCGATTTTGCGAAAGGAGAAAAAATTTGGATAAAGGAAGGAAAATGGTGGCTGCCTGGTATTATAGAGAAAAAACATAGTACCCCAAGATCGTACGTGGTCAAATTTGAATGTGGCAAAATAGTAAGAAGGAATTCGATTGCTTTAAGGAAACGCTGGCGCTATAATTAAGGGATTGCACACGTTGGATTCAAAGTCATGTGAAACACTAAAATTATTGTATCCATTAGAGTTAACAGAGAAATTAAAAGTAATTATATTTGAATTTGTTTAAGAAAAACTTAGATTTTGGAGTAGACTAAATAACTATAGCATACACTTGTAAACTTGATTTGTGTAAAATTGTATCCTTCCACAATTAATGAATTTGGTCTTAAAGAGGGAGATGTAGTAGATAAGTGGTATGAATTTGTAGTAGATAAGTGGTATGAACTTGTAAACCCGTTAGAGTTAAGAGTCACTGAAGTCAGTTCCGAATATACTCTCGTTGAAGCAACACCTTCGTTTCGTTTCATTAATACACTAAGTATCCTGGGTTCCCATAAAAAGTTCATTTGCCAGTCTTGTTTTTAAGTGCGGAGGAGCTCGCGCGAATTTTTTTTTAAATTGCCGAGAAATTGTCTGAAATCGAAGATAAACGCGAAGCGCGAACAAAGGAAAGTACGAGCATCCAAGAAACCGAAGGATCACGAAAATCACATAGAATACTCACCGGTGGATAAGTAGTCCCGCGGCGCGGTCCCGGAGGTTCCCCCGACGAGTTGGATCCCTCACAATTTCAGCATTTTGAGTCAAGCCTTAAGGCTATAAATGCTAAATTCGAGTATTTTCAAAGAAGAAGTCGTTCTTTAAATAAAGGAACTCATCATCGAGGAATTTGGAAATAGGGCTGACAAATGTGTAGCCCCATGTAATTTTCCAAAAGAAAATCCAATTGACCTGCCAAAAAAAATAAACCGCCTTTCTTCTCAGACGACGGACTGTAAAGGCAACATCACAAGTCGTCTACGCATTTTTGACAAGTCTTCAGGAAGACACTTTTTGATCGATACAGGTGCTGACATTTCGGTAATTCCACCAGCATCTAGCGGAAGATTACATCCAACAGGTTTTCGATTATCTGCAGCAAATTCTTCCACCATTAATACATTTGGTCGAAAAAATTTAAAACTTGATTTAGGTCTTCGTCGAGATTTTCCTTGGCAATTTATTATTGCTGATGTCTCTAAGCCCATTTTAGGCGCTGATTTCCTTCAGCATTATAAGCTTTTAGTGGATCTTTCAAACGAAATTCTCATCGATCCATTAACTTCACTAACGTCAAATGGAAAGTTGATTTCAGGACCATTTTTTACTCTTTCTTTAGTAACTACTAATGTAGAAGATGAACATATACAAAATCGTTTACGAGAATTTCAGAGTATTACCTTAGACACAGGTTTCACGAAACCAGTTAAACATTCGGTAACTCATCGAATATTAACTTCAGGTAATCCTATCGTGTCCAAAGTCCGCCTCCTATCTACAGATAAACTTTTAGCTGCTAAAAAGAAATTTGATTCCATGCTTAAACAGGGAATTTGTAGACCTTCGAATAGCTGTTGGTCACCATTACATTTAGTCATGAAAAAAAATGGTGATTGGAGGCCATGCGGTGATTACCGCAGATTAAATTCTATAACAATTCCAGACCGATATCCTATCCCTCTTATTCAAGATTTCACTCATCACTTACAAGGCTGCAAACTATTTTCAACTCTAGATCTCACAAAGGCTTATCATCAAATTCCAGTGGATTCTGAAGACATTCCAAAAACTGCTATATGCACACCATTTGGTCTCTTCGAATTTCCACGAATGACTTTTGGTCTTTGTAATGCAGCTCAGACATTTCAACGGTTTATTCATTCTATTCTACAAAATTTACCCTTCTGTTTTTGTTATCTTGACGATGTTCTTGTCGTTTCAAAATCAGAAGTTGAACACTTGCACCATTTAAACCAACGTTTCAAGGAACATGGTCTAATAATTAATGTCGAAAAGTGTGAATTCATGAAATCCAACGTAAAATTTTTAGGTCACTATATCAGTTCATATGGTATTAAACCATCTCCTGATAAAGTCGAGGCAATCAAAAAATTTAAGCTTCCTGAAACAGTGAAACACCTTAGACGTTTTCTAGGTATGGTAAATTTTTACCGGCGTTTTATTCCTAACGCAGCCCAACATCAACTTTTATTAAATAACTTTCTCAAAGGCAATAAGAAAGATGGTGCCAAAAAAGTTAATTGGGATTCAGATACAATTAAATCTTTCGAAATAATTAAATCACAATTATCAGAAGCTACACTCTTAAACTTCCCTGATTCCAAGGCAGAGTTAGCTCTCTTCGTCGATGCTTCTGATAGTGCCTTGGGAGCAGCTCTCCATCAAAAAAGTCAAGATAATTGGCAACCACTCGGATTTTTCTCTGTAAAATTAAATTCAGCACAATGCAACTACAGTGCATATGATCGTGAATTATTGGCAATTTATCAAGGCATTAAATATTTTCGTCATAATCTGGAAGGTCGAAAATTCATAATTTTCACTGATCATAAACCTTTAATATTTGCTTTTCGTCGGAATCCAGAGAAAGCTTCACCGAGACAATTGAGACATTTGGATTATATTGGACAATCTTCCACTGGCATCAGACATATCGCAGGTAAGAATAATGTTGTGTAATCACTTCCGCTCGATTTTTTTCGCCAACCACTGGTTACGCCCGACGGTACATCTCATCTCCCCTCAAGAACATTTTCTTCACCCTTATATACCCTAACAACACTCAACATGATCATTCATGCTGCATTCATACATTCTATTTCTAAGAAGCGATCGCAATAAAACTAATTACCTCAGACACCCAAATGCACATTTCTGTTCCAGAGGCTCCAGAAGGGTTGTTCTTGAGGCGCCGATACAATTACCCGTAACCAGGGGAAGGCTCGACCTTTCTTACTTAGTATCTTAGGAGGGTTTTTCCTAATTCGCACCTTCTGGTGCCCAGTTGCTTGCAACTGACAAATTCAGGTTGCAACTTGTTTATGCATGCTACAGTTGTAGCAGACGCATTATCCAGAATTGAAGAAATTCATGTACCTAGCTCAGTGGATCTAGACAATATCGCCAAAGCTCAACTAAAAGATGAAACTCTGAAAGAGCTTTTAGTAAACAAATCTTATAAATTTGCTAAATTTCCAGTTTATGGAAGTAATATTGAAATATTTTGCGAGACCTCTTCTGGAACTCGTCCGTATGTTCCAAAAGCATTTCGTTTCCAAATTTTCAATTCAATCCATGAATTGACTCACCCCAGTATTCGATGTACGAACAAAATGGTGACTGCTAAATATTTTTGGCCAGCAATGAATAAGGACATAAATAACTGGTCGCGAGCTTGTCTTCAATGTCAAAAAAGTAAAATAACGCGTGACGTAAAAAATCCTCTTGGAACGTTTCCTAAAATTTCAGAACGTTTCCACACTATTCATCTCGACCTAATCGGACCACTTCCTCCATCTCAAGGCTTTAAATATTGCCTCACTACCATTGATAGATTTACGCGATGGCCAGAAGCGATTCCTTTAGTTGACAACTCAGCAGAAACATGCGCTGAAGCACTCTGCAGAGATTGGATTTCACGTTTTGGAGTTCAACAATTCGTTATTACGGATCAAGGTCGTCAATTCGAATCTCATCTATTTAAAGAAATAGCAAAAATTTTGAGTTTCAAACGTAATCGAACAACAGCTTACCATCCGCAATCAAATGGTTTACTAGGCACCGTACACTTAAAACTATTATTATAACTTACAATACACGTTCCTGGTCAAAAGCATTACCTTTCATTTTACTAGGATTACGAACTTCTTTAAGAGAAGAATTTTCAGCTACTCCCGCTGAGCTTGTGTATGATGAACCGTTAAGACTTCCTACAGATTTCTTACAACAACCTTTAGATAGTCTGTCTCAAAGCGATTTTACAAGATATTTACGTGATTTATTCACCAAAATTCGACCAGTTCCAACTACCAATCATGCTCATGAAAAATTTTTTAAATTTAGAAGTTTAGACACTTGTTCGCATGCTTTCGTTAGGAACGATTCAATCAAAACTCCACTTCAAAGTCCTTATGAAGGACCTTTTCCAATTATTTCAAGAAACAATAATTATTATACACTTCTTATCAAGGGAAAAGGAATTAATATTTCTTTAAATAGATTAAAACCTTGCTATTCGGCGCAAAATTACACAATTAACATTTCAAAAGAAGGAAATTCGAACGATAATATAAGCAAACAAATAAATCATCAAATGTTCGACTTCGTTAAACATCAGCCAGCATCTGATAACATTGATTGTCATGAACCAGAGTTCATGAAATCAACAAAAATTCGCAAGGAATGAATACAGATTCTCAAGTTAAAAAAAGTACATTTTCAATAATTACGAGCCGCTCGAACCAAAGATAAGTTGCGCTAAAATAGATGTACCTATTCCGCTGGTGGGGGAGTATTGTGGCGACCAGCGACATCGATAACTCATTTTTAAATTTCTATTATTTATCTGACTAGGATATTAAGTATTTTCATTTAATTCTTATTATTAAAACTGTTTTCCAATTCAACTACTTAAAATTAAAGTACTTTGTTTCACTCACTGTAAAGTGTGAAAACTAGATATGGACGGAAAATTGTGTTTTGATCAGGGGAGTTAGGAAAAAAATAAAAGTGAGGTTTGTGAAAAATATTGGACTAAAAAGATGTAAAAGGGATTGTTATTAATATTTAAAATAAAATCAAGAATCAAAATAAATAATCTATATATATATAAATGAATGTTTGTCTGTATGTCTTTTATAGAATCGTAAACTATGCATTTGATCATGTGATGATCTTTAGCAAAGTTGTTGTGCATGAGCCAAAGAAGGTTTCTGAGTTGGTACGACCAATTTTCGACAGATGGCGCCACTGTCATTCTTATGTCATTCCAATGTAAATTGTGAAATTTGGGATCGTTTTTCGAATAGTTTTGTGCATTTCATTGTGAGTTAAATTAATTTAGATAAATAATTCAATCGAATTGAATTTTCGTAGTTTCCGTGAGCTGATTTTATTCATTCTCTACAGTGAATTCACGAAGATCATCGAATGTGTATGTGAAGGATCTGACTGCTGATTGACGTTCCGAACGCATTTGCTGTGCAGTTTTTTTTCGGATAACATCGTGAGTGGAATTAAAATCGATTTCAACAATTCTCGAATGCTGATTTTTTTCACTTCCAATTTTCCTCAGCGAATTGGTGATCACCGTCAATATTAATATTTCCATCCGTGTGTGAACAGCCGGTGCAATTGGATTGGATACATTGTGAGATTCGGATTGCTGATTGACATCTAATAAATTCAAACGCATTTTTCACGTCGTTCCCGTACAATTATGCCTCCAA
Organism: Eutolmus rufibarbis; assembly: GCA_963920795.1. Classification (NCBI taxonomy): domain Eukaryota; kingdom Metazoa; phylum Arthropoda; class Insecta; order Diptera; family Asilidae; genus Eutolmus; species Eutolmus rufibarbis. Next base: position 548,579 of record OY987209.1, on the reverse strand, counting down.
AACGACAAGCAATTGGCCGATCTACACCTCAAGCACGGAAGAAAAGAGCACTACGAGCCTCAGAATCAGACGAGCAACGAGCATTAAGGCTGGAAAATCTTCGAGTACATGCCGCTGAGACCCGTTCGTCTGAATCATCTGAACAACGAGAAGTGAGGTTAGAAACTGATCGAATACGTACTACCAAAGAACTTCTAAATAACAAGAAGCTTCATCTCAACCCAAAAATTGTGCATTCCCTTCATTTATTTATGGAAGCAGGCGGAAAGTGACAGAGGGGGCGCTTAGTGAATGAGAATGAGAGAATTCTCTTCACACAAGACGTAAAGTAAAGTTCTCGACGCAACCCATAAACGGCCATAAAACCTCTGCGCGCATCGGCTCTTTTTATACAATCGCTTCTCATTGTAGGTTTGTCTACCTTGTTGAAAGAGTTTTTAAATGCGTTGTAAGAGAGCGGGTCGCAATATCGCAATAATTTAAAGTTCTTGTAAGAGAGCGGGTCGCAACCTCGCGACCCGCCATACAAAATTTTTCTTTATATGAGATGAAGCTTCTTGTTATTTAGAAGTTCTTTGGTACTACTCAGGCCCGTTCGTCTGAGACAACTGAACAACGGGAAAGAAGGCTGCAAAATGTTCGAATAAGCACCGCTCGATCAAGACGAACACTGCACGCTGATTTAAATCTTGGTGCATTCCATTATAACAGTTGTTCGAAGCCGAAGTATCAAACCTGATGTTCGAAGCTGAAGTATCATTGCACTGTCAATAACTCTAAATCCCTGGTCACTCTCTTATTGTTTCTTGGACAGAGCAGACACAGACACTCCAGTGAATAAATTAGCAAAAGTGAAACCACACGTGTTTTCTTAACCCCTAAACCTTTAAATTTTCTCTAACATTTTTTGGTCCTTCGAGCCGGATAGACGCGGACATAATTTCGTTCTCGGATCGTTTTGTTCACTCAAAACTATAATCGCGGATCGATTTTCCGGCAAGTAAAGATATCTCGGCTCCCTGTGTAGCTTGTACTTTACCGCGTGTGCCGTCTAACGGGAAGGTGAAATTACCGAAAAGTACGCCTGTGTCGCTAAAGTGCTAAAATTTCTAAACTATAACACTGTTTACGCGATCGGTGGCTCGTTTCTAAAACCAAAAAACCTAAAATTGTGGTCTGTGCCAACATAAATGCAACACGTGCTTATGCTACATTCGCCTGTGCTGTAGCATATACTTCTGCTGGAACTTCGGTCTGTGCCAATATCAACCAGTGTAGCTTAAATACACGTCTCAGCAGTCTTCGCCTGTGCAAAAGCCGATCCTGTGTCTTCAATTCTGGTCTGCGCCAACATATCTTCAACACGTGCCTCTATGCTGTACTCGCCTGCGCTGCAGCTAAACATAGCTTGAGACATCAGGAGAAGCAGTTCTACTCGTCCTCACTCTGTACTTGGAATTCTGTGAGTTCGTTCCATTTATTATTTTATTGCATATTATTACTTACACCCTACATAATATGTGAATACAATTCACAACTCGGCATAAGAGTCGGTACATAAAAGCTTTGTACCATAAAAGGGGAAGTGGATCCCTTGAGCTTTGAGCGCAACTTGTAGTATCAAATTAGTATTCATTGCCTAGTTCGCGGCGCATTTCTTTACTCTGGAACTTGAGTGACTTTAAGGACTCCACTCGAATTGGACACTATTACGGCGAGCTTTGAGTGATAGTTTTTCTGGAACTTGAGAGCAAATAGCTAATTGATTTTTTCGGTTAAATCACAGTGACTTTATTCGACTTACTCGTAGCTCGTTGAAGACATTTATTCTGAAGCAATAGTGACATTTTACGACTTGGTACTTTACGTATTAAAATTGTGCGCGCAGTTAATTCTAATTAATTTCGCTGATCCGAAGTGTTGAAAATTAATTCAACTGTTCAGAATGGAAATACTTAAAACTAAAGTGGAATCAATTTCGCAAAGAATCTCCAATTTTATTGCAAATGCCAGTAAAACAGGCAAAGAGAAGCGAAATGAGTCATTCCTAAACGCGCGGTTACAACTCCTTCAGAGTTATTGGGCTAAATTCACGGAGACTTAGGACAAGTTACTTGAAAGCGTCGACGAGAAAACACTTACGAGAGATGAGTTTTTCACCACGGATACTTTTTCGGAAGTTGAGTCTATGTAGAAGCAATCAGTTGGCTTCAGGAAGAGCTTGAAGCTTTTCATACTCCACAAGAAGAAGCAGGTGTAGAGGAAGCAATGCTGCTCCATTCGACAGTAAAAACTAACTCCTCTTCACAAGCTATTAAACTTCCAAAAATCCAACTACCAAGCTTTAGCGGATTTTATATAGATTGGTCGTCGTTTCATGATACTTATTTATCATTGATTCACAACAACCCTTCTTTATCGGACGTGCAGAAAATGCATTATTTAAAATCAAGCATTACTGGTGAAGCATCAAAACTTCTGAAACATTTCGCTATTACGAGTGCAAACTACGACGCCGCTTGGAGTTTAATAGTATCTCGCTATGAAAATAAACGGGTTTTAGTCAATGCAAATCTTAATGAACTCGTCACATTGCCTCCTATGTCATCTGAAAGCCCTAGTGAGCTTAGAAGAGTGCTTGATAAATTTACACAAGCTGTGCGAGCTTTGGAGAACTTTTCTCGGCCAGTGAAAGAGTGGGATGACTGGTTAATTTATTTTTTGACCAGTAAATTAGACAATTCAACTCGAAAGGATTGGGAAACTTCGCTCCCATCTTCCAAAGACATACCAGCTTTCGAGTCTTTGCGAACATTTTTGGAAACTCGACTACAAGCTCTAAGTGCACTAACAGAAACAAGCTCGTCAAAAGACAGTCCCACAATTAGAAAATCGAAATCTTATCCACGTTCTTCGAAGTCTTATATTAACACTCATCATGCTTCGTCAGGCCCCAAATGCAGCTGCTGCCAGAAAAATCATTTTATTTTATTTTGTCCAAAGTTCCGTGCAAAATCCGTTGATGAACGTGTCACATTTCTAAACTGCAATAAGCTATGCAGTAATTGTCTACGATCGACACATACAGTTGAAACTTGTCCTTCTACTAATCGATGCCGACAATGTAATCAACAACATCATACTATGTTACACAAGCAGTCTAATACTAAGGCTGATCAATTGTCGATATCTAGTCCATCGCATAATAGTGTTCCATCAACGTCGAACAATAAGGTTCCGGTCTCATCTACAACATCTCACCTAGCTAACCAATTCGGACATTCTCCAGTTCTACTTGCCAATGCTGCACTTTTGATTCAATCTTCTGATGGTCGCCAGCACCGCGCTCGTGCTCTGCTTGATCAAGGGTCAGAGTCCTCATTCATTACTGAAGGACTCGCGAATATCTTACACCTTAAAAAACAGCCAGTCAATGTTTCCGTATTAGGAGTAGGTCAATGCGATGCAGGGACTGCTCATGCTGTAGTTACTTACGACATAATTTCATGCATCGATTCTTCAGCTAAATACTCCGTTCAGTCGTTGGTCCTACCTACTCTTACTCACCTAATTCCGCCTAAAATAACTAATAGGAAAAACTGGTCTCATATTATTGCGTTACCGCTGGCAGATCCAGATTTCGACAAGCCCTCAACAATAGACCTTATACTAGGAGCAGACGTCTATTGTCAGATTCTTCAAGCTGGCGTCCGACATGGACCAATCGGAACTCCTGTGGCTCAGAATACGACATTAGGTTGGATATTATCTGGGAAAGTTGAGAGAAGTCTATCAAGTCCTATAAGTACCATGAATTTCCACACTACATCCATCGAGCTTAATGCCCTAGTTAAAAAGTTCTGGGAAACAGAAGACCCCCAAAATCATCAACATTAACGCCAGATGAATCAGAATGTGAGGCTATTTTCGCAAATACTCATTACCGTAACAATCAAGGAAGATACGTCGTAAAATTGCCATTTAAGTAGGTAGGTAGTTCACGTGAAGCTGCGGTAACTGCTCTCCTTCGCTTAGAAAGACGCTTCAGTCGGGATTCTACTCTTTTTACGGCATACTCGGAATTTATTAATGAGTATCTGTCAGTGGCGGCTGGTGATTAAATTATCAAGGTGTGCGCTGCCGTACCTATGTAACATAATTAATTCAACCAATGGAAAAAATTTCCCTGTTATTAGTGCAGAAAGAGTTACAATACAAAAGCCGGAAATTAGGCTTAAACCAATATGCAATGCAAAACCTAAAGAAAGTAGTATCGTAAAGAATTATTTAGAAATTTATTTATATACTAAATCGATCCTCCTTTCTTTGATGCAAAAAATTTCAATGATTTTTAGATAAAACTCTGGCCTCTCTTTCATTGAATTTAGTATTGTCTTTTCTATTGACATTAGTGCCAAACCTGACAATCGTTCGTCCATCATGGTATTTCTAGAAAAAGTCTTTATCCTCTTTAATGTCGAAAAAGACCTTTCAACAGAAGCAGTACTAATTGGCAATGTCAAAATAAGTTCGCCTAATTTGAAAACTTCGGAAAACGATTCTTTCAAATCATTTTGAATTAAATTTGTTATAATACTAGAAATGCTTTCACAGGTGCCAATAAAATTCGAGCTGTAAAATACTGTCAGTTCTGTTTTCAGCTTGGCAAAGTCAAAAGTTTCACCGTAATTTTCTTGGAGGTTTTTAAACGGTTTTTCTGGGAAAATTCTTTGATAAGTCGATATTTTAGAGAAATTTAAAAGTTGCACAAATTCTAGTTTTTCCAAAGTATCAAATCTAGTTTTTAATTGCATCGTTACGGTATCTAAAATTCCAAATATATTTGTTTAAAATGGCAAGTTTCTGAATTCAAACGTTTCCGGGGAGGTCCAATGTCTGCCACAGTTTCATCATAAAATATTTGAAAATCACACCGCATTAATGTTAAAAACTTTATCGTATCTTCAATTTTTTCGATACAATAGGAAATATCTATATGTTTAGATTGAAGAACATCGAAAAGTACATAAATATGTGCAAATATCTTGTGAAAAATATTTAACAAAAATATGTTGGAAAAATCGTCAATTAAAAAAAGTCAATTAAACCAAAAAAAAACGTTGAAAAAGCTGATCGTGGTTCTCTATTCTCATCGCACCACTTTCAATCGGAAATGGGACGGAATTCCAACTAAGAGAATATTAGATTCTTCAATAACTCTTCAAAAATTGGATATCCTTTTTTTACGCCCCGTCCTCCCTCAATCAAAGTCTTGTCCTAGTTAACCTGCTGCATCGAAAGAGTAAAAGCCTCCCCCAACGCAAAACAGGCAAGCACGGCACAACCAGTGAACTATGGTGAGGGAGCAACAACGGAGGGCGAGTTAGACTCTTTAGTCGTTTCTATGACGGCTCTTTATTTTATCCGACACTCTCTTTTATTTGACATTCTCATACGTCGCGTGAGTGGTGCGAATCGCTCAGCGCACCACCCTCGGTATATTTCCTGCATAGAAACCCAAATCTGAGCAGCCGCCAAGTCCTGATGAGTTTAGTGCAAAATCCCTATATGGCTCAGGTTCGCTAGTCGGCAGAGAACCCACAGCGAGAAATATTAGAAAGAGGGGTAGGGTGGTGCGTTTGCAATCTTTAATGTGGGTAAATGTTCGCTACTCGGTAGAGAACTCAGAAGAAATAGGGTGCGTTTGCACTTTGCATTTATAAATATTATTGTTATTCACATTCATTGTTCGCTGATTATTAAAAAATTCTTTGCTTTCTTATCCAGCGGCAGACTTTATCTTGCAATTTGTAAATAATTAAAGATATATAATTGATTGATATTTTTAAAACAAATTATGGGTGTGCGCCGAACACCTAGAACACCCTGAGCAGCCGCCACTGGTATCTGTCTATGGGCCATATGGAGCTAGTCCAAAATGAAAGTGAGATTTCTTTGAGATGTTATTATTTACCACACCATGCAGTCTTGAAGCCTAGCAGTACTACTACTAAACTGCGGGTAGTTTTCAATGGTTCACAACCGTCTTCCAATGGTTACTCCTTGAACGACATTTTGCATATAGGTCCGAAATTGCAAACCGACGTGATTCTTGTGCTGACTAGATGGCGTTTTTTTCCCTATGTGTATACTGCTGATATCGCTAAAATGTATCGACAGATTTTAGTCGACAAGCCTGATGCTGACTTTCAACGAATACTGTGGAGAGATTCACCAAATGATCCGATATGCAGTTACAGACTTCTTACAGTCACGTACGGGACTGCCTCAGCTCCATACTTGGCTTGCAAAACTTTGCAACAACTGGCGAATGATTACAAATCACAGTACAAAAAGGCCTCAAAAAGTCTACTTGAGAACTTCTACGTAGATGATGCTCTCTTCGGAGCCTTTGATTTTAAGGAAGCACTAGATCTACGCTCAGAACTGGATACGCTGCTCCGACAAGGTGGCTTTAAGCTACGAAAATGGCTTTCGAACTACAATTCGCTATTAAATGGGCTTCCTCTAGAGGATCGAGAGCTCACAACACCCTCAAAAATTGTAAGCGATATTCAAATTAAGGCGTTGGGAGTTGAATGGAGTCCTGACCTAGACTCGTTTGGCTTTAATCTTCAGCTATCTAATTCAACTGCTTCAACAAAAAGATCAGTCTTAGCAGATATTAGCCGAATATACGACCCTTGTGGATGGCTCAGTCCTGTGACGATAACTGCTAAGATTTTTTTCCAAACTCTCTGGAAAAACAATATTGATTGGGATGTAAGCTTACCGTCTGATCTAAATGCTAAGTGGCTTCAGTATAAAAGGCAACTCCAAGAGCTTAATAGAGTACGTATTCCTCGCTGGATCGGAACAACAAATATCAACCAAAAGCTTGAACTACATGGCTTCTGTGACGCATCGCAGGATGCATACGGCGCTGTGGTTTATCTTAGAATTATTCATGACAAGGATAACGTCGAAGTTCGCCTGCTTGCCTCAAAAACTCGTGTGAGCCCTATACGGACTGTGTCATTACCCAGGCTCGAACTCTGTGGAGCAGTACTATTAGCCGAACTCCTGCCCTACCTTCAAAGCAATCTTAACCTTCTCGAAGTTCCACTGTATACTTGGACAGATTCTACTGTCGTCTTGGCCTGGTTACGCGCACATCCGTCCAAATGGAAAGTTTTCGTTGCGAACAGAGTTGCATTGGTTCATGAAAACTTATCCGATGCAGTTTGGCAGCATGTACCTACAGAGGATAATCCTGCAGATTGCATCACTCGCGGTATTCCAGCTTCGGAATTACAACAATTTGACTTGTGGTGGCAAGGGCCCTCTTGGCTCAGCCTGCCTGCTAAAAACTGGCCCGTAACTAAGCTTGCTCACTGTAATGATGCTGCTGAAGAAGCTCGTACTATCACATGTACTGCTGCATCTACTTCTACTAATCCTGCACCAGAGGAGTTCACGACATCATTACTTCAACGATTTTCGGATCTGATGCGACTTTTCCGCGTAACGGCCTACTGTCTTCGATTCTCTCATCTTTGTCGACCTCGACTTGCAAAGAAATGCTCTAGCACCTTAACATTGGAAGAAATCAATGCTGCATCAAAAGTACTTATAAGGATAGTTCAACAAGAGACATTTTCGATGGAAATTAAGCTACTTTCAAAAGATAAAAGAGCTACCTTACCATCTCACAGCAAACTTCGTATGCTTAATCCAATACTTGACGAAAAGTCACTACTTCGCGTAGGTGGTCGCCTGAAGCACGCTCTTTTATCAGAGGATGAGAAATTCCCTCTTATTTTACCAGACGAAAGTCATCTTACGAATCTAGTAATTTCATATTCTCACTCAAAAACACTTCACGGCGGAACGCAAGCAACGTTGCACCATGTTCGCAGCAAATACTGGATAATAAATGGGCGAAATAAAATCAAACAATTCATTCGTCGCTGCGTTATCTGTTGTCGAATGAGAGGAGCTTCTAAGACCCCACTAATGGGAGATCTTCCAGTTGACCGCGTTCGTCCTGCCAAGCCTTTCTTGCATTGCGGAGTTGACTTTGTTGGCCCGTTCATTGTTAAAGCAGTAAAGGGTCGGAGTCGCACTAAGCTCAAAACTTATGTCGCTTGCTTCGTCTGCTTTGTGACTCGCGCTATTCATTTGGAGTTAGTAATGGACCTGACTGCGGAAGCATTTATCGCTGCTCTTCGCCGATTCGTCAGCCGTCGTGGGCGTGTTGCTCGTATCTACAGCGATAATGGTCGCACTTTCGTTGCTGCTGACAAACAACTTTCACTACATGTTCGGGAACTTGTCTCTAAAGCTACTATCCCCCAAATTACGCTAAAAGACGGAATAGAGTGGCACTTTATACCTCCGTACTCTCCACATATGGGAGGCCTGTGGGAAGCTGGTATAAAAGCCATGAAACATCACTTGAAGCGAGTCGTGCGCAACTACGTACTCTCAATTGAAGAAATGCTGACATTACTTGCACAGGTAGAGTCGTGCCTCAATTCTCGACCGCTACAAGCCATCTCCGACGACCCTACTGACATCAATGCTCTAACGCCGGGGCACTTCTTGGTTGGAGAAAGCCTTCTTGCTGTTCCAGAACCCAGTCTCTCAGATATGACTACTAATCACCTCAATCGCTGGCAGCTGGTGCAGCACCTGCATCAAAATATTTGGAATCGCTGGTATAAAGAATATCTGTACCATCTTCAGCAGAGATATAAGTGGCAGCACCCTTCAGAATCAATAAAACTTCATGATCTTGTTTTGATCAAAGAAGATAATCTACCTCCTCTACGTTGGCAACTTGGTAGAGTAGAGGCTCTTCATCCTGGCGCAGATGGAGAGATTAGGGTCGTGAGTATACGATGTAAAGAAGGTTGCTACAAACGATCGGTAACTAAACTATGTGTCCTTCCAATTGACACTTCAAATACCAACCTCACGCCTACATCTTAAGAACAATCTAAATTAAAAGCCGCAATTAATTACCCGTACTACTTTACTTGTTCATCATTCACATACTCATTACTTGTATCTATTTTCCACTACTTAGATACCGTGTTCACTGGAGACACTTCCTGGGAGTGGATGACATACACAGCCTAGTCTACATATAACGCTACTTAGACAACTTAAGGAGATCCCTCAGGGTGGGCGGCTTATATTCACTCTTTCGTGGTATTCGAAGTATCATTGCACTGTCAATAACTCTAAATCCCTGGTCACTCTCTTTTTGTTTCTTGGACAGAGCAGACACAGACACTCCAGTGAATAAATTAGCAAAAGTGAAACCACACGTGTTTTCTTAACCCCTAAACCTTTAAATTTTCTCTAACAACAGTAATAATGATTACAGTCTTCATCCAAGTGTCGTCATTGGAAAAATGGATAAAATTTGCATGTATTGTAGCGCCCTCAAATTTAAGAACGAAACGCCAGGAATGTGCTGCGCCAGTGGAAAAGTTAAACTGCCAGAATTACATCCACTACCCGAACCACTATCAACGTTGCTATCAGGTGTTACACGTGAGTCGAAGCATTTCTTGGAAAACATCCGCAAATACAATTCATGTTTTCAAATGACATCGTTCGGTGCAACGAACATCATGCGCGAAAATTACATGCCAACATTCAGAGTCCAAGGGCAAATTTATCATCGTGCCGGATCGCCTCTACCATTGCCGGACGCAGATAACAAGTTTCTTCAAATTTATTTCATGGCAAACAGTGATGAACAAATTGAACAACGATGTCATTGCAATGCGGGCACTAGACGGGAAATCGTGGCTGCGTTACAAGCCCTTTTCGATCAACACAATGAATTAGTTCAATTGTTTAAAACCGCCATTCAACGAATGCCAGCCGATGATTACGCAGTTGTAATTCGAGCAGACAAAAGAGCCGTTGGCCAACACGAAAGACAGTTCAATGCACCAACAATCGATGAAGTGGCGATCGTGATAGTTGGCGAAGAATTCGAATCGCGCGACATACTTAATTCTTCATCGCAGAAGTGGTGACGTTCAGCGAGTCTCCGAAACTCATCGCTCATACGACGGATTGCAGTATCCGATTCTGTTTTGGCGAGGAGAAGATGGATATCATTTCAACATCAAAATGAGAAATCCACAAACAGACGAGGAAACGACATCTACGCAAAGATTGAAACCGAACGACTCCTACATATATATTCGATTGAATCAAATCGAGTTGCGTTCTGAAGAGTACATCCATTTACGAGACGCAATTGTGAATGATGGTAACGTGGATCCAAACGAATTGGGAAGAATGGTCATATTACCGTCTACATTCACGGGGAGTCCACGGCACATGCATGAATACGCACAAGATGCGATGACATACGTTCGCGCATATGGTCGTCCAGATTTGTTCATCACATTTACATGCAATCCAACATGGGATGAAATTAAAGAACTTCTGTTAGCTGGACAATCATCTTCGGACCGCCATGACATTACCGCACGCGTATTTAAACAAAAATTGAAATCTTTGATGGATTTTATTATCAAGCGTCACGTTTTTGGAGAGACACGCTGCTGGATGTATTCCATTGAATGGCAGAAAAGAGGATTGCCACATGCACATATTTTGGTTTGGTAAATCAACAAAATTACGACACATAAAATTCACCAAATCATCTCAGCAGAAATACCAGATAAGGACATTGATCCAGACTTATTCGACGTCGTTACCAAAAATATGATTCATGGTCCATGTGGCGCATTCAACAACAATTCACCATGCATGTCTGATGGGAAATGCACGAAACGATACCCAAGAAACTTGGTTTCTGACACCATCACTGGCAATGACGGATACCCACTGTATCGTCGACGATCACTTGAGGATGGCGGCAAATCCTTCATTCTGAAAGTACGAAACGTTGATGTCGAAGTCGATAATCGTTGGGTTGTGCCATATTCACCCCCTGTAGGACCAAAGGGAAATAATTACAAAAAAGTGCTTCTTTAAGTACTCAATTGGTAAGACAGAGTGCTTCTCGATGCGCTTATAAAAATGTGCTTACAGAATACATTGAACTGGAAGGCTGAAGGAAAGGTATCATGCAAAAATTTTCTTCGCAGTAAAAACAAAGTCGAGCAAGAACTATTACGTTTTACTTTGTTTTGGTCTATTTCGCTAAAACAATCGTTTGGATCGCATTTCGGATTTTTGCGTCAACGTTGTCACCGAACGGAGGAAAGTGCCTTTGAATAATTTTCAGTTGTGTGTCGTTCATTTAATAATTGTTTTTATAACCTTTTTACAAAACTACAGGAAAATAAGTAGGTAAGTAGAAGATTTATTTTGCTAAAATTTTTTTGAAGAACGCAGGTCGCAAGTTCAATATTTCTTTTTTTTTTAATTGCTCATAATACCTAATTGTTAAGATCTTCTTCAATATTCGTATTCACGCAAAACAAATTTAATTTGAATTTTCATGAACTGACTTCTAACTAAATTAAAAAAAATTGTAGGTAAAGATGATAAGCAAAAGGCATTTATCTCGACTGATTAAAAAAGAACGTGAAAACATTCATGCGGAATTGTTGCAGTCGCAGTGTCCTGAAAACATAGCTGAAGAAGAAAGAAGAGAAAGCGAAAATATTAGTAATGATTTTGAACAGCAATTCATAGAAAATAGCGTTGAAGATAATGAAATTAAAATACCATTACGAGAAAAACTTAAAAAATGGTGTATGATGTTTGATCCTTCCAGAGAAAGCATGGAAGCTCTTTTAAAGATACTTCATTCAGAAAATTTAGATGTACCATTAAGTATGAATTTAGATGTAACATTAAGTATGAAGGGATTATTCAAATGTCAAGATAAAATTGCGTTCAGAACTGTAGCACCCGGATTATATTATCACTTGGGTTTAGAAAATCAATTAAAAAAGCTAAGCAATGTTTTAAAAAATTATAAAGAAATAATATTGATATTGGAGTTGATGGGCTTCCTTTATATAAAAGCTCAAGCAAAAATGTGTGGCCTATTTTGGGTAAAGTTGTAAATATCGCAAACATTGACGTGTTTATAATTGGAGTTTACGTTGGTGACAAAAAGCCTGGTAATCCTGATTCCTTTCTCCATGACTTCATTTGTGAAACATCAGTACTAGTGAGGGAAGGACTAGTCATAAACGGAAATATTTTGAATACTAAAATAAGAGCTTTTGTTTGCGACACACCAGCGCGTTCATTTCTATGCGGAACAGTGGGGCATAATGCATTAAATGGTTGTTGCAAATGTTACCAGGTCGGGAAAAAGATTGATAAAGTGGTAACTTTCCAAACGAAAAGTGAAGAACTAATGAGGATTTTTCCACACGAAGACAAATAGAATTTCATCTACCAATTTGCAGAAATAAACCTAGTGAACTAGAAAAAATGGGTATAAAAATGATCACCCAGTTTCCGTTAGAAGCTATGCACCTCTTCGATTTGGGAGTGATGAGAAAAATGATTGTGCGTCTTTTTAACGGGAAAACTATGCAAAAGTTAAGTAGGAAAAATGAAATAATAATGGGTCAACGATTACAGAATTTAAAAAATATTATTCCAAGAGAATTTGGACGCAAGCCTCGAAGCTTAGATGAACGTTTAAGGTGGATAGCTATTGAGTTTCGACAGTTTTGTTTATATACAGGCATTACTGTTTTGAAAGATGTAACCCATGAAAATATTTACTATGAGTTTTTATTACTGCATTGTGCGTATAGATTACTTTTGTGCCCAAAAAGTTTTCATCCGAATCTCAGTGTAGCTGAAGAGATGTTGGAATTATTTGTGGAAAATTTCCCTGCTGTGTTTGGAGGAAACTCTGTGACATTCGATGTCCACTGCCTTCTGTATGTAACAGATTGCGTTAAGAACTTCGGATTTCTACAGGATTTTTCTGCTTACCCCTTCGAAAATTTTTTGCAAAAATTAAAGAAAAAAATAAAAAAACCTGATAGTATATTACAACAAATTCACAACAAATTCCGATATGCTGACTTACAAAAACCAACAAAGTCCACAGGTTTCATAAAAAAAAGGAATGAATCGATAATAGCATATAAAACAGCTGAACATTACCTAAGTATCTATCAACCTGATAATATTTGCTGTATACGACCAGGAATTCCTGTAAAGATTAGCAGCTTTGACGAAAATGAACACTGCCTTAAAGGAGTTCAGTTGCAAGAATGCGAAAACTTTTTTACTGAACCAATAGGGTCAATGACAGGATTAGGAATATTTCTTTGTAAAGAAAATATGGAAACAAATACTCAAGTGTTTAGTATGAAGGATATACTTTTTAAATATGTTTGCTTTCCATATGAAGACAAACTGTTGCTTCTTCCACTTCTTCATGACTGCATTTAATGTTGCATATATTTGTTTTGTATTGTAAACATACAACCCATTAATTTAATAATCGTACGCAAAGCATGGATAATCAGGAAAATTCACGAGGAGTCCTACGACGTATGAATGCTGTTATTGGTGCAGATCTTTATAATCCGGACCCTTCCACGTATACCTGGAATATAATTAAAGACGACATCCAAGAATTAAAATGTACGCAATTTCATTATCTTGTTATATAATACTAGCTGAGTAACCCGGTTTCACCCGGTGTATCAAAAATACTAATTAGTTAAATACTTCTGAAATGTTGGTACTACAGCCAGATTAGGAAGTTTAGAAGTATTACTAAAATCTGTAGATGTGGTATAGAACCGTCCAAAACTCATTTTGCTACCACCGTCTATATCAGAAGGGCTAATGATCTATTCTGTACTTATATGTTTTCATTCTTAGGTGTTAAATAAATAAATAAAGGTATTATTTTTTTTTTACTATTTCATCGCTACCTGACTTAAATTCGTAGAATTCCAAAAATTGTTGTCATCATATTGGTTCCGCTATTTTGAATTTCCAAATTTTGAAAGCAGATTCGAAATTAGTGGCCTCAAAATACACATAATACTAATTTTCAATTAAATTCGTTGAAGTTCGAAAATTTTTGGTCGCCATATCGGATCCGCTTTCTTGAATTTCTAAATTTCGAGCATAGATTCGCAATCAGGACCTCCAAAAATCCCTAAATAACAATTTTCACCGCAATCCCTTGAAATTTACCATCTCTGGCCGCCATCTTGGGTCCGGCTTTTTAAAACCCGTGAATAAAAAGTAGCCTACATGTTAAGTCGAAATTTGTAGAGCCTTCTCTCAAAAAATGAAAATGATCGGACCAACCGTTAAGGCGTGATTAAGCAAAAAACAAACACACATATTGGGTCGGCCATTTTGAATTTCCAAATTCTGATAGTAGATTCGAAATTAGTAGCCTCGAAATACCCATAGTACTAATTTTCAATTGAATTTATTGGAGTGCAAAAATGTTTGGTCGCCATATTGGATCCGCCATCTTGAATTTTCAAATTTTGAACGGAGATTCGCAATCAGGACTTCCAAAAAACCCCAAACACCAATTTTTATGGCAATCCCTTAAAATTTACAATTTTTGGCCGCCTTCTTGGGTCCGGCGTTTTGAAATCCGTGAGTAAAAAGTAGCCTATATGTTAAGTCGAGATATACATATAGTGCCTTCACTCAAAAAATTAAAATGATCGAACCAAGTATTAAGGCGTGATTAACCAACAAACATATAGGGTCCGCCATTTTGAATTTCGAAACTATGGTAGTAGATACGAAATTAGTGGCCTCAAAATACCCATAGTACTAATTTTCAATTGAATTCGTTGAAGTTCGAAAATTGTTGGCCGCCATATTGGATCCGCCATCTTGAATTTTCAAATTTCGAGCATAGACTCGCAATGAGGACCTAAAAAAACCCCAAAATACCAATTTTCACGGCAATCCCTTGAAATTTACAATTTTTGGCCGCCATCTTGAGTCCGCCATTTTGAAATCCGTGAATAAAAAGTAGCCTATATGTTAAGTCGAGGTATGTACCCTCACTCAAAAAATGAAAATGATTGAACCAAGTGTTAAGGCGTGATTAAGGAACAAACATATAGGGTCCGCCATTTTGAATTTCGAAATTTTGATAGTAGATTCGAAATTACTGGCCTCAAAGTACCGATAGTACTAATTTTAAATTGAATTCGTTGAAGTTCGAACATTTTTGGTCGCCATATTGGATCCGCCATTTTGAATTTCCAAATTTTGAGCATAGGTTCGCAATCAGGGCCTCCAAAAACCCCCAAATACCAATTTTCATGGCAATCCCTTGAAATTTACAATTTTTGGCCGCCATCTTGGGTCCGCCATTTTGAAATCTGCGAATAATAAGTAGCCTATATGTTAGGCCGGGATACGTAGTATCTTCACTCAAAAAATGAAAATAATCGGACCCAGCGTTTAGACGTGATTGAGCAACAAACAAACAAACAAACAAACAAACTTTCGATTTTATATACACCTGCGGTCATAAAAACCGCACCACCCAGGTAGTTTCAATAATGCACATAATTGAAGGAGGTAGGGTAGGGGGAGGGATGCAATTATTTGACCTGCTCTAAGGGGGTATAAAAGCAACCCTTTCGGTGAAAGGATATTCAGTTAAGTGGTGATAAGATAAAGTGAAAATAGTGAAATGGCCGGAAAATACAGGCAGCGGTCCCGAGAAGAAAAAGTGAAAATTTTTACATTGGGAGACCAAGGTCTGTCGTATCGTCAGATAGCGGCTACAATAGGGTGCAGCCATTCAACTATCGTTCGCTTAATGAAGAAAACGGAGAATTTGGACCCTCAGCAGAGGACGAAAGGATCTGGAAGAAAACGGAAGACAAATTCAAGGACGGACCAGGCCTTACGACGGATGTCTTTGAAGGATCGCTTTAAAACCGCTGTCCGTATGAGGGCAGAGCTGAGGGACTATCATCAAGTCGACCTTAGCGCCGAAACAATCCGTAGAAGGTTACGAGAGGTAGGGCTTTATGGAAGATGACCAGCGAAAAAACCCATGTTGACAAAGAAAATGAAGGCGGCTCGTCTAGCATGGGCGAAGTACGAAAATTGGACGAAGGAAGATTGGCGACGTGTGATTTGGTCCGATGAAAGCAGATTCAACTTGTTGTGCGCAGACAATTTACCATACGTGCGACGTTCAGCAGGAGAAAGATTTAAGGAAGAGTGCACGATTAAACAATGAAGTTTCCTCAAAGTCAAATGGTCTGGGGATGCTTTTCTTTCTACACCCTAGGTCCTTTGCACTTCGTTGATGGAACAATGAATGCTCAGAAGTATGGGCAAGTCATAAACAAATTTTTGGTACCAGCCATTGAAGAGCACCTTTCGTTTACTGACCAAGTAATTTTCCAAGATGATTCGGCGCCTTGCCATCGCGCCAAATCGGTAAGGATAGTATGGCACAAGTAAATAATAATAATAATAATAAAGCATGAAAATCAACAATCTAAATTTTTTTATTTATTTCTTCCAAAAAAAAGGCAGTAGGCAAATGAAATTCTACCAAACTGTCTATGAGTTACTATTGATTATTATAGCAAAGAATCATTCCATTCGGAAAAGTAGGTATCCTTTTATTCAATTTTTTCATATGAATTTCAAGTGGTGCGGTTTTTATGACCGCAGGTGTATATATAGGGATAGGGATTCCATTAATAACATGTACGTTTTCAGCTATCATTAAGCAACAAAATAATGAAATAACGAACTTAAAAGGTAATGCAATACGCATCTTCATTTTAAATAGTTTTACTCTCTAGACTAAATATCATAAATATTCCAGATTTAATAAAAACCCAAAACAACAAATTTGCAGAGATTTTGGCTGAACATACTGCTTTGTTGAAAAAGTTTGTGGAAGCTCCAAAAATTCAAGACAACATTATAAAAATGTTCCCATTACAAAATGCAGATGACCTCCAAAATCTTGAGAATGACCTATGCGAATCTAGAGTCGATGAGAGCAGTATTGTAAGTATTATTATTATACATTTGTTATATACAAATAATGCAAAAATAAATGCAAATATATTTACAGATATCAGCTATTCAGAAAATATTGAGCAATGGAGGGCTACAAAAAAATTTGCAATACCTTCTCAGCAAAGATATTATATTATCATTTAACTACGACGGAATTCATAATAAGAAATGTTTCAAAAAGTACGCACGGGTTAACAATATTTTTCACCGTAAGTAATATTACCTTTTAAAACCTACAACTAATAATATATTTTAAATTTTCCTAGAAAGTGTTAAGGAAAAATGTCTAACCGAGAAACATTACGTAATAGAATTGAAAAAAGCTTTCAAAGCCTATAAGGGACGGCATTATAAAAATACTTGCATGGAAAAAAAGAATAAAGTTGAAACAGATAAAAATGCAACATCCTAAATTTTTTATATTATATTATAACATAAGTAAAAAAGCATATTTTTGTATCTTTTTAAATGCAGCGATTTATTTTCGGGAAATTTTTGAATGAATTTTATTTTGTTAATAATGTTGTTGAATGAATTTTAGTTTGTTAATGATTTTGTTTAATGAAATTTATTTTGTTAATGTTCAAACTGCATATATGGTATCTCATGTAAAAAAGAATGAAATGTAATTAATAAATATTTTGTTCATTAAAATTATTTCGGATTTTTAACCTTACCCTACATGTAGCACCATACACCAGTACATTTCCTATGAATTCCCCATAAGTGTTTCTATATGGAATTCCTGAACATTCCTTCCATAAGTACTCTAAAGTAAGCAAAAAAGGAATGCTTACTGTTAATGACATCTTGTGTAAAAATAAGCACTTTTATAAACGCATAGGTAAACACTTCCCCTTACTAAGGATGCTTCTGTAAGTACTACAATAAGCCTTATGGTCCTGCAGGGCCGTTGCTCTCAAATACCTTCAACACATTAATGTTGAGTATTGCAATTCAGGGAAGTCGATCAAATACATTGGCAAATATGTCAACAAAGGAAGCGACATGGCAGTCTTCGGAGTAGGGAATGTGGCCGCACCGCTCGATGAAATCAACCAATACCAACTTGAACGCTACATTAGCAGCAATGAAGCAGTATGGCGCATCTTATCATTTTCAATCCATGAACGACATCCAACAGTAGTAAACTTTGGCGGTGCATCTTGAGAATGGACAGCGCGTGTACTTCACAGCAAATAATGTACGTGCAAGAGCATTGGTTCCACCGGCAACAACTTTAACTGCATTTTACTCATTGTGCCAAGATGATCTTTTTGCAAAGACTCTACTTTATTCTGAGGTACCGAAATTCTACACATGGAATGCATCGGCTAAAAAGTTTCAACGTCGCAAACAAGGTAAAGCAGTTGAAGGACATCCCAATTTGTATTCCAGTGACGCATTGGGTCGTCTGTACACTGTTCACCCGAACAATACAGAATGCTTCTATCTGCGATTGCTGTTAATCAATGTACGTGGACCGACATCCTTCCAAGATTTAAGAACAGTCGACGGTCAGCTGTGCGCCACTTATCGCCAAGCTTGCCAGGAACTAAATCTTCTTGAGAATGATGCACATTGGGACACTGTACTCGCTGATGCATCGAATACTGCTCGACCACAGCAAATACGCACGTTATTTGCCATAATATTGACAACCTGCTTCCCATCTAATCCAAAAGATCTTTGGGAAAAATACAAGGACTACATGAGTGAAGATATTCTACATCGTGTGCGCGCTGCGAATCAAAATCCGGACATTCAATTCACACCAAACGTGTATAATGAGGCATAGATTTTGATTGAAGACATATGTTTGGCAATCACTAACCAGGCACTGGTGCAACTGGGAATGCCTGCTCCGAACCGACCGGCGAACGACCTTTTCGATCGTGATTTGCAACGAGAAACACACTTTGATTCTGACGAACTGGGGACATTTGTTCAGAGAAATCTTCCGCAGTTGGTTCCAGAACAACGCATTGCGTATGACAGAATTATGTGTGCAATCACAGAACAAAGCGGTGGACTGTTTTTCGTAGATGCGCACTCATTTTATTGTCTGGTGATTTTCGACAAACACTGCCGGTTATACCACGTTCAACACCCGCTGATGAATTTAATGCATGTCTCAAATCATCAGTTTTATGGCGTCATTTACAGAAATTGACTTTGAAAACCAACATGCGTGTACAACAACAACGGGATGCATCGGCCGGAAATTTTGCAAAACAATTAATGGATATTGGAAATGGGCGAATGCAAATTGATGAATCTACGCAATGTATCAACTTGCCAGCAAACTTCTGTAAGATCACAGAAAGCATAGACGAATTGGTACAAAAAGTTTTCCCAAACATTGCACAGAACTACAAAAATCATCAGTGGCTTAGTACGCGTGCTATATTAGCGGCCAAAAACATCGATGTCAATACCATCAACTTCACTATTCAGAATGGAATACCCGGTGTGTATACTGTGGTGAATCAAGACGAAGTTTTCAACTATCCAATTGAATTCTTGAATTCGCTTGATTTGCCAGGCATGCCACCGCACGTTCTTACATTGAAAATTGGCGTACCCATCATTCTTCTTTGAAACATACATCCACCACGACTTTGCAACGGAACCAGACTCTCAGTCATGAAAATGATGAACAATGTTATCGAGGCAACAATTTTGACTGGAAAATTCAAAGGTGAAGACGTACTGTTGCCACGTATCCCAATGATCCCGACAGATATGCCATTCGAATTCAAACGTTTGCAGTTCCCGGTGCGACTCGCTTTCGCAATGCCTATCAACAAAGCACGAGGACAATCGTTGCAAGTGTGTGGATTAAATTTGGAGAATCCATGCTTCTCACATGGGCAGCTCTATGTGGCCTGCTCACGCGTCGGAAAACCTTCTGATTTATTCGTTTACGCACCAGATGGAAAAACAAGAAATATTGTGTATCCCACAGCACTCCAATAAATATCGACTTGAAACGAAACGCAGCAATGTCACAATTTTTCGAAATGAACAAAATCAATAAAATGACTCAAAATGAATTGAATATTTGTGTAATGTGTTTCCTTCAAATTTATTTTAGTTGGTGGCGTAGCAACGCGCGCAGGGTACAGCTAGTTACAAATAAAAAATAAATTAAAAAATGAAAAGAAAAAGTTATAAATATGGGATATCAAAACCCATAAAACCCATAAAAATATGATGTTGCCGAATTAAAATTTGTCAAATGTCATTCAGAAAGTTAAGCGCAACATGCCCATAGAATTTCTTCTGAATCGCCTAAATACTTTTTGCACGACTCACCATAAAAATATCTCTGCTCAACATTTCCCCCTCTCTCTTCCCTCCACCCCCTCCCCCACTACTATTTCCAATTGCGATGCATAACTTATGTCACTTCGGAGGTTGTGCGCAACATGCCCATAAAATTTCATCTCAATCGGATAAGTACTTTGTGCGTGACTCACTATAAACATATAACTGCGCTAAATTTTTCCCTATCACGCCCTCAATAACGCTTTTACATTGCGATGCATAGCCTATATCACTCTTGAGGTTATGGGCAACATCCCCATAAAATGTCATCTTAATCTGATAAGTACTTTTTCCGTGACTCATAAACATATCACTGGCGTTCAGAATTTCGTAATTTTAAACAATAGTAAACAATTCAAAAACTAGCCTATGTCACTTCTGACAACCTCCTCTTTATGTCTGTAAAGTGTCATCGAAATAGCTTCAACCGTTTCGAAGATTAGCCCGGACAGACAGACAGACACACAAAACGTAACCTACATATGTCAGTTCCTCCTTTTAATTTCAATAATACGTGATAAAATTTTCAGCATGATCGGTTGAACGGCCTAGTAGTCTATTGGTACAACACACAAAAACTAAACAAACAAAAAAAAGGATACCATTAAGTCTAATAATATACTAGGAAAATACATAAAATATTTAACCTCTGCAGAATTACAACCAGCTGCAATAAGGGTTGTTCGACAACTAGAATTTCCGATCGAGTATGTTGGCTGTCAAACAAGTAAGAAAGGGAAGCAGACTTTTGACATTAAATCCATTTATGGACGACAGTGGATTAATCAGAGTGGGTGAAAAATTATTGTATATAATATACATAATTGCATCAATCCCATATGATAGAAGACACCCAATGTTTTTACCTCAAAATCATTACATACCAAAATTAGTTATCAATAAAATACATTTAGAAACTCTTCATGGACAATTTTATTGGTGGTAAAACAATTAGATAAGGAACTAAAACAAACGATCAAAAAGCAGAACCAGAAATAGCGCAATACTTATCATCAAAGGGTATCACCTGGCATTTTAATCCTCCGTCAGCTCCGCATTTTGGAGCAATATGGGAGGTCGTCATTGAGGAACCTGTTTGTGGAGCCTGGCTGTGATGTGCTGACTGGACTTTCCATTCGACCATCTGCATAGCAACTACCATCGCAACAGGGTACGAAAACGTCCACTCAGCTGACGACACCGCAAACAAGTTGTTCACAAGTAAAAACGGCCATGCACCAACCCACAACCTCAAGGCCGTCGTGGGACACCCCACACACCAACCCTCAGCTGACCGAGACGGCATTTATTAACGGCGGACGAGTAGATATGGACCGTATCCATAGATTGCGACTGACTTCGAACCTCAAGGAATTGCAAATGCGGGCAAAGAACCATTCGCAGAAGTTCATCACTCGCGAAGGGCTCCAAATATATCTCATTAAAAAAGGTCTTAGATAAAATCAGTTTTACGGAGATCCAAAAAAAAAAAAAAAGGAATAACGAAGTAACTGTTAATCTACCTGATAAGTTTTTTTATAGATTTAATTTCCCAATGCGAGAGGAGACAAAGCGCGTGAAAAGGACGCCTGTATATGAGCCGTTCAGTGCACACATCGATTAACTCCACTTTTTGAAACATCTTAAATTTAAGTGTAAAACACTTGGTATAGTCATAACTTTTTATATTTATAATAACTTTCCTGAATAATAAAGATTAACACCATTAAACGGCAAATTTTTTTTGGCCATTGAATAATAAGTAATTTATTTCAGAAGCCATTCCGATTAACTCCATACTCTAATGTAAATCGTTTCAATAACGCAGTTCAGTGGCGGCTGCTCAGGGTGTTCTAGGTGTTCGGCGCACACCCATAATTTGTTTTAAAAATATCTGCAGTATAGGTTAAGTACTGATGTAGGAGTAGGTGGGTGGTTACCCACATGTGGCATCAGGCGGCAGTCGTGTATCAGCATTGTAACAGAGAAGTGGGAGCCTAATAAATTACATGAGTGAAGACCTGTGGAAGTTTCAATATACTACATGGCGCAGCCGGTTTAATTAAAATCCGTAATACGAGGACACGAGTAACAAAAGTGCGAGTCGAGTGGCACTAATTTGAGAGTGAGCTTTAGTTAATGGTGAAAGCAAAAGTATCCAAATTGGACATTTCTAGAAAGCCACGAGGAAGACCGCCAAAGAATACGGTATATATCGCAAAGCACGTGCCAATGGACTACATAAAGAAGGTAGATAAATTAGATCTTTCGGGATCGAATGTCGCAGAAAGCTGGCGGAAATTCTGGCAAAATTATCAAATTTTCGCCACTGCGGCAGAAGTGGATAAAAAATCGGAACAAGTGAGGATAGCTATTTTCCTCAACTCAATAGGACCAGAGGCAGTGGAAATTTATAATTCGTTCAACCTAACGGAAGAACAATAAACAAAGTACGACGAAGTAATTAAGTCGTTCAAGGACTTTTGCAAGCCGAAGCAAAACGAGGTATACGAAAGCTTCGTGTTTTATAATCGCTGCCAAGCTTCCGGGGAACCGTTTGATAGCTTCATAATGGATTTGAAAAAGCTAGTCAGAACCTGTGGATTTGGAGAGCAGGAAACCCGCATGATACGCGACAGGATCGTCCTAGGAACAGCAGATAAGCGGCTTCAAAAAAGACTATTGGAGACTGAGAAACTGGACTTGGATAAGGCAATGGAAATGGCGAGGATAGCAGAAGCGACCAACAACCAGGCAGAGCACCTTCAGATGAAACCACCAGCAACGGGATCATTAAATGCAGTGACCAGCGTTCCTAAATCTAAGTATTCTAAGAAAAATAATAATGATAGTTTTCATAATCCTAGGGCTACCACTAATAGAAATCCACAAGCATCTAACGCTAAAACAAATAACAACAAAAAGTGGATAAATTGCAAGTTTTGTCTTCAAAAACACGAGTTCAAGAAGTGTGCAGCGTTTGGTCAAACGTGCAAAAAATGTGGTCGTAAAAACCACTTTGCAGTAGCATGTAAAACACAGACAAAAAAGGTAAATGAAATCTCTAATTATGATGATACTAACAGTCAACTATACATCGATACGATTAACGAAGTAACCCCGAAACGAGAACAGTCCTGGTATGAGATGGTTAAAATAAAAAACAAGTTAATAAAATTCAAGCTTGATACGGGGGCGGATGCCAATGTTTTGCCATGGAGCTTCGTGCAAAATATAGGTTCTGTAAACTTAACGCATTCGAAAACTAAATTACAAACGTACTCAGGGTCGGTATTAGAGACATTAGGAACATTAAAGCTAACTTGTACGCTTCGAAATGTTATACAGAACATTGAGTTTGTGGTCACAAAAGAAGGTTCGGTACCAATATTGTGTTTGGACGCATGTGTGCGATTTGGGTTAATCAAACGTGTTGATAACATATCTGGGATTAAAAATGCAATAATTGACAGAAATATTGATTTATTTGAAGGTACCGGGCGGTTTGTTCAAAATTTTAATATAGTTGTGAAAGAAGACGTGGTCCCAATAGCTAAACCTGCAAGACGCATTCCCTTTGGTATTAAGGATGCGGTAAAGAAAGAAATTAATAGATTAGAGCAATTAGGAATTATTGAGAAAAATGAAGATCCTTCGGGATTGATATCGAACATAGTAATCGTTGAGAAACCCAATAAAAAAATTAGGTTATGTTTAGATCCTCGGGAGTTGAATTTAGCAATTAAACCAGTCAATTATCCAATACCAACCTTTGAGGAATTAACTTCAAAACTAGCGGGGAAATCAGTATTCACTGTGCTGGACCTTAAAGATGGATATTGGCAGATAGAACTGAATAAACAATCCAGTCAACGTTGCACGTTTAGTACACCTTTTGGGTGTTACATGTTTAAACGATTACCCTTTGGTATCCGGACAGCACCCGAAATTTTCCAAATGCTAAACGAAAAAAATTTCAGTAAAATTCCAGGGGTGATCGTGTACTTAGACGATATACTAATTGCTACAAGTAACGAAAAGGAGCATGATGAAATTCTTGATGCGGTATTTAAGAAGGCTCGGGATATTAATTTAAAGTTTAATAAGGATAAGCTCCAATACAAAGTTCCGGAAGTAAAATTTTTAGGACATATAATTTCAAAAAAAGGCATCTTATGCGACCCCCAAAGGATAAAAGCAATTAGTGAAATTAACCCTCCAAAAGATAAAAAGGAGCTTCAGAAAATGTTCGGTATGATTAATTATATGAGAAGCTTCCTCCCTAACCTAGCTCACATTTCTCAACCCCTTAGGGAACTGTTAAAGAAAAACGTTATGTTCAAATGGGAAAGTACACATTCTAAAACTCTAGAAGACATAAAAAAATTAATAATTAATTCGCCGGTATTGAGCGTTTTTGACTTCAATAAAAGCATCACGGTCCAAGCGGATGCTTCGAAGTTCGGTTTAGGAGCCTGTATGCTCCAAGATGGAAAACCAATTTACTTCGCTTCTAGAAGCCTTTCGGACGCAGAAATTAGATATTCGCAAATTGAGAAAGAGTTGATGGCTATTGTTTTCGCATGTCATAAGTTCCACAAATTTGTGTATGGAAAACCCTTTAAAGTGATCACGGATCACAAACCACTACTAGGGGTATTCAAGAAAGAGATATGGAAAGTGCCTAATGCGCGCCTCCAAAGAATGTTAGTAAGGTTAATTAGATATGATATTCAAGTAGACTATTGTCCGGGCAAGTTAATGTACATTGCAGATGTACTCTCGCGATTTCCTGGTGCTGACTGTTCAAATCCTGAAATTGAAGACTTGAACGAAGTCGTCCACACAATAAATGTGAGTAATGAGAAAAAGACCAAATTTGCAGTAGAAACTGAAAAGGATAAAGAACTTAAAGAGCTAAAAACAACTCTCTTAGAGGGGTGGCCTGTGTGCAAAGATAGGCTAAAGGCGGAAATAAAGATCTATTGGAAACTAAAAAACGATCTAACTTTAGAAGATGGAATCATATTTTTTAAATAATCGAATTATTGTTCCATTGTCGTTAAGACAGAAAATGCTCGGGTTGCTACATAAATCACATCAGGGTATAGAGAAAACGAAGGCGCGTGCAAGGGAATTGGTTTATTGGCCAGGCATAGATCAAGCCATTGAAAATATGATTGCTAGCTGTGAAACATGCCAAAAATATAGGAGTCAAAACATTAAAGAACCGTACATCTCACATGACGTTCCAAACATACCTTTCAACAAAATAGGAATGGATGTTTTCGAAATCTCAAATAAAAGTTATTTAGTAGTTAACGATTATTTTTCCAAATACCTTGAAATTTGCCCACTAAAAAATAAAACAGCTCCGGAAATTATAAATAAATTAAAACTCCTTTTTGCAACCCACGGAATCCCCAAAACAATTGTCGCAGATAATGTACCTTTCGGATCGTATTCCTTTAAAAACTTTGGATTGACCTATAATATCGAGATAATTACAACTAGCCCTTATTACCCACAGAGTAACGGATTAGCTGAAAAGTCGGTCCACATCGCAAAAAGAATAATAGAAAAGAGTAAAGCGTCGGGAGAAGAATTGTGGTTGTCCTTGCTAGAATATCGCAACACACCACTCAAGTATATTAGGAAGTCGCCTGCTGAATTGCTCATGGGCCGAAAGCAGAGAACGCTTCTTCCAATTAAAGATAATTTGCTAAAACACAGAGAAAATCTAAACCAAGCTTATACACATAAAAACAGATCATATTATAACAGGTCCGCGAGAAAAAGAAAAGGGTTAGAAGAGGGGCAACAAGTATGGGTAAAAGAGAAAAAACATTGGGAAAAAGGTACGATCGTGGCAAAACATTGCACCCCGCGCTCGTATTGGGTAAAGAGAGAGGATGACTCAGTAGTAAGACGAAATTCTCGATTCCTAAGAGAGAAACACTAATATGAGAAAGGCGTACGCTGAACTTCTGGAACTCGTAATAAAACAAAAATAAATGAAAACCAAAAATAATAAATTGAATTTGAATTTGAATGCTAAAATTAAGGCGATATACGAAAAAGGTTATTTGTTAACGCGAATTGAGTATCGGCTTGAAATATTAGATATTTTATACCTAGATCGATTACAAAATATGAATGAAAATAAGTGGAATGCTACACAAAGGATCAATCAATAATTTTCTTGTTAAACAAAAATGTATCAGCAGTTTATACAAATTTTTAGGTGTCAAAAACAAAATTATTTTTATTTGTGAAAACATTGTAAAAAAAAAAAAAAAAATAATGAATTACGAGCTTTTAGTTCTTAGTATTTAGTTAGTTCTTATTATTTAAGTAGACTGCTATGCTTATACTAACTTAAACCCGTAAAAGGGGAAGATGCAGTATAGGTTAAGTACTGATGTAGGAGTAGGTGGGTGGTTACCCACATGTGGCATCAGGCGGCAGTCGTGTATCAGCATTGTAACAGAGAAGTGGGAGCCTAATAAACTACATGAGTGAAGACCTGTGGAAGTTTCAATATACTACAATATCAATCAATTATATATCTTTAATTATTTACAAATTGCAAGATAAAGTCTGCCGCTGGATAAGAAAGCAAAGAAGTTTTTAATAATCAGCGAACAATGAATGTGAATAACAATAATATTTATAAATGCAAAGTGCAAACGCACCCTATTTCTTCTGAGTTCTCTACCGAGTAGCGAACATTTACCCACATTAAAGATTGCAAACGCACCACCCTACCCCTCTTTCTAATATTTCTCGCTGTGGGTTCTCTGCCGACTAGCGAACCTGAGCCATATAGGGATTTTGCACTAAACTCATCAGGACTTGGCGGCTGCTCAGATTTGGGTTTCTATGCAGGAAATATACCGAGGGTGGTGCGCTGAGCGATTCGCACCACTCACGCGACGTATGAGAATGTCAAATAAAAGAGAGTGTCGGATAAAATAAAGAGCCGTCATAGAAACGACTAAAGAGTCTAACTCGCCCTCCGTTGTTGCTCCCTCACCATAGTTCACTGGTTGTGCCGTGCTTGCCTGTTTTGCGTTGGGGGAGGCTTTTACTCTTTCGATGCAGCAGGTTAACTACGACAAGACTTTGACTGAGGGAGGACGGGGCGTAAAAAAAGGATATCCAATTTTTGAAGAGTTATTGAAGAGTCTAATATTCTCTTAGTTGGAATTCCGTCCCATTTCCGATTGAAAGTGGTGCGATGAGAATAGAGAACCACGATCAGATTTTTCAACGTTTTTTTCGGTTTAAGGGGGTATTCTGGTCTAGAGGCATGAATTTCATGTAATTTTTGAAGTGTCATAAAAAAAAAAACTATTAATATTTTTACCATCCATTTTTTTATTAGTCATTTATTAACATTAGAAGAATGCAGAAAAAAATCAAAAAAAAAAAAAGTTTAAAATTTCACAAATTAGCAGGTGGATGAAGTGGGGGGTCGCCAAAAATTGGCGCGTGACCATACCCACGATTTCAACCCTCCTAGCAATCTGAAACTAAAAAAAAAAAAAGATTATTAATCTAGAATAATGTCGCAATGGCCGGAACTAGGGAAAAGTTGGACAAACATTTTTTCACAAAATGGCGACTGCCTGAAAAAAAAAAAATTTTTTTACCCCTGTTTTTGACTGTTTCGAATTTTTTTAAAAATAGTAAAAATTGAAATTTGGGGATGAGGTTAGTTCCGGCCATAGACAAGTCTATAAAGAAGACTCTCTAAAAATTTCAGGTAAATCGGTCCAGTAGAACCTGAGAAATCGTGGGTATGGTATTGAAAAAGATAGTTTCGAGAAAAACGCGTTTAAAGTTTCGCGTAAAGTTTTTCGCAGTCTAAATCATGAAATGCCGGGTCAGCAAAATACCTATATCTCCGAAAATAATTTGAATTTTGAAAAATTCTCTTGTAGACATATTCTTAAATAGTTAAACTTTGAAAATATAAAAAAAAAAAAAAAAGGATTTTTTTTTATTTCTAGACCAGAATACCCCCTTAATTGACTTGAGGCTTTGTTTTGACTGAGAGTTGTGATTGCAGTTCCAGTGATTATTTTAGGTATTTTCAAGTTTATTTTAATAAAACGTAAAATGGAGTGTTGCATTATACACGGTTTGTTAGAGATGCCTTTTTCAAGGCGAACAGTGGCGGAAAAAAAGGAAATTATCAGCATGAAAAATCCTACGCCACCCCTCAGTAGCTTAACGGTAGAAGTGACATCAAAAAATAAAAGTTATATTCGGCATTTTCAGGTTTGTAATTATTTAAAAACAAATTGGCTGTCAGGTTGTGCAACCAAAAATAAATTATTTTGTTGGCCTTGTTTATGATTCTCTAAACCCAAAGACATGGGCGTTTGGGTAACTGGATTTAATGATTTAAATCATTTAAGTGCTGCAATTTCGCGTCATGAAAAATCAGCATCACATCTTAACTCGATGCTTGATTATAAAATTTTTGGTAAGGCTCAAATTGATTTGCAAGTAGATCAACAAAAACGAGGGGAAATTTCACGACATAATCAAAAAGTTGTTGAGAATAGGGAAATTATGAAACGTTTAATTGACGCATGTTGTTTTCTAGCTACACAAAATTTAGCCTTTAGAGCGCATGATAAGTCTTCAGTTTCGAGTAATCGAGGAAATTATGTAGCATTGTTGGAATTAATTTCATCATATGATCCGCTTTTAAAAAAGCATTTGTTGGATTCTACAGTTTTTCGTGGGACATCTCACACCATACAAAATGATTTGATTGCATCCATTTCACAGCTTTTAACTTCGGAAATTCAGAATGAAATTTCGAATTCAACTTTTGTAGCCCTTTTGCTTAATGAAGCCAGCGATATATCACACAAATCACAATTGTCGGTAATGTTTCGCTTTTTAGGAAAGGATGGAAAAATATTGGAACGCTTTTATTGCTTTATCGATATTAGTCAAGATCGAACTGCTGCTGGGATATCAAATAAAATAATAAATTTAATAAATCATTTTAATTGTGGAGATAAGTTAATTGCACAGTCCTATGATGGTGCAGCAGTTATGGCTTCCGAACTTAATGGTACACAGGCTAAAATTCGAGACAAATTTAGGAAGGCCATTTTTATTCACTGCTTTGCTCATAGGCTTAATTTAGTAATGTCACAATCAGTGGATTATATACCTGATTGTAAAAGATTTTTTGCTACGGTGACCTCTTTTCCTTCGTTTTTTAATCATTCTTCTAAAAGAATTTTCGCTCTTGATGGAATAATAAAACGAAGATTCCCCCAAGTTTCTACAGTGAGGTGGAACTTCAAATCAAGGATAATTACATTGCTTCAAAACTATCGCCAATCCTTTAAAGATTTTTTTCAAAGCATTAACGATAATCCCAGTAATTGGGATGCTCATACTATCCAAGCTGCGCAGGGCTTTCAACACTTTTTTGACGATTTTTCCAACATATTTTTGTTAAATATTTTTCACAAGATATTTGCACATATTGATGTACTTTTCGATGTTCTTCAATCTAAACATTTAGATATTTCCTATTGTATCGAAAAAATTAAAGATACGATAAAGTTTTTAACATTAATGCGATGTGATTTTCAAATATTTTATGATGAAACTGTGGCAGACATTGGACCTCCCCGGAAACGTTTGAATTCAGAAACTTGCCATTTTAAACAAATATATTTTGAAATTTTAGATACCGTAACGATGCAATTAAAAACTAGATTTGATAATTTGGAAAAACTAGAATTTGTGCAACTTTTAAATTTCTCTAAAATATCGACTTATCAAAGAATTTTCCCAGAAAAACCGTTTAAAAATCTCCAAGAAAATTACGGTGAAACTTTTGACTTTGCCAAGCTGAAAACAGAACTGACAGTATTTTACAGCTCGAATTTTATTGGCACCTGTGAAAGCATTTCTAGTATTATAACAAATTTAATTCAAAATGATTTGAAAGAATCGTTTTCCGAAGTTTTCAAATTAGGCGAACTTATTTTGACATTGCCAATTAGTACTGCTTCTGTTGAAAGGTCTTTTTCGACATTAAAGAGGATAAAGACTTTTTCTAGAAATACCATGATGGACGAACGATTGTCAGGTTTGGCACTAATGTCAATAGAAAAGACAATACTAAATTCAATGAAAGAGAGGCCAGAGTTCTATCAAAAAATCATTGAAATTTTTTGCATCAAAGAAAGGAGGATCGATTTAGTATATAAATAAATTTCTAAATAATTCTTTACGATACTACTTTCTTTAGGTTTTGCATTGCATATTGGTTTAAGCCTAATTTCCGGCTTTTGTATTGTAACTCTTTCTGCACTAATAACAGGGAAATTTTTTCCATTGGTTGAATTAATTATGTTACATAGGTACGGCAGCGCAATTCAAATGCACTAGCAAACGTTGAATAATAACGGTAAATTGTTTGTGCAACTCAAATGTACTGGCAAGCGCCGAATGATAACGGTAAATGTTTAAGTGCCGCCTTACCAGAATTAAAGTAAAATAAATTAGTCAGTCACAGTCTAATTACCGCAGGATCAAGTACTTGTGAAGTCAAATTAATTATTATTAAGAATAAAGTGTAATTGGGTTTATTTTAACTTCTACTGTATACTTCACCAATATTACACCGACTACATATTTTTTTGGCCTTTTCAACATTACTCCCAGATCGTAAGTATTTGGGTTTGAATTATTATAAAAAATTATTGCAATTTGTCAATGATTTTAAAGAAATAAATATTATACCGTTTATAATCAAGATGTGTGCGACTAATAATAATGTGGATGTGGAAAAAAGTGATGGTTCTTCAATACGATTTATCAACAGAAAGTCTGGTTCAAGAAGACGTTTATGGTTTTCCTCGGATTCATCTGCTTGCAACAGTACAAATATCTCAACAAACACATTAATTGGGAGGAAAAGAAGTCGTAATCCTGATAAATGGGCACGAAATTTACAAAAGCAAAAAAGAACAAAAGGTTTGGCATACAGGAATAGAGGAGGAAATTTAATACCTGCAAAAACATTTGTCGATATAAAATGCAGATGCCGTCAAAAGTGCAACCAAAAAATTCTTTCGGATGAGAGGCATGAAGGCATTTTATAGTTTGCCTAATCAACTTGACCAAAATATTTTCTTAAGAGGTTGTATTAAAGTTAAAGAAATAAAAAACGAGCGAGTCTCACAATAGTCGTATATGATGCGTAACATCTGACATCTCACCTTGGTAATAAGCAACATTAACATTACATCCTGAAGAAAATTATTCAGGTATTATTTGAAATAATTTTTCGTATCGAAGAATAATTTTTTTTAATGAAAATTGTATTTTATTTTATTAACACTACGAATAATGCAATCGGGGGTGCCCATAGAAAGAGAAATACGACTTTAATAAACGAGAGGGAAAGAGCGAAGTAGAATGGGCTCTCGTTGACTTCACACGGTTAGGGAATTCCTGGATTAGTTAGCAATGGAGAAATGAATAAAACAAATTTTGTTATTCACAAACCTCCCCAAAAACTATTTTTCAACGCCGTCTGTAAAAGAGCACCCCTAACCGGGTTTTTTCACGATACAGCGATTTCTTGAGCTTTATATTCGAAGTTTGGACTATTCGCCATCTGACGGCCAAACCAAAAAGCGCGCGTTTGTTACACATTTCCGTCCCATTTCACGAAATCACTCCCACAGATTGCAAGAAAGCGAGCGGAAAAATGTTACACATCAAAAAGAAGGCACCCCATGAATAAAACTAAAGAACGAAGATCACATTCTTTTACATATTACTTTCGAACAGACAGACATGATATTACCGAACAAGTTACATCTTTGGTTGATCAGCGCAAAGGCCGTGTTGCAAGCAATAAAATAGATGACACAAATGTTATAAAACATATAAAGTCATTTCCAGCCTACAGTAGTCACTACACCAGAGCTCATAATCCAAGACGACAATATTTGAACCCTGACTTAAATATTAAGAAAATGTATGAACTATACGTCACAGAATGTGAAAAGGAAAATGTAGTACCAGTGAAAGAAAAATATTACTATAATGTGTTCTCTACAAAATTTAATTTACATTTTAAACAACCATCAAAGTATACGTGTCAAACTTGTGATGCTTTGCAAATAAAAATTCAATCTTCAGACGGTGAGGGAATTGAGGGGGCAGAAATTGAAAAGGAAACTCACTTAGAAGAGGCTGAACGGGCTCGCAGTCAAATGGCTGCCGATCGAATGGCAACATCAGACAAAATTTACGTATTTTCTTTCGACTTAGAAAAAGCTTTAGCCTTTCCTAAACTGACCACATCCGTAGCTTATTATAACCGAAATTTATATGTTTATAACTTCGGATTTCACGAGTTCAGTAAAAATATAAGCCACATGTTTGTTCGGCCAGAAACTGAAGGATCTCGTGGGTCTCAAGAAATTTCATCTTGTCTAATAAAGTACATAAAGACTTATGCTACAAGCTTTGAAAAAATAATAACATATTCAGATTCGTGTACCGGGCAAAATAGAAATATTAAAACTGTCTTAAATTTATTGAAACTTGTTCAAAGTACGGAAATAATAGCTGAGTCAATTGAAATGAAATTTTTGGTAAGTGGACACAGCTATTTTCCTAATGACTCAGATTTTGCCATTATTGAGTCACATGCGAAAAAAAATCAAAACATTTTTTCACCAGATGATTGGTACAATATAATCAAAACATGTAATGACCCACCAAGATTTTTTTTCAACAAGACCTTTAAAAAAATCAATCATTAACAGAAAAGTAACCGTTACAGGCCTTCCAGTAAATTGGCTTAAAATACGCTGGATAAAATTAGAAAGGTCCAAACCCCATCTCATACAATTCAAATGTGACTACAATGAAGATTCAGAATTTAATGCCATTAATATAAAGAAATCTGTAGCAGGTAGACCGCAAAGTTTGAAAAATGTAGATCAGCCTTTATTATATCCTAAAGGTAGAACTGTGACAAGGGAAAAAAGGAAAGACATGATGGACCTGCTGAAATTCATTCCTCCTGTTAAACATGATTACTATAAAAACTTGACAACAAATCGAAATGACGAGTCCTCACATACAGCTGATGAAGAAGATATTATTTATATTGCTGATGAATTAATCACAAATAATATATTATAACAGAACTGTCAACATTCATTTTTATGGAAAATCTGTAATAAAAATATATAATAACTAACTTTTTCTGTAATAAAAAACTTAAAAATTTAAAGACTGAATTTAACTTTATTACTTTTTTCAGTTGCCAAATCGATTAACTCCACCAGTCACATCAAAATTGTAATATTACTGACAATTATTTTTTGACTATTCTTTCTTATTAATTTTATATACCGTTATATGAAAACTATGTCTAAATTTATGCATTCTACAATATATATTTGAATTTATATTATAAAGGGAATTTTAAAAAACAATGTACATTATTTCATCGCATTTCTCAACTTTTTGTTTTATGGAGTTAATCAATTTGTGCACTGAACGGCTCATATGTCCTTAATAGCGACCGATCGTCATATTAGTTATTATTATGGTTATTCGTTATAGCTGCAACGAGCAGAATTTGAGAGGAAATTTGGGCTATATAAGCAGAGGCCAGGCAAAGGATCTTCCTGGTTCTTTCTTCAGAGTTAGTAAAGAAGCAACATATTCCTAGCAAGGTTAGTTTGCCTCTAAATGCAACTATAGAGAAATCAGCTGGTTAGCTTAGGTTTCGCCGCGTTAAGGGTTTTAAAAATTCTCGTTTTTGGAAATTAGAATAATTCCTGTCTCTTGGAATTAGAATGATTCTTATTTTCACCTCTTAGAAAATTTTGACATTTTCTGGACTTAAACGAATTTGTCGCAGACTTCAAGAATTTTTCAAAATATTCTGCAACGACTTGGAATATTTTTAGTCGTTCCATTTCGGACTTCGCCTTCACCTTTTTTTTTCTGTTGCTAATTATAATAGAATTTTGAATTTTTGTCAAATTGCAGACTAAGACTTTTGGGGATTTTCTTTTACTTTTTGAGTAGAAATATTTGAAATTTAATTCAGAATATTGAATTTATTGTTACCTCTGATTAGTGTAATTATGATGACATAAATATTTAATATAAAATCTCATCGACAGATTCCTTTCCGATGCTTATGGTAAATGTGAACCACAAAATAGTATAAAACCGCATAATCTATATCCGGGATTAGATCGGGGCTAACAAAAAACGCACACATAGTTTCACAATACACTCAACAAAATGCAAACAGAGTGCATATACGGGGCCCAAAAATTCCTGGGATTCGCAGCTCACCGCCAACAGGCCCCATAATTGTATTTAACAACACCAAAGCACTGCGGACTACACAGAATCTCATCAAATCGAAATCCAGAATTAAAATTAGAATTAAATTTCGAGGATATCACATAACCTCACTTCCACGGCATCGCTGTTGGGTGAAACATAACCAAACCGAATTCTGGAAAAATTTTCCGATTTCGCCTGCCGAGCCCTTTGACTGGATGTTTATCGGAGCAACTTATACCCTATACGACGCATAGTGGGGATTGCAGTTCCCTTCTGTAAGCCCCTTTTCAGTTCCAGAAACTAAAAAGTTCAATTGCAGGACTGTAGCACTTACCTTACAAATTTCACTGGAAAATTCCACTCACCTTAGCTGGCTTAGGTCGCGATCCCAATGCGTCAACGAACATCACAAAGCAGTCAGCACCACATCGCCTCATCGGAATTCCAACCCGG
Organism: Eutolmus rufibarbis; assembly: GCA_963920795.1. Taxonomy (NCBI): domain Eukaryota; kingdom Metazoa; phylum Arthropoda; class Insecta; order Diptera; family Asilidae; genus Eutolmus; species Eutolmus rufibarbis. The sequence goes on along the minus strand of OY987209.1, from coordinate 513,389 downwards.
GACAGATCTACCTCAAAGCCTGCTTCTAGCATCCCACCAATTCGCTGAAAACCCGTCAACACTCCTGGAACGCGGAACCGTCACCTACGCCGGAACATAACCCCAAAACACTGAATTGCCTGGAGGACAACAAGAAACAAACTGCTATCAGCTGATCAGTCCGACCGACATTCGGGCGACAGCAATTCACCAACCGTTCTAACCCTTTTTTTCAATGCACGCAAGCATTACCAACCGGGACACAAACCAACTTCGGTGGACATAAGCTCCGAATTATTCTCCGACAAAACGCAGGAGCTCCGAATTAATTTCGCGCAGGGGTGTGGAACTACTTTGCGGATCGGGACTATTTCAGTGGGATTGCTGAGTGAAGTGGAACAGACAAATCTCATGCGCGGTATACGGACAATTCACCGCTTGCAGTATATTTATGTACAGTGTCTCACGAAAGTTTTGGGACTAGTCAACATGGTAAACACTTTTTAGATTTTCTTTTCATTTAACATATTATATAACAAATTATATATGTACTCTCACATTCTTAGGCCTTAGGAATTGAATTAACAAAGAAAAAATAAGTAGGGGAAAGTGGGGTGAGCCGGGACACACTTTGTTCAAGGCCTTATAAAACCAAAATAAACAATTTATTTTTTTTATGTTAACATCCGATCCTGCAGATGGGTTCAATACCTTTCATTTTTTGTCACTTTAAATATTATTACTTTATATTTACAATAATTTATAACCGTTTTAAAAAAAAATGTCAAATCGGCAGTTTCAAAAAATCGTGGGGTGAACCGGGACATGATAGAAAGAAGTGACTTTTATGCTGTAACTAATAGTCTTATGTCAAAAATATGTTATGATATTATTAGAAACAATGCTTGAACATATTTTTTTTAAATGTTTTATTATAAACAATATAAAATGTGCAACATAAAATTAGGCTTCCTTTAACTCCGAGAAAATAAAACTTTGACGAGTGTCGATTTTTATTAACAATCCTCACTAAATAAATGATGCAGGTGCTGATGCCTCCGACTGCGTTTGTGAACACTATCAACCATGATCATTCAAATTGAGAAAAAATGTTTAATTTTTTCAACTTGTTTCTATCTTTTCAGTTTATTTATTAAGTAAGTTGAAAATTTTAACTTCACTATTTTTCAGTCGGATTTTTTTGTTTTATTCAATAATATTTTTATTATAATTGTTTTAGTTTTCGTAGTATATAAATTTATCATTTAAATATTTGCACGTTAGTATATTTCCACAAAAGTTAGATTAGGTAAAAAATAGGGATTTTATATTGATATTAAAACAAAATTAAATCTTGTGAAAGTTTCCTTATGTTAACTTTAAGGCTTTAAGTCATCAGTTCATAGGATCAATTTCCGTAAACGTTGAAGCTCATTCAAAGAATTTTGATCATGTGGCCGATTTATTTTAGCATTTTTCATTCCAAATTACATGTAAACATAGAAGTTTGCATAAATGTTTGCAAGCTATTTATGAAACCCTTTATTTTCATACCCCACTCGATAGGTTTTGAAAAAAAAAATTTTTTGAAGATATAATATGGCGCCAAAAATCGGCCATTTTAATTTTTTCCAATTTTGATATACCCAGTGTTACTCTCACAATTAAGACGAATCTAACGGCAGCTCTCAAGCTGAAATCGATCAAGCCGTTTAGGCTACAGAGCGTGCCAAAGAAATATACATACATGCATACATACATACATGCATACATACATACATACATGCATATATACATACATATCATCGAAAAACATAACCCTCCTTCTGGCACAGTCGGGTAAAAAGAACCCCTCCAATCTTTCTGAATTAAAAAAAAGATTACGGGAAAAATGCTGTAACAGCGGTTCTTCTGAAACGAAAAATTTGGTAGAATCAATGCCGAGAAGACTAAAAGCTGTGATTCAAGCTAAAGAAAATCCTATAAAATATTGATGTATGTTTAACAAACTAAAAATGCTGCCCTTTATAATCGTAATTTCATTTCAGATGTAAAAGTCGCAAGACTTTCGTGATCAGGAATTTGGATATTAGAGAAGTTTTTTAACTTCATTTTTATAATAATAATAGAGTAGGGGAAAGTGGGGTGAACCGGGACGGTCGGGTGAACCGGGACAGTGCTTTTTTAATTGTTGTTAATGTTTTTATGTTGGTAATTCTTAGTGAATTATGTTTGCATTGGCCCTCTACATTATTTTAAGAGAACTCAAGGTCAGCACCTGCATCATTTATTTAGTGAGGATTGTTAATAAAAATCGACACTCGTCAAAGTTTTATTTTCTCGGAGTTAAAGGAAGCCTAATTTTATGTTGCACATTTTATATTGTTTATAATAAAACATTTAAAAAAAATATGTTCAAGCATTGTTTCTAATAATATCATAACATATTTTTGACATAAGACTATTAGTTACAGCATAAAAGTCACTTCTTTCTATCATGTCCCGGTTCACCCCACGATTTTTTGAAACTGCCGATTTGACATTTTTTTTTAAAACGGTTATAAATTATTGTAAATATAAAGTAATAATATTTAAAGTGACAAAAAATGAAAGGTATTGAACCCATCTGCAGGATCGGATGTTAACATAAAAAAAATAAATTGTTTATTTTGGTTTTATAAGGCCTTGAACAAAGTGTGTCCCGGCTCACCCCACTTTCCCCTACTTATTTTTTCTTTGTTAATTCAATTCCTAAGGCCTAAGAATGTGAGAGTACATATATAATTTGTTATATAATATGTTAAATGAAAAGAAAATCTAAAAAGTGTTTACCATGTTGACTAGTCCCAAAACTTTCGTGAGACACTGTACATAAATATACTGCAAGCGGTGAATTGTCCGTATACCGCGCATGAGATTTGTCTGTTCCACTTCACTCAGCAATCCCACTGAAATAGTCCCGATCCGCAAAGTAGTTCCACACCCCTGCGCGAAATTAATTCGGAGCTCCTGCGTTTTGTCGGAGAATAATTCGGAGCTTATGTCCACCGAAGTTGGTTTGTGTCCCGGTTGGTAATGCTTGCGTGCATTGAAAAAAAGGGTTAGAACGGTTGGTGAATTGCTGTCGCCCGAATGTCGGTCGGACTGATCAGCTGATAGCAGTTTGTTTCTTGTTGTCCTCCAGGCAATTCAGTGTTTTGGGGTTATGTTCCGGCGTTGGTGACGGTTCCGCGTTCCAGGAGTGTTGACGGGATATCAGCGAATTGGTGGGATGCTAGAAGCAGGCTTTGAGGTAGATCTGTCCCGGGTTGGAATTCCGATGAGGCGATGTGGTGCTGACTGCTTTGTGATGTTCGTTGACGCATTGGGATCGCGACCTAAGCCAGCTAAGGTGAGTGGAATTTTCCAGTGAAATTTGTAAGGTAAGTGCTACAATCCTGCAATTGAACTTTTTAGTTTCTGGAACTGAAAAGGGGCTTACAGAAGGGAACTGCAATCCCCACTATGCGTCGTATAGGGTATAAGTTGCTCCGATAAACATCCAGTCAAAGGGCTCGGCAGGCGAAATCGGAAAATTTTTCCAGAATTCGGTTTGGTTATGTTTCACCCAACAGCGATGCCGTGGAAGTGAGGTTATGTGATATCCTCGAAATTTAATTCTAATTTTAATTCTGGATTTCGATTTGATGAGATTCTGTGTAGTCCGCAGTGCTTTGGTGTTGTTAAATACAATTATGGGGCCTGTTGGCGGTGAGCTGCGAGTCCCAGGAATTTTTGGGCCCCGTATATGCACTCTGCATTTTGTTGAGTGTATTGTGAAACTATGTGTGCGTTTTTTGTTAGCCCCGATCTAATCCCGGATATAGATTATGCGGTTTTATACTATTTTGTGGTTCACATTTACCATAAGCATCGGAAAGGAATCTGTCGATGAGATTTTATATTAAATATTTATGTCATCATAACTACACTAATCAGAGGTAACAATAAATTCAATATTCTGCATTAAATTTCAAATATTTCTACTCAAAAAGTAAAAGAAAATCCCCAAAAGTCTTAGTCTACAATTTGACAAAAATTCAAAATTCTGTTATAATTAGCAACAGAAAAAAAAAAGGTGAAGGCGAAGTCCGAAATGGAACGACTAAAAATATTCCAAGTCGTTGTAGAATATTTTGAAAAATTCTTGAAGTCTGCGACAAATTCGTTTAAGTCCAGAAAATGTCAAAATTTTCTAAGAGGTGAAAATAAGAATCATTCTAATTCCAAGAGACAGGAATTATTCTAATTTCCAAAAACGAGAATTGTTAAAACCCTTAACGCGGCGAAACCTAAGCTAACCAGCTGATTTCTCTATAGTTGCATTTAGAGGCAAACTAACCTTGCTAGGAATATGTTGCTTCTTTACTAACTCTGAAGAAAGAACCAGGAAGATCCTTTGCCTGGCCTCTGCTTATATAGCCCAAATTTCCTCTCAAATTCTGCTCGTTGCAGCTATAACGAATAACCATAATAATAACTAATATGACGATCGGTCGCTATTAAGGACATATGAGCCGTTCAGTGCACAAATTGATTAACTCCATAAAACAAAAAGTTGAGAAATGCGATGAAATAATGTACATTGTTTTTTAAAATTCCCTTTATAATATAAATTCAAATATATATTGTAGAATGCATAAATTTAGACATAGTTTTCATATAACGGTATATAAAATTAATAAGAAAGAATAGTCAAAAAGTAATTGTCAGTAATGTTACAATTTTGATGTGACTGGTGGAGTTAATCGATTTGGCAACTGAAAAAAGTAATAAAGTTAAATTCAGTCTTTAAATTTTTAAGTTTTTTATTACAGAAAAAGTTAGTTATTATATATTTTTATTACAGATTTTCCATAAAAATGAATGTTGACAGTTCTGTTATAATATATTATTTGTGATTAATTCATCAGCAATATAAATAATATCTTCTTCATCAGCTGTATGTGAGGACTCGTCATTTCGATTTGTTGTCAAGTTTTTATAGTAATCATGTTTAACAGGAGGAATGAATTTCAGCAGGTCCATCATGTCTTTCCTTTTTTCCCTTGTCACAGTTCTACCTTTAGGATATAATAAAGGCTGATCTACATTTTTCAAACTTTGCGGTCTACCTGCTACAGATTTCTTTATATTAATGGCATTAAATTCTGAATCTTCATTGTAGTCACATTTGAATTGTATGAGATGGGGTTTGGACCTTTCTAATTTTATCCAGCGTATTTTAAGCCAATTTACTGGAAGGCCTGTAACGGTTACTTTTCTGTTAATGATTGATTTTTTTAAAGGTCTTGTTGAAAAAAAATCTTGGTGGGTCATTACATGTTTTGATTATATTGTACCAATCATCTGGTGAAAAAATGTTTTGATTTTTTTTCGCATGTGACTCAATAATGGCAAAATCTGAGTCATTAGGAAAATAGCTGTGTCCACTTACCAAAAATTTCATTTCAATTGACTCAGCTATTATTTCCGTACTTTGAACAAGTTTCAATAAATTTAAGACAGTTTTAATATTTCTATTTTGCCCGGTACACGAATCTGAATGTGTTATTATTTTTTCAAAGTTTGTAGCATAAGTCTTTATGTACTTTATTAGACAAGATGAAATTTCTTGAGACCCACGAGATCCTTCAGTTTCTGGCCGAACAAACATGTGGCTTATATTTTTACTGAACTCGTGACATCCGAAGTTATAAACATATAAATATCGCTTATAATAAGCTACGGATGTGGTCAGTTTAGGAAAGGCTAAAGCTTTTTCTAAGTCGAAAGAAAATACGTAAATTTTGTCTGATGTTGCCATTCGATCGGCAGCCATTTGACTGCGAGCCCGTTCAGCCTCTTCTAAGTGAGTTTCCTTTTCAATTTCTGCCGCCTCAATTCCCTCACCGTCTGAAGATTGAATTTTTATTTGCAAAGCATCACAAGTTTGACACGCATACTTTGATGGTTGTTTAAAATGTAAATTAAATTTTGTAGAGAACACATTATAGTAATATTTTTCTTTCACTGGTACTACATTTTCCTTTTCACATTCTGTGACGTATAGTTCATACATTTTCTTAATATTTAAGTCAGGGTTTAAATATTGTCGTCTTGGATTATGAGCTCTGGTGTAGTGACTACTGTAGGCTGGAAATGACTTTATATGTTTTATAACATTTGTGTCATCTATTTTATTGCTTGCAACACGGCCTTTGCGCTGATCAACCAAAGATGTAACTTGTTCGGTACTATCATGTCTGTCTGTTCGAAAGTAATATGTAAAAGAATGTGATCTTCGTTCTTTAGTTTTATTCATGGGGTGCCTTCTTTTTGATGTGTAACATTTTTCCGCTCGCTTTCTTGCAATCTGTGGGAGTGATTTCGTGAAATGGGACGGAAATGTGTAACAAACGCGCGCTTTTTGGTTTGGCCGTCAGATGGCGAATAGTCCAAACTTCGAATATAAAGCTCAAGAAATCGCTGTATCGTGAAAAAACCCGGTTAGGGGTGCTCTTTTACACACGGCGTTGAAAAATAGTTTTTGGGGAGGTTTGTGAATAACAAAATTTGTTTTATTCATTTCTCCATTGCTAACTAATCCAGGAATTCCCTAACCGTGTGAAGTCAACGAGAGCCCATTCTACTTCGCTCTTTCCCTCTCGTTTATTAAAGTCGTATTTCTCTTTCTATGGGCACCCCCGATTGCATTATTCGTAGTGTTAATAAAATAAAATACAATTTTCATTAAAAAAAATTATTCTTCGATACGAAAAATTATTTCAAATAATACCTGAATAATTTTCTTCAGGATGTAATGTTAATGTTGCTTATTACCAAGGTGAGATGTCAGATGTTACGCATCATATACGACTATTGTGAGACTCGCTCGTTTTTTATTTCTTTAACTTTAATACAACCTCTTAAGAAAATATTTTGGTCAAGTTGATTAGGCAAACTATAAAATGCCTTCATGCCTCTCATCCGAAAGAATTTTTTGGTTGCACTTTTGACGGCATCTGCATTTTATATCGACAAATGTTTTTGCAGGTATTAAATTTCCTCCTCTATTCCTGTATGCCAAACCTTTTGTTCTTTTTTGCTTTTGTAAATTTCGTGCCCATTTATCAGGATTACGACTTCTTTTCCTCCCAATTAATGTGTTTGTTGAGATATTTGTACTGTTGCAAGCAGATGAATCCGAGGAAAACCATAAACGTCTTCTTGAACCAGACTTTCTGTTGATAAATCGTATTGAAGAACCATCACTTTTTTCCACATCCACATTAATAATAATAATAATAATAGTAATTTATTTCAGTTATGTACAAAGATATAATCTTAAACGTACAAGTTCAAGTGGCAAAAAGCAATATTGGTAAGAATAAAATTAAAAATAATAATAATAGGGAGATAAATGTAAATTCAAATTATTAAACAAAATTAATTAAATAAAAACAAAATAAAAACAAAATGTGTTATAAATATAAAGTTATAAATCAGCGCTTAACCTTTTAAGGACGGGACTGGTCGATATTTCGACCCCTCAAGTATCATAATATTTTTGAGTGATTTTTGGAATAATATTATGTTTTGAATATAGGAAATATAGTGTAACAATTTTAGGTAGCATATTTGACCTTGAAATAGTGATTTCAAGGTCGAATTTTGTATTCGGTATTTCGACCCCAAAGGGTTCAAAATTTCGCCACATCCACGCTGTTGATCCTGGGTCATGCTGAGAGCGAAAACGGAAGTATTTCTTGCAAATAACATTCATAAAAAACATTGCTATTTTTCTGCATCTAACGCAAAAAAAATGTACAGATATCATTTCGGACAGAAAACAACGAATTTGACCTTGAAATGCAATTTTCAAGGGCAGAGATGTCTTCTGGACATTTTTCATTATCTTTTTCGTATTCAGCGCATCCAATTACTTAGGAAAGCACTGTTTATTCCACAAATAAAATTTTTAACATGGGACTTTCCGTCCCAGACGGGACTGGTCGAAATTTCGACCACCTTTGTCGGGCACTTGACGTGACGAATTCTTCGATTTTATGTACAAATATTGTAAAAACAAAAAGTCCAATTTCAACGTAAAAATCCCCGTCCTGAGCAGGTTAAAGGCGGAATCATTTATCAGAGTGTTAGGAGATTTCAGTGGACTGAACCAATTTATAGAAGGATCCATTGGATGTCGTCTTTTGTGTACTGGCAGGCAGCAAATTGGACGAAAAATGAACGCTCACCGAAACTAGACTGGCATTGGGGAATCAATAATTTTAAATATCGGGACGAACTCAGAAACTTCAGGCTGTAAAAAAGATACGCCGGCTCTTTAACGTAAATTATTTTATGCAAGAATTATTATTAGTCGCACACATCTTGATTATAAACGGTATAATATTTATTTCTTTAAAATCATTGACAAATTGCAATAATTTTTTATAATAATTCAAACCCAAATACTTACGATCTGGGAGTAATGTTGAATAAAGGCCAAAAAAATATGTAGTCGGTGTAATATTGGTGAAGTATACAGTAGAAGTTAAAATAAACCCAATTACACTTTATTCTTAATAATAATTAATTTGATTTCACAAGTACTTGATCCTGCGGTAATTAGACTGACTGACTAATTTATTTTACTTTAATTCTGGTAAGGCGGCACTTAAAAATTTACCGTTATCATTCGGCGCTTGCCAGTACATTTGAGTTGCACAAAAAATTTACCGTTATTATTCAACGTTTGCTAGTGCATTTGAATTGCGTTATTGAAACGATTTACATTAGAGTATGGAGTTAATCGGAATGGCTTCTGAAATAAATTACTTATTATTCAATGGCCAAAAAAAATTTGCCGTTTAATGGTGTTAATCTTTATTATTCAGGAAAGTTATTATAAATATAAAAAGTTATGACTATACCAAGTGTTTTACACTTAAATTTAAGATGTTTCAAAAAGTGGAGTTAATCGATGTGTGCACTGAACGGCTCATATACAGGCGTCCTTTTCACGCGCTTTGTCTCCTCTCGCATTGGGAAATTAAATCTATAAAAAAACTTATCAGGTAGATTAACAGTTACTTCGTTATTCCTTTTTTTTTTTTTTTTGGATCTCCGTAAAACTGATTTTATCTAAAACCTTTTTTAATGAGATATATTTGGAGCCCTTCGCGAGTGATGAACTTCTGCGAATGGTTCTTTGCCCGCATTTGCAATTCCTTGAGGTTCGAAGTCAGTCGCAATCTATGGATACGGTCCATATCTACTCGTCCGCCGTTAATAATTGCCGTCTCGGTCAGCTGAGGGTTGGTGTGTGGGGTGTCCCATGACGGCCTTGAGGTTGTGGGTTGGTGCATGGCCGTTTTTACTTGTGAACAACTTGTTTGCGGTGTCGTCAGCTGAGTGGACGTTTTCGTACCCTGTTGCGATGGTAGTTGCTATGCAGATGGTCGAATGGAAAGTCCAGTCAGCACATCACAGCCAGGCTCCACAAACAGGTTCCTCAATGACGACCTCCCATATTGCTCCAAAATGCGGAGCTGACGGAGGATTAAAATGCCAGGTGATACCCTTTGATGATAAGTATTGCGCTATTTCTGGTTCTGCTTTTTGATCGTTTGTTTTAGTTCCTTATCTAATTGTTTTACCACCAATAAAATTCTCCATGAAGAGTTTCTAAATGTATTTTATTGATAACTAATTTTGGTATGTAATGATTTTGAGGTAAAAAAATTGGGTGTCTTCTATCATATGGGATTGATGCAATTATGTATATTATATACAATAATTTTTCACCCACTCTGATTAATCCACTGTCGTCCATAAATGGATTTAATGTCAAAAGTCTGCTTCCCTTTCTTACTTGTTTGACAGCCAATATACTCGATCGGAAATTCTAGTTGTCGAACAACCCTTATTTCAGCTGGTTGTAATTCTGCAGAGGTTAAATATTTTATGTATTTTCCTAGTATATTATTAGACTTAATGGTATCCTTTTTTTTTTTTGTTTAGTTTTTGTGTGTTGTACCAATGGACTACTAGGCCGTTCAACCGATCATGCTGAAAATTTTATCACGTATTATTGAAATTAAAAGGAGGAACTGACATATGTAGGTTACGTTTTGTGTGTCTGTCTGTCTGTCCGGGCTAATCTTCGAAACGGTTGAAGCTATTTCGATGACACTTTACAGACATAAAGAGGAGGTTGTCAGAAGTGACATAGGCTAGTTTTTGAATTGTTTACTATTGTTTAAAATTACGAAATTCTGAACGCCAGTGATATGTTTATGAGTCACGGAAAAAGTACTTATCAGATTAAGATGACATTTTATGGGGATGTTGCCCATAACCTCAAGAGTGATATAGGCTATGCATCGCAATGTAAAAGCGTTATTGAGGGCGTGATAGGGAAAAATTTAGCGCAGTTATATGTTTATAGTGAGTCACGCACAAAGTACTTATCCGATTGAGATGAAATTTTATGGGCATGTTGCGCACAACCTCCGAAGTGACATAAGTTATGCATCGCAATTGGAAATAGTAGTGGGGGAGGGGGCGGAGGGAAGAGAGAGGGGGAAATGTTGAGCAGAGATATTTTTATGGTGAGTCGTGCAAAAAGTATTTAGGCGATTCAGAAGAAATTCTATGGGCATGTTGCGCTTAACTTCCTGAATGACATTTGACAAATTTTAATTCGGCAACATCATATTTTTATGGGTTTTATGGGTTTTGATATCCCATATTTATAACTTTTTCTTTTCATTTTTTAATTTATTTTTTATTTGTAACTAGCTGTACCCTGCGCGCGTTGCTACGCCACCAACTAAAATAAATATGAAGGAAAAACATTACACAAATATTCAATTAATTTTGAGTCATTTTATTGATTTTGTTCATTTCGAAAAATTTTGACATTGCTGCGTTTCGTTTCAAGTCGATATTTATTGGAGTGCTGTGGGATACACAATATTTCTTGTTTTTCCATCTGGTGCGTAAACGAATAAATCAGAAGGTTTTCCGACGCGTGAGCAGGCCACATAGAGCTGCCCATGTGAGAAGCATGGATTCTCCAAATTTAATCCACACACTTGCAACGATTGTCCTTGTGCTTTGTTGATAGGCATTGCGAAAGCGAGTCGCACCGGGAACTGCAAACGTTTGAATTCGAATGGCATATCTGTCGGGATCATTGGGATACGTGGCAACAGTACGTCTTCACCTTTGAATTTTCCAGTCAAAATTGTTGCCTCGATAACATTGTTCATCATTTTCTTGACTGAGAGTCTGGTCCCGTTGCAAAGTCGTGGTGGATGTATGTTTCAAAGAAGAATGATGGGTACGCCAATTTTCAATGTAAGAACGTGCGGTGGCATGCCTGGCAAATCAAGCGAATTCAAGAATTCAGTTGGATAGTTGAAAACTTCGTCTTGATTCACCACAGTATCGATGGACTTATATGTAGTCGTTTCGCCGGGTATTCCATTCTGAATAGTGAAGTTGATGGTATTGACATCGATGTTTTTGGCCGCTAATATAGCACGCGTACTAAGCCACTGATGATTTTTGTAGTTCTGTGCAATGTTTGGGAAAACTTTTTGTACCAATTTGTCTATGCTTTCTGTGATCTTACAGAAGTTTGCTGGCAAGTTGATACATTGCGTAGATTCATCAATTTGCATTCGCCCATTTCCAATATCCATTAATTGTTTTGCAAAATTTCCGGCCGATGCATCCCGTTGTTGTTGTACACGCATGTTGGTTTTCAAAGTCAATTTCTGTAAATGACGCCATAAAACTGATGATTTGAGACATGCATTAAATTCATCAGCGGGTGTTGAACGTGGTATAACCGGCAGTGTTTGTCGAAAATCACCAGACAATAAAATGAGTGCGCATCTATGAAAAACAGTCCACCGCTTTGTTCTGTGATTGCACACATAATTCTGTCATACGCAATGCGTTGTTCTGGAACCAACTGCGGAAGATTTCTCTGAACAAATGTCCCCAGTTCGTCAGAATCAAAGTGTGTTTCTCGATCGAAAAGGTCGTTCGCCGGTCGGTTCGGAGCAGGCATTCCCAGTTGCACCAGTGCCTGGTTAGTGATTGCCAAACATATGTCTTCAATCAAAATCTATGCCTCATTATACACGTTTGGTGTGAATTGAATGTCCGGATTTTGATTCGCAGCGCGCACACGATGTAGAATATCTTCACTCATGTAGTCCTTGTATTTTTCCCAAAGATCTTTTGGATTAGATGGGAAGCAGGTTGTCAATATTATGGCAAATAACGTGCGTATTTGCTGTGGTCGAGCAGTATTCGATGCATCAGCGAGTACAGTGTCCCAATGTGCATCATTCTCAAGAAGATTTAGTTCCTGGCAAGCTTGGCGATAAGTGGCGCACAGCTGACCGTCGACTGTTCTTAAATCTTGGAAGGATGTCGGTCCACGTACATTGATTAACAGCAATCGCAGATTGTATTGTTCGGGTGAACAGTGTACAGACGACCCAATGCGTCACTGGAATACAAATTGGGATGTCCTTCAACTGCTTTACCTTGTTTGCGACGTTGAAACTTTTTAGCCGATGCATTCCATGTGTAGAATTTCGGTACCTCAGAATAAAGTAGAGTCTTTGCAAAAAGATCATCTTGGCACAATGAGTAAAATGCAGTTAAAGTTGTTGCCGGTGGAACCAATGCTCTTGCACGTACATTATTTGCTGTGAAGTACACGCGCTGTCCATTCTCAAGATGCACCGCCAAGTTTACTACTGTTGGATGTCGTTCATGGATTGAAAATGATAAGATGCGCCATACTGCTTCATTGCTGCTAATGTAGCGTTCAAGTTGGTATTGGTTGATTTCATCGAGCGGTGCGGCCACATTCCCTACTCCGAAGACTGCCATGTCGCTTCCTTTGTTGACATATTTGCAAATGTATTTGATCGACTTCCCTGAATTGCAATACTCAACATTAATGTGTGCTTTGAAGGTATTTGAGAGCAACGGCCCTGCAGGACCATAAGGCTTATTGTAGTACTTACAGAAGCATTCTTAGTAAGGGGAAGTGTTTACCTATGTATGCGTTTATAAAAGTGCTTATTTTTACACAAGATGTCATTAACAGTAAGCATTCCTTTTTTGCTTACTTTAGAGTACTTATGGAAGGAATGTTCAGGAATTCCATATAGAAACACTTATGGGGAATTCATAGGAAATGTACTGGTGTATGGTGCTACATGTAGGGTAAGGTTAAAAATCCGAAATAATTTGAATGAACAAAATATTTATTAATTACATTTCATTCTTTTTTATATGAGATACCATATATGCAGTTTGAACATTAACAAAATAAATTTCATTAAACAAAATCATTAACAAACTAAAATTCATTCAACAACATTATTAACAAAATAAAATTCATTCAAAAATTTCCCGAAAATAAATCGCTGCATTTAAAAAGATACAAAAATATGCTTTTTTACTTATGTTATAATATAATATAAAAAATTTAGGATGTTGCATTTTTATCTGTTTCAACTTTATTCTTTTTTTCCATGCAAGTATTTTTATAACGCCGTCCCTTATAGGCTTTGAAAGCTTTTTTCAATTCTATTACGTAATGTTTCTCGGTTAGACATTTTTCCTTAACACTTTCTAGGAAAATTTAAAATACATATATTATTAGTTGTAGGTTTTAAAAGGTAATATTACTTACGGTGAAAAATATTGTTAACCCGTGCGTACTTTTTGAAACATTTCTTATTATGAATTCCGTCGTAGTTAAATGATAATATAATATCTTTGCTGAGAAGGTATTGCAAATTTTTTTGTAGCCCTCCATTGCTCAATATTTTCTGAATAGCTGATATCTGTAAATATATTTGCATTTATTTTTGCATTATTTGTATATAACAAATGTATAATAATAATACTTACAATACTGCTCTCATCGACTCTAGATTCGCATAGGTCATTCTCAAGATTTTGGAGGTCATCTGCATTTTGTAATGGGAACATTTTTATAATGTTGTCTTGAATTTTTGGAGCTTCCACAAACTTTTTCAACAAAGCAGTATGTTCAGCCAAAATCTCTGCAAATTTGTTGTTTTGGGTTTTTATTAAATCTGGAATATTTATGATATTTAGTCTAGAGAGTAAAACTATTTAAAATGAAGTTGCGTATTGCATTACCTTTTAAGTTCGTTATTTCATTATTTTGTTGCTTAATGATAGCTGAAAACGTACATGTTATTAATGGAATCCCTATCCCTATATCCTTTATATATTATTCCGCTAAGGGCCCCGATCAGTTTGGTACCAAATATAAGGTCCTGCTGCACGCCAACCCTACATATGGGGTATATTTGGATTCGTCACATCACCCTTCTTCACCGAATCGCATTATAATTCCCTAATTATTGCTTGGTAATCAAATAAACTCGAATTAAAAAATCGTCTGCCAATTTCCCCGACTCTCCGAGCGGCGTGCGACTGTGGGAAACCACGGCGGGGAAGCGCGGCGGGGTAAACAGCTCGCTCAGCGCGGTGCACGGCTGGGAAACACGGCGGGGCAAACAGCTCACTCAGCGCCGTGTGCGGCTGAAAGCGCGGCGGGGTACACAGCTGACTCGCTGTTCACCTTCCAGCGGCAGTTTGTTTTTGGTGTCGCACAGTGTTTCCAAATGCCGATTTTTTGGCCAAAAGTCCTTTTTTTCATCGGAATGTGATGAAATTGTGTATGGTAAGGTTTTTTTGGTCGCTGATTTTGAAAATGCAATTTGTTTTTCAAAATTCAAAATGGCGGACCCAAAATGGCAGCCATATTTGTTTAAAAATTGCTTTTAACAAAAACGATTCAGTGTACTGAATTTGTATGAAAGACACGAATTTAAAAATGAAATTGCATTTTCAAAATTCAAAATGGCGGACTTAAAAAAAAATTTATTTTTTTTTTTCAGAAAAAAAAACAAAAAGAGGGGGTAGAAAACATATAAAGAAAATTCATTAAGCAATGCAAAAATTTTATTGTTAATTTAAAAACATACATTGTTAAATAAAACTACATACTTTTAACTACTTCTGTTCGTTGAGGGTTCTGTCAGATAATTCTGCAGAAACAAGTAACTTTAATGCTTCTTTTGTCATATTTTTCCCTTTCTTATCAAGGCGCCCGCTCGGGCGCCAAGTGTTGATATAAAAAAAAAAAAAAAAAAAAGGCGCCCAGCGAAGCCTTATTACTGAAATGTGAAAGCAAATTTTACGATATTTATTTTGTTTATTTTTTAAAACAATGAAGATATTGTTTATTCATTGTACAAAAAATGCTCTTTAATCCGGCTGCGCGAGAACTTTGATGGGCAATTTTTTTTTCCAAAAAATTTTCATTTTCCTTTTAATTATAAAATATTTTGTGAATGAAATTGTTCAGAATTTCAAAGTTCAGTCGCCAAAAATGTTCAGCATTTCTTTCTATTCAGTCGCCTGTGACGTCATTTTTCTTTCTATTCAGTCGTTTCTTTTTCTTTCTATTCAGTCGCCAAAAATGTTCAGTCGCTTGTGACGTCATCACGCTAGCAATTGCTCAATCACGTCTAAACGCCGGGTCCGATTATTTTCATTTTTTGAGTGAAGATACTACGTATCCCGGTCTAACATATAGGCTATTTATTATTCGCAGATTTCAAAATGACGGACCCAAGATGGCGGCCAAAGATTGTAAATTTCAAGGGATTGCCGTGAAAATTGTTATTTAGGGGTTTCTGGAGGTCCTGATTGCGAATCTATGCTCGAAATTTGGAAATTCAAAATGGCGGATCCAAGATGGCGGCCAAAGATTGTAAATTTCAAGGGATTGCCGTGAAAATTGGTATTTAGGGGTTTTTGGAGGTCCTGATTGCGAATCTACCCTCGAAATTTGGAAATTCAAAATGGCGGATCCAAGATGGCGGCCAAAGATTGTAAATTTCAAGGGATTGCCGTGAAAATTGGTATTTAGGGATTTTTGGAGGTCCTGATTGCGAATCTACCCTCGAAATTTGGAAATTCAAAATGGCGGATACAAGATGGCGGCCAAAGATTGTAAATTTCAAGGGATTGCCGTGAACATTGGTATTTAGGAGTTTTTGGAGGTCCTGATTGCGAATCTACCCTCGAAATTCGGAAATTCAAAATGGCGGATCCAATATGGCGGCCAAAGATTGTAAATTTCAAGGGATTGCCGTGAAAATTGGTATTTAGGGGTTTTTGGAGGTCCTGATTGCGAATCTATGCTCGAAATTTGGAAATTCAAAATGGCGGATCCAAGATGGCGGCCAGAGATTGTAAATTTCAAGTGATTGCCGTGAAAATTGGTAGTTAGGGGTTTTTGGAGGTCCTGATTGCGAATCTACCCTCGAAATTTGGAAATTCAAAATGGTGGATCCAATATGGCGACCAACAATTTTCGAACTTCAATGAATTCAATTGAAAATTAATATTATAGATATTTCAAGGCCACTAATTTCGAATCTACTATCAAAATTTGGAAATACAAAATAGCGGACCCAAAATGTTTGTTTGTTGCTTAATCACGCCTTAACGCTTGGTCCGATCATTTTCATTTTTTGAGTGAAGGCACAACATATCCCCAGGTAATATATAGGCTACTTTTTACTCGCGGATTTCAAAATGGCGGAGACAAGATGGCGGCCAGAAATTGTGAATTTCAAAGAATTGCCATTAACAATGATAATTGAGGGTTTTGGACGTTTTACTAATTTAGGATACGAATCTACGTCCAAAAATTTGGAAATTCAAGATGGCGGATCCAATATGGCGACCAAAAATGTTCGAACTTCAACGAATTCAATTGAAAATTAGTACTATGGGTACGTTGAGGCCACTAATTTCGAATCTACTATCGAAATTTCGAAATTCAAAATGGCGGACCCTATATGTTCATTGCTTAATCACGCCTAAACTCTGGGTCCAATTATTTTCATTTTTTGAGTGGAGATACTACATATCCCGACTTAATATATAGGCTACTTTTTATTCACGGGTTTCAAAATGGCGGACCCAAAATGGCGGCCGAAAGTTGTAAATTTCAAGGGATTGCCGTGAAAATTTGTATCTGGGGGTTTCTGGAGGTCCTGATTGCGAATCTACGCTTGAAATTTGGAAATTCAAGATAGCAAATATATAGCGGTATACAGATAGAATTTAAATGTTTCTGGGGTGGAGAGGGAGGATTCATTGCATCAGAACAACTTAAAACCTATATTTTCAGCGCTAACATTTGACAATATTTAATTTAAACATCCAAATTGTTTAAACTTCGCTGTCACACTCAATAATATTATGCTCATGAGAAAAAAAGTACTATTCCGGCAACAAAAAACAGCTGATATCTCCAAAAAAAAAAAAAAAAATAAATTTTTCTAAAAAAAGAGTGTTGATAGAAAAAAACATTATAAATCTTATTGGAAAAATTGAAGTTTGAAGTTCAGCAACAAAAAGAACTGATATGTGCGGATGTCTTCATTAACCGCTGGATATGCGTGTGTATTCATTCACCTTGGAATAGATTTCAAATAAAATCATTGAAATTAAAAAACGGCGCGTTATCAAGTTCACAAAAATATGAAATTTTCAAATATAAGTGGGATAGAGAGGGAGGATACATTACACATTAAACAAAAAAAGTGATAAAAAATAAACGACTCGCTTCAAGACTATCGACAGCCCGCTTTTGCGTATCCTTTCCTGTTTTAATCTGTCGGGCTGTCGATAGTCTTGAAGCGAGTCGTTTATTTTTTTATCACTTTTTTTGTTTAATGTGTAATGTATCCTCCCTCTCCATCCCACTTATATTTGAAAATGTCATATTTTTGTGAACTTGATAACGCGCCGTTTTTTAATTTCAATGATTTTATTTGAAATCTATTCCAAGGTGAATGAATACACACGCATATCCAGCGGTTAATGAAGACATCCGCACATATCAGTTCTTTTTGTTGCTGAACTTCAAACTTCAATTTTTCCAATAAGATTTATAATGTTTTTTTCTATCAACACTCTTTTTTTAGAAAAATTTATTTATTTTTTTTTTGGATTTCTAATTTATCGCATTCCAGTTATTAAAGGATCTGCAGATGTCAGGAGCCAATGGAATACATCTGGCATAGTTTTTTCTCTAGAAATTTTGAGGAAAAATGAGGAAACTAAAATGGCGGTTGCTCGCGCTAGAGCACCTAAGAGCAGCCAAATGCATAACCAAATTAAAGCTGAGTATGTCCCCTTTACGACGAATATAAAACCGCGGCGGCGTTCGGCGGCGCTCGGCGGCGTTTTCAACTAAACGTCTACACGAACATTGTGCAGAGTTTAAAAAAATGCGATTTTACACGGTCAAATTCCGAGTGCCCTTTATGACATAAAATTAACGACTTTTTGAAAGAAAAACATTAGTTTACAATATACATACCTTGGGGAAGAATGTCCAAAAAAAATTTTTTCAAGAACTTCACTATTTCACTAACTATGCACTATTAAATTTGACTCCGTCAGCAGGGCAGCGAGCGCTCAAAACATCCAGCTGCGACGAACTCTGTTTTCAAACTGTTCCCCTGCCTCCGGAAATACACCAGGAAACTTATCCTTTTGCAGAATAACGTCCCAAAGTGTCCTCTACAGGATCCCATAGGAAAAAAACCGGAATGCCGACCTTCGATTTTCGGACTTTTGGCCAAAAAATCGGCATTTGGAAACACTGTGCGTCGGTGATTTTTAGTTTGGGCGTCCCAAAGTTGGCTCAAAAACGAGCTGTGCGCGGCGGAAATTATACAACATTTTGCACCAACTGAAATAAAGTTGCTTCTGATTTCACATTCTTTCCTTTCATTTACATTTTCTTTCAACGCCTTCACGTTAAAGTGCGACAGTTCGCACGGGCCAACTAGTATATATAAAATCGAAAGTTTGTTTGTTTGTTTGTTGCTCAATCACGTCTAAACGCTGGGTCCGATTATTTTCATTTTTTGAGTGAAGATACTACGTATCCCGGCCTAACATATAGGCTACTTATTATTCGCAGATTTCAAAATGGCGGACCCAAGATGGCGGCCAAAAATTGTAAATTTCAAGGGATTGCCATGAAAATTGGTATTTGGGGGTTTTTGGAGGTCCTGATTGCGAACCTACGCTCAAAATTTAGAAATTCAAAATGGCGGATCCAATATGGCGACCAAAAATGTTCGAACTTCAACGAATTCAATTTAAAATTAGTACTATGGGTACTTTGAGGCCAGTAATTTCGAATCTACTATCAAAATTTCGAAATTCAAAATGGCGGACCCTATATGTTTGTTCCTTAATCACGCCTTAACACTTGGTCCAATCATTTTCATTTCTTGAGTGAAGGCATTGCATATCCCAACTTAACACATAGGCTACTTTTAATTCACGGATTTCAAAATGGCGGACCCAAGATGGCGGCCAAAAATTGTAAATTTCAAGGGAATACCATGAAAATTGGTATTTGCGGTTTCTTGGCGGTCCTGATTACGAATCTACGCTCGAAATTTGGAAATTCAAAATGGCGGATCCATTAGGGCGTCCAAAAATTCTCGAACTTCAAAGAATTCAACTCAAAATTAGTACTACGGGTATTTTGAGGCCACTCATTTTGTATCTACTATCAAAATTTGAAAATTCAAAATGGCGGACCCAATATATTTATATTGCTCAATCACGCCTAAACGCTGGGTCCGATTATTTTCATTTTTTGAGTGAAGACACTACATATCCTAACTTGACATATAGGGTAATTTTTATTCACGGGTTTCAAAATGGCGGACCCAAGATGGCGGCCAAAGGTTGTAAATTTCAAGGGATTGCCGTGAAAATTGGTATCTGGGGGCTTTTGGAGGTCCTGATTGCGGATCTACGCTCGAAATTTAGAAATTCAAGATGGCGGATCCAATATGGCGACCAAAAAATTTTCGAACTTCAACGAATTTAATTGAAAATTAGTGTTATGAGTATTTTGAGGCCACTAATTTTGAATCTGCTATCAAAATTTGGAAATTCAAAATGGCGGACCTTATATGTTTGTTGCTTAATCACGCCTTAACACTTGGTTCAATCATTTTCATTTTTTGAGTGAGGGTACATACCTCGACTTAACATATAGGCTACTTTTTATTCACGGATTTCAAAATGGCGGACTCAAGATGGCGGCCAAAAATTGTAAATTTCAAGGGATTGCCGTGAAAATTGGTATTTTGGGGTTTTTTTAGGTCCTCATTGCGAGTCTATGCTCGAAATTTGAAAATTCAAGATGGCGGATCCAATATGGCGGCCAACAATTTTCGAACTTCAACGAATTCAATTGAAAATTAGTACTATGGGTATTTTGAGGCCACTAATTTCGTATCTACTACCATAGTTTCGAAATTCAAAATGGCGGACCCTATATGTTTGTTGGTTAATCACGCCTTAACCCTTAACGGTCCGGAAGTATTTCAAGTTTACTTCCCACCAGGTCCAGCTATTTTTCAGACGAAGAGACTGAATTTGTATTCGAATAACACAAAAGTGCATGTACAAAAAAAACGGTAAAAGATAAGGGAACACAGATAACAAGCAGAAAAAAACTCACAGAAAGGACATGGCACAATACTTAACACGTCACTAGTAAATATAGCAACAGTAATAGTAATAAAAATAATAAAATGGTTTTTGGCGCCATATATGCGCCATTGGACCCAGTAAGTAAAAGTGTCATGTCGCCTATATGGCGCCATTGGACCGTTAAGGGTTAATACTTGGTTCGATCATTTTAATTTTTTGAGTGAAGGCACTATATATCTCGACTTAACATATAGGCTACTTTTTACTCACGGATTTCAAAACGGCGGACCCAAGAAGGCGGCCAAAAATTGTAAATTTTAAGGGATTGCCATAAAAATTGGTGTTTGGGGTTTTTTGGAAGTCCTGATTGCGAATCTCCGTTCAAAATTTGGAAATTCAAGATGGCGGATCCAATATGGCGACCAAACATTTTTGCACTCCAATAAATTCAATTGTAAATTAGTACTA
Organism: Eutolmus rufibarbis; assembly: GCA_963920795.1. Classification (NCBI taxonomy): domain Eukaryota; kingdom Metazoa; phylum Arthropoda; class Insecta; order Diptera; family Asilidae; genus Eutolmus; species Eutolmus rufibarbis. The sequence continues at coordinate 492,290 of OY987209.1, read as the reverse complement.
TGGGTATTTCGAGGCTACTAATTTCGAATCTACTATCAGAATTTGGAAATTCAAAATGGCCGACCCAATATGTGTGTTTGTTTTTTGCTTAATCACGCCTTAACGGTTGGTCCGATCATTTTCATTTTTTGAGAGAAGGCTCTACAAATTTCGACTTAACATGTAGGCTACTTTTTATTCACGGGTTTTAAAAAGCCGGACCCAAGATGGCGGCCAGAGATGGTAAATTTCAAGGGATTGCGGTGAAAATTGTTATTTAGGGATTTTTGAAGGTCCTGATTGCGAATCTATGCTCGAAATTTAGAAATTCAAGAAAGCGGATCCGATATGGCGACCAAAAATTTTCGAACTTCAACGAATTTAATTGAAAATTAGTATTATGTGTATTTTGAGGCCACTAATTTCGAATCTGCTTTCAAAATTTGGAAATTCAAAATAGCGGAACCAATATGACGACAACAATTTTTGGAATTCTACGAATTTAAGTCAGGTAGCGATGAAATAGTAAAAAAAAAATAATACCTTTATTTATTTATTTAACACCTAAGAATGAAAACATATAAGTACAGAATAGATCATTAGCCCTTCTGATATAGACGGTGGTAGCAAAATGAGTTTTGGACGGTTCTATACCACATCTACAGATTTAGTAATACTTTAGGAGTCCCTCGTGAATTTTCCTGATTATCCATGCTTTGCGTACGATTATTAAATTAATGGGTTGTATGTTTACAATACAAAACAAATATATGCAACATTAAATGCAGTCATGAAGAAGTGGAAGAAGCAACAATTTGTCTTCATATGGAAAGCAAACATATTTAAAAAGTATATCCTTCATACTAAACACTTGAGTATTTGTTTCCATATTTTCTTTACAAAGAAATATTCCTAATCCTGTCATTGACCCTATTGGTTCAGTAAAAAAGTTTTCGCATTCTTGCAACTGAACTCCTTTAAGGCAGTGTTCATTTTCGTCAAAGCTGCTAATCTTTACAGGAATTCCTGGTCGTATACAGCAAATATTATCAGGTTGATAGATACTTAGGTAATGTTCAGCTGTTTTATATGCTATTATCGATTCATTCCTTTTTTTTATGAAACCTGTGGACTTTGTTGGTTTTTGTAAGTCAGCATATCGGAATTTGTTGTGAATTTGTTGTAATATACTATCAGGTTTTTTTATTTTTTTCTTTAATTTTTGCAAAAAATTTTCGAAGGGGTAAGCAGAAAAATCCTGTAGAAATCCGAAGTTCTTAACGCAATCTGTTACATACAGAAGGCAGTGGACATCGAATGTCACAGAGTTTCCTCCAAACACAGCAGGGAAATTTTCCACAAATAATTTCAACATCTCTTCAGCTACACTGAGATTCGGATGAAACCTTTTTGGGCACAAAAGTAATCTATACGCACAATGCAGTAATAAAAACTCATAGTAAATATTTTCATGGGTTACATCTTTCAAAACAGTAATGCCTGTATATAAACAAAACTGTCGAAACTCAATAGCTTTCCACCTTAAACGTTCATCTAAGCTTCGAGGCTTGCGTCCAAATTCTCTTGGAATAAAATATTTTAAATTCTGCAATCGTTGACCCATTATTATTTCTTTTTTCCTACTTAACTTTAGCATAGTTTTCCCGTTAAAAAGACGCACAATCATTTTTCTCATCACTCCCAAATCGAAGAGGTGCATAGCGTCTAACGGAAACTGGGTGATCATTTTTATACCCATTTTTTCTAGTTTATTTCTGCAAATTGGTAGATGAAATTCTATTTGTCTTCGTGTGGAAAAATCCTCATTAGTTCTTCACTTTTCGTTTGGAAAGTTACCACTTTATCAATCTTTTTCCCGACCTGGTAACATTTGCAACAACCATTTAATGCGTTATGCCCCACTGTTCCGCATAGAAATGAACGCGCTGGTGTGTCGCAAACAAAAGCTCTTATTTTAGTATTCAAAATATTTCCGTTTATGACTAGTCCTTCCCTCACTAGTACTGATGTTTCACAAATGAAGTCATGGAGAAAGGAATCAGGATTACCAGGCTTTTTGGCACCAACGTAAACTCCAATTATAAACACGTCAATGTTTGCGATATTTGCAACTTTACCCAAAATAGGAAACACGTTTTTGCTTGAGCTTTTATATAAAGGAAGCCCATCAACTCCAATATCAATATTATTTCTTTATAATTTTTTAAAACATTGCTTAGCTTTTTTAATTGATTTTCTAAACCCAAGTGATAATATAATCCGGGTGCTACAGTTCTGAACGCAATTTTATCTTGACATTTGAATAATCCCTTCATACTTAATGTTACATCTAAATTCATACTTAATGGTACATCTAAATTTTCTGAATGAAGTATCTTTAAAAGAGCTTCCATGCTTTCTCTGGAAGGATCAAACATCATACTTCAAACTTTTATTTATTCATACTTCATACATCAAACTTTATTGTAAAAAGGTTATAAAAACAATTATTAAATGAACGACACACAACTGAAAATTATTCAAAGGCACTTTCCTCCGTTCGGTGACAACGTTGACGCAAAAATCCGAAATGCGATCCAAACGATGGTTTTAGCGAAATAGACCAAAACAAAGTAAAACGTAATAGTTCTTGCTCGACTTTGTTTTTACTTAAAGCGAAGAAAATTTTTGCATGATACCTTTCCTTCAGCCTTCCAGTTCAATGTATTCTGTAAGCACATTTTTATAAGCGTATCGAGAAGCACTCTGTCTTACCAATTGAGTACTTAAAGAAGCACTTTTTTGTAATTATTTCCCTTTGGTCCTACAGGGGGTGAATATGGCACAACCCAACGATTATCGACTTCGACATCAACGTTTCGTACTTTCAGAATGAAGGATTTGCCGCCATCCTCAACTGATCGTCGACGATATAGTGGGTATCATTGACGTATAACACAATGGACCGCTCACGTACACGATTTCCTATAGAAGCCGACGGTGCGATTTTTGTTCCCTCTCTTTCGCACTGAGGCACTGTCAAATCGTGAAATGACGTAAAATTAACGGTCTACGCTGTCAGAAATTTGTCAGCGGGCTGAATTGCCGTTAAGGATTTTCTCTGACAATTCTCTGGAGAACTGTCAAATGACTGCTAATTTGTTTATTGCAGGAAGTTTAATTGAAATATCAGTGCGAGACAGCGCGAATAAGTGTTAATATATCAATTTGTTTTATTCCAGGCATTTCAGAGAAACTACTGGAATTAATTCCAGATCTGATTTTCGCCCAAGTCCTCATTCCGAGTGAAATTAAATCGAGAAGAGCTTATAAAACTCCTTTTGAATTGAATTTGTGTAATAAAATTCTTATGATTTTAACAAATTCATTTCACTTATCTCTGATTTCAATTAGTTTTTTCGTTCAAAGTACTTAAAATAATTCGATAGAAAAATCCAATCGAAATATTTTGTAGTTTTTGTAAGAAACTAATTGAAATCAGAGGTAACTGAAATGAATTTGTTACAGCTTGAAGAACTTTATTAAGGAAATTCAATTCAAAAGGAGTTTTGGAATTGTTTAGGACATGTAATTTAAACAACTACTATCTTAATCTATTCCATTTATTTGTATGTGACTCGGGAATTAGTTTACAAATATTTCTGCTTGGTATATAAAGCAACTTTACAATTTCTATGTGTGAATTATATCGAATCAAAATAATAACGACTTTATCTGTCAATCGTTGCTACAGTAGTGTTGCCACATTACTGTTGCCACAGTACTCCCCTTCCAGTGTCAATGATACCTATGTGGAATGACCACATGACGTCCTCTTCTAGTCGTCTTTAGTGGTGTTGGGGATGTTGCTGTATTTGTTGATGCTGTTGTATTTGTTGATGTTGCTTTATTTGTTGATGTTGCTCTATTTGTTGATGTTGCTCTATTTGTTGATGTTGCTGTATTGGTTGATGTTGGGGTTGGTATCGAATCTTCCTTTTCTAGGTTGTCCAATAGATGAGCCGGTTTGAGTCTATCCAATGAAATAGTCTTACGTTGACCTTTTATGTTTATGTCAAGGTGCTTATTTGTTCTTGACAGTACTGGAAATGGGCCATCGAACGGTTGTTGTAATGGGCGTTTTACGGCATCGTTTCGTACGAAAACATGTGTACAAGTTGTTAGGTCTTTGTGTGTGAAAACCTTATGAGCACCATGCCTTCGTGGTTGTTGTGGTTGTAAATCCCTCATGAATTCTTGGAAGTGTTGTAAGATTCCTGAGTTAAGTTCTACCTGTTCTGTAGAAAAGAAATCTCCAGGAAGTTTTAGTGTAGTTCCATAGACTAGTTCAGCGGGTGATGCTTGGATGTCTTCATGCAACGATGTTCGTAACCCTAGTAAAACGAGTGGAAGTGTTACTGTCCATTGTTGTGTGTTGTGACACTTAATTGCAGCTTTAAGTGTCCGATGAAACCGTTCTATCATGCCGTTGGCTTGTGGATGGTAAGGCGATGATATGTTCTTTTTGATGTCTAGTAATTTTTCCAATTCCTTAAAAAGCGATGACTCCAATTGTCGTCCTTGATCAGTGATGATTTCTTTTGGGACTCCAAATTTGGCTATCCAACCAGACATGAAAGCTTTTGAAATACCTTCAGCTGTGATGTCTGCTGTAGGAATAACCTCGGGCCATCTGGTAAAACGGTCAATGCAAGTAAGAGCATAGTTGAAACCGTCAGAGTGTGGTAGTGGTCCTACGATGTCCAAATGTATGTGCTGAAATCTTCCCTCCGGTACTGGAAATTCAGCTACTGGAGTTTTCGTGTGTCGTTGTACCTTGCTTCTCTGGCAACTGATACATGTTTGCGTCCAGTTGCGGCTATCTCGTCTGATGCTGGGCCAGACGAATTTTTCAGTAAGCAGTTGTGTTGTCTTCTTTACACCTGGATGTGACATATTGTGTATAGCATCAAAAACCTGTTTCCATCGTGACGCCGGAATATATGGACGATCTTTGGACGTTGATGTGTCACAGTATAGTTTTCTGGATGAGTTAGGAAACGTAATTCTCCTAAATTGCAGAGATGTTGATGAGTGTAGAAGGTTTTGAAGCTCTAAGTCTTCCTCTTGTTCTTTTGCCAAGTCATCATAGTTGATGGGTGATGGCAAAGAAATAGCCTGTACTCTTGATAAGGTGTCTGCGACAATGTTGCTTTTTCCTGGAATATGCTGGATGTTGGTTGTGAATTGACCTATGAAGCTCAGATGTCTGAGTTGCCTTGGTGAAGATTTTTCCGGCTTTTGGCTAAAAGCAAAAGTAAGCGGCTTGTGGTCCGTATACAGAATAAATTGTCTGCCTTCCAGCAGATGCTGGAAGTGTTTGACCGCAGAGTAAGCACCGAGAAGTTCTCGATCATATGCGCTATACTTAGTCTGTGTTGGCGAGAGTTTTTGAGAAAAGAATCCCAATGGTTGCCATCCTTCAGATACTTTTTGTTGAACCACTGCTCCCATAGCCGTGTCTGAAGCGTCTACCATCAGAGCTAGTTGAGCGTTCGCTGATGGATGTGCCAGAAGAGTTGAGTCTGCTAGTGTTTGCTTACACTGCTCAAAGCTGCTGGTCAACTCCGGTGTTCAAAGTATGCGGGTTTTGTCATTCTTTTTATTTCCAGAATAACACTGATGAAGGGGTGCTTGAATCCTTGCTGCCCCAGGTATGAAACGTCTATAGTAGTTAAGCATACCTAGGAACCTCCTAAGTTCTTGTACAGTCTCGGGCTTCTTGTATTCGATGATGGCCTTCATTTTTGATGGAAGCGGCCTGGTTCCCTCTTCGGATATGAGGTAACCCAGGAAACTCACAGTTGTTGCCTCGAATGTGCACTTGGATGGATTTATTGTTATTCCAAACCTTCGAAAACGCTGAAATAGTTGCTCCAGATGTTCTCGGTGTTCTTCCAATGTGCTAGAAGCTATAAGGAAATCGTCAATGTAAGGGAACACAAAGTCAAGTCCCCGTGTGACTTCGTGTATGAAACGCTGGAATGTTTGTGCAGCATTGCACAACCCAAATGTCATAACCTGAAATTCATAAAGTCCAAATGGAGTTGTAATAGCTGTTTTCGGGATGTCATCGGGTTCCATGGGTATTTGATGGTACGCTCTTGTCAGATCAACAGTGCTGAAGATCTTTTTTCCTTTAAGCTGATGTGAAAAATCCTGTAGGTGAGGGATGGGGTAGCGATCTGGTATAGTGACCGCATTCAGTCTTCTGTAGTCTCCACATGGACGCCAGTCGCCGTTGCTCTTTCTGACCATGTGGAGAGGGCTGGCCCAACTGCTGCTTGATGCACGACAAATTCCTTGATCAAGCATGTATTGGAACTCCTTTTTTGCGACTTGGAGCTGTTGCTGTGATAATTTTCTTGGCCTGGCATGAATTGGTGGTCCTTTTGTCTGAATGTGGTGTTTTACATTATGCTTGATCTGAGTTACTGTATTGGGCCTGGTGATATCCTCGTATTTCTTCAACAGTGGGTATAATGATGCGTTGATAGTGCTGAGTTGTAATGCACTATCAGAAAGTGTTGCATCGCAGCCTGTTGCTTGCAGTTTTGTTGTGCCATCCACTAGTCGATTGTTTTTTACATCAACCATTAGGTTGAAGTGCGCCAGGAAGTCTGAGCCGATTATGGGCTCGATGACACGAGCGACGATAAAAGGCCAGTTGAAGTTCCTTCGTAAACCCAGGTTGAGTTGTACCAGTCGCTGCCCGTATGTTGGAATCTCAGTTCCATTGGCTGCGTAAAGTAGACGGGTTGCAGGCTGTCTTCGTCTTTCTTCAAATGTTGGTGGAATTACTGACACTTCAGCTCCGGTGTCAATGAGAAATCTTTTGTTTGAAGACTTCTCTGTGAGGTATAGACGACTGATGTTGGATGCGGGGTAGCTAGTCGCCCATTGCGGCCCGCGGTTTATTTTTCCTGGTACTTGCAAGGTTGTTGACAACGTTTAGCTGCCATGCCAAACTTCCGATGATACCAGCAAAATGGCTGGTTAGTGGATGCCTCCCGTAACGCTGCTGGGGAACGACCTCTGTTGTTGTGCCAACCAGAGTTGCGTTGTCGTGATGAACTTCGCCGTCTGTCTTGTTTGAGCTGCCCAATTTCAGTCCTCAGAGCAGCTATTTGCTGCTGCAGTATAGCAATGGAAGGTTCTGGTAATGTAGAGGTGGACAAAACATCCGAGGATGACATCGTTTCCGATATCTTATCGGCCATCAGTGCCAGCTGACTAACATCTTGGCTAGCGTTTACCGCCAAGATAGCCTGCACCTGCTGGGGAAATCGCTGGAGCCACAGGGTGCGCAAAACTTCAGAAGTGATGCCATCAGATGCGAGCTCCTTCATCTGGTTAAGAAGCTGCGTTGGTCGTCTGCCATCCAGTGAAACCTGACTGAGAAGCTTCTGTAGTCGTCTTTGCTCGGAATCCTGGTATGCCAGCAGAAGTTGTCCTTTGAGTGTCTCGTACTTCTCAGTTGCCGGTGGTTTCCGGATGACATCTCGGATCTCCGTGAGGATGTTGGCGTCCAAATTGCCAACCAAAGTGAAATATTTCGTCTCATCCTTGGCTATTCCACTAGTGTGGAATTGGGCTTCCAGTTGAAGAAACCATAGATCCGGATTCTGCTTCCAGAAAGGTGGGACTCGTATGCCCACTCTTCTAACTCCTTTCGGCAGCAGAACGTCTCTGGGTGCATCTGGCGGTGGCCTGTCGTCATTGGGCTGCATTCCTATAGGACTTCTTACCACTGGTGGGGGGCACCTGCCGGCTGTGTGTTGCTGGCTAAGAGGTACCTTACCACTGGTGGGGGGTACCTGCCGGCTGTGTGTTGATGGCTAAGAGGTACCTTACCACTGGTGGGGGGTACCTGCTTAACAATTCCCTTGTCGGGGTCACCAATTTGGAATTGTTTAGGACATGTAATTTAAACAACTACTATCTTAATCTATTCCATTTATTTGTATGTGACTCGGGAATTAGTTTACAAATATTTCTGCTTTACAATTTCTATGTGTGAATTATATCGAATCAAAATAATAACGACTTTATCTGTCAATCGTTGCTACAGTAGTGTTGCCACATTACTGTTGCCACAGAGTGTTGTGAGGTTTTTTCGATGTTATTTCACTCGGAATGCAGAACATGGGTATAAATATATGGTACATCGGTTTTATAACTTAAAATTTATCAATCACAAATCTTTGAAAATATTGGTAATCTGGCAGGGAAAAAAATGTATTTATTTATTTGTGGCATTAATAATGATTTTTATTTCCATTAATTCAATTTAAAGTACATATTTTTAAAACTTTTGTTCAACAAATATTTAAATTCAAATATTTTCAGCAATTCCGCACTCAAAAAATCCGCGGAATCGGCCTATCCTTGTAATGTGATAAAAATAGACAGCGCTATATAAATTTTTATATATCTCATCTCGTCGCACTGAGGCACTCGGTTGTCAAATTGGCGGCCACGCGAGACAGGAGATCGAGCAGTCCATTTGTATGTATATCTGTGGTGGGTATCCGTCATTGCCAGTGATGGTATCAGAAACCAAGTTTCTTGGGTATCGTTTCGTGCATTTCCCATCAGACATGCATGGTGAATTGTTGTTGAATGCGCCACATGGACCATGAATCATATTTTTGGTAACGACGTCGAATAAGTCTGGATCAATGTCCTTATCTGGTATTTCTGCTGAGATGATTTGGTCAATTTGATCTGTCGTAATTTTGTTCATTTACCAAACCAAAATATGTGCATGTGGCAATCCTCTTTTCTGCCATTCAATGGAATACATCCAGCAGCGTGTCTCTCCAAAAACGTGATGCTTGATAATAAAATCCATCAAAGATTTCAATTTTTTTTTAAATACGCGTGCGGTAATGTCATGGCGGTCCGAAGATGATTGTCCAGCTAACAGAAGTTCTTTAATTTCATCCCATGTTGGATTGCATGTAAATGTGATGAACAAATCTGGACGACCATATGCGCGAACGTATGTCATCGCATCTTGTGCGTATTCATGCATGTGCCGTGGACTCCCCGTGAATGTAGACGGTAATATGACCATTCTTCCCAATTCGTTTGGATCCACGTTACCATCATTCACAATTGCGTCTCGTAAATGGATGTACTCTTCAGAACGCAACTCGATTTGATTCAATCGAATATATATGTAGGAGTCGTTCGGTTTCAATCTTCGCGTAGATGTCGTTTCCTCGTCTGTTTGTGGATTTCTCATTTTGATGTTGAAATGATATCCATCTTCTCCTCGCCAAAACAGAATCGGATACTGCAATCCGTCGTATGAGCGATGAGTTTCGGAGACTCGCTGAACGTCACCACTTCTGCAATGAAGAATTATGTCGCGCGATTCGAATTCTTCGCCAACTATCACGATCGCCACTTCATCGATTGTGTAGAGATAACAGAGAGTAGCAGATGAGTAACAACTCATCATTGCATCCAAGCAATGAGACAGTTATCACCGTCAGGGCCGGTCTCTGTTATCTCAGCTAACGAGTGCAGTCTCGGTGTAACTCAGGAAGCCTCACTCACATGAAATAAAGACCAGTGAATTACAGAAAGTAGTTTCAGTTCCAAAACGCAGCCGCTAGGATACTAATTATTATATATAACTACACCCCAGGTGAGTTAGTAATATTACAGATTGTTGGTGCATTGAACTGTCTTTCGTGTTGGCCAACGGGTCTTTTGTCTGCTCGAATTACAACTGCGTAATCATCGGCTGGCATTCATTGAATGGCGGTTTTAAACAACTGAACTAATTCATTGTGTTGATCGAAAAGGGCTTGTAACGCAGCCACGATTTCCCGTCTAGTGCCCGCATTGCAATGACTTGTTATCTGCGTCCGGCAATGGTAGAGGCGATCCGGCACGATGATAAATTTGCCCTTGGACTCTGAATGTTGGCATGTAATTTTCGCGCATGATGTTCGTTGCACCGAACGATGTCATTTGAAAACATGAATTGTATTTGCGGATGTTTTCCAAGAAATGCTTCGACTCACGTGTAACACCTGATAGCAACGTTGATAGTGGTTCGGGTGGTGGATGTAATTCTGGCAGTTTAACTTTTCCACTGGCGCAGCACATTCCTGGCGTTTCCTTCTTAAATTTGAGGGCGCTACAATACATGCAAATTTTATCCATTTTTCCAATGATGACACTTGGATGAAGACTGTAATCATTATTACTGTTATAATGGAATGCACCAAGATTTAAATCAGCGTGCAGTGTTCGTCTTGATCGAGCGGTGCTTATTCGAACATTTTGCAGCCTTCTTTCCCGTTGTTCAGTTGTCTCAGACGAACGGGCCTGAGTAGTACCAAAGAACTTCTAAATAACAAGAAGCTTCATCTCATATAAAGAAAAATTTTGTATGGCGGGTCGCGAGGTTGCGACCCGCTCGCTTACAAGAACTTTAAATTATTGCGATATTGCGACCCGCTCTCTTACAACGCATTTAAAAACTCTTTCAACAAGGTAGACAAACCTACAATGAGAAGCGATTGTATAAAAAGAGCCGATGCGCGCAGAGGTTTTATGGCCGTTTATGGGTTGCGTCGAGAACTTTATTTTACGTCTTGTGTGAAGAGAATTCTCTCATTCTCATTCACTAAGCGCCCCCTCTGTCACTTCCCGCCTGCTTCCATAAATAAATGAAGGGAATGCACAATTTTTGGGTTGAGATGAAGCTTCTTGTTATTTAGAAGTTCTTTGGTAGTACGTATTCGATCAGTTTCTAACCTCACTTCTCGTTGTTCAGATGATTCAGACGAACGGGTCTCAGCGGCATGTACTCGAAGATTTTCCAGCCTTAATGCTCGTTGCTCGTCTGATTCTGAGGCTCGTAGTGCTCTTTTCTTCCGTGCTTGAGGTGTAGATCGGCCAATTGCTTGTCGTTTTGGAGGCATAATTGTACGGGAACGACGTGAAAAATGCGTTTGAATTTATTAGATGTCAATCAGCAATCCGAATCTCACAATGTATCCAATGCAATTGAACCGGCTGTTCACACACGGATGGAAATATTAATATTGACGGTGATCACCAATTCGCTGAGGAAAATTGGAAGTGAAAAAAATCAGCATTCGAGAATTGTTGAAATCGATTTTAATTCCACTCACGATGTTATCCGAAAAAAAACTGCACAGCAAATGCGTTCGGAACGTCAATCAGCAGTCAGATCCTTCACATACACATTCGATGATCTTCGTGAATTCACTGTAGAGAATGAATAAAATCAGCTCACGGAAACTACGAAAATTCAATTCGATTGAATTATTTATCTAAATTAATTTAACTCACAATGAAATGCACAAAACTATTCGAAAAACGATCCCAAATTTCACAATTTACATTGGAATGACATAAGAATGACAGTGGCGCCATCTGTCGAAAATTGGTCGTACCAACTCAGAAACCTTCTTTGGCTCATGCACAACAACTTTGCTAAAGATCATCACATGATCAAATGCATAGTTTACGATTCTATAAAAGACATACAGACAAACATTCATTTATATATATATAGATTATTTATTTTGATTCTTGATTTTATTTTAAATATTAATAACAATCCCTTTTACATCTTTTTAGTCCAATATTTTTCACAAACCTCACTTTTATTTTTTTCCTAACTCCCCTGATCAAAACACAATTTTCCGTCCATATCTAGTTTTCACACTTTACAGTGAGTGAAACAAAGTACTTTAATTTTAAGTAGTTGAATTGGAAAACAGTTTTAATAATAAGAATTAAATGAAAATACTTAATATCCTAGTCAGATAAATAATAGAAATTTAAAAATGAGTTATCGATGTCGCTGGTCGCCACAATACTCCCCCACCAGCGGAATAGGTACATCTATTTTAGCGCAACTTATCTTTGGTTCGAGCGGCTCGTAATTATTGAAAATGTACTTTTTTTAACTTGAGAATCTGTATTCATTCCTTGCGAATTTTTGTTGATTTCATGAACTCTGGTTCATGACAATCAATGTTATCAGATGCTGGCTGATGTTTAACGAAGTCGAACATTTGATGATTTATTTGTTTGCTTATATTATCGTTAGAATTTCCTTCTTTTGAAATGTTAATTGTGTAATTTTGCGCCGAATAGCAAATGGCGGCCGTTATAAAATGGCGATTTATAATTTTCATAGTAACCCCTATGATATGGGTATCAAATGAAAGGGCTTGATAAGCGAAACACAATAAGTAATGTGACGTTATTCTAAATCCAATATGGCGGACGTCACAAAATGGCAATTTATAATTTCCATAGTGACCCTTATGATATGGATATCAAATGAAAGGGCTTGATGAGCGAAACACAATAAGTGAGGTGACGTCATCCTAAATCCAATATGGCGGAAGTCTAATTTGATAATGCAATATTATTATGATATGGAACTGACCTGATTATGGAGCTGGAATGTGGCCATGGCTAAACAATTTTTAGTCTCAACAAAGTATAAGACACTGCCTAATAAACACCACTAATAAATACCTGATTTATTGATGCAATTTCTAATAAGTAGTAAAATTTATGTGAAAATAGACGTAACAAGTTTTAAAGACCTTAAAAATGTTGACAAATACTAGATATAATATTGATTGCAAAATTTCAAAAGACTAAAAAGTAGAAAGTAAAATTACATAATAAAAAAATATTTTTAAAAAAAAGCTTTTATTTAAAAATAAAATATAAAAATATACTAAAAAGGAAAAAATAAGTGTTTGCTAAAATTAATTTAGGCTGAAAATAATATTTGTATAAAATAATTAATAAAATAATACCTCAGTTTTAATATTTTAGATTGACGAAGGGTCTAAGCTTATCAATTTTGGGCCTAAAATATATCTTTAACGTATTTCTCACGGTATTTCTGTATTCGTATGACTATGAATAAAAGCTTTGGCGCTCTTGACTTTTGTAAATCAATAAAACAGGAAAGACTAATATCTATGAATTCCATCAATATACACGCACATTCCGGAAAATTTAGTTACAACCTCTTCTTATTCCAATTAAAATTAGCTAATTAAATTTCATTGGGAACTTAGGTGAGACAAAATTAAATGGACGTATTTTCTTTAAATATAACACTGAAGGAACAATGTCACCGCAATACTGCATATCATCGAAATGAAGATATTGTAAATGTTAAACGTCACTGGAAATTTAAAGTGAAGCTTCGGGCACAAACTTACACCCCCCGTTGTTCCTCTTCTTTTTTTTTTTTCTTTTCTTAAGTTTGATTTTAGCACTAAAGGGTTTTCTTTTCTTCTTGTTATGTTTTTCCTTTTTTTGAAGTAAAACTTCTTGAGGCACGCTTGACTTGGGGAGTAAGCTGGTGAATGCGTGACGATAGCGTTACGAAAAGTGCTGATTGGGCGAGGCGAACGGAAATTGAGAGGGCGATATAAGTTAGTGAAGATAGAAAAAGAGAGAGTTACGTTTCGTATATTACTGTAGGGGCAAGAGAGAGAGGTGCGAGCACACATTTTCTTTCTCTCTTTCTCTCATAGCCAGTTACGTTTCGTATATCTAAGACACAGTGCAGGCCATATTAATAAAATAAAATAAAATAAAATAAAGTAAAATAAATAAAAATAAATATAAATATATTAATATATAAATATACTAGCTGAGTAACCCGGTTTCACCCGGTGTATCAAAAATACTAATTAGTTAAATACTTCTGAAATGTTGGTACTACAGCCAGATTAGGAATTTTAGAAGTATTACTAAAATCTGTAAATGTGGTATAGAACCGTCCAAAACTCTTTTTGGTACCACCGTCTATACCAGAAGGGCTAATATTCTATTCTGTATTTATATGTTTTCATTGTTAGGTGTTAAATAAATAAATAAAGGTATTATTTTTTTTTTTTTACTATTTCATCGTTATCTGACTTAAATTCGTAGAATTCCAAAAAATTGTTGTCGTCATATTGGTTCCGCTATTTTGAATTTCCAAATTTTGATACCAGATTCCAAATGAGTGGCCTCAACATACCCATAGTACTAATTTTCAATTGAATTCGTTGATGTTCGAAAATTATCGGTCGCCATAAATGATCCGCCATTCTGAATTTTCAAATTTGGAGTGTAGATTCGAAATCAGGACCTCTAAAAACTCCCAAATACCAATTTTCATGATAATCCCATGAAATTTGCAATTTTTGGCCGCCATTTTGCAAACCGCGAATAAAAAGTAGCCCGTTTGTTAAGTCGGTATAAGTAATGCCTTCACTCGAAAAATGAAAATAATCGGACCAAGCGTTCAGGCGTGATTAAGTAACAAATATATAGGGTCCGCCTTTTTGAATTTCCACATTTTGATAGCAGATTCCAAATGAGTGGCCTCAACATACCCATAGTACTAATTTTCAATTGAATTCGTTGATGTTCGAAAATTATTGGTCGCCATATATGATCCGCCATCTTGAATTTTCGAATTTCGAGTATAGATTTGAAATTAGAACCTCCAAAAACTCCCAAATACCAATTTTAATAATTATCCTATGTAATTTGTAATATTTGGGCAATTAAGTACAACTGACAATATTTCTCTAAGCTGGGATTAATTAGCGTTAAGATTCGGCTGGGGTTGTTGGATATCATCGTCGTAGTCGTCGTCTGAGATGTTAGAGGCGTTTTCGTCTTCGGAGATATCAGGATCATCATCAAGGTCTGCGAACAGCTTCATATAGTCTACCGCTGTAGAGGTTTGCTTTGGTCCATCGCAAGATCCTGCTTTCTCGACGTCGTACCGATCATTAGGTTTAACACTGGTTACTCGGTATGGCCCTAAGTATTTTTGACTTATTTTGAGCCCGGTGCCGAATTGCGTTCGGCGGATGGCTACTAATTCTCCCACGCTATATATCCTTGGTGGAATTCGTTTTTTGTTGAACCCGCGTCTATTTTCTGTTTGTATTTTATGGATATTCCTGGCGGCTTGGCATCTCGTTTCTTCTCGTTCCTCCATGAAGAGTTTTGTGATTTCAGCCTTTAATTCGTCCGTTATTATTGTGTTGCTTTTCGTCCTCATCGGAGTGCCTGTTAGTAATTCGAATGGAGAGAATCCTGTGCTCCTTTGAAAACTGCCGTTTAGCCACATTTGAGTTTGTTTGATGTTTTTGTACCACTGTTCTTCTTTGACTGCTAGTTTGGTTAGTATCGAGATTATAATGCGGTGAATCCGTTCCACTTGACCGTTGCCTCTTGGAACGCCAGTAGTCGTGTGTACAAGTTCGATTTTTTCCCCTTTGCAGTATTCCTTAAATTCAGCCGATGTGAAAGCTGGCCCTCTGTCCGCAATTATCCTCTGAGGGTTGCCAAAAGTATTCTGTTGGCTGTCTAGTTTTGCGATGACTTCCGTTGATGTCAAAGTTTTAACTGGGTAGATCCAGACGAATTTTGTAAACGCGTCGACCACTGTCAGAATGTAACGATATCCCTTCTTAGTTGCCGTCATCGGACCTAGGTGGTCAAGGTGGTATGTACTAAGTGGTATTGCTTCCTTCGGTACAGGGTGTAGAAAACCCTCGCTGCGGCCTCTTTTTGCTGCTAATAGACATGGTACGCAACTTCTCACGCAGGCGTCAATTCGCTTCTGTAGGTCTGGAATGTAATAGTTATCAATAATGCGCGTTTCGAGTTTTTTCCCCGCGAAATGTCCGTCTTCGTGAATGTTCCTTATTAATTCCGGCTGTAACGAGCGCAGAATCGCCAAAAGCTTTTTACCGTCTTTCAGTTTGTACAACAGATTTCCTTCTATAAAATAATTCTTAAAATCTTTGTATTTTAGCAACTCTATAATAGCTTTAGTTTGACTGTCTTTCTCCTGTGCAGCACGAATTCGAGCCATGAGATTGTCTGTCGAAATATTAAGCACAAGCGGATTTCGGCTGAGCGCATCCGCGTGACGCATGCTCGATTCTGCTCGGTGTTCGACTTCGAAGTCATACTCGCTAAGAAGCATAGCCCATCTGGCGATTTTTGGCGATACATCTTTTTTTTGCATTGTGCACGAAAATGCTGAGCAGTCCGTCACTAATTTGAATTTGAGCCCCAGCAGATAAATTCGAAATTTCTTCAACGCCATTACTACAGCTGCAACCTCGAGCTCATAGCTGCTTCTGTTTTCCTCCGCTGCTGTCGTTTTTCTACTCGCATAGTAAACTGGGTGTAGTTTGTCGTCGTTTTCTGAATATTGCATCAAAATGGCACCTAAACCGCGTTTGCTGGCATCGGTGTGGACTTCTGTCCTCGCCGTCGAACTGTAAATAGCTAGCACTGGTTTGCTGGTTAGTATAGCCTTTAATTGCGTGAAGGCTTGCATCTGCTCTGGACCGAATCTGAAGCTTGCACCTTCTCGTAATAGGTCGCTTAGGGGTCTTGCTATACTACCGTAATTTTGTACGAATTTTCTAAAATACCCACTAAGTCCTAGAAAAGATTGAACTTGCTTTTTCGTAGCTGGTTGGGGAAACTCTGTAACAGCTCTAGTTTTCTCTTCAGATGGCCTAATTTTGCCATCTCTAACATCGTAACCCAAGTAGGTGATTTTTCGCATTAGGAATTTACATTTGGCCCACTTGAATTCCAATCTATACTTTTGAGCAATCTCGAATACAGTCTGTAAACACTCTATTGCCTCTTCCTCGCTCGCTGCCGGAATGATCAGATCGTCGATGTAAGCGCACAAAATGCCCTTTCGAATTAGGGGGAAGAAAATGCTTTGAATGAAACGTTGAAATTCTTTCGGTGATGTGGTTAACACAAAAGGCGCTCTGGTGAACTCGAATTGACCCCATGGAACCACAAATGCCGTATATTTCCTACTGTCCCTATCGAGAGGTATATGGAAGAACCCGTTTCTCAAATCCAAAACACAAAAAACCCTAGCCTCTTTCAGCTTATTCACCTGGTCTTCGATATTAGGTAATGGATATTGGTTCTTAACTATAATCTTATTTAGCCTTCGATAGTCGACACAAAGGCGAAATTTGCCGTCTTTCTTGCGTACTAATACTATTGGGCTGGAGTACTCAGAGGTACTAGGAGTGATAATGCCTTCTTCTAGACATTCGTCGAGTTGGTTCTCTACAATATCAGTTTCTAATTTACCCAAACGTCGCGGTGGTTGAGCAATAGGAGTGTCATCGCGTACAACGATCTTCATTTTGAAATTGTTAATTTCCTCGCATTCGAACGTGCTAGGTGCTTCAGAGTTCTTGTACTGTCTGATTAAATTTAGAATACGCCTAATATTGCTAACATCCGCGGATGAATCGATTTCAGGTTCATCTACCTTCTGTACCGCGGCACAGATCTGATCAAGGAACGTGCCAACAGGCTTGAACTGAATAGCCTCTGGGGAAATTAATATCTGGAATTGGTTCAGTAGCGATTTCCCTATTATCGCAGGTTTGGGCAAAATGGCGGAGTCGAAAACATTAAATTTCTCGCGCACCGTATGCCCATCGATTTGCACACTTCCCACGAACGATCCTAGGGACGTCAACGTCTGTGAGCCAACACCACGAAAATCGACCTTATCGCCCAATGGCGGAGAATTCAATTGTTTATAGACATCGGCACTTATAAAACTAAGATCGCTGCCCGTATCTACTAAGGCTTTTACTTCAACGCACCCGAATAAAATGTCCTTCGTCATTTCTTGTGTGTATCGACTTTGCTCGTGTACTAGTGCCGCAGATGTTTTTTTCGGTTCCGGGGTAACTGTCTTCGCAGTGCACTCCGAACTTTTATGCCCAAAATTTTGACACCGAAAACACTTTGTCCCTTGCTCCTTGTTGGGGCATTGTCTCGATATGTGTCCCTCAATACCGCAATTATAGCATTTACCGTTTGGCTTCGCACGACCACTTTTATTGTCTTTTCCCGCTGCGCCTAATTTTGACGGAGGCGGCGGAAGCATTGACGAATAGATATCAAGCTTTGCTTTAAATTCTACGAAATTAGTGGCACCAAATAAAATTAACTTCCGTCTTTCGCGATCATCGATCCCATCTATGACGTATTTAATAATCGCTGCGTCCTCAACGTTGCCTCGCCTACCCATTTCTCGCATCACCAGAAAATATTCATACGGCGACTCCGAATGCCGTTTTTTTCTCGCCCTCAGCTTCTCGTGGATCTCGGCGCTATTTACTTTCACGTCAAATTCACTTTTCAGGAAAACCTTTAAATCGGACCACGATGAAATCACTCCGCGCTGTGCCTGAACGGCTAGTCGGGCTGACCCAGACAGTAAACCTCTTGCGTACACCAATTTTTGTAATTCCGTCCACCTCGTTATACTCGCCATACCTTCAAATTCGTCTAACCAGGCTGCAACACGATATCCGTCGCGACCGTCGAATGTGCTCAAGGATTCTTTCACCTCCGCAAGTGAAAAGTTTCTTGACTGCACCGGATTATCGTTTGTAGCCGACATTGCCTGCTGTAGTTGGGTTTACAGCAACTCGATCTGCCTATCTTTCATTTGTTCCCGTAACTCGCGAATTATGTCGTCCCTATCCTGCAACTCTTTCACCATTTGAACGTATTCTATGCTTTGGGCTTCTGCCATCTCAACGGTGCTCTGCTTCCCAAACCTACTGCGCCTTTTCGGCATAATCTCGATTCTTGTCGCCTGAATTACTTCGCTACCCAAAAATATTGTCAAATTGTACTTACGATTTGCCGTCGTCTTTCGTCTTCGTCGTTGCCGTCCCTTTGCAAAACTGATGTGTTTCACTCGCTTCGATGGTTTGCGCCGCACACACCACTTCTAAAGTGCTTCGCTCCTATTCTGCTTCCCGTAGTTTTGGCTGCGGCTGCTCCCTAGTGTCCTATGGATCCCTTACTTTTGTTTATTTGGGGATCCCGGTTGAGCGCCCATGTAGGAATATAAAGAAAAAGACCTGTAGCTGAAACGGTATAAATTGCAGATTTATTGGTATCACAAAACACAGGAGGCCTGATCTGTCCCGCTTGCCGGTCGCCAACCAAAGAGGAAGCGCTCTTCTTCTGTCATCGCCTCGTTGCCGGCTCTTGTTGATCCTCGTCGCCGCTGGTTGCATTAGTGGTGCTGCGAGCATTTAGGAGGGTGTGGCGCGTTTATTTGAGATGGTGATTAGGATATTTTCCCACATATATAATGTTTACTTAACCGTTTATATTATTTTATATACCTCTAACTGGAGCGTACCTTGAGCATATATGTTGTGACCCGAAAGATGGTGAACTATACCTGATCAGGTAGAAGTCAGGGGAAACCCTGATGGAAGACCGAAACAGTTCTGACGTGCAAATCGATTGTCAGAATTGGGTATAGCGGCGAAAGACCAATCGAATCATCTAGTAGCTGGTTCCCTCCGAAGTTTCCCTCAGGATAGCTGGTGCATATAAATGTTATTTAAAAATAATCTTATCTGTTATATATAAATATTAAAATATAAAATATACACTTTATTATTATTGAACGAAAGGGAATACGGTTCCAATTCCGTAACCTGTTGAGTATACGTTTGTTATTAAAAATGGACTATCTAGTGCTCATCCTGGCAACAGAAACAACCATAAAGATGTGATGTGCGCGGGCAAATGAGAAAAAAAAAACCCCAAGAGTTGAGGTAACGAAGTGACTGGGGTGAACCTAGCCTTAGAGCACCACTGAACTTTATGAAGTCCCCTAAGCGACGTCTAGCCACCTCGCGGGCAATCCAACGCCACGAGCTCGCGGAGGCGCCGCCATGACATCCTTCTTCCTAGTCTGACAGCGAACCAGAGCAGACGGCTGCGGCTTAAAGATTTATGTTACACGTGCGAAGTAATCGGGTAGCGATCCGGAATTATAATCGAGTGGGCCATCCAGTGGCCAAACAAACAAACATAACTAAAAGAACTCAAAGAGGAGAAGACGCCGAGGCTGTAAGTATTCCCCGCCTTCAATAATTTAGGCCCGGTCAAATAAGTAGCCCCCCCCTCCGTATTTTAGAAGTGGCAGAGCCTCCCGGTACCGCGGAGAGGCCCCCTCTCGAAATTGGGATTTTCGTGCCTCAGGGAGGACCAACTGATTGTTTTTTTTGGCACACCGGAGGGCCCCAATTATTATTTCCCTCTGTAAATGAGGAGGGCCTCCACCTTTAACCTCTGTAAATGAGGAGGGCCTCCACCTTTAACCTCTGTAAATGAGGAGGGCCTCCACCTTTAACCTCTGTAAATGAGGAGGGCCTCCACCTTTAACCTCTGTAAATGAGGAAGGCCTCCATCTTTAACGCTGCCCCGCACCCAGGAAATCATCCAGCTGTAACTGCCTTGCTGCGCCGAGGGAAGAGCTTATTCCACCTGGCCGGAGTACGCATCAGGAGGACATCCCCTTCCCTTCACCACCTCATCGTCGCCGCCAGCGCCAACGCCGAAGGAAGGGCCCCCGCGCCCTAATTAATCTTTCTTTTCTCCCCCCCCTTTTTGATTCTGGTGGAGCCTCACTCCGCCCCTACTTATAAGCAAGTTTTATCACGAGTTCCCTTTTTCCCCTATGAAATGTAAGCATAGGCAATACACCTCCCATTTCATGTTCTCGTTTCGTATACGCGTAAAGGCCCGTCCTGCCTCCCTCCTGCTGAGTGTAGTGGATGCACTAATATTACATAGCGGTACAAATAACCTTTTCAGCCTACAGGTGCAGCGGCCTGGCGATCGATCGGCAGGAGCTCCGCTTCTCACAGGTATGTTAACTCTTGCTTCATTGTTGATAAATCATTTTCATTAGAGCAACTACTAATCTCGCTTTGTTCGGTGGAGGAAGGCTTTCGAGCGATCTTTGTTTTTCTCTTTCATTAGTTAAATATGGACGTATTTGTAATTATTATTCGGTTTTGATGGACAGCCGGACGTGTAGTGCCTCATGCGCCTTGACCCGCTAAATTGCGCCAACCCCTCATCTAGTTTTGCATAGGTTTGTTTCGAACTCTCGTAATTTTTTTTTCTTTCAAAGGTGTCTCGCGCGCAGTAACCCCGCTTATAGTGAATCAATTCTCTTTTGTACTACCACCACCCCCCCACCGGGGCGGTATAGCCTTAGTAATTTACCTTGATTTCTCGTAGAATTATAAACTCCCCGGTAGGCTCTGAATTTCTTTTTTTTTTGTAAGCACCACCGCGGACTACCTCCTTTTTTTTATAGCCCCGATAGGGTGCACTGTTTAACTTTAATAAGATCCTTTTTGTTTTGGTTGTAAGTACAGGCCTGTGGCCAGCGTATGTTCTTTTCCAGTCGTTATAAATAATGAATTTTGAATTTTCTGGAAGTAATTAAAATGTTTTGTAGCTAAATAGTAGTGACTTTCCATGGAGGGTTGACCCCTCCCTCTACCCCCCTCTCTCTCTATAGTTTTTTTTCCCTCCTAGCTCGCGCGCAGTAACCACAGCGTGTAGGGCGCAGGGCCGGTTCAAGAACCCCCACCCCATGCCGGCGAACTAGTTACGTGCAACCGCTAGGCGCGCACTGAACCACATCGTCCTGCGTCCGCGTGAAAGGCCTCCACGGAATTAAAAATTTATTTTGTAGTCGTGTGTATGGTATATTTCTGCCGGGATAATCTCGAGGTTTCTTTTTCTTCAGTTCCGGGATCCAGGGCTTTACCAGCCCACTGCGAGCCCGATAATAAACCTTTCACATTACACAAAATTGGCGCCCAACGTGGGGCCCGAAAGAGAAAGGACCATAGCTGAATATGTGTTCGAAAGAACATATCAAAATCTGCGGCGAATGTATTCGCTTATCATTCTACCAACTAAGTCCTCACTTTTTCCTTCTTTTCTTCACCTCCCCTAAAGAAGCAGCGACGTTTCGAATTCATCACTGTAGCTAGTGAAGCATTTAAAATTTTTACACTTTTCCCTGAGCCCCTTTAAACAAAAAAAAAAAAAAAATATATTTTTTTTATTATTCCTAGCTGCCTATTAATCGGGGGCGGTCCTTTTGTGAGTTGCATTGGTCTGCTCAGCTGCGGTCGCTAGGACACGTCAATGGGCGCAGCCTATGGACGTTGCGGTGACATCAGCTGGTCAGGGTTGTGTAGCGTAATCATGATTGGACCAATGATTGACCGGATTCATCTGGCCTTCCCCGGTCTCCACAGAGAACCAGCGGTAGTGGGTTTACCCATCTTCGACTGTGCCTGGGAAGCTCGGAAAGGCTTAGATTGGTCCAGAATGGCATGCAGTCTTGCATAGGAGGGACACAGAGATCGGCGCTCTTAGGGTCCGACCCAAGTCGCTTGCCTGGTCCTGAAAGTGTCTGCCGGCGTAGCCATCGGCAATCAGATAACCCCCCCCCCCGACCGTAAAGTAACGTAATTACCCATTTTTTTCCATCCCGTCTGATTAGTAGTTGATCATCTTTATATTCGATTTCACCCCCCCCCATTTTTTTTTGACCTAATGTGTCTAGTAGAGAGGGAGAGTGGAGGGATGGTCACCCCTGGAAAGTAATTAGTTATCCTTGCACCGAATTTTATAGTTTGGATTTAATTTCGATGAAAGACTGAACTCGGATTAACTCATAATTAGTTCGGAATTTTGAAGATTGGTTTAGCTTCCCCCTATCTGGTTGAAGTTCAATTTTTTTTCTTATAGACATACATATCTTAAACGAAAAAAAAAAACAGTTTTTTTTCTTATTCGAGAGCTCCCTTCTATTGTTTCGATCATGCCACTTGAGCGTTCCCCTCCTGCGGATAACCCTGGTACTTCAGGCGGACAATTGTCCCCAAAGGCTACGGTGGGAAATGTGAATCGCCTCGACGAGTCCATTGACACCCTTAGAGCCGACTTGGAGAGCATACGAGAAAGTATTACAGCTCTGCAAGTGGCGGAGAGTAATGCTAATACTAGACAACATCAGCGACGAAAGAATAGGAACAAACCCAGAGGAACTCGAACGGGACTGCGTAGTCAGGGCCCTATAAATAATGGAGATCGACAAGGTCCTTCGACGTCTCAGACAGCAGCCTCTTCCAATCCAGTGGAAGCTCCTCCTGGCTCGCGCGACACTCACCTCGAGTGGGCCCCGGCCTCAGATCAGGCAAATTTATTTGCGGCTTCCTCTTCGGCCTCGCAAAGTCGGGATACTTCTCACGCTCTTCCCCCCACACCGTCTAGAAGCTCCAGTACGTTCACCCCAGCAAAAAAATCCGTAATATCAACTTGGAACTTCCACTTCAATGGTGACCCCCAGGGTACGGCCGTGGAAGATTTCCTCTATCGTACGGAATGTGTAGCGCTATCCAATGGCGTGAGCGACGCCGAGCTGTGCTCTAATTTGCATTTTTTGCTGAAGGACAAGGCCGAAAGGTGGTTTTGGTCCGTGTTCCGAAAAGAACACCGAGAGTTCACCTGGACTACGTTTAAAACCAGCCTCAATAATAGGTTTCGCTCACTACAAACCAACCATATGGTGCTACAAGCACTTATGACCGCCAAGCAGCGGCCGGAAGAGTCGTACCAAGACTTTGAGCAACGAGTATTATCGTTGCAGTATAAGCTCATCACCCCGCTAGCGGAGTCTGAGTTGACCAGCGTGCTCAAGGACGGACTATCTCCCCGGCTTGCCCAGTTGGTGTATGTTCAACCTACCCGCACCTTAGAGGAATTGAGAATGTTCTGCACACAGGCTGAACGACTGCAGGTTCACCAGCAAGCTACACCACCAATCAGTCAGAGGAAAATACACGAAGTGGAATTCACATCTCCTATGCCTAACGCCAGTCACGCCTTTGATTCAGTGGAAGCAATCCTCCAGTCAGAGCCGCAGTCTCCCTGTTGGAATTGCCGTCGCAAAGGCCACTACTTCCAGATGTGCCCGGAAGAGCAGCGACAGCTGTTCTGTTACAGATGTGGGAAGGCGAATACTACAACTCCAAGGTGTCCGAACTGTTCGGGAAACCGAATGAAGGGACACACGAACACCGGAGCGTGCCGCCCGACCCTATCTTCTCCGGACCCTCAGAAGAAGGAGGATTCATAAATTTCCAACCCTCGATAGTGACACGAGAACCGAACGTACCGGATGATGTAATTAGTAATCCCCCGAGGCTTCGTTCCTTTCATGAGCGGTGGATAAATTACAAAAGGGTACGTGAACGTATTTTCAATTCTAGTTTTTTTATCAATTCTCCCTTCCATAAATATAAGGCTTTATTAAGAGTACGTCGTCTCGCCCGAGAGCGAAAGCATCTTTTCTCGCAGACCGTATCCGCGGTGACAGACACGTCGGAAGATGACCGACCCTATCTGAAGGTCCAAATAAATGGAGTATCGGTTTTGGGACTTCTAGATAGCGGCGCGAACGTATCCTGTTTAGGAAAGGGTTTTGAATCCATCCTCCAGTCTGCTAATCTGTCCCCAGTTACCTCGCGGAAAGTCGTTCAAACTGCCGATGGCGGTAAAACAGCAATCACTGGTTTCGTAAAAACCCAAATCACTTATCGCGGCTGCTCGAAGTCGCTCGTCCTTTATCTTGTACCTGGCTTGACACAAGCACTATATCTCGGAGTTGATTTCTGGCGGGAGTTTCGAATAGCCCCGCACATTATTTCCGAACTGTCCATCCTCCCTAATCAAGAGAGCCTGGAAAAATGTTATTTGAGCCCGGAACAGAAGCTACAATTAGACCAGGTGGTGAACAAGTTTCCAAGTTACGCTATCCACGGATTGGGGAAAACTCATCTGGAGGAACATGTCATCGATACAGGCGAGTCTCCACCCATCAAACAGCGTCACTACCCTATCTCTCCAGCCATACAAAAACTTATGTATGAGGAGTTAGATCGGATGTTGGCGCTAGGCGTAATTGAAGAGTCGAATAGCCCGTGGAATTCGCCGGTCGTGCTAGTTAGGAAACCAGGTAAAAATCGATTATGCCTCGATTCCCGAAAAGTCAACGCGGTAACCGTAAAAGACGCATATCCTCTACCTCACATTGATGGGTTATTGGGTAGACTACAGGATACACGCTTTATTAGTGGAATCGATTTGAAAGATGCCTTTTGGCAGATTCCCTTGGAACCTAACAGCCGACTGAAAACAGCCTTCACAGTGCCAGGACGTCCCCATTACCAATTTACAGTAATGCCCTTCGGCCTGTGTAATGCGCCACAGCGGATGTGTCGTCTTATGGATAAGGCGATTCCAGGACGCCTCAGGGAACATGTTTTTGTCTACCTCGACGACTTGTTAGTTGTCACCCCAGATTTTCCATCCCACCTCAAAATACTGGATGAAGTCGCAACGCATCTACGTGCCGCTGGACTCACGATTAACGTCAGTAAAAGTAATTTTTGCGTGCGTGAGGTTCGCTACTTAGGCTTCATCGTAGGAGACGGAACGTTGAAAAAGGACCCGGATAAAATAGAAGCCATCAAAAACTTCCCCGAGCCCAAAACACCGAAGCAGCTACGTCGATTTTTAGGAATGACTGGCTGGTACCAGCGATTCGTGCGAAACTACGCTACAGTTGCTACTCCACTCACTGATTGTCTGAAGAAGTCGAAATCCTTCGAGTTGACCACGGAAGCTAAACAAGCATTTGAAACCCTCAAACATGCTCTCATCAACGCTACCGAACTCTTTACACCAGATTTCCGGAAACACTTCTACATCCAATGCGACGCTAGTACTACAGGTGTCGGAAGTGTATTATTTCAGCAGGATGACGACGGCAGTGAACACCCGGTCGCATTCATGTCCCGGAAGCTTAACCCGGCGCAGAGTAAGTATAGCATCACGGAGTTAGAATGCTACGCCGCCATACTCAGTGTTAAGAAGTTCAGAGCCTACGTTGAGGGACATCCTTTTACTATCATCACAGATCACGCCAGCCTGAAATGGCTAATGAACCAAACAGATTTAAGTGGTAGGCTGGCTCGCTGGAGTTTGAAACTCCAAGGGTTTGACTTCATCATAGAACATCGGAAGGGAAGTCAATGTGTGGTCCCGGACGCACTCTCACGAATACATATGGATGAACTGGAAGCCGTTAGAGATGTACCCTGCGAAGTAGATTTGGATTCACCTCACTTCTCGTCCGAGGATTATGCCAATTTGAAAACTACCATCCAACTTAATAGCGCTCGCCTGCCTGACCTACAAGTGTCCGACGGTTTTGTCTATATACGAAAGAGTCCCAGAGTAGGAGACCCGACTGAAGACGAGCCTTGCTGGAGATTATGGGTCCCCAACGAGTTGACACCTGACTTAATCTCAGCTGCACACAATCCCCCTCAGAGCGGACATGGCGGCTATCACAAGACATTACACCGTCTACGACAGAAGTATTATTGGCCTGGAATGGTCACTCAAGTCCGAAATTATGTGAACTCCTGTACAGTATGCAAGGAGACGAAAGGCGTTAATCAAATCCAACGGCCTCCTATGGGTAAACAAACGAAAGTATTAAGACCCTTTCAGTTCCTCTATGTTGAT
The DNA here is from genome assembly GCA_963920795.1 of Eutolmus rufibarbis. Lineage (NCBI taxonomy): Eukaryota > Metazoa > Arthropoda > Insecta > Diptera > Asilidae > Eutolmus > Eutolmus rufibarbis. The sequence continues at coordinate 465,707 of OY987209.1, read as the reverse complement.
TACATGGGACCATATCCCAGAACTCCCCGTGGGAACACCTGCATCTTGGTGATTTTGGACAGCTTCAGTAAGTTTGTATTCTTAAAAGCCTTGAAAGCTGAATCTGCCGAGCTCACGGTACAGTATCTAGAGAATGAAGTGTTCACCACTTTCGGCGTACCGGAAACTATATTCTCCGATAATGGGAAGCAATTCCTTTCAGTATCCTTTCAGAAACTCTTGTCCGATTACGGCATTGAACATCTGAGGACAGCCAAGCATTCTCCTCATCCTAATGCCTCAGAGAGGGTCAATAGGTCGGTATTGGCAGCAATCAAAGCCTATCTTAATGACAATCACCAACATTGGGACCTTCAGCTACCAAAGATAGCCTGTGCCCTTCGTAGCACAATCCATCAAGCTATTAGTACCGAGCCGTACTACGTGGTGTTTGGGCAACACATGGCATTACACGGAACTATATACCCCCTCCTGAAGCGAATTGGACAACTGCAGGAAGAAGCCTGTCAGGTGCTGCCAGCTGCAGACAAGCTGACCTTAATCCGAAATCGAGTGATTCAACACCTGAGGGACTCGCATGATAGGCACGAGCGCACCTACAACACCCGGTGCCGAGATGTTAAATATGTAGTAGGACAGGAGATATACCGACGCCTGTGGCCCCTCAGCAACATGCCTCAGGGCCGAAGTGCGAAATTGAGCAATAAATATGCTAAAGGACGAGTGTTAAAGATAATGGGAAATAGCCTGTACGAAATTGAGGACATGTCCGGACGCCCTGTGGGAACCTACCACGCTAAAGACTTGCGGCAGTAACTTGCGCCGCCCCATTCTTCTGCCAATTTCCTTGGTTTACCCCTTCCTAAATTGTCAGCCTTGTGATGTGCGCGGGCAAATGAGAAAAAAAAAACCCCAAGAGTTGAGGTAACGAAGTGACTGGGGTGAACCTAGCCTTAGAGCACCACTGAACTTTATGAAGTCCCCTAAGCGACGTCTAGCCACCTCGCGGGCAATCCAACGCCACGAGCTCGCGGAGGCGCCGCCATGACATCCTTCTTCCTAGTCTGACAGCGAACCAGAGCAGACGGCTGCGGCTTAAAGATTTATGTTACACGTGCGAAGTAATCGGGTAGCGATCCGGAATTATAATCGAGTGGGCCATCCAGTGGCCAAACAAACAAACATAACTAAAAGAACTCAAAGAGGAGAAGACGCCGAGGCTGTAAGTATTCCCCGCCTTCAATAATTTAGGCCCGGTCAAATAAGTAGCCCCCCCCTCCGTATTTTAGAAGTGGCAGAGCCTCCCGGTACCGCGGAGAGGCCCCCTCTCGAAATTGGGATTTTCGTGCCTCAGGGAGGACCAACTGATTGTTTTTTTTGGCACACCGGAGGGCCCCAATTATTATTTCCCTCTGTAAATGAGGAGGGCCTCCACCTTTAACCTCTGTAAATGAGGAGGGCCTCCACCTTTAACCTCTGTAAATGAGGAGGGCCTCCACCTTTAACCTCTGTAAATGAGGAGGGCCTCCACCTTTAACCTCTGTAAATGAGGAAGGCCTCCATCTTTAACGCTGCCCCGCACCCAGGAAATCATCCAGCTGTAACTGCCTTGCTGCGCCGAGGGAAGAGCTTATTCCACCTGGCCGGAGTACGCATCAGGAGGACATCCCCTTCCCTTCACCACCTCATCGTCGCCGCCAGCGCCAACGCCGAAGGAAGGGCCCCCGCGCCCTAATTAATCTTTCTTTTCTCCCCCCCCTTTTTGATTCTGGTGGAGCCTCACTCCGCCCCTACTTATAAGCAAGTTTTATCACGAGTTCCCTTTTTCCCCTATGAAATGTAAGCATAGGCAATACACCTCCCATTTCATGTTCTCGTTTCGTATACGCGTAAAGGCCCGTCCTGCCTCCCTCCTGCTGAGTGTAGTGGATGCACTAATATTACATAGCGGTACAAATAACCTTTTCAGCCTACAGGTGCAGCGGCCTGGCGATCGATCGGCAGGAGCTCCGCTTCTCACAGGTATGTTAACTCTTGCTTCATTGTTGATAAATCATTTTCATTAGAGCAACTACTAATCTCGCTTTGTTCGGTGGAGGAAGGCTTTCGAGCGATCTTTGTTTTTCTCTTTCATTAGTTAAATATGGACGTATTTGTAATTATTATTCGGTTTTGATGGACAGCCGGACGTGTAGTGCCTCATGCGCCTTGACCCGCTAAATTGCGCCAACCCCTCATCTAGTTTTGCATAGGTTTGTTTCGAACTCTCGTAATTTTTTTTTCTTTCAAAGGTGTCTCGCGCGCAGTAACCCCGCTTATAGTGAATCAATTCTCTTTTGTACTACCACCACCCCCCCACCGGGGCGGTATAGCCTTAGTAATTTACCTTGATTTCTCGTAGAATTATAAACTCCCCGGTAGGCTCTGAATTTCTTTTTTTTTTGTAAGCACCACCGCGGACTACCTCCTTTTTTTTATAGCCCCGATAGGGTGCACTGTTTAACTTTAATAAGATCCTTTTTGTTTTGGTTGTAAGTACAGGCCTGTGGCCAGCGTATGTTCTTTTCCAGTCGTTATAAATAATGAATTTTGAATTTTCTGGAAGTAATTAAAATGTTTTGTAGCTAAATAGTAGTGACTTTCCATGGAGGGTTGACCCCTCCCTCTACCCCCCTCTCTCTCTATAGTTTTTTTTCCCTCCTAGCTCGCGCGCAGTAACCACAGCGTGTAGGGCGCAGGGCCGGTTCAAGAACCCCCACCCCATGCCGGCGAACTAGTTACGTGCAACCGCTAGGCGCGCACTGAACCACATCGTCCTGCGTCCGCGTGAAAGGCCTCCACGGAATTAAAAATTTATTTTGTAGTCGTGTGTATGGTATATTTCTGCCGGGATAATCTCGAGGTTTCTTTTTCTTCAGTTCCGGGATCCAGGGCTTTACCAGCCCACTGCGAGCCCGATAATAAACCTTTCACATTACAAAGAAACCGTCGAGAAATATCGAAAGAATTTTCTTTTCTGTTTTATAGTCGTACTACCATGGAAGTCTTTCGAAGAGAGATATGATAGATGGACTAGAAGAGCATGGCATTTACTGCTGTATCGATATTTTCTCCTCGGACCTTGACAATTTATGGTGGGGTTACGCAAACTTCTTAACAGGCCGTACTGATATCCGCAGCTTGTCTCCAAGGTGAAGAGTCTCTAGTCGATAGAACAATGTAGGTAAGGGAAGTCGGCAAATTAGATCCGTAACTTCGGGATAAGGATTGGCTCTGAAGATTGAGATAGTCGGGTTTGATTGGGAAACAATATTATGGTTTATGTGCTCGTTCTGGGTAAAATAGGATTTATAAAATTTTTTTTTTCTAAAGATTATGTAAGTTAACAAAATAACGTTCGCCTTCCGCGAAACGCCCTAATATCCAATTTCTGCAGTGTCGCAGACGCCTCGTTGCACGACGCCGGCGCCGTCACCTGAAACCAACGGTACGTGACTTTTCCTGAGAACCTTTTTCTGCATTTCAACGGAAGAAGCGCATCTCTAGATTTAAGCTTCAGTTGTAGTCAGTTGTAATCCACCACTCTAGAGAAGAGTATCTTCAAATAAACAAAGTTATAAAGTTTTATTAACTGTTTTATTAACTGGCGCCCGAGCAGGGACCGTTGCGATAAAATAAGTCCGATAGTTGTTCGATAAGAAATCTTAAACGAAACGCGAAATTCCCGATAGCTTAATAAAAATTCGGTGCAATTGCGGGAATAACGGAACGTGATTTTTCGCAACTAAAAGTTCTGCAGTTATTGTTAGGAAAAGAGGCCCCTTAGTAACCACGGCAGCTAGCAACTCGACGTGGAGGAAACGGAGTTAACCAGCGCAACAATTTCAGGACACCAAGCCGGAATTGAGGAACACCTGCGTTAACAGCCGCCTAACTGCTGACAGAAGGAAGTCCCAAATAAAAAGGAAAACACCCTAGTAGGAAATCCAAACAGCGATGCAACTCCGGATGTTAACCATACATTCGATATTATTATCGTAAGTTAGAAAATTATTGCAAAAGTGTGAAAAACAGTGAAAATAGCAAACAAAGAAATAAAATTTGTGAATTAAGGTCTAATAAGTTTTAAAAAGAAAAGTATCTCAGCATTTAAAGTCAAGTTTGAGAAATAATAGAATTTTAGCTTGTTACATTACTAGGATTTAAGATTTTGTGTTAGCCGTGAGCAAAGAAAATATCTTACTTTAAATAATTTCGAAATACGTTCCCAATCTAAAAAAGTTAAACCAAATTAATAAGTTGTCGGTGACAGACGTGATACAGATACGAATACTTTGATTTTACGCAGCTGATCGAGTTAAATAATCTAAATTATAAATTTTATCTCAAAATACAGTAGAAGATTAAAATGCCTACAGAAAATGTTTTAAGACCACCAATCCTTCAATTGAATGAGGGTCAACCATCCGGTTCCGGTACTTCAAATCATTTTAACCTTGAACAGCTGAAAGAAATTATTATACAGACCGTTCGATCAGAAACGAAACAGATTCTTGATCAGATAACACATGCCGACGTTAAACCTAGGCACTCTGATCAAACCATAGATCCACAATACTTCGATGATTTGAACGATATGGACAAAATACCTGATGTCGTTAAAAGTTTACGTGAATTTTCAGGTCAACCGGGAGAATTCGGCTCTTGGAAGAAGAGTGTCGAGCGAATTCTAAAAATTTATAATCACTTAAAGGGAACACCTAAATATTATGGCATAATTAGTGTCATAAGAAATAAAATAACAGGGCATGCAGATACTGCATTGGAGTCATACAACACTCCTCTGAATTGGGTAGAAATTTCGAAGTGTTTAACACTTCACTATGCGGACAAAAGGGACCTAGGCACCCTTGAATACCAAATGACAACATTAATTCAAAAAAATCTTTCTATCCCCGAATTCTACGAACAGGTTTACCGTCATTTATCCCTTATTCTAAATAAACTATCATCAATGGAAATGAGTCAGGAGTCAATGAACATAATGACACAGGCTTATCGAGACAAGGCTCTAGACACTTTTGTAAGAGGTCTTAAGGGGGACTTACCCAGATTACTCAGTATGAAGGGACCAACAGACCTACCTGAAGCTCTCCACTTATGTTTGAAATTAGAAAACGTCCAATATCGAGTGCAGCATAGTCACAGCCATCTGCGAAGTTCGCATCTTGCTTCGCCACCACCGCTTCCACCGAGGAGATTTAATCCTCAACTACAGCCCAACTATTATAATCCCCAAATTCGAAAGTATTATCCAGAACTTCTACGCAATCCCCAGTTACCTCAGAGTTTCACTAAACCTCCACAACAATTTCAACCTCCTAGACGCACTCAAAATTGTGCCCAACAACCACTTAATTCATTCAATAGAAACTATTTACCTAAACCGGAACCCATGGACGTAGATAGATCCATTAATTCCCGTCAAATAAATTACCAAAATAGACCACAAATAAATAACACTATAAATAAGAAACCCCATTCCAATCAGGTACCTCAGCCTGTGAAACTTCAGAGTCTCTACCAGACAGAATCATTTAATGAAGACACTGCTTTACAATACTACTATGACCAAAATATGTCCGAATATGATACCCAAATTCAGCAAATTTCCGATGAAAATGTCAGTGGCCCGCATGAATTGGAACCATTGGATGGCACGGATCCAAACAATGACTCTAGTCAACAAGAAACCGACGAGCAATTGGACAATGTTAATTTTTTAGGCTAAAGAGCTCTTCGCTTCCCTACCTAGAGTACGTAGCGAAGGGCGGCAAAATATTTAATTTTCTCATAGATACGGGCTCGAATAAAAATTATATTCAGTCTCGATATGTAAGGAATCCTATGCAGAACAAAAACCCATTCCTAACCAAGTCCGTAGCAGGAAATATAAGAATTACGCATCATGCATTAATAGACCTCTTCGGTTCGGAACGAAAATTAATATTTTATATATTGCCAAATCTCACATCCTTCGATGGAATTATTGGCAATGATAGTTTAAAAGAATTGGAAGCCACAATACACACGAAAGAAGGATTTATGACAATTCGACCCCATTTAAAGATTCCCCTTAAACAACATATTTCAGAGTCTGTGAATAATATGATTTTGAGAACCTCACATCTTCCTCCAGAGCAAAAGAATAAATTAGAAAATTTAATAGGAAACTTTCCAAATTTGTTTTCCGATCCGGATAAAAGACTAACCTTTACCACAACCGTTAAAGGAGAAATCCGAACATATAATTCTGAACCAGTTTACTCAAGGCCCTATCCATATCCCATGTGCTTGAAAGACGAAGTCGATCGCCAGATAAAACAACTTCTCGAAGATGGAATCATTAGACAATCCAGATCTCCTTATAATTCCCCAGTTTGGATAGTACCTAAAAAAGAAGATGCCTCCAAACAGAAAAAATATAGAATGGTTATCGACTATCGCAAATTAAATAATGTCACTATACCCGATAAATATCCTATCCCTGAAATAAACGATATTCTCAGTAATCTTGGAAGGAATGAGTTTTTTACCATCCTTGATTTAAAGAGCGGATTTCATCAGATTCCGTTGAGGGAGAAGGATGTGGAGAAGACAGCGTTTTCTGTTAATCATGGAAAGTACGAATTCACGCGACTCCCTTTTGGTTTAAAGAATGCACCCTCCATTTTCCAGCGTGCGCTCGACGATATATTGAGGGAGCACATCGGAAAGCGGTGCTACGTGTACATCGATGACATCATAATATTCGGTAGCAGTGAAGAGGAACATTTTATGAATCTGAAGCTGGTTTTCGAAACTCTTGAAAGAACCAATATGAAGGTCCAATTGGACAAGTGTGAATTTCTTCAATCCGAGGTAGAATTTTTGGGATTTTTGATATCTAAAAAGGGTATTAAGGCAAACCCTAAAAGGGTTAGAGCAATAGTAAATTTTCCTCTTCCTTGTACGGTTAAGGATCTAAGATCATTCCTAGGAATGGCTGGCCATTACCGTCGTTTCATAAAAGATTATGCCAAGATTACAAAACCATTGACAACTCTTTTAAGAGGAGAAGATGGACATGTGTCTAAAACCCTATCTAAAACCAAACCAGTTCACTTAAACGACCAAGCTGCGGACGCTTTTAATAAGGTAAAGAGTTCTCTAATTTCTGAAGACGTGTTATTGTCATTTCCAAATTTCGAAAAAGAATTCGAGCTTACCACGGATGCTTCTAATTTTGCACTGGGAGCTGTTCTGTCCCAAGACGGAAAACCAATCACCTTTCTATCAAGGACCCTTAACAAAACAGAAGAGAATTATGCAGCAAATGAGAAGGAGATGCTTGCCATAATATGGTCTCTTAATTCTCTCAGAAATTTTCTTTACGGATCACGCAAGATTAAAATACTAACTGACCATCAACCCCTCACTTACGCTCTCAGTAATAGAAACAATAATTCCAAAATGAAGCGATGGAAGGCGATCCTTGAGGAATATAATTACGAACTCAAATATAAACCTGGTAGCACGAACGTCGTGGCGGACGCTCTTTCAAGAATAGTCAATCCTACAGAAGCTAACTCAATGTCCTCAACACAACATAGTGACGATAGTTCTTCGCACAATTTAATTCCCACAGTAGAAAAACCTATTAATGTCTTCCGCAATCAAATAATAATTAACCAAGGTAACGAAAACAATTACCAGAGATCTAACCCCTTTCCAAATTATGTAAGACATACAATCACCCAAACCCACTACTCCGAAGAGGATATCGTCCGAATTCTAAAAAAATATCTGAACCCAGGAACAATAAATGGGCTCCAAACAAAAGAAGCTATAATGGGAAAAATACAACAGATTTATCCACTCCATTTCGCGAACTATAAAATTCGTTTCACCTCTAAAATAGTACAAGATATTTCTGACGAAAATGAACAAGATGAAAAGATACTATCTATTCATCGACGAGCTCACCGAAATGCTAAAGAAAATGGAAACCAAATTCTAGAAAAATACTATTTTCCCACAATGAACAAAAAAATTAGATTCCTTGTTAAACGGTGTACAACTTGCAGCGAAAATAAATATGATAGACATCCTAACAACCAAATAATTAATCCTACTCCCATTCCGAACTACCCTGGTCATATTCTCCATTTGGACATCTACTCAACGAACAATAAATTGGTTCTGACTGCCATAGACAAATTTACTAAACTAGCATTCTGCAAACCCATAAAGTCCAGAGCAATAGAAGACATTAAACAACCCCTTAGGGATATCCTTTTCTTCTATGGCGTTCCAGGGATGGTGGTGATCGATAACGAAAAATCCCTCAATTCACGCTCCATAACTTCGATGATGGAGGATGGATTGAAAATCAAAATTTTTAAAGCCCCGCCATATAAGAGTGAGGTGAATGGCCAAATAGAAAGGTTTCATTCGACCCTCTCTGAAATCATGAGATGTCTCAAAGCAGATGGTGTTGAAAGAACATTTGAAGAGTTACTCGAAAGATCAGTAAATGAATATAACCATTCGATCCATTCAACCACAGGTAAAAAACCAGTTGAGCTTTTTTATGGAAGAATTCCAGGTGCAAGTCCGGCAGAGTTTGAACAAGTTCGTCTTAGTTGCATCAAAAAGTTAAAAGCAAAACAGGAGAAAGACATTAACTATCATAATCAAAAACGTAGACCGGTGAAAAGTTACCAGCCAGGACAAATAATTTTTGTTAAATACAATAAAAGATTAGGAACAAAATTGACTGTCAGATACAAGCAAGAGGTAGTAAAAGAAAATAAAAATACAACAGTAATAACAGCATCAGGAAAGACTATTCATAAAAGCAATATTAGGAACTAAACATAGCTTTCCATTGCAGATGCATGATAGGCGTAGCATTTGGCTCGGCTCAAATTCTGGATTACACCAACTCCCAAATTATTGCAATAAACATTGGAAAGGCAAGGATTCAACAAGGAAATTTTAAATTGATCCATGTATTAGAACTAAATGATTATCAAATGTTTGCGGATAATATGAAATTTGTACTGGGCAAGCTGATTACTTCCAGACATCCCCTTTACCCATATTTAACTCATGAATTGACGCAATTACAGACATTACTAGACGGCATGAAAAAACAGAAGACAAAGCGATCTTTGGATTTTTTGGGTTCTGCTTGGAAGTGGATTGCCGGTACTCCGGACCACGAAGATTTCGAAATTATTAAAAGTAAAATTAATAATGTATTACAAAATAACAATAAGCAAATAATCATAAATCAACTTTATAACGAAAGATTAAATAATATCACTAGAATGACTAATGAAGTATTGGCAACAATAAAGAAATCAGGAAGTATTGATAATCCATTAGCTTTAAGTCTCCAATATAAAATAAGATTGATTAAAGAAGAAATAATTAATGTAAATTATGCCATTCATTGGGCAAAGGCAGGAATAATTAATTCCCTTATTTTGTCAAATTCAGAAGTAAAATTGGCTATTAACACGATAGAAAAAGAGAGCTTACCGTATGCTAGCCCAGAGGAGGCATTAAATTTTGCAAATGTTAAAATTATTACTAATAGTTCATGTCTACTTTATATTGTTAACTTACCTATAACCACTTCTGAACCCTATGAAAAATTGTTAATTAAACCAGTCAAAAGAAACGAAAAAACTATTGCAATAGAATACGATAAAATATTAAGCGGTCAGAATAAAATTTTTGGGATAATTAAAGCATGTAAAGTGGTGAATTCACTGTCAATTTGTAGTCAAGAATATCTCATAGACTTAAGTAATTCAACATGCTTAGCGAATCTATTGGATAGCCGGCCGTCGAAGTGCAATCAAACTAACGACCAACACTTACGATCAATAGAAGAGATTTCAGAGGGACTAATGTTGCTAAACAATTTTTCTGGGACTATCGGCATCAAGGGCGAATTTCGTAGCCTCAATGGGACATTCCTAATAAAATTCCATAACACTACCATATCAATTGGTGGCAAAACGTTCATCTCAGCGGAACAGACAACAATGGAGATACTTCCAGCCATCTTACAACCTACTCCCTACGAGGGTCAATATAAAGAGGTCCTATCACTCCAAATGATGAAAGATATCCATATCAACAACACAGATGAAATCGCCACTCTTCGAGTCGAAAAGAATGTCCTACAAATTACTACCTACGGATCCACCGCAATCTTTTTCGTCGTCTTGATAATCTTCCTGACAATCAAATGTAGAAGAGGGAAACCTATTGTCATCAGTGCAGCCAAATCGGACCAGCCGGCCCCGGTTGAGTTACAACCTTTAGAAGAAAACACAGCTCCACGACAGGATCACAGTGATCAGTCTGAAGAGAAACCAGCAGTAACAGAAATCATTTTATCAAAAGCACCCAAAAAGAAATTTTACGATACTCCATTTTTTTAACCGAATGAGGACATTCGGATCTGAGAGGGGAAGAGTTAACAAAATAACGTTCGCCTTCCGCGAAACGCCCTAATATCCAATTTCTGCAGTGTCGCAGACGCCTCGTTGCACGACGCCGGCGCCGTCACCTGAAACCAACGGTACGTGACTTTTCCTGAGAACCTTTTTCTGCATTTCAACGGAAGAAGCGCATCTCTAGATTTAAGCTTCAGTTGTAGTCAGTTGTAATCCACCACTCTAGAGAAGAGTATCTTCAAATAAACAAAGTTATAAAGTTTTATTAACTGTTTTATTAACTTGTATATCTGTTCCCCGGATAGAAGTTAACGTAGCCAATTGTGGAACTTTCTTGCTAATAATTTACAAAATTTGATATAATTCATATTTTATATGTTTTTATAAGAAGAACTTGTGTTTCTTATATTACTATATATATGATTTATCATATTTATAAATTTATAACGGCTATCAATTAACAATCAATTCAGAACTGGCACGGACTTGGGGAATCCGACTGTCTAATTAAAACAAAGCATTGTGATGGCCCTAGCGGGTGTTGATTGTCATAAATAAAATATAAAGACTCGAGAATTACTAATTCAATGTGATTTATTGGCACTTAGTTCAGTACAATTCGATTCAATCACTGGATACGGGTAGTCGGTTTAAGGGCTTGCAGTAGACTGATAAAAACTGGAGCTTTGAGTATAGCGAAATAGATAGCGGTGCAACTACTGCTAATGACCTCAGCTGCCTCAAATATTCGGATCTCCACCGCTTCCAAAATAGTTGAGTCTGCTTCAAGCTAAGTCGCCATTGGTCCCGAAGCTGTTTGGAAGAAATGTTAATAAAATCGGTATCGACAATAGAACCCGATGGGGTTGATCGTAACAAAAAATGTGCTGGTGTCAATGGAGGCAAATCTAAAGGGTCGTCGCCGATATACGTTAAAGGGCGCTGATTGATGACATCTTCTACTTCAGTAAGCAGCGTTTGCATTTGGTCAAATTTCAATTTGGCCTTTCCGATCGACAACTTAAGACAGTTTTTTACACTTCTCACCATTCTCTCCCAGAAACCCCCCCACCAGGGGGCTCGCTCCACAATAAATCGCCACTTTATCCTTCTTCGCGCTAGAAAATCGGTCAGCTCCTCGCTACTAACAAAAAATGCTAAAGCTACAAGCTCTTGTGAAGCTTTCTTAAAGGTCCTTGCATTATCTGAATATATTATGTCCGGAATACCTCTTCTTGCCATAAACCTCCGCAACGCGAGTAAGCATGTACTACTGGTGAGATCAGTGACCACTTCGAGGTGTACTGATCGTACTGAAGCGCAAGTCAAGAGCATTATATAGACCTTTTTTGTTTCTTCACCCTGCTCGACATACAGTGGTCCGGCAAAATCAATCCCCGTCACTGCAAAAGGCCTCGCAGCACACATTCGATCCTTTGGTATAGGCGCAAAAGGTTGCTCGATCCCTTTTCCAAATAGTTTACGGCAAACAATGCACTTCCTGACAATTCCTTTTATGAGTTGACGCCCCTTGGGTATCCAGAAACGTTCCCTTATTCTCGCGAGCACCGCTTCAACACCGCCGTGCAACGTTCGCTGATGAGCATCCAGTATAAGCAGTTTAGCCAGGTAAGAATGCCTTGGGAGAATAATGGGATGAATTTCGTCTAAATTTCCATCTGCATTCGCGAGTCGGCCTCCCAAACGCAAAATGCCCTTGGCGTCTATCAATGGATCAAGCATCTTAATTTTAGATAACTTTGCTAGTGGTCGTCCCTGGCGAAGCTCCTTTAACTCGTTCGCATATGCTCTCTCCTGTTCGCAGGTTATCCAGTACTGCTCAGCAGCGTCCATCTCTTCAGCTGATAAGAACTTGTTGTTAACTTGAAGGCCCTGGCGTTTTTTTCGGTAAGATTTACAGCAGTGATGAGCGAAGCGCTGTATGTAAGCAGTGACACGTAGAATGCGTCGCCAACTACTAAATGCTGACAAATCCAATAAGGGCTCCGCAATTCGAGGTTCCTTGCTGTCGGCGTGTTGGTCCTCAGCTTCTGCAGCAATATGCAGCACTAACAACGAGTGAGGCAAATGAAAGTCATCCACCTGTGGTGGCCAACTCTCCTCCCCTTCCTCCAGCCACTTCGGGCCATTAAGCCAATCCGAAGAGTTAAGTTCCTTGGGAGTCACACCTCTCGTTAAAAGGTCAGCTGGATTTTTCTTGCCGGGACAGTGATACCAGGTAGCGCCTTGCGTGCAAGCTCTAATTTCCCTGACTCTATTGGCAACGTATGGGTTCCACTTTCTTCCATCCCCACGTATCCAAAATAACGAAATTTTGGAATCTGACCAGAGGAAATAAGATTCGCATTTTATCTTCATTTTTTCTTTCAGGTATTTATATAAACGAGCAGATAATAGTGCAGCGGTAAGCTCAAGCCTTGGGAGCGTACATTGCTTTTCGTGTTTGTCACCTCCGTTTCCTTTCTTTAAGGGGGCTACTCGACTTTTAGCGCAAAATAATCTGACGAGGACTGCATTTGATTCGCTGACACTCCTTACATAACATACCACTCCATACGCCTTAGGACTGGCGTCGGAAAAAATATGAATTTGTTTTATTACCTGACCTTCTGCAGAGATGCACCTCGGTAGAACTATTTCTTTTGCCAATTGCAGCTCGGAGCAACAATTCCTCCAGGTTACTGCCAAATCATGCGGCAGCTCGCTGTCCCAGTCCAAATTTTGTCGCCATATATCCTGAAACAACACCTTCATTTTAATTGTCCATGGGCTCAGCCAGCCAAGTGGATCATAAATTCGGGACAAGGCTTGCAACAAGATTCTTTTCGTTCCTACTGTTGACTGCTGGATGAATTCCTCAAAAACCCTAAGATCAACAGTAAGTTCGTCATTTAATGTGTGCCAAATGATGCCTAATACCTTTTGTACTTCAGGGGGGTTCGTATAGGGTAATTGTTTACGTACCAACTCGTTATTAGAATTCCATTTTCGTAAAACCATGGATGCAGAACTCATAATTTCGGTCGCCTCCCTCACAATCCGGCAAGCCTTATCTACGGTATCTATACTCAAAATCAAATCATCCATATAGAAACTACCTAATATTTCACAAGTCTCCGGATACTTCATACTTTCGTAATTCAAATGGGCCTTAATAGTAGCTCCCAAAATAAAGGGACTACTAGCTACACCGAACGTGATCCTCGTCATCCTATATACTTGCAGGTTATGTTGCATTGGTTCTTCATTATTGATGTACCATATAAAACGGTGTGAGTCGCGATCCTTTGGAGCCAGTAAAATCTGCAGGAAGGCCTTTTCGATGTCGGCGATTAGTGCGACCGTCTCAAGCCGGAAATTCAGCAAAATCAGAAGTACATCAGAAAGTAAGTTAGCGCCCGGTAGCAAGCATTGATTGAGGGACGGGGATTGATTTTGCCGGACCACTGCATGTCGAGCAGGGTGAAGAAACAAGAAAGGTCTATATAATGCTCTTGACTTGCGCTTCAGTACGAGCAGTACACCTCGAAGTGGTCACTGATCTCACCAGAAGTACATCAGAAAGTAAGTTAGCGCCCGGTAGCAAGCATTGATTGAGGGACAGACAACCTTCTGCATGAGCTGAGCCATCAAAAACTATGCGGACCTTAGTAGTGGCCTTGTCTTCCCTGTATACAGGGCGGTGAGGCATATAAAACTTCTGCGAAGCATTATCCTTCTCTCTCACTATCTCCGCATAGCCTGCTGCTATAAAAGCCTCCATTTCCGCGATGTATTCTTGAAGCTTACCTGTCAGCGAAAACTTCCGTATTAACCTGCTCAAACGCTGAAGCGCTCCATTGAAGTTATCGTCCAAAACCAATTCTCGATCTCTCCAAGGCAAACATGCTTCATACCTTCCGTCCTTCTTTATCAGGCAGTCCTTCAAATATTTCCTGGTGAATTCCTCGTCTTCTATTATGTCTTCTTTTACTCCAAGTAATTCCAGATCCCAAAGTTTGGTAACATCAATATCGTGGAGGGTGGAGACGCATAACTGCAGAGACGGAACAATTAGTGTGGTCTGCGCATTTGGCATACTTACTGGGGAAGGGCCCTGTAATGTCCAACCAAAGACAGTTTTTAAGGCTGTTAGGCGTTCGGTAAGACGCCTGTGTTCACCGGTGACAAAGGACCAATAAGAGTCCGCTCCTATAAGGAGACTTATTCCTTCCTCAGGTGCAAACTTAAACGGTCTAGAATCTGCTAAGGATAGCCCGTCAAGCTCAGGGTCCTTAATTGTGGGGATTATCAAGATATCAGCGCATATATCAGGAACTTCAACCGCTTCTATGATAGTACACTGGCTGTCGAATTGACTTTTCAAAATTACGCGAACCACATTACAGATCCGAGGAACTGATTGTTCATTGCACCCAAAGGACATAATACTTAGTTTTTGAGTTCCTAAAACCGGCAATTCGAGTTTTCGCGACACGCTCTCACGAATAAATGTCTTTTGACTACCGCCATCTAAAACTATACGAATGTAGAGGCTCCTCTTTCGATTAGGAGAGGAAGCGAAAACACAAGCTGTTTGCAGGTAAATGAAATGTTCGTCTTCGCATTGACAGCACTTAAGTTTACGACCTTTTGGTCGTTTGCATCCGCGGCTGGTTTATTTTCACTAGCCCCTCCGCCGCGCGCGGGAGTAACCGTACACATAGCACTTGCATGCCCTTTGCTACAATTTTTGCAGGACAGATTACGCACCCTGCATTGCTTGGTAATATGACCGCGCTTAAAACATCTAAAACACCTTGCCTGAGCTTTAAGCAATTCCTTCTTTTGAGCAATGGATAGCGGCCCATCACAGTTTTCTGCTGCATGAGCACCAGATTTGCAAAAACAACACGGTGGCGGTGCATTTGTCGCAGAAGCAAATAGTCCAGCAGCGGAGCTCGTAAAAATTGAAGCACTCTTTGGGCTTCATGATCACTCTTGAAAGAGAACACGCTTTCGCTGTCGGCATTGTCCTTTTCTGCGGTCGAAGTGTCCTCATGCTCCCCTTTAATTTCTAATTGCTGCAACTGATGATAATCTACCCGTAATTGTTCTGGCAAACACTTTAGCACGATTGATTTCAACATTATTGAATAATTATTCAATGGCACACCCAAGGCAGTGAGTGATCTCATAGCGGCAGTAATTTCATTATACAAGCGGCGCAATCCCGTAGCATCTGTTCTTGAACTCACAGGCTTTAAAGCCATCAGATTTTGCAAATTTCGGTCGAGTATTTTCTCCGTGTCGCCAAACTCTTCTAAAAGGAGTGCAATTGCTGCATCGTAGCACGCTTCGCTGGGAGTGAAGCCTGCAATTGTCTCTCAAGCTTTACCTATTAAAAGAGACTGTAAGTAATTGAATTTTTCAATACTACTTAAGACCGGGTTCTCGTGAATCGTGCTCTTATACTGCTCTCAAAATGGTAGCCAATCTCCATGCTTCCCTGAAAACTTCTTTAACTCCAATTTCGGCAATTTAATTTGATGCGGTCTTCTAGAATTGTCCGCTCGGGTTCTGGAGTTTTCTGGAACTTCTACTTGCGAGAAAGAACTGGTTCCTATTCCAGCTTCTCGCGCCTTATTTAACCGTTGCGTCAAACGGGCTTTCATTGCAGTCGCTTTGTCGTCATACTCCGCTACCGTTTCAACCTCCTTTTGGAACTCTTCCGATTTAATTAACGATTTCACGTCACTATTCGCTTTAATCAAATTTTCATGCGCCAGACTCAACCTTTCAACATACGCAGAAAGCTCTTCCTCTATTAGGTCCAAATTTTCCAAATTCTCTCGACATATCCGCGAATTAGGTAAGCTCAAGTATTCGTCAGCCGCATTTACAATTTTCGTGATTTGAGGTCTATAGACGCCGCGATGCATGAACTCCATTTTACCGATCCGAGTCTACTCTAGCGTCAAATGAAAAAGAAACTGATATCACTATAACCTTCCGTGTCCTCAGTTCCCGGGTTTCGGCACCAAAATGTTATAAATAAAATATAAAGACTCGAGAATTACTAATTCAATGTGATTTATTGGCACTTAGTTCAGTACAATTCGATTCAATCACTGGATACGGGTAGTCGGTTTAAGGGCTTGCAGTAGACTGATAAAAACTGGAGCGTTGAGTATAGCGAAATAGATAGCGGTGCAACTACTGCTAATGATATTGCCAGATATTTGTAACAGTTGACACAATGTGATTTCTGCCCAGTGCTCTGAATGTCAAAGTGAAGAAATTCAAGTAAGCGCGGGTAAACTGCGGGAGTAACTATGACTCTCTTAAGGGGGACCAGCCTTGGTGCTTCGGCGCAAAGGTGGTGACCGATTCCAGCTTTATGCTGCTCAAAGAGATGACCCACTGATTCCAAGGCCCCCCCTTGAGGGATCATAGATGTGCCTATGCCCCACCTCCTAGTGGTTCCCGCCGGAAACGGCTCGACCGGCTAACGGGGTAGGCTTCCAAGATCCCTGGGGTTGCTAGCCCCTTCGACCTTATTATATTGGCACGAACCGAAACGAATTGCCTCGGATAGAACCACGGGATGACTCTGACTCATCCCACCAATATTCAGTCCCTCCCCCTCCCCCAGAAAATAATGCACACGCTTGCACAGTTTGCGGAATAGTTTGGAACCAAGACCGGACTTGGTCTCCATACACGGGGAGCTCACCCTGTCGAGTTCGATCGGAGACGCCTCAGGGTGAACGTCAAGGCTAGATGGACGGAGGAGGAGGTGATGCTAATGGCCAGAAAGGAGGCAGAGATTACCGTTCATAAAGCAGTTCGCTTTATGAACGTGGAGCTGGCGGGTATTTTTGCGAGCCGCTCTCTTGAGTCCATCAAGAAAGCGAGGCAAAAAGCCGCATACCGGGAAGCCGTTCTTCAGTTTATTGAAGAGCTGAAAACACCTTCCCGGGAATTGCCCATCGAAGCTCCCAGCTCTGGCGACGCTACAATTCCAGAGCCTCTGCCTGCTCAAGATAATGAGCCTAAGGCATCGTCTCTTCCTCCCGCCACTACCTCTGACTCCGAGAACCGCTTTCTTGAGTATCTTGCAGACCTACCACCACCAAGGTCGCAAGACGGTTACGGCTTCAGTGTCCTTCAGCGTATCGTTACAGATGCTGGCACATCAGGGAAAACCACCACCCTTTCCCGATTGGCATCCTATCTTTTGGATGTCCTTCCGGGGAAACAGCAGGTCCAAAGAGCGAGGCGACATGCACCACTCAAGCGTCCTAAGAACAAACGCCAGGCGAGGCGTCAAGAATACGCCACGACGCAAAGGAATTGGGCTAAACACCAGGGTAGGTGCATAAAGACGATTCTTGACTGGCCCAACACATCAAGAATCCCGCCTCGAGACATCATGGAGCCATACTGGCGGAATGTTATGGAGACGGCAGGCGCAGCAGCGCCGCCGAATGAAGATTTGCGACAGCCACTGGACGGGGTTTGGATGCCCATAACTCGCGAGGAGATTAAGTGTAACAAGCTTAGTCTCGCCACATCACCGGGACCAGACGGGATCTCTTCCAGGCAACTGAGAGCGATCCCGTTGGGCATCCAAACAAGGATCTTTAACTTGATCCAAATCGATAAACTACTTTGAACCTTGGTTGAAATTGCTTTTATAAGTTTTTTCATTTAAAGTCGAGAATTGGCAAACTCTTAACGAGCTTTAAATTGATTCAATTGTTGATGGATTACACCTACAAAAAAAAAAAAAACTCCTTTTAAAGTTAACATTTTTGATTTCAAACTAAATATATGTATGTTATTTACTGAGTTCTACTTCGTTTGCCAAAACTCCAAATGTAGATATGGTAAACGCACCTATCATCAATTATTAAAAATTTGTATTTTTTTCATAATTGCATAATTATACTTTAAGGCAAATTGTTGAAGATGAATTTATAATGTTTAGCTTCCAACTAATTGAAATTGTTTTACATCACGCTAATGTACAGTAAAGCAAAATTAATGTCAATAAAAATTATAAATTGTTGCGAACCACAGTTGCGATTGTATTGATTTGGTTTGGCGTTTCAAGTAGCAATTTTCAACAAATGAACTTTAAATTTATGTCAGCTGCTCTGATAAACTAAACATCACATTTAATGTTATAGAATAGACCTTCAAGAAACATTAAGAAGCCTCAATTTAAACTTTAAAGAGGGGATTTGCAACTTTTCACATCAACAAGCACGCATAATGAACTGTTTCAATATTATTGTCTTGGGATATTGGCGTTTCATGATTTTTGTATTAAGGATCTTAGATTTTAAGAATTGTCTAGAAGTAAAATGTATATTAGCACGTTAAGCCGCCACGCCAAGACATAGGTGAAACCGGGGTGGTGCTTATCGTGTTAAGTAATAATTTATCAAAATAACATTACTTTTAAATATTTCTATAAGCACGATATAGGGCTGCCTATCGGTGTCGTCTTCAAATTCAATCAGCTCACTATGTAAGGACAAATTGTATTAAAATTCGAATATTTTTGTAATAATACTCACAAAACTATTATATTATGTTAGGAAAGAAAAGACGGTATCTATACTTATAATAAATCTGTAGAGAGGTCAATTCTGTACATGAAATATATTTCCAAAATAACTATCAGGGGGTGATTAGGGATCGATACTGATGCCAAAAATGCAATCAGTAAAATTTTTGTCTGTCTGTCTGTCTGTCTGTCTGTATAACCTTTATAGAAACAAAAACTACTCGACGGATTTTAACGAAACTTGGTACAATTATTTTTCATACTCCTGAGCTGGTTATAGTATACTTTTCATCACGCTACAATCAATAGGAGCAGAGCAGTGAAGGGAAATGTTGGGAAAACGGGAGAAGTTACTCCATTTTTTAAGCTTCCGTCGCGTGTGCAACCTTAATGGTTAAAGCTACACAGAAATCATGTATGACGGAAATGTTCTCCTTAAAATTATATAAAAAATATCCCACGACAGCATATGTCTATCTTTTATGGTTGACTCACAATAACACGTGTAACTCCCGATAGCTTAGCAGTTCGAAGCTTTCTGATTATATTTGTCTACTCTTACGTTTATAACACTCTCAGTCATCCCTAATTAAAAAAGTTAACATTATTAACTATTCCATAAAAAAGAATAATAGAAATCGGTATAGAAACACCAAAGTTATACATGAAATACGCTAATAATAAGCCATCTCGCGTGAATACTGAATCATGCTATAAGGATTATTTTTGTATAAGGTCGCGAACGCACAGGCAGGCAGCGTGCTTGGCGCCTAGAGGCTAGCGAGTCACCTAGCGAGTAGCTTCGTAAAACGAACATTCTCGAACGTTCGCGACCGGCCTAGCAGCTAGGCGCCAAGCGCGCAGTGCGGCCGGTCGCGAATGTTCGAGAATCGGTCGCCGCGCTCGACGCGTCTCGCGGCGGGGCGTCCGAGCGCGAGCTTCATACAATTTTTGCCTGTTGATGCGAATAAACGTTCAGAGCGTTCGACCTTATTGACAGACAATACTTAATTGATATTAACAAACCGTGCTTATCAGCGCGTCTTTTAGTCTTTGATAATTTATTTTTAGATTCCTTTTGTTGTTGTTTTATAAAATAAGTATTAGTTATTTTAGTAGTGTTTAAATATTCGTTCAAATTAAAAATTATTAATAGTTTACATTTTATTTCTTTTTAGGTGAAGTAGTAGTAGGTACGCATAGATTTTTAGATACCGATAGGTAAGTTTTGGCTAATTTACGTTCACAGAGTGACAATCATAGCAAAACATCCCGCGCGTAAAAGACACAAAAATAGGTCAGTTTGTTGCATCCTAAATCTTTGCGATCGGAAGTGGGGCGCGGCGTGTTGCTGGAGTAGATCTCGGTGTCAGTTGTTTCTCGCATGGTCAGTTGTACGTCGCTCTTTCCCGGGTTAGCAGTTCTAGAAATCTTTATGTTCACGTGCCGGACGGGTCAACTTTCAACATAGTTTACCCGGAAGCTTTGCGCTGAAGTATTTTCGTTCTATAGGTACTTAAGCCTCATGTGAACGTGATCTAAACAATATTACCAATACATTAACTTAATAACGCACAAGGAGTTACACGCTGACGGAGTCGCGGGCACAGCTATTAACAATAATATTGTGCGGTTCCGTATTGCGATATTTTTCAACAGTATTGTAGATTGACATATTATATTTCCCTACTAAAATACGAAAGTTAATCTGTCTGTTACATCAAAACCACTGAACCGTGAGGAAGGACATAGGCTACTTTTTTTTACGAAAAACGACGGAAACGCGGACGAAGTCGCGGGCAACAGCTAGTACATTATAAAAATGAAATACTTCGAATCTTACCTGCACAAAAATATATACCTCTGTCTATTCCGCATTTATGTTCACTAAAAATTTCTTACACTGTAGTTTCTTCATAGTTGCACCGAAAATCGATTTCTTATATTTGCAATTTTAGACTCTGCACTCTTGACAATACAGAATTTACATAGTTTATTCCAACAGGTTTGAAACTGAAAAGTTGTTGAATGTGATTTTGTTATTTATTAAAAATATAAAGTTTACCTAAATAATACTCTCATACATCACTAAATGAGGAATTGAAGAGAATTAACACAAAAAAAAAATTGGTTGTCTGTAAAGTCGGTTTACGGACGATAATTTTACGCGATAACGTCATAAGAAAACATTGATAAAAAATTGCATACTTTTATGAATTGAATTGAATTATTATCACTGAATTATCATTATTTTGTATAATCGATCGACCGATCGTGACAATGAGTCATGCTTTTTCGTGCGTGTAGCCGGCGTTCATCGATTTATAAGACGTTATCACGTCAAAAATAAAGATAAACTATGTCCAATCATGGTGTTTGAACATTGTTGTTGCATTTTTAGCATCAGCTGTGGATAAAATAAAATGAATTTCAATTTTATATTACTTATTCCATAATTTTGTCAAATTGTCAAAAGGAGAATGGCAACGACGAGTGTCTGTGTGATTGCTACTCGCTTCTCTTAATGGAATAGCCTTTCTCCACTTAGTACGAGTATATTCAGTCCATGTTTTTTAAAAATTCGCACAGGTTTCTGAAGATGTGAAGATTCATTAGGAAATTACTTTTAAATGTGTTGTCTCCATTTAGGCCAATTTCGAACGTAACAAATTCAGCTAATGTATTTTGTAAAATACATACAAATTCCAACATTTTTGAATTCTCTATTTTTGTAAGTCAAATGAAATTTGTCAAAACCAACTCAAAATTACAATATATGAAACGTGAAAATGTGCGGCCGCGTGTTAGTATAATTCGGTTTACTAATTTCAAAATCTGTGATAGTCATAAGTTTTTAATGATACCTTTGAAACCGAGACAGTATAATAAAAATAAAACGGCACTTTTTTTAAAGGAACGAAATTAGCCCTTTCAAACTGTACCCCTGCTTTGATTTGAGTATTAAAATTATTCGTAATTCAGCTATAAACTTGGAACGTTTTTGAATTACAAAAATAACAATTAACCCTTTCGCTACGGCGGGCCTCGCTGCAAAGTGTTTCGCGTGGAACGGAGCTCCGTGCTGAAAGTGCGCACATTAAACGCGCGCAGTCTTCAGCATTCAGGGCCAAAGCCGGTGACTATAGTCACCCATCGTGTACAGGCGGCGTTTTTTTTCCGGTGACTGTAGTCAACCATCGTGTACAGGCGGCGTTTTGTGGCGGGTGACTACGAAAACAATTTGTTGCAAATTGCATACTTTTATGAATTGAATTGAATTATTATCACTGAATTATCATTATTTTGTATAATACAAAGAAGGAGTTAATTGAAAATTACAATTTTTCGCCGCAGTTGTTGTTGTAATAAACAATGGAAACCACATTAACTTTTCACTTCACTTTATAAACAGTTGACAAAACAGTTCACGTGTAGGTTGTGTGCTGCCGCTGTCTCTCTTCTACTCGGACGCATCGGCCGATGGAGTGGAAGAGAGATAGATGCGTCACAAGCCAAACGCTTAGGCCGATCCTGCCTCTCTATCGGTTGTTCCGCGCTCCCGCTTGCACGCTCGACTCAGGCGGAACGTGACAATGAGTCATGGTTTTTCGTGCGTGCAGCCGGCGTTCATCGATTTATAAGACGTTATCACGTCAAAAAGGTTTATTATTTTTTGCTTTTCAGTTTTTTCGGCGGTTTAATTTTTTTGTTAAAAATTTTTTTTATTCACGGATTTCAAAACGGCTTGACCAAGATGGCAACCAAAAATTGTTAATTTCAGGAGATATCCATGAAAATTGGTATTTAGGGGATTTGGGAGGTCCTAATTGCGAATCTACGCTCGAAATTTAAAAATTCAAGATGGCGAATTAAATATGGAGACCAAAATTTTCTGAAATTCAACGAATTTAAGAGAAAATTAATGATAAGGTTAGTTTGACGCCACTAAATTCGAATCTATTATCAAAATTTGGAAATTCAAAATAGCGGACCCAATTTGGCGACAACAGTTTTTGGAATTCTACGAATTTAAGTTAAATTTATCGTATTAGTGGTACCGATTTTGAATCTCGTACATATGAACTCGATAGTTTATTTGTTTATTTGGATGTTTGTTGCTCAATCACGCCGAAACGGTTGGTTTGGCATTTTTCATTTTTTGTCCGAAGGTACTACATCCTTCAACTTAGCATATTGACCATTGTTATCGACATAAAATTAAGAGTTTCAAAATGGCGGACTTAAGATGGCGGTCAAAAATTGTAAATTTCAATGGATTGCCATGAATATTTGTATTTGGAGTTTTTGGAGATGCTGGTTGCAAATCCGTTTTCACAATTTAGAAATGAAGATAGTAGACTTAATGGGTCGTATGTAAAAAATGAGTTAAATCTCAGAGTTTGAGTTAGGTCGAACTCATTTCTTTTTAGATCGATCTTAAAGCTCTTACACTTAATTTAGATCACGTTTAGTTTAGACACGGTTCAAGGTGATACGATCATGTTTTCCGGTAGTGATAGTGAGGGTTCTGATTTTCCAGAAGCGAACAATATAAACATTTTTTTAGTAAATGAGCTAAAAAAGTATAAAATACTGATGGAAAAATCACAACTTCCATCTTTTAAGTTGAAAAAACGGGAGGCTCTGGGAAAAGTTATTGATGCTTATAAAACAACATTCGGGAGCTTAATTTCTGAAAAGCAAATTAATAAAAAAAGTAGTCAATATGAAGTGGCGGTTAAAAAATAAAACGAATCTAAACAAAACAGGAAATAAAATTATTTTGAAGGATTGGGAAAAGGATTTTCTTACTCTAATGGACAATGAGAACAATCCTAGTCTGAATAAAATTCCTGGTAAATTAGATTTTTCGCGTTAATATTTTAATTACAAATAATCGATACATCAACAATATTATAAAACTAGGTGGTTTATCTTTGAGCGGACATGAAGAAGATTTTTTGCTTCTTGTATTTCATATGGAGATTTTGGGAATACAATCCAGTCTTTGGCATAGCTTGCTAACTTGCTGGAAACTTCAGCAATTACCCGGGATACTGTACATTGACGTACTCCAATGTCCTCTGCGATTCCACTCTGAAAACCAGGATCTCCAACAAATCGCAAGAAAATTCTCATTTTATCTTCATTTTGTAATGCTCCGCGACGTGTTTCAGTAGATTCTCCTAAGAAATGTTCTGTTAACAACTGGACACTATTTTCATTGACCCGATATAATTGACGAAAATCCTCACTATTTGTACATCTTCTACGTTTATATATTCTTCTTGAAAGTGCGGAAACAGGTAAAAAGTCTGCCATGTCGATGGTGTTTTATATACTGAGTAACGTGAAACCCATGCTTACTTATTTTTAAGCCTAATCTCGAAAAAATGAGTACTTTCTCAGTATTTTGCATACGATTCATAAAAGTTACTTGCTGTGAGCTTTTAACCGAGCACATTCTCATACTTTGAGTTCAGTCTCACCACATGAGATCTGTCTTGCGAGTTCAATAGTTTTTTTGCATATTACTTTAAGCAATTGCTCGATAATTCGAGAAAAGAGCAATTACTCTTCTTTTTGCATACAACCCAATATGGCGAACAAATTTGTAAAGTAATATCATGAGAAAATAAATTAGATTGATTTAATATTAAACATTTGCATGTGTAACGAAATGTTTAGGCAGAGATAATTTCTATAACGAATAGGCAATCAACATAAGGTTTGCAGCTTTAATGTTTTCCAATAAAGTAACGATGAAATAGTAAAAATAAAATAATACCTTTATTTATTTATTTAACACTTAACAATGGACACCTATAAGTACATAATAGATTATGAGCCTCTCTGATATAGACAGTAGTAGCAAATGAGTTTTAGACAGTTCTATACCACATCCACAGATTTTAGTAATACTTCTAAACTTCCTAATCTGGCTGAAGTACCAACATTTCAGAAGTATTTAACTAAGTAGAATTTTTGATAGACCGGGTAAAACCGGGTTACTCAACTGGATAGCACACCCTTCAAAAACACGATTTAGAGGTATTTTTGTATAGAAGGGCATACAATTTTTTGCACGTAGGCATTCCCTCCGTTGTTTAAATGTAATTAAGAATTTTCTACCTCTTCACCCCCCCTCATATTCTGGAAATTCCTTATTACCTGAAATTACTGAAATTAGAGTGCGACAAGTGGATAGCACAGAGGAAAGAATTTTAAAAGTAAACACAAATTATTTACGAAAAATTAAATTTAAATACCTTTTTAATATATTTTTTGGCATCATTTCCCACGCAGCATTTATGGCATTCTTGAGCTGCTCAGCATTGGCATACTGGAGTCTTCCTTGGTACACTATACATGAAATATGCCCCCACACGTTCTCAATTATGTTTAGATCAAAGAAAATCGTTAGCCAGTCAAGCGTTTGGACTTTGTTGTGCTCGAAGAATTCTTTAACTTTTCGAGCCGTGTGAATTGTAGTGTTTTCCTACTGAGAAATATAGTCGTTCCCAAACCGGTTGTTTGTAAAATGGATGAATCTCTTCGTCTACAAGTTTGATGTAATCATCCCTGTTCATACGGCCACTCACGAAACTAATATTCGTCCGTTGACGGTACCTAATGCATCCCCAGACCATAACGCCGCCTCCGCCTTGCTGTCGCCGTGTTGAAAATAATTCGACCTTTTTTAGGTCATGAAAATAGTGTCGGAATCCGTCAGGACCAACAAGGCAGAACCTCTTTTCATCAGAAAAGGTGGCCTTTCTCCAGCGTTTCTTCCAACCCACATGGCTCTTTGCGAAGGCGAGTCGAGCTTCACGATAACGTTGTTGAAGACGAGATTTTCTCTTCAGCCTTTTCCTCTGAAGATATGCTGCTTCTACTAAACGGCGTTGGCAGATCCTCCGCTTCTTTTGCACGTTCGTAATGCCAGCTGTTGTCGCAATTTCCCTTATTTTTGACGCTGAATTCGACGATTCTCGTAACAAAATCCTCTTATCTAACAGAAAAGTCATATTTTTTGCAGGGTTTGTACCTCCGCTCGTAGTTTTCGCGGTCAGCCAAATAATTTTGAACAACTCTATGGTTCCGGCCTAAGTTTTTCGCAATTAGGCTTATGGAACACCCCTCACCGCGCATTCATCCAATGCACTGAATTTCGGTAATGTTTAAACATTTTCTGCGTCCCATTTTCCAAAATTTTTTTTATTTAATTTTATAAATTGTCCTTTAATGCACTCCGCTAATGATTTCACTACAAACTGCAACTTAGGATTATGTTGGATCCAAAAAACTTGGGGTTTTTATAGCTTGTGCTCTCCACTTGTCGCACTCTAATTTGAAGTAATTGGGAATTCCCAGAATATGAGCGGGGTAGGAGAGGTAGAAAATTCCTAATTACCTTCAAATAACGGATGGAATACCTACCTGCAAAAACTTGTATGCCCTTCTATACAAAAATACCTCTAAACCGTGTTTCCGAAGGGGTGTGCTATCCAGTTGTCGCGGAATGTATGTTGCCCATAGCTAAGATGAAATAAACATAATATAATGTCCATAAAATGGCTAAGTAAATGATAGACGTTCCATCTTATCAAGTAAGTAAGCAAACGATAAGAGTAGTGGTATTTCACTTTTCATATAAACAAAATCTTTTAATCGATTCATTTTTATCTTCCACTTATGTTACACCTCTTATGTCTCCTTACACTGACAGAGTAGAGTCAACAATTTACAAAATTTGATATAATTCATATTTTATGTTTTTAAACGGTTTTATTAAGGGCTAAATTGAAAAAAATTACACTTTTTAAATTTTTCTTTGTGGAAAAACTAAAAAAAAAAAATTTTATTGGCCATTTTAGTTCACCACCACCACTGTAGAGAGCATCTTGCAAAAGGCTCATTTTAACTGGTGCGACAATTTCTGGGCTTCCTGTAAGACATAGAGTAAAAATTCAAACGAGGTTCTATTCCTGAGACTCAGAACTAGACACGGAACCTTTAAAATTTTAATTTTTTTTATATTTTCCTTATTTTATAAACGTTTTTTCAAAAAAGTAAGAAAAAAACTTTTTTGGGGTAGTTAACCCGAATTTAGAAAGGGAGGGGATATTTTATGACTTTTCAGAGGTTCCGTGTCTAGTATTTTTTCTATAGAATCTAGAAAATATTGGTTTGTATAAATCGGTCGAGTAGAT
This sequence comes from Eutolmus rufibarbis, assembly GCA_963920795.1. Classification (NCBI taxonomy): domain Eukaryota; kingdom Metazoa; phylum Arthropoda; class Insecta; order Diptera; family Asilidae; genus Eutolmus; species Eutolmus rufibarbis. The sequence goes on along the minus strand of OY987209.1, from coordinate 438,399 downwards.
TTTGAGAAAAATGTCGCACCAGTTTGAAAAACATGATTCCGAGATAAACGCGTTTAAAGTTTTTATACTACAAATTCACTATATAAATCGTTAATAATTCATTTTTTACCTCTAATCGGCCATTCCTGGAGCATATTGGAGGTCCTCATGGTCACTTAAGAACTGCAAATGATCTGCCTGAGCTTTTGATGATTTTCCAAATTAAATTGTTATAACTTTCGTTATTATTTTGGGTGTTTCGACCAAGGCATCTTCTTAGTAACTCATCTTCACTAAGTGACTCAAATAAAGGTAAAACGTAGCTTTGTATGCTTGGATCAAGTGCAGGTTTATGGGTAAAAACTTTATTTTTTTTTTCACTTTGTAAGTATTTGCACCACTCCGAATTACAATACTCATGGCGAGGATTTTCATCGTTAGAAATTTTATGGTAATAACCAGCAAGAATTTCTTTCTTCATTTTTTCGATGCAATCTGGATACCTCTGAATTGCAAGACTATAAAAAACAGACATTTCTCGAATCAGTTTTAAAGTTAGTTTAGCTGTTTTGGCAGCTGCTAAAGATTCGGCATTCTCGATCTCAGCTTTTGATCTTCGACCTCGTTTTTTTGGCGTTTCTTTTTCTATTGCTTGCTCTTTTTCTTTTGCTTGCTCTTTCTCTTGTTGTTCGTTTCTTTTTCTCTCTTTTTCTAAAAGTGTAAACTTTTTTTTCACTTCTACTAATCGGCGGTATATGCGCTTGCCTACATGAAGAACGCATTCCAATTTATTTATTATAAAGTTATCTCCATAGGGTTTTGCATCTATTACATTAGAATACGTCTTGCTATCTCCGTCACCAATATAATTGCCATAAAAAATATTATATAATTCTTGTGATCTTTTAAAAATATTTACAGCTGAGTCAGTTTCCATTTTTCCAGCGGTTCCTTCGTGATTAGCTGAACACTCGTCCTTATGTTCTTCATACCACATGGAAAATTCTGCCTGACTTATCTGTGATTTTTTAATACTACAAGAATTGCAGAAAGACGATTTGACTTCTAAATCTATAACTTTACCAGTATATTTTCCTATGATTGAAAAAACACCAACCAATGACGTAAAACCCCTCTTCATCCACGTACCATCCCCAGATACAGTCAAATTATTAGCTTCGTTGCCAGCTTTCTCATTCAATTCAATTTCCTCCTTGACTGCTTTTTGTGTAACAACATCAAACACTTTTTTAGAGGCTGTGTGTATTTTATTGCACCATAATAAAGATTGAGTGAAAAATTTGAAGAAATATCCATCAAGCACAAAAATGTTTTCACTCCAAGATATCCTAAACCAAGTATTCTCATAACGAATATTATTCTTTGATTTATTTCGAACACATTTTTAGATATTAATGGCGAAGAGTCAATCAATTTCCTTCCATAGTTACACTCAACACAAACTCTAAATCCAAGACCACTATTTTTTTGCTGAAAAAAAGCAATCTCACCATCGCATTCTTTACACTTAATATATTTAGAGAGAGTCGAGAACACCAAATTAAAGCACAGTATAACATACTTGATAGACGTGTCTGTAGGAGGTTGAAGTTCGTCACTTGATTTTAATTTTTTTGAAGAAGAACTAGGTAATTCAGGATTATTTTGATCAGTAAACTGATTACCTTTAAATTTTCTTTTAATAAATGGTTTATAATGGCGATAATTCCGATTGTCAAAATAATCACCAGGTTGAGCCATTTTTTAAAATTTTTCTAACTCAATTTTCAACGATTTTGTTTTCAAACGGAGCACGTGTTTCATTGACAAATAATACACAGCAACTGTTGAGGTCTCTACTGTACATAAATGTATTATATACACATACACAATCTGTATACAATAACACAAGAAGCAACTGGCGCGCCGAGCTCCACTTTGTTTTCGGACGCCGAGCTCCGCTTTGTTTTATTCACGCTGAGGTGCCGTTACATATATACCTATAATTTCTTTTCTCTTACGAATTTCGTAATACAATTTTGAGAGAGTATTTCTATGGTGCTAAGGAACATTTGGAATTTATTCGGAAAACCTGTCACAGGGTCAATGACCTTGACCTTGAAATATGTTGACCTTGAGGTCTTTCTGACCAACTTTGTCCACGGACATATGTTGGGGAAATGCTTCCTTCATATGTTTTTTTTATGTTGAAATTTTTCATTTCTTAGATATCGGGACAGGCAACAATTTTTCATTTCTTAGATATCAGGACAGGACAGGAACCGAGTAATCCGCTTTGCAAATGCTGAAAAATTTCGACAATCACATAAAAATAATAAAATGTTACGGAGAAATGCCTGTCGTGATATGTAAGAAATGAAAAATTTCAACATAAAAAAACATATGAAGGATGCGTTTCCCCAACATATGTCCATGGACAAAGTTGGTCAGAAAGACCTCAAGGTCAACATATTTCAAGGTCAAGGTCAAGGTCATTGACCCTGTGACAGGTTTTTCGAATAATTACCGAACAGTTTTATGTAAAAAAAAAAATTCGATTTTTTGAAAATTTTGCATGAGAGGGTCCCCTTAAACGGTATTATTTAGCTTGCCTTGTTTGTGTCTTGTGTGGGTCAAATCTAGTAATTGAAATTTTACCTCCTTTCTCCTGATCGATTGATCTGAAATTTGGTACACACCTTTAGTTCTGATGACAATACAATTATGTGTATTCAGTATCATTGTAAGGCCATCTTGGACCGCGGCCACTAAATGGCGGATTACATATTTTCTTTTACAACCCCCAAATGAAAGGGCTTGACTAGTAGAATGCAGCGCACCATGAAATAACTAAATAAAAAACTAAAAACTTGGAAATAAAATAACACAGCTACACAAAAAAAAAAAAAAATTTCGGGCCCGGGGATCGGACTGTGTTTCATATGTTTTTGGGGTCGCTGAAACTGAATCCGATGTCAGTTCAACCCCATCACGTCACGTTTTTGATATAACCTCAAAAAACCTGAGCAAAAACGGGAGAAACAAATTTTTTTTTTTCAATCTGGAGATCAGACCATGTCTTTTATATGTTTGCGGGGTCGCTGAAACCGAATCCGATGTCGATTTAACCCCATCACGTCAGGTTTTTGACATAGCCTCAAAAAACCACAGAGTTAAACCGACATCAGATTTTTTTTTTCTGTGGTGTCTTGAGGTTTGTCAAACACCTGACGTGATGGGGTTAAATCGACACCGAATTCGGTTTCAGCGACCCCGAAAACATTTAAAAGACATGGTCTGATCCCCAGATTGAAAATTTTTTTTTTTCTCCCGTTTTTGCTGAGGTTTTTTGAGGTTATGTGTATATATGTGTGTAAATGATCGTTTTGTGATATCGCACGATGATAGTGACGGATTTACTTTTACACACATTTTGCATAAGTTGTCTATTGAGAAGATGCATCCAAAACATATAAAGATATGACCGGGTGGATGTAGATAATAGAAATTCGACGCGCCCCACGATTTTATTTTAGTCTGATCAATGCCCTATATTGATGAGGAGAATAGTGTGATGACTGGTACCTGGTACCTTGTACCTACCTAATTATTTTTTAGCTTTTAGTTCATTATCTGCATCATTATTATGTTTCTTCACAATAAAACCGTTTATTTATTTATTTATTTCCAGAATAAAGTTTTACATGTTCTTATACACAAATAAAAATCACGCAAAACTCCAGAGGGAGAAAATCCCTGTATGTGGACTGGTATAGACTTAAAATTATCACTTACTAACTAAATTCAAATAATCCAACTCATTTAAGATTTTAGTAACTTAAATAATATTGTTTTTAATCCATTTCTTGATCTTCTTTTTTAAAATTTTCCTATTAACTTTTAATATTTTATATTCTTTTGGCAAGGAATTGAATAATGATAATGCCTTAAAAAGGCTGCTTTTTTTACTTACAGTTTTTTTATTTTTGGGAAAAAAATACTTTTATTTCTGGTAATACTGCAAGAGGATAGATACTGTTATTGTAAGTAGTCATAATGGTAGCATAAAGACTCGATACTGAATTTTTGAACAAGGGTTGTCGGATAATTTTCTTCGCTTACAAAATTATTCTTATTTATAATTTTTAATAATTTCGTTTGCAGAGTTTGTAGTATTTGTAAATTATTACTATATGCTCCACCCCAAGCAATATTACCATAACTAATTATACTGTCAAAAAACGCATAATATATCATCATTAAGGTAGACTTATTCATAAATTTAGTTAGTTTACAAAAAACAAAAATAAGATACCTGGTCTTCTTTATAATATATTCAATATGAGTATTTCATTTAACATTATAATCGAAAAATACCCCTAGGTATTTACAGTTAGTAGTTCGTGTTATAGATTTATTATTTATTTTAATATCTATTTGTGTCGGAACACTATCACAAAAGCTCCCAAACGTCGTAAATATCGTTTTTTCTACATTTAACGACAGCTTGTTTAATGCAAGCCAATCAGCAATATCCTTTAACATAATATTCATTTTCTCTTGGGAATGTGCCCAAGTATCAGCAGTTGATATTATTGCCGTATCATGAGCATATGATATAATTTCATCATCATTTAATAGAAACAGTAAATCATTAATATATAGGACAAAAAATAAAGGTCCCAAAATCGTACCCTGAGGTACTCCTGTATTAACAGTTTCGTATTGACTATATTTATTATTTATTTTTACTCTTTGCTGCCTGTTAGTTAAGTAGCTTTTTATGAGTTCAAGGGCCTTACCCCTTATCCCCATATAATTTAATTTATCCAATAATATATCATGATGTACAGTATCGAATGCTTTTGCTAAATCTATAAAAGTTATAATAATCGGTCTACTCTTATCTATGTTATTGTAAATCATATTTACAATATATTGTAATGCTTGAGTTGTACCTATATTTTTAATAAAACCATATTGGCGCTTTGATAGTATTTTACAATCCAAAACAAAATTAAAAATACGAGAATAAATTATTTTTTCAAATATCTTTGCCACATTCGAAATAAGTGAAATTGGTCTATAATTACTAGTTTTCTCCTTATTTCCAGCTTTATGGATAGGTACAACTTCAGCTTTTTTTAAAGCATCAGGCCATACACCTGCTTCTATACATAAGTTAAAAATATAAGCTAGCAGACTAGAAATATGCATAGAAAGAGCTTTCAAAACTTTCGAATTGATATTATCAATTCCTCCTTGTTTTATTTTTAATTTATTTATAATATTAGAAATTTCCACAGTGCTAGTCGGTCTTAAAAATATGCTTTTATTATTATTAGGTGGCATTTGTAATTGACCATGAGGTTTAATAATTTTGTCGCTCAAGCTCTTACCAATATTTATATAATAATTATTAAAGTACCTTGCAATTTCCTCAGATTCATATACCTTTTGATTATTTTCAATACTTATACAATGTATTATACCTTTCTTATTATTTATTTTTATTTTTTTATTAATAATATCCCATAATTTCTTGCTATTGTTTATACTTTCTTTAACTATATTTTCTTCATATTTCTTTTTTGTTTCTTTGATTAATTTGTCAAGAGATTTACAGAATTCCTTGTATAAATTTTTATTATCAATGTTATTAAGGTCACTTCTCCACCTCAGATACAAATTCTCTTTAATTTTACATTTTTTAAGTATCTCTATAGTCATCCATTCCTTTCTTTTTTTGTTTTTATTTTTTGCTTTAGTTTTTGAAAATTCAGTACAATACTTAATACAGCCAATAAGAGTGTCAATGGCCAAATTAGGGTCTCTAATATTGTAAATATCAGACCAAATAATATTATCTGCTATAGATTTGAGTTTATAGTAATTAATATAAGTATATGTATCCTCCGATATTTTTCTCATTTGTGTATTAACCTTAACTAATAGAGTATAATGATCTGAAATCGAGTTAGTGAGAATAAAAGCTCTGGCACTAATAGACTCAGATTTAAGAAAGAAATTATCAATACAAGAACCGCACTCATTTGCTAACGATGGTCGGGTAATACTTTGATAACAAGGAACGAAACCTCTTTCCAAAAAATTATTTAAAAATTCATTCGAAAAAACATCAATTTTCAATAGATCTATGTTAAAATCTCCCACCACAAAACGATTTTTAACATTTATTTTATCCGACAGGAATTTTTTCAAACTACTTATAAACTCAGACTTTGGTATTTGATGTGATCTATAAATAGATGAGATTTCCGTAGTACTACCATTGCTCATCCTAATGACTGTACTAATAATTGTTAATCTATCATACAAAAATAACTCTGTTTCTTCGTTTATATTATCCAAGACATATACAATAGTTCCATCTGCTCTATTCAATTTGCTTTCATTATAATACATATTATAACCATCCAAGAGATAAAAATTTAAATGCTCAACATTCCAAGTCTCTGTACATATTATATAAAAAGGTTTGAAAGTCAGATTCTTAACAAAAATTTCTAGGCTAGTAAAATTGGCTTCGATACTTCTAATATTTAAATATAAAATAACCTCATCGTTTTTCCCAAGATTTTTGTTAAGAGATGAGACATTGTAACAAAATTCGTCAGCTCTAAAAGTTTTTATATTTTCAAGAATTTCAAAATTTGGCGCCATTATAAAAAATATATATATTGTATATATCCTGTAAATATGTGCATGTAAAAGTATATAAAATGCATATATAAAACATGTGAAAGAACATAATTGCTGTTAGAATTTTTGAATACAGTAAATAGTATATACAAAAATAGATAGAATATATGTATATATAAAATATTTGAAAGAATAAACACAAAAAATAGACACTTTAGTTCGCTGCAGCCTTGACATTGACGTTCTTCACATTTCGCGCTTGTTGATTATTTTCATTGTCATTAGATGTATATACTCTTTGCTGATAATTTAGTTTAGTTGGAGTAGTCGGTAATACTGGGTAATCCGTGTTATCAATAATATAATTTACTTTTGATTTTAGAGTTTCACACTTGTTCACTTCACATGCCATATGATCAGCTGATCTATTTTTCTTATATTTATTGTTGTATAGTGTGCAATGAACACATTTGTTTTCATTAACTGTGCAGTCTTGTACCATGTGGTCACCTGCACATTTGATGCAATATACTTTATATGTGCATTTTTTAACATTATGACCAAAACCACAACATCTACCGCACAAAGATATAGTAAGATCATCAATAGCTCTACATCTTTGATGTCCAATATAAATGTAATAACTATTATTGCGAATAAACTGATATAGAACAGAGGGAATGTCTATAATTGCACATTGATAATCCTTAACCTTAAAAGTGTGGATCACTTTGCACTTAGCTGTGAAATTATCGAAATTTCTTTTGTTGATATCCTCTTCCATGTCTATTGATGACATATTAGTTTTGATATTGAGAATTTTCAATCTGGGATTCTTGAGAGATTGTTTTTCAACACTATAATTGTCACTTAAATTATCTGTGAGCGATTTAACCATATTCTCAGAGTCTTTTTTGTTTGTGTAACAAATATATACTGGACCATCTTGCTTTTTTGAAAATACACTTTTCACTTTAATTTTATTATTAAGTTGAATTTCTTTTGTTACCTTCTCATAAGTAGATTTTCTAGCACTTTCAGATTTGGCAGTAACAATTATTTTAGGTACATGTTCAGTATTCTTCATATTCAAAGTTGAACTCCTCGTTGAGATGGCTGTAGCATATGTCATTGTAGTCACTGATTTTTCTTTTTCCAAATTCTCAATCAAAATTTTATTATTAGCAATGAGTGCCTCATTATTTTTTGTTAAGTCACTTATTAACTTTTTGAGGGTATTATTTTCTCTTGATAACAAACCATATGATCGAACTGCACTTAAACAATTTATTGATTGCTCACTGTCCCTAACACAACTTTCATCTAGCTTTTCGCCATCCTCATCTAGAAGATTGAGAATTTCTTGATTTATTAACTCTGCTTTAAGTTTGAGAATATTAACTTGATCAAATCCATCTTCATCAACGTCTAACACATGTTGACAATTATAGGTTATGTTATGTTCAGGGCATATCATTAATGAATTAGTGATAAAAAAGCCCTTCCCTTTTTCAACTCTTTTTACAAAACAATTTTTGCAATAGGAAACATCACATAATAAACACGTAACGAAATTAAAGTCTTTTTTTGTATCACAACAATATAATTTAAGTTTAGGAGGAACACCTCGCGCGTCTTCGCCAGACGACATGTTAACTGAACCTGATTTTAATGAAAGTTTTTTGAAATAGTTGAGTCATGTTTGATATCAATTGACAGGTCTCGATTTTCTATCTTTTTTGGTTTCGAAGGTGTATTTTTAGTCCTAGTCGGGCTTTAATTTTCACTAAACTTTCTATTCTTGTTTGTTATTTCTTGTTTATTAAAATTTGTTTGGCTGAAAACCAACTGTTTTTTCTTAAAAAACTTTTTTTACTTATTGTATTATAAGTAGAATTTGATTTTCTTATAGTACTATATATATGAATTATCGTATTTATAAATTTATAACGGCTATCAATTAACAATCAATTCAGAGCTGGCACGGACTAGGGGTATCCGACTGTCTAATTAAAACAAAGCATTGTGATGGCCCTAGCGGGTGTTGACACAATGTTATTTCAGCCCAGTGCTCTGAATGTCAAAGTGAAGAAATTCAAGTAAGCGCGGGTAAACGGCGGGAGTAACTATGACTCTCTTAAGCGGGTTCAGCTTTGGTTATTCGGCGGAAAGATGAGGACCGATTCCAGCGTTATGCTGGTCAAAGGGTTGATCCATCGATTCCAAATGCTCCCCTCTTAACCTTTTAAGGACGGGACTGGTCGATATTTCGACCACTCAAGTATCATAATATTTTTGAGTGATTTTGGGAATAATATTATGTTTTGAATATAGGAAATATAGTGTAACAATTTTAGGTAGCATATTTGACCTTGAAATAGTGATTTCAAGCTCGAATTTTTTATTCGGTATTTCGACCCCAAAGGGATCAAAATTTCGCCACATCCACGCTGTTGATCCTGGGTCATGCTGAGAGCGAAAACGGAAGTATTTCTTGCAAATGACATTCATAAAAAACATTACTATTTTTCTGCATCCAACGCAAAAAAAAATGTACAGATATCATTTCGGACAGAAAACAACGAATTTGACCTTGAAATGCAATTTTCAAGGGCAGAGATGTCTTCTGGACATTTTTCATTATCTTTTTCGTATTCAGCGCATCCAATTACTTAGGAAAGCACTGTTTATTCCACAAATAAAATTTTTAACATGGGACTTTCCGTCCCAGACGGGACTGGTCGAAATTTCGACCACCAAATTTGTCGGGCACTTGACGTGACGAATTCTTCGATTTTATGTACAAATATTGTAAAAACAAAAAGTCCAATTTCAACGTAAAAGTCCCCGTCCTGAGCAGGTTAAGGGATCATAGATGTGCCTATCCTCCACCTCCTAGTGGTTCCCGCCGGAAACGGTTGAAGCGGCTAACGGAGTCGGCTTTTACAGTCCCTGGGGTTGCCAGCCCCTTCGACTTTCAAATGTGTTGGCCGAAAAATTATAGATTGCCTCGGATAGAAATAACAGATGTGTCCACTGGGCCAACTTACCAACAATTAGTCGTCCCAAACCCTATCCCCGAAAATAATGTACACACTTGCACGATTTGCAGAAGAGAATTTGGCACCAAGACCGGACTTGCTGTCCACATGCGAAGGGCGCACCCTGACGAGTTCGACCTGGCGCGCCTCAGAGTCGACATCGAGGTGAGGTGGACGGAGGAGGTGATGATGCTAATGGCCAGAAAGGAGGCAGAGATTACGATTCACGGATTTATTAAATTCACGAACATAGAGCTGGGAAAAATCTTCGTGGCCCGCGCTCTTGAATCAATCAAGAAGGCGAGACAAAAGGCCACGTATCAGGAAGCTGGTCTTCAGTTTATTGACGAACTGAGAACACCGCCCCGAGACTTGTCAACTACAGCTCCCAACTCTGATAAATACACTATTCCAGAGCCCCTGCCTCCTCAAAATACTGAGTCCTCGGCATCATCCCCTCCTCATGCCTCTGACTCCGACGACCACTTTCTAGACTATCTTGCACACCTACCACCACCAAGATCGCAAGAGGGCTACGACTTCAGAACTCTTCAGCGCGTCGTTACAGAAGCCAGCGCATCAGGGAAAACTGCCACCCTTTCCCGGGTGACATCCTACTTATTGGATGTCCTTCCGAGAAGGCAGCAAGTCCCAAGATCGAGGCGATATACATCACCCAAACGTCCTAAAAATAAACGCCAAGCGAGGCGCCAAGAATACGCCAGGACGAAGAAGAATTGGGCTAAACACCAGGGTAGGTGCATAAAAACAATTCTTGACGGGCCGCCTCCGCCTCGCGACGTCATGGAGCCATACTGGCGGAATGTTATGGAGACGGCAAGCGCAGCTGCGCCGCCGACTGAGGATCTGCGACAGCCACTGGACCACGTTTGGACGCCCATAACTCCCGAGGAGATTAAGTTTAGTCTCGCAACCTCACCGGGACCAGACGGGATATCTAGCAGGCAACTGAGAGCGATCCCATTGGACGTCCAAACCAGGATCATTAACTTGATTCTATGGTGCGGCAGAATACCACAGCAGCTATCCGGGGCTAGAACGGTATTTATATAAAAAAAAGGATATCCCCACCAGTCCTGCGGACTTCAGGCCCATAATAATTTCATCAGTGATAGTGCGGCAAATCCACGCTATCCTATCCAACAGGCTCATGAACGCTGTCTCCCTGGATTCACGTCAGCGAGCTTTCCTGCCGATGGATGCGCCGATAACGCCACGCTGATCGACCTGCTCCTACGAGAACATCACCGAAGATTCGCCTCCTGTTTCATGGCCACAATAGACGTCGGCAAGGTTTTTGACTCTGTGTCCCATAACGCAATCTTTGCGACACTAAAGAGCTACGGGCTGCCGAACGGGTTTTCTGATTACCTGCAAAACCTGTACTCTGGGTCAACATCGTTATTGATCGCCTCCTCAGGTCCTTACCGAGAGAAATTGAATGCACAACAAATGCCCTTGCCTTTGCTGACGATCTGGTGTTATGCGCCTCCATTGCGTCAGGGCTTCAGAACATCCTTGGTGCAACGAACAACTACCTGTCGACATGCGGTTTATCATTAAACGCATCAAAATGCATGACACTGAGCATCAAGGGACAGCCAAAAGGAAAAAACACGGTCATCGAGCAGCATGCCTTCAGTGTTGCGGGACACACCTTGCCGTCGTTGAAGAGAAGTGACGAATGGCGATACTTAGGTATCACATTCTCACCCGACGGCAGGTGTAAATACACTCCGCACACCGAGGTGCAGCCGATGTATGACAGCTTGGCTAAAGCCCCTCTGAAGCCACCGCAGAGACTCCATGCGCTCAGGGCAGTCCTGATACCGTGACTCTATCATAAACTCGCACTAGGGAGTGTCATGATTGACAGCCTGAACAAGGCGGACCGATTGAACCGCTCTGCCGTGAGAAGTTGGCTAAATCTCCCTAAAGACACAACAACAGCCTTCTTCCACGAACCAATAGATCAGGGCGGACTTGGACTGCCGGCCCTTCGCTGGCAGGTTCCGTTATTGAGAAAGTTTCGGCTTTCCAACCTTCCGCTGCCAAATCATCAAGACGTGGCGATCGCTAACACCTTCATCGCCGGCGTAATTGATAGAGTCAACAAGCGGCTCCGACTACAGGACAGAATCCTGCAAACGCGAAAAGACGTCGACGCGTATTGGAGTGCAAAATTACATGCTGCAGTGGATGGTGTAGGGCTCAGAGAAGCACACAGGCATAAGCAGGCGCATCGTTGGATTCACGAACCAACGAGGCTCCTGTCAGGAAGGGACTTCGTAAATTGCATCAGGCTCCGCATTAACGCTTTGCCCACCGGTTCTAGAACGGGCCGAAGTAGGCCCGAAAAGAACAAAGAGAGTCGGGCTGGTTGCTTGGTTCTCGAGATCTTGAACCACGTACTCCAAAACTGCCCACGGACACACTCTGCTAGGATCGACATAATAGCATAATAGCGTTATAAACCTAGAGCGGGGCCTGCAGAAGAGGTACTACGATACAGCTCAGGAACCCCCGATTGCTTCAGTGGAAGTGGGTGAAATATTGATCGCAATATTCCAGGACATAGATACAAGTGAAGTTAAATAAAAGTTCTAGGAGCGTCCGCCATATTGGATTTGGAACAATATTAACTATACCATATAGCATTGTCATCGGGTCTACATAAGTGTGCCAAATTTCAGCCCGATTTCTTCAGTGGAAGTGGGTGAAATATTGATTGCAATATTTCAGGACATAGATAAAAGTGAAATTAAATAAAAGTTCTAGGAGCGTCCGCCATATTGGATATGGAACGATTTTAACTATACCATATTGCATTGTCATCGGGTTTACATAAGTGTGCCAAATTTCAGCCTGATTGCTTCAGGGGAAGTGAGTGATATAGGCTGATTGCAATATTTCAGGACATAGATACAAGTGAAGTTAAATAAAAGTTCTAGGAGCGTCCGCCATATTGGATTTGGAACGATATTAACTATACCGTATTGCATTGTCATCCGGTTTACAGAAGTGTGCCAAATTTCTACCCGATTGCTTCAGTGGAAGTGGGCGAAATATTGATTGCAATGTTCCAGGACATAGATGCAAGTGAAGTTATATAAAAGTTCTAGGAGCGTCCGCCATATTGGATTTGGAACGATATTAACTATACCATATTGCATTGTCATCGTCTTTACATAAGTGTGCCAAATTTCAGCCCGATTGCTTCAGTGGAAGTGGGCGAAATATTGATTGCAATGTTCCAGGACATAGATGCAAGTGAAGTTAAATAAAAGCTCTAGGAGCGTCCGCCATGTTGGATTTGGACCCATATTAATTATACCATATTACATCGTCGTCGGGTTTACATAAGTGTGCCAAATTTCAGCCCGATTGCTTCAGTGGAAGTGGGTGAAATATTGATTGCAATTTTCCAGGACATAGATACAAGTGAAGTTAAATAAAAGTTCTAGGAGCGTCCGCCATATTGGATTTGGAACGATATTAACTATACCGTATTGCATTGTCATCCGGTTTACAGAAGTGTGCCAAATTTCTACCCGATTGCTTCAGTGGAAGTGGGTGAGATATTGCTTGCAATATTCCTGGACATAGATACAAGTGAAGTTAAATAAAAGTTCTAGGAGCGTCCGCCATATTGGATTTGGAACGATTTTGACTATACCATATTGCATTGTCGTCGGGTTTACATAAGTGTACCAAATTTCAGCCCGATTGCTTCAGTGGAAGTGGGTGAAATATTGCTTGCAATATTCCAGGACATAGATATTTGGAATTATTTAGGACATGTAATTTAAACAACTACTATCTTAATCTATTCCATTTATTTGTGTGTGACTCGGGAATTAGTTTACAAATATTTCTGCTTGGTATATAAAGGAACTTTACAATTTCTATGTGTGAATTATATCGAATCAAAATAATAACGACTTTATCTGTCAATCGTTGCTACAGTAGTGTTGCCACATTACTGTTGCCACAGATACAAGTGAAGTTAAATAAAAGTTCTAGGTGTCATATTTAGTGAAGCACTTTTTAATAATTTTAGAAAACAATTTATTCAGCTAGGACTACAAACTTGCACGAGTTCATACTTCGGCTATTGGCTTAACTCTGACTGCACTCTCTTTACCCATGCATTGCCCTTGTGATAACTAACTGTGATATTCTACTTATTTACTATGTACATATATATATATTTGCAATATATCTCCAATTGTGATTTCTACTTACATATTTAATATATACATACATATACATATATATTTCCAATATTACAATTCCCCCTTTCAAGGAGTTAATTCTAATTAGTGTATCCAAGTTCACTGTATCTTCCCGTAATTTCGTATTTCTTTTATGTAAATATATTTCACATCTTGGCCTTTAATCAAACAACTGGTTTTTTAATATCTAACCATTTTTACATTTAGTTTAATACCTATTTACTCATTGATCTATTCATACATTTTTTTTTTTTTTTTTATAATCCCTCTGCGATCTATTTCTTTTTAATAATTATTTTATGTTATACAGGATATTGTAAATATAACTAATTACATTGAAGCTGGTTTGCTTTCCGTAATCGACTACTATTGCGTCGTAGAATTTTCCCATTATTAAGCTTAATCCAGTAAGACCGTGGTGATGAGTCTATTTTTACAATTTCAGCTTTTACCCATTCCTTACCATTGTGATACAAGACTGTTTCATTTTCCCCAAAATTTTCTTTTATTTTTGTTCCTCGATTGTAATATTTAGTTGATCTAGCTGTTTTAATGTTGAAATTGTTTTGTAAGTTTGGGTACCCACGCACTTTAAAATGATTTGTTTTCGCCGGAAGGAGTGTTCGTGTTTTCCGACCCATTAATAATTGATTTGGGGATAGCTCAATATCTTTAATTGTAACATTACGATGTTCCATTAATGTATACCAAAATTCCGATCCCGCAGCCTCTGTTTTCTTTAACAGATTCTTTGCTGTTTGTACAGCACGTTCCGCCATTCCATTCGATCTTGGATATTGTGGGCTAGATGTTATTAGTTTTATATCATACCTTCTGCAAAATTCCTTAAATTCAAACGAATTGAACGGCATATTGTCAGCTACTATTTCGCGCGGTAACCCATGTACTGCGAATAGGGACTTTAGTTTCATAATTATAGTAGTAGCATTTTTTCTTGTTAATTGAAAAACCTCAAGATACTTCGAGAAAAAATCTATGACGACTAAAAATTCTTTAGATTTATATTCAAATATATCCATGGCTAGTTTAAAAAATGGATAATTTGGTATCGGATGAGCAAACAGTGGCTCGCGTCGTTCAGAGGCCCTAAATTTTTGGCAAATATAACAGGATGCTACCTTTTCCTCTATTTCTGTGTTAATTCCTGGCCAGAACACAATTTCTCTAGCTCGACTTTTGGTTCGTTTTATTCCGCCGTGATTTTCATGTAATTTCTTTAAAATTTCCTCACGGCACGCGGCTGGAACTAGGATTTTTTCGCCTAAAAATATAATCCCATCCTCTAATATTAGGTCATTTTTGAACTTCCAATAGAATCTTATGTTCTCATCTAATTTTTGTTTATTATTTGGGAAACCTGTGAGCAAAACTTCTTTTAATTTCCTTAATACGGGGTCATTTTCGGTCTCTTTTCTTAATTTGTTTAATTTTTGCTCACCTACATTAACTGAATGAATAACTTGGTTTAAATCTTTTATTTCGGGATCGCTCTTTTCAAACCCATAATATCTAGAAAGTAAGTCTGCAATCAATAATTCTTTCCCAGGCAGAAATTTTAAATCAAAATTATATTTCATTAATCGCAATCTCATGCGTTGAAGCTTTGCTGACGGAATTTTATGTATTTCTTTTTGCATTATGCCTAGTAGTGGCTTATGGTCGGTTATAATTTGCACTTTACGTCCATAAATCCAGTTATGAAATTTATTGCAAGCATAACAAATGGCCAGCATTTCTTTCTCAATTTGAGAATATCTAATTTCGACTTCGGATAAACTTCTTGATGCAAATGCGACGGGTTTGCCCTCTTGCATTATACAACATCCAATTCCGCTCTTACTGTTGTCAGCTTGAATAGTTATTTCTTTTTTGACATCAAACCACTGCAGCGTGGGCGAGTTAGTTATACACTGTTTCATTTTCTCTAGGTAATTTGTATGTGCTGGGTGCCATTTGAAAATTACATTTTTCCGTAATAATTCACGTAACGGACTAGATATTTCAGCTAAATTTGGGATGAATCTTCTTAAATACTATATCATACCCAGGAGTTTTTGCAAATCCTTTTTTGTTTTTGGTTCACCTATAGCTTTAATACCGTTCATACGATTTGGGTCTAGAGACATTCCATTTTCTGAAAAAATATGTCCCAAGAATCTAACTTTTGAAACTCGAAGTTGTATTTTTTCTTTATTAAATTTCAAATTGATTTCTTTTGCCCTTTTCAATACTTGGCTTAAAATTCGGTCATGTTCCTCTACAGTTTGCGCTGCAATAAATATATCGTCGATATATACCGTAATGCCCTCTATATCTTGAAAATGCCTTTCCATGCTTTTTTGGAAAACTTCTGGAGCTGTTTTTATTCCGAACGGTAATCTCAGAAAGCGATAACATCCACATGGGGTATTAAAGGTACACAAACTAGCCGATGCGGTGTCTAATTTGACTTGCCAATAACCTTCTTTTAAGTCTAGCACGGTAAAATATTTTTTGCCGGCTAGCTTAGGTGCTATTTCTTCAACGGTCGGAATCAAATATTGTTCTTCTTTAATTTGGCTATTCAATCCTTGGGGATCTAAACAAATTCTTAAACTTTTATTTTGTTTTTCCACGAGTACTATATTAGAAATCCATTCTGACCCTATATTTACTTTTTCAATAATAGCTGCGTTTTTTTCATCCGGATCTGGATCTAGATCAGCTTCCTACTATGGAATTACAACAACAACACGTGATCCACACTTCTATCCGGATCTGGATCTGGATTTCAAACGTGTTGGTTACTAAATATTTTACAAGAGGCGCTTGTGTCGTTTTTTCGTATTTTATATGTTGGCAGGAGAGAGCTGGGACGTCTACCTGCGACAGCGATTGCAGTGTGCGCTGCATTATACTTAAAATTGTTCTTTCCTGCGAAGCGTAAACACAAAACTTATTATTGTCACTGACTTTTGTATTGACATTTCACGAAGGCAGTTATACCAATTTCTCAAATTAAACACGTGCTGATCCAGATCGTTTTTTTCATTTCTTGTTGATCTAGATCCAGATCCGGATGAAAAAAACGCAGCTAATGTTTCTACTCTCTAAAATATCTAAATATTCTTTCAACGGCTTCATGAGTGTTAGCGGTATACGCCTAGTTGGTTTTACAACCGGTATCGCATTCGGCTTAAGTGCAATTTTGTAATCTGTAACAAAACATCCTAGCCCTTCAAACAAATGGGAGTAGTTTTTAAGTAACTGCTCCTTTGATTCTATTTTTTGATAGCCTATACTATCAATTCGCTTAATTAAATCAAACTCCACGCAGGCTTCTAATCCTAAAATGGGTACACCTTCTTTTACTATTATAAATTTTTGTTTGCTGATTTTCCCATTGCACTTGCAATCTGTTTCAATTTCGCCTATTGTTTTGACTTCATCACCACCGTATGCATGCAATTTCACATCCGTTTTCCTTAAATTGGAATTATTCTTATTTTGCAGAAACACTTGTGGCAGTAGATTAGTTTCAGCACCTGTGTCCAGCTTAAATGTTATTAGTTTACCCTGTATACATACCTGTTTGTACCACGATTTCTTTCTACTTGCTGTATTAATTGTGTCTATGTAAATATCGATTGGATTACTTGTTGTTTCAGCACACGAAATCTCCCGAATACTTTTCGATGGGCAGCAGATCGCAAAGTGATTTTTGTTTCCACAATTTTTACACTGTTGCCTATAAGCTGGACATTTTCTTAATTCATGGTACCTAGCACAAAATTTACATTTAGTTTTGTTAAATCCCGAGCCTACGTTATTTTTATGATTATTGATACTTAGTCCTAAATTTCTGCCGCTGTTCGTCCATTTGTTACCATTGCCGTCGCGTCCACTGGTCGTCTTACTGTTTCCACTGGAGTTCCGCACACTGGACTTGGGTTGCTGCGTAGACTTGGTTGATAGTTGACCATTCCGAGTGACCGGTAGTACATCTGATGAAATCCCAGTTATCGAAGAGGCCTTTTGGAGCATGCCTGCTTGCATTCGTGTCACCTCATCTGATCTAGCCATTTCTATGGCTTTTTCGAGAGTTAAGCTTTCATTTTCCAGGAGTCGTTTTTGTAGCCGTTTATCAGATACTCCCAACACAATGCGATCTCTAAGCATTCGATCCGCTTGATCGTTATAGCCGCATGACGTCACAAGTTTTTTGATGTCCATTAGAAACGAGTTAAACGGTTCACCTTCCTTTTGCGTGCGGCTCGAAAATACGAAGCTTTCATACACTTCGTTCTTTTTAGGCTCACAAAATGTTTTAAATGACTGCACTACTTTACTGTACACTGTCCTATCAGTTTCAGGAATGGTGAACGTATTAAATACTTCTATGGCCGCAGGCCCTACCGCATTCAAAAATATCGCAATTTTTACCGCTTCACTTTTTTTCTCAATTTCTATAGCCGTGGCAAATATCTTAAAATTTTGCTCGAAAATCCGCCAATTTTCCGCGAGATTTCCTTCTAGTTTTAGTTCATCAACTTTTCTTAGGTATTCCATCTTGTCTTTCTCAATAATTTTCACTTTTGGCGGTCGACCACGTGTTCTATTAGTTCCTTTTATTTCACTTAGTTTTTGCACGTCTTTTTTAGTTTTGCTTAGTACCATCACTGTTTACGTTAACCGGCTGCGCCATGTCATATTTAGTGAAGCACTTTTTTAATAATTTTAGAAAACAATTTATTTAGCTAGGACTACAAACTTGCACGAGTTCATACTTCGGCTATTGGCTTAACTCTGACTGCACTCTCTTTACCCATGCATTGCCCTTGTGATAACTAACTGTGATATTCTACTTATTTACTATGTACATATATATATATTTACAATATGTCCCTAGAGACACTTAGATTAGAAAAGTCAAACATGATAAGTAAATTCACTAGAATCTCCAAAGAAGCAGACCTCGCTAGGTGCCAAAACTCAACCTCACTATACCTTTATCCCTTTCTATCCGAAGGGGAAAGGGGCTCAGAATACCTGGGCTTCAGGATCCCACTTTGGGCGAAGCGCATAGTTGCACAAATAAGGCTATTGAATAATATTAGCACAAGATTAATAAGCAAAAAGGGGAAACTAAAGTCTAACTCAAATGATTATTGCGATATCTGTTCAAAAATAAATAGCCTAGAACACAAATTAATCGAATGTATATACTATAATGAAATGAGAGAAAAATATCTATATAACGTAATAAAAAGCGATCATAGTTTCTACGAGTCACTAAACAAATTAACAGCTAAAGACGTAATAAAAATAGCGCAATTTGTTAACTACTTAATGTAATGTTAAAAAAAAAAAAAGAACAAAACAAAACAAAAAATATAGAACGCTAGAATTAGAACTTAATATAGAACGCTAGAATTAGAACTTAAGAAAAAGAAAATGTAATATGAATTGGACACATACTCCTTTTGTAAAAATTCTATGTAAAATGAATTATACAAATAAACTACTACTACTACTACTATATTTACAATATAGTAGTAGTAGTAGTAGTAATTTTATTGTTTTTTCTTAAAAAAGAATTTACAATAGAAGTGGCGCAGCACTTTGGTATATATTATTATTAGTAATTGTGATATTTTTAGATATTACATCAATGATAAACAATACAATTCATTTTAATTAATGCATTACTATTAAATGATATACTTAATTTGTTTTTATAAATAGTTAAATCTCATCAACAATTTTTTTTTTTTTTTTTTTTTGAGGTATATTTTCTTAACTTGACATGCTTATCAATTTTGTTGTGTTTAGTTATATACATATTGATTTTCAGTGCATTTCATTATATTTATAATATATCTCCAATTGTGATTTCTACTTATTTAATATATACATATATATATTTCAAATATTACACTAGGAGCGTCCGCCATATTGGATATGGAACGATTTTAACTATACCATAATGCATTGTCATCGGGTTTACATAAGTGTGACAAATTTCAGCCCGATTGCTTCAGTGGAAGTGGGTGAAATATTGATTGCAATATTCCAGGACATAGATACAAGTGAAGTTAAATAAAAGTTCTAGGAGCGTTCGCCATATTGGATTTGAAACGATTCTAACTCTAACATATTGCATTGTCATCGCCTTTACATAAGTGTGCCAAATTTCAGCCCGATTGCTTCAGTGGAAGTGGGTGAAATATTGATTGCAATATTCCAGGACATAGATACAAGTGAAGTTAAATAAAAGTTCTAGGAGCTTCCGCCATATTGGATATGGAACGATTTCAACTATACCATATTGCATTGTCATCGGGTTTACATAAGTGTGCCAAATTTCAGCCTGATTGCTTCAGTGGAAGTGAGTGATATAGACTGATTGCATTATTTCAGGACATAGATACAAGTGAAGTTAAAGAAAAGTTCTAGGAGCGTCCGCCATATTGCATTTGAAACGATATTAACTATACCATATTACATCGTCGTCGGGTTTACATAAGTGTGCCAAATTTCAGCCCGATTGCTTCAGTGGAAGTGGGTGAAATATTGATTGCAGTTTTCCAGGACATAGATACAAGTGAAGTTAAATAAAAGTTGTAGGAGCGTCCGCCATATTGGATTTGGAACGATATTAACTATACCATATTGCATTGTCATCGGGTTTACATAAGTGTGCCAAATTTCAGCCTGATTGCTTCATTGGAAGTGAGTGATATAGACTGATTGCAATATTTCAGGACATAGATACAAGTGAAGTTAAAGAAAAGTTCTAGGAGCGTCCTCCATATTGGATTTGGAACGATATTAACTATACCATATTGCATTGTTATTGTGTTTACATAAGTGTGCCAAATTTCAGCCTAATTGCTTCAGTGGAAGTGGGTGAAATATTGATTGCAATATTCCAGGACATAGATACAAGTGAAGTTAAATAAAACATCTAGGAACGTCCGCCATATTGGATTTGGACCCATATTAATTATACCATATTGCATTGTGATCGGGTTTACATAAGTGTGCCATATTTCATCCCGATTGCTTCAGTGGAAGTGGGTGAAATATTGATTGCAGAGTTCCAGGACATAGATACAAGTTAAGTTAAATAAAAGTTCTAGCAGCGTCCGCCATATTGGATTTGGACCCATATTAACTATACCATATTGCATTGTCATCGGGTTTACATAAGTGTGCCAAATTTCAGCCCGATTGCTTCAGTGGAAGTGTGTGAAATATTGATTGCAATGTTCCACGACATAGATGCAAGTGAAGTTAAATAAAAGTTCTAGGAGCGTCCGCCATATTGGATTTGGAACGATATTAACTATACCATATTGCATTCTCATCGGGTTTACATAAGTGTGCCAAATTTCAGCCTGATTGCTTCAGTGGAAGTGAGTGATATAGACTGATTGCAATATTTCAGGACATAGATACAAGTGAAGTTAAAGAAAAGTTCTAGGAGCGTCCGCCATATTGGATTTGGAACGATATTAACTATACCATATTGCATTGTCATCGTGTTTTCATAAGTGTGTCAAATTTCAGCCCTATTGCTTCAGTGGAAGTGGGTGAGATATTGATTGCAATGTTTCAGGACATAGATGCAAGCGAAGTTCAATAAAAGTTCTAGGGGCGTTCGCCATATTGGATTTGGACCCATGTTAATTATACCATATTGCGTTGTCATTGGGTTTACATAAGGGTGCCAAATTTCAGCCCGATTGCTTCAGTGGAAGTGGGTGAAATATTGATTGCAATATTCCAGGACATAGATACAAGTGAAGTTAAATAAAACATCTAGGAGCGTCCGCCATATTGGATTTGGACCCATATTAATTATACCATATTGCATTGTGATCGGGTTTACATAAGTGTGCCAAATTTCAACCCAATTGCTTCAGTGGAAGTGGGTGAAATATTGATTGCAGAGTTCCAGGACATAGATACAAGTGAAGTTAAGTAAAAGTTCTAGGAGCGTTCGTCATATTGGATTTGGACCTATATTAACTATACCATATTGCATTGTCATCGGGTTTACATAAGTGTGCCCGATTGCTTCAGTGGAAGTGGGTGAAATATTGATTGCAATGTTCCAGGACATAGATGCAAGTTCAATTTCAATTTCAATTTATTTCCAGTAAAATTTACAAATTATAATGCTTACATATTATATAAGAAAATCATCGCAAACCACAGAGGGACAGGACCCTGTACGTGGACTGGTTACAATTACTTATAACTAACTTACAAGCTAAATTTACATTTACAATATAAAAATATATAATTGTGCCATTTTATCTCTACAATGTCATAGCTAATTATTTTTTATTCAGGCTAGCAATTTTCTTTTTAGAGTTTTTTTATTTAATGATAATGCTTTCAATTCAGGTGGCAATAAATTGTACATTATATATAGCTCTAATATAGCTATTTTTATCACTGACTCTTTTCATGTTTCTCGGGATTATAATCAATTTTTTACGAGTAATACTGGTTGAATTTAAAGAGGATTGCTCGAGCTTGTCATAATGGAAAACTAATGACTCCAAGGAAAATAATTAGTCAATATTTGCTGGATGTGTTTCATGGTCAAATGTGTTTTTGCTGATTATTTTTAGAATTTTAGTTTGGATTGCTTGTAAAGGCATAATAGAACTTTTGTATGCACCCCCCCTCCCCCATGCTAATATTCCATAACTAATAACATTTTGGAAAAAGGCATAGTAAATAAGTCTGTGTCTCTATATTCATGATTTGCTGGAGTTTATAAAAAACAAATATTAAATATTTGGTTTTTTTTACTAGATATTCAATATGCCTATCCCACTTTGTATTATAGTCGAAAATAACACCTAAATATCTACAAAACTCCACTCTTTTTAATGATTCATTATTAATTTTAATATTAATTTCGTTTGGTACGCTGTCACAATAATTACCGAAGGTCATGTAGACAGATTTGTTTATATTCAGTGTTAATTTGTTAAAAACCATATTTAATATGTTATTCATGTTATTTTGAGCGTCGACCCAAGTAATACCAGATGATATAATAGCTGTATCATCCACAAATGATAGTATTTCACCTGAATCTTGCAATAAATCATTTACATATATTAAGAATAAGAGTGGTCCAAGGACTGTCCCCTGAGGAACACCAGTGGTAACCTTCTTATAACTACTGTAGGAAACACCAATTTTGACTCTTTGGGTTCTATGTTCCAAATAACTTGTTAGCAATTCATGTGGTTTGCCTCTTATACCTATACAATCTAATTTTTTTAATAGTATTTCATGGTCTACACAATCAAAAGCCTTAGCTAAATCCAAAAAAGTTATAATTACGGGATTACTTCTGTCCAATTTATTATATAGTAAATCAGATATATAATCCAAGGCATCTTTTGTTCCAAGATTTTGCATAAATCCATATTGTTTGTTAGAGATAATATTACATTTTTTTAGGAAGTCCATGAGTCTATAGTGAATAATTTTTTCGAATATTTTAGCAATGTTTGAAATTAAAGAAATATGTAGGTCTGTAATTAGCTGCAGTAAATTTATTAGCTGATTTGTGAATAGGGAGGATGTCAGCAGTTTTTAATGCATCTGGCCAGATAGATTGCACAATGCTAAGGTTGATAATATACTCTAGAGGTTTAGCAATATAATCAGCGATAGTTTTTAATACTTTTGTATTTATATTATCTACTCCTCCTTTTTTCAGTTTTAAATTTTTCAATATTACTAATATTTCAATATAATCAGTAGGTTCTAGAAAGAAGGATCTTGGATTTAGCTTAGGCATATTTAAACTATAGTTTTTAGGAGGTTTTAATTTTTTACTTAATTTTTCCCCTACGGTGGAGTAATATTGATTCATAAATTCAGCAATCTGTGGTTCACCAACTATTTTTTGATCATTTTCATTAATTAAATAAGCAATCGAGGTAGTTTTCGTCCTTTTTTTCTTAGCAACTTTACAATTAATATAATCCCAGAGTTTTCTTCGGTCATGCATTCTGGATTCGATTTTTCTTTTTTCATAAAATTCTTTAGCTTTGGCAATAACTCTGTCAAGTACTTTTGTGTAATTTTTGTACTTATTTTTTAGTAAAATATTGCTGGGAAGCTTTTTCCAATCTTTGTATAGTCTTTGTTTTTTTTGCAACATTGTACTAATTAGTTATCCAATCTTTCCTATGTTTTAATTTTTTGCTAATACAAGTTTTTGTTGCACTCTGAATACAATGAGTAATATTTTCAATTAATATTTCTGTGGCCTTGTTAGGATCTTTTATCTCATATATTGCATTCTAATTCACAGTACTTGCAATAGAAGGGAGATTACGATAATCAATGTAACAGCTATTACTGTTGTTTCCAATTCTCTGTAAGCACATCTTAAACTTAACAATAAGAGTATAATGATCAGCAATAGAGTCGAAAACAGTAAAAGCTGCTACATCTATAGTTGATGTTTTTATAAGTACATTGTCGATACACGTACCTCCAGAGTTATTTGGTCTAGTAATATTTTGAAACGATGGCAAATACCCATATTCTATATAACTGTTAATATATTCCTGAGTAAATAAATCAGATTTCAATAGATCAATATTAAAATCACCTATAATGAAGTGATCTTTATATGATCTACATTTTTGTAAAAATTGTTTAATGCAATGGCTAAATTCAAATTTATTAAGTGCATGAGACCTATATAATGAAGAGAAAACAACATTTTCCCCATTGCTTAGCATGAAAGTAGAGTTGATAATCTTTAATTTTCCTATTTCAATTATTTCTGTTTCTTCATTTAACCTCTCGTCTATATATACAATAACCCCATCCGACCTATTCAGAACACTATCATTGGAATACATTTTATAGCCCGATAAATCATAAAAATTGTTGTGAACTACATTCCATACCTCAGTACAACATATGTATAAAGGTTTTGATATTAATCGCTCAACAAATATTTCAAGACTAGAAAAATTTGCTTTAATACTTCTTATGTTTAAGTATAATATAAATTCAGATTGTTTATTTAGGCACTTATTAAGCGATTCAATATCTTCACATAATTTTTCAGGACTTATTATTTCATTTTGTATATTATTTAGAAATTCAAAAAATTGCGCCAATGTGTTATGAACTAATGTTAGTTTTTTTGTTTTACTTAATCTTGAAATCAGCTGATCCGCTCGGGCCACAGTCCTTGGGTGATAGTGGAAAGTAGGGATAATCATACTTCCTGATGTGTAGCTTTAAAGCTGCCTTATAAGATGCACAGCAAGTTTTATCATTAGCAGAGTGATTTGTGTTTCTGTTTCCATTGTACTTCTCATTATATCTCAAGCAATTAATATGTACATTTAGGATCTTTTTCACTTTGACAGCTCTTGCTGAGATGGTTGCCAGCGCAGAATCGACAATATATATGAGTGCATTTCCATCCTTTGGAATTTTCAGCTCTGTGCCCATAGGCTGAACAACTGTTACACATGCTTAGATTAAAATCATTAAATACAGTACAACTGATAGGTCCAACATAGAGTTTTTCACTACTCATTATTTTAGCATATGTATAAGCATTCACTTCCAATATTATAGTACAACGAGAACTATTGTTATTACTTTTATTTTTAGCTTTGATTTGTTTTTTATTGCTGTTATTAAAATACTTATATACAATCTCCACACTATCATTTTCATCTATTAGATTATTTCTTGGAGTATTTCACTATTGTCTAATTCACCAAAATCAGCATCAATGTTTACAACTTTTAACCTCGGCTTGCACTTTTTTTCTATCTCAACTATAACTTGAGTAGCGTCTAACACTTGAAGAAATTCAATAGTTTTAGAGATATCATTTGATTTGTTGCACTTAATTATGATTTTATCCTTTAATTTTAATGTTTTGTTGTATTGCATTTTAGTTTTGTTTGTTAATATTTTTTTAGTTTCGTTGTAAATATCATCAACATTCACACCTTCGTTACACTTGACGACAATAGAAGGCAGAGATTCAGAATTGTCAACGGTCTTTGTCTGATTCATTGTAACTTGGGAATATGATATAACATCGTTGTTTGTTTTGGCTTGAGTGTCTAATTTCTTTTTCAGTAAATCAATATTAATATTCAACAGTTTTATATGCTCTTTTAATAACTCATTTTTGTCCACAATTTCTTTAATCATAATATCTTTATCTTTGATTTTGTCACGAAGTAGAGATTAAGATGATTCATCACAAGTCACGTTTGAGCTGTTATCACAGTTGCCGATATCATTTTCTATTTTCGAAGATTCAATTTCTTGTTTTAATCGAACGTTTTCACTTAGCAGTTCATCAATACGGTCTTTTAACTTTTGATTATCGCTTTTAAGATTAGCTAAAAGAGCTCGGTTTTGTATAGAGATTGAGGTTATGTCGATGTTATTGTGTTCGTCACAAACTACAAGCGAGCCGGTTAAATATTTGACATTTTTATTACTTTTTCTGTTAAAGTCACTTTTATGGAACACATTATCACAAAATATACAAATAACTATTTTTGAAACTTCATTACTATGACATTTTAATTGCACGTCAGGCAGGATCGCGTCCGCCGGCAGCGGCATGTCTTCTTCTTCTGTGAAGTGAAGTTAAATAAAAGTTCTAGGAGCGTTCGCCATATTGGATTTGGAACGATATTAACTATACCATATTGCATTGTCATCGGGTTTACATAAGTGTGCCAAATTTCAGCCCGATTGCTTCAGTGGAAGTGTGTGAAATATTGATTGCAATGTTCCACGACATAGATGCAAGTGAAGTTAAATAAAAGTTCTAGGAGCGTCCGCCATATTGGATTTGGAACGATATTAACTATACCATATTGCATTGTCATCGTGTTTTCATAACTGTGTCAAATTTCAGCCCTATTGCTTCAGTGGAAGTGGGTGAGATATTGATTGCAATGTTTCAGGACATAGATGCAAGCGAAGTTCAATAAAAGTTCTAGGAGCGTCCGCCATATTGCATTTGAAACGATATTAACTATACCATATTGCATTGTCGTCGGGTCTACATAAGTGTGCCAAATTTCAGCCCGATTGCTTCAGTGGAAGTGGATGAAATATTGATTGCAATATTCCAGAACATAGATACAAGTGAAGTTAAGTAAAAGTTCTAGGAGCGTCCGCCATATTGCATTTGGAACGATATTAACTATACCATATTGCATTGTCGTCGGGTTTACATAAGTGTGCCAAATTTCAGCCCGATTGCTTCAGTGGAAGTGGGTGAAATATTGATTGCAATATTCCACGACATAGATGCAAGTGAAGTTAAATAAATGATTTGACCAAGCGTTAAAGCATGATTAAGCATAAAACAAACACACATATTGGGTCGCCCATTTTGAATTTCCAAATTCTGATGGTAGATTCGAAATTAGTAGCCTCGAGATACCCATAGTACTAATTTTCAATTGAATTCGTTGAAGTCCAAAAATTGTTGGTCGCGATATTGGATCCGCCATCTTGAATTTTCAAATTTCGAGCATAGACTCGCAATGAGGACCTACAAAAACCCCCAAATACCAATTTTCACGGCAATCCCTTGAAATTTACAACTTTTGGTCGCCATCTTGGTTCCGCCATTTTGAAACCCATTAATAAAAAGTAGCCTGTATGTTAAGTCGAGATATGTAGTACCCTCATTAAAAAAATTACAATGATCGAACCAAGTGTTAAGGCGCGAATAAGCAACAAACATATAAGGTCCGCCGTTTCGAATTTCCAAATTTTGATAGCAGAATCAAAATTAGTGGCCTCAAAATAACCATAATACTAATTTTCAATTAAATTCGTCGAAGTTCGAAAACTTTTGGTCGCCATATCGGATCCGCCATCTTGAATTTCTAAATTTCAATCGTAGATTCGCAATCAGGACCTCCAAAAATCCCCAGATACCAATTTTCACGGCAATCCCTTGAAATTTACCATCTTTGGCCGCCATCTTGGTTTCGCCATTTTTAAACCCGTGAATAAAAGTTAGCCTGTTTGTTAAGTCGGGATATGTAGTGTCTTCACTCAGAAAATGAAAATAATCGGACCCAGCGTTTAGGCGTGATTGAGCAATATATATTGGGTCCGCCATTTTGAATTTTCAAATTTTGATAGTAGATTCAAAATAAGTGGCCTCAAAATACCCGTAATACTAATTTTGAATTGAATTCTTTGAAGTTCGAAAATTTTTGGACGCCCTAATGGATCTGCCATTTTGAATTTCCAAATTTCGAGCGTAGATTCGCAATCAGGACCTCCAAAAAACCCCAAATACCAATTTTCATGGTAATCCTTGGAAATTTACAATTTTTGGCCGCCATCTTGGGTCCGCCATTTTGAAATCCTTGAATAAGAAGTAGCCTATGTGTTAAGTCGGGATATGCAGTGCGTTCACTCAAGAAATGAAAATGTTTCGATCAAGTGTTAAGACGTGGTTAAGGAACAAACATATAGGGTCCGCCATTTTGAATTTCGAAATTTTGATAGTAGATTCGAAATTAGTGGTCTAAAAGTACCCATAGTACTAATTTTCAATTGAATTCGTTGAAGTTCGAAAAATTTTGGTCGCCATATTGTATCCGCCATTTTGAATTTCCAAATTTTGAGCGTAGATTCGCAATCAGGGCCTCCAAAAACCCCCAAATACCAATTTTCATGGCAATCCCTTGAAATTTACAATTTTTGGCCGCCATCGTGGGTCCGCCATTTTGAAGCTCATGAATAAAAAGTAGCCTATATGTATAGTAAAGAGGTAACATTTAGTCTCCTTGCTTAAGGTAGTAGTCTGGTATCTCGCACCATTTTTCACACTTTTTTTCAGGAAGGTTTTTTTGTGGGAATTTTTATTTTCGAAACTAAAATTGTTAAATTTTATTGAAAAATAACAAAATGGCGGACTTGGAAAAAAAGTCAAGTTTTTGAAGCACAAAAGGGGTTGTAAAATGGAAAGTTAGGGGTGAAAAAAATGTATTCTAGTTCCGACGAGAATGACATATCTATAGATTAATAATCAACTTAAATGTTTTATTTCATGTGTCCTCAAGAGCCAAAATCGTCGGGGCACCTTTTTTTGTAAGCGCCTACTTCCATTAATTATAACAATAATAAGAAAATGTTAAGTTGATTAAAAATATTTTTTTTTCAGATCCTTTAGATGTAAATAATAACATATTAAAAAATCAAAACGATTCATTTTTATTTTCCCAAAAAAAAACGTTCCTGAAAAAAAGTGTGAAAAACGGTGCGAGATACCAGACCACTACCTTAAGAGCGTTATAACGAAGTTTTACCGTAATTTATTTATTTTTACAAATGGTTGGACTTATAGAGATTTAATTTGTTGCAGATTTTTTTGAATTTGTACTAAGTTATTGATTAGTACAAAATGTCTGAACAGGTTGATCCTGTAAAAAAAAACCATCAGGGTCAAAATATAGAAAACGGAAAGCCGAAAAAGAAAAGGAATTTCAAAAAACAAAAAAATTTATGAATATAGATATGTTCAGGGCTTCACAACTGAAAGAAAAGAAAGAAAAACACCGAAAATATACAAAACAATAATATGGAAACTTATCACCTGAAATCCAACGTAGTTTCCACCAGGACTCGAATAAATACAACGTAGGATTTGTATGAAGTATTAAAGGCTGAAATAAGAAAAAATGAAATGAATTTATACTAGTAAATTAAGAAAAATGAAGTACATAGAAGCAATAGCAAATACGATACACAGTACATAAGTTTCACCAAACATACCCCAATTTGTACACATAATGAATTGAAAATATAATTGGGAGTATGTACTTACCTGTTACTTGCATTTTGAGCGTTAAAACGGCCAGCATAAACATACAGGCGGCACAGGTGAGCCGACTCTCGCCAACTTCCCGGCGACCTGAAAGGGCACGAAATTCCATAAACTAATACGACACAAATGTGCAAGACCACTTAAATACAAAAAGGACACTCGCACGGGATAAATAAACCACTATTATTTACTAAAATCGCAACAAAACACGAAATTCCCGATGACAGTTAACTGTCACATGCGGCAATCGAATAAGACTCACCACAGCTCAAACTTCATGTTCTGCTGACAAAAGATACATGAAATCGAGGTGAAAATTCACGGCGGATCTGATGCTGGTGAGGGAACTAATGAAAGATGTGGTCAGAAAGAAATATTTGAATATTTAAATTTTCCCATATGCCATGTAAGAGGGAAAGAGAAGGTGGTGTGAACGAGAGAAAAAATAGTTAAGTTCCACACTCGGATTTCATATAAATTTGGAGAGAATTTTAGCCGCAGCCATGTTTTGGCGAAAATATGTTTTTAATGATTTAAAGGCAAGGAACGGATAATAAATTAAGATTTAAAACTAATAAATTTGGAGTTTATTAAGGAAATGAAATTTGAGCAGGATAACTGAAAGGGAGAAACTTTTCATTCATCATTTTTAAAAAATGTACATTCCACACCACTGAACTGACTTTGAGAATGGAAACGAAAGTATAAAAGGACCGCATTTCCCTTCATCGCTCTCACTTGGTCGGCAGTCTTCAATCAACATAGTGGTAGCAGAAATTTAACAGAAATTGTCATAGAACTGCTAAATGCCAAATGGTCAGTGCTCTTCTACATGCAATTTCTACTTAAATTTATTTTCAGGATCATCATACAATTTCAAGAATTTGTTTTTAAAATAGAATTTTGCAACGTAGAATTAATTAGTTGTGAAACTTTGTGAAACTTTGTGAATAGCTTTGTGATTAACTTTCAATTTGTTTAATGTTTGATTATCCAAAAAAAATGTTGAATTTTTTGTAAAGATCTGTGTAAATATTTTTCCTGCATTATAAAAATCAACTTTGAACTAAAGTGCACAGTTATTATTATTTACCGCTACATCCGCCACAGATAAATATATTACAACAAAAAATCAAGACCTGAACGTGGCATCTACATCTGGAATACAAACGGGTGTATCGGTAGCGGAGCCTCTGTCTCACAAGTCAGATCAGGTAGCTGTTGAAGAGATTGTGGACAAAGTTTCCCGAAGTGATGAGACAGGTTGTGCTACAATTACAGATGTTGCTCAGGATGACGCCATTGGTGATGTACAACAAGTACAAGTTCTAGATGACGTTAGTACTGTTGTCATGAATATATTGGATCCAGCCACTTTGCCACTCACTCGGAATAGCAAAACTATTGATCATATAATAGCTACTGGCCCAGTGCAAACTCACGTTGATAATTATCCAAAGAATGACACAGGGCGACATTTCTCTAATTCCCATTTCATAAAAAAACTTGCAAACAATGAAACAATTCAACGTCGCTGGTTAATATACTCCGTTTCTGAAGATCGCGTTTATTGTTTTTGTTGCCGGCTATTTGATAGTAGCTCGACGTCAAGTTTAGTATCTGAAGGATATAACTGCAGTATAGGTTAAGTACTGATGTAGGAGTAGGTGGGTGGTTACCCACATGTGGCATCAGGCGGCAGTCGTGTATCAGCATTGTAACAGAGAAGTGGGAGCCTAATAAATTACATGAGTGAAGACCTGTGGAAGTTTCAATATACTACATGGCGCAGCCGGTTTAATTAAAATCCGTAATACGAGGACACGAGTAACAAAAGTGCGAGTCGAGTGGCACTAATTTGAGAGTGAGCTTTAGTTAATAGTGAAAGCAAAAGTATCCAAATTGGACATTTCTAGAAAGCCACGAGGAAGACCGCCAAAGAATACGGTATATATCGCAAAGCACGTGCCAATGGACTACATAAAGAAGGTAGATAAATTAGACCTTGCGGGATCGAATCTCGCAGAAAGCTGGCGGAAATTTTGGCAAAATTATCAAATTTTCGCCACTGCGGCAGAAGTGGATAAAAAAGCGGAACAAGTGAGGATAGCTATTTTCCTCAACTCAATAGGACCAGAGGCAGTGGAAATTTATAATTCGTTCAACCTAACGGAAGAACAAAAAACAAAGTACGACGAAGTAATTAAGTCGTTCAAGGACTTTTGCAAGCCGAAGCAAAACGAGGTATACGAAAGCTTCGTATTCTATAATCGCTGCCAAGCTCCCGGGGAACCGTTTGATAGCTTCACAATGGATTTGAAAAAGCTAGTCAGAACCTGTGGATTTGGAGAGCAGGAAACCCGCATGATACGCGACAGGATCGTCCTAGGAACAGCAGATAAGCGGCTTCAAAAAAGACTATTGGAGACTGAGAAACTGGACTAGGATAAGGCAATGGAAATGGCGAGGATAGCAGAAGCGACCAACAACCAGGCAGAGCACCTTCAGATGAAACCACCAGCAACGGGATCATTAAATGCAGTGACCAGCGTTCCTAAATCTAAGTATTCTAAGAAAAATAATAATGATAGTTTTCATAATCCTAGGGCTACCACTAATAGAAATCCACAAGCATCTAACGCTAAAACAAATAACAACAAAAAGTGGATAAATTGCAAGTTTTGTCTTCAAAAACACGAGTTCAAGAAGTGTGCAGCGTTTGGTCAAACGTGCAAAAAATGTGGTCGTAAAAACCACTTTGCAGTAGCATGTAAAACACAGACAAAAAAGGTAAATGAAATCTCTAATTATGATGATACTAACAGTCAACTATACATCGATACGATTAACGAAGTAACCCCGAAACGAGAACAGTCCTGGTATGAGATGGTTAAAATAAAAAACAAGTTAATAAAATTCAAGCTTGATACGGGGGCGGATGCCAATGTTTTGCCATGGAGCTTCGTGCAAAATATAGGTTCTGTAAACTTAACGCATTCGAAAACTAAATTACAAACGTACTCAGGGTCGGTATTAGAGACATTAGGAACATTAAAGCTAACTTGTACGCTTCGAAATGTTATACAGAACATTGAGTTTGTGGTCACAAAAGAAGGTTCGGTACCAATATTGTGTTTGGACGCATGTGTGCGATTTGGGTTAATCAAACGTGTTGATAACATATCTGGGATTAAAAATGCAATAATTGAGAGAAATATTGATTTATTTGAAGGTACCGGGCGGTTTGTTCAAAATTTTAATATAGTTGTGAAAGAAGACGTGGTCCCAATAGCTAAACCTGCAAGACGCATTCCCTTTGGTATTAAGGATGCGGTAAAGAAAGAAATTAATAGATTAGAGCAATTAGGAATTATTGAGAAAAATGAAGATCCTTCGGGATTGATATCGAACATAGTAATCGTTGAGAAACCCAATAAAAAAATTAGGTTATGTTTAGATCCTCGGGAGTTGAATTTAGCAATTAAACCAGTCAATTATCCAATACCAACCTTTGAGGAATTAACTTCAAAACTAGCGGGGAAATCAGTATTCACTGTGCTGGACCTTAAAGATGGATATTGGCAGATAGAACTGAATAAACAATCCAGTCAACGTTGCACGTTTAGTACACCTTTTGGGTGTTACATGTTTAAACGATTACCCTTTGGTATCCGGACAGCACCCGAAATTTTCCAAATGCTAAACGAAAAAAATTTCAGTAAAATTCCAGGGGTGATCGTGTACTTAGACGATATACTAATTGCTACAAGTAACGAAAAGGAGCATGATGAAATTCTTGATGCGGTATTTAAGAAGGCTCGGGATATTAATTTAAAGTTTAATAAGGATAAGCTCCAATACAAAGTTCCGGAAGTAAAATTTTTAGGACATATAATTTCAAAAAAAGGCATCTTATGCGACCCCCAAAGGATAAAAGCAATTAGTGAAATTAACCCTCCAAAAGATAAAAATAAGCTTCAGAAAATGTTCGGTATGATTAATTATATGAGAAGCTTCCTCCCTAACCTAGCTCACATTTCTCAACCCCTTAGGGAACTGTTAAAGAAAAACGTTATGTTCAAATGGGAAAGTACACATTCTAAAACTCTAGAAGACATAAAAAAATTAATAATTAATTCGCCGGTATTGAGCGTTTTTGACTTCAATAAAAGCATCACGGTCCAAGCGGATGCTTCGAAGTTCGGTTTAGGAGCCTGTATGCTCCAAGATGGAAAACCAATTTACTTCGCTTCTAGAAGCCTTTCGGACGCAGAAATTAGATATTCGCAAATTGAGAAAGAGTTGATGGCTATTGTTTTCGCATGTCATAAGTTCCACAATTTTGTGTATGTAAAACCCTTTAAAGTGATCACGGATCACAAACCACTACTAGGGGTATTCAAGAAAGAGATATGGAAAGTGCCTAATGCGCGCCTCCAAAGAATGTTAGTAAGGTTAATTAGATATGATATTCAAGTAGACTATTGTCCGGGCAAGTTAATGTGCATTGCAGATGTACTCTCGCGATTTCCTGGTGCTGACTGTTCAAATCCTGAAATAGAAGACTTGAACGAAGTCGTCCACACCATAAATGTGAGTAATGAGAAAAAGACCAAATTTGCAGTAGAAACTGAAAAGGATAAAGAACTTAAAGAGCTAAAAACAACTCTCTTAGAGGGGTGGCCTGTGTGCAAAGATAGGCTAAAGGCGGAAATAAAGATCTATTGGAAACTAAAAAACGATCTAACTTTAGAAGATGGAATCATATTTTTAAATAATCGAATTATTGTTCCATTGTCGTTAAGACAGGAAATGCTCGGGTTGCTACATAAATCACATCAGGGTATAGAGAAAACGAAGGCGCGTGCAAGGGAATTGGTTTATTGGCCAGGCATAGATCAAGCCATTGAAAATATGATTGCTACCTGTGAAACATGCCAAAAATATAGGAGTCAAAACGTTAAAGAACCGTACATCTCACATGAGGTTCCAAACATACCTTTCAACAAAATAGGAATGGATGTTTTCGAAATCTCAAATAAAAGTTATTTAGTAGTTAACGATTATTTTTCCAAATACCTTGAAATTTGCCCACTAAAAAATAAAACAGCTCCGGTAATTATAAATAAATTAAAACTCCTTTTTGCAACCCACGGAATCCCCAAAACAATTGTCGCAGATAATGTACCTTTCGGATCGTATTCCTTTAAAAACTTTGGATTGACCTATAATATCGAGATAATTACAACTAGCCCTTATTACCCACAGAGTAACGGATTAGCTGAAAAGTCGGTCCACATCGCAAAAAGAATAATAGAAAAGATTAAAGCGTCGGGAGAAGAATTGTGGTTGTCCTTGCTAGAATATCGCAACACACCACTCAAGTATATTAGGAAGTCACCTGCTGAATTGCTCATGGGCCGAAAGCAGAGAACGCTTCTTCCAATTAAAGATAATTTGCTAAAACACAGAGAAAATCTAAACCAAGCTTATACACATAAAAACAGATCATATTATAACAGGTCCGCGAGAAAAAGAAAAGGGTTAGAAGAGGGGCAACAAGTATGGGTAAAAGAGAAAAAACATTGGGAAAAAGGTACGATCGTGGCAAAACATTGCACCCCGCGCTCGTATTGGGTAAAGAGAGAGGATGACTCAGTAGTAAGACGAAATTCTCGATTCCTAAGAGAGAAACACTAATATGAGAAAGGCGTACGCTGAACTTCTGGAACTCGTAATAAAACAAAAATAAATGAAAACCAAAAATAATAAATTGAATTTGAATTTGAATGCTAAAATTAAGGCGATATAGGAAAAAGGTTATTTGTTAACGCGAATTGAGTATCGG
Source organism: Eutolmus rufibarbis (assembly GCA_963920795.1). Lineage (NCBI taxonomy): Eukaryota > Metazoa > Arthropoda > Insecta > Diptera > Asilidae > Eutolmus > Eutolmus rufibarbis. Next base: position 402,714 of record OY987209.1, on the reverse strand, counting down.
CTTGAAATATTAGATATTTTATACCTAGATCGATTACAAAATATGAATGAAAATAAGTGGAATGCTACACAAACGATCAATCAATAATTTTCTTGTTAAACAAAAATGTATCAGCAGTTTATACAAATTTTTAGGTGTCAAAAACAAAATTATTTTTATTTGTGAAAACATTGTGAAAAAAAAAAAAATATGAATTACGAGCTTTTAGTTCTTAGTATTTAGTTAGTTCTTATTATTTAAGTAGACTGCTATGCTTATACTAACTTAAACCCGTAAAAGGGGAAGATGCAGTATAGGTTAAGTACTGATGTAGGAGTAGGTGGGTGGTTACCCACATGTGGCATCAGGCGGCAGTCGTGTATCAGCATTGTAACAGAGAAGTGGGAGCCTAATAAATTACATGAGTGAAGACCTGTGGAAGTTTCAATATACTACAATAACAACTGGAAACACTTGTCTGAAATTTTAAAAATTCATGAGAATAGCACTTCTCATAAAAAGTTTTACCTTTCATGGATTGATGCTGAATTACGATTAAAAACAGGAAAAACAATAGATTGCCAAGAACAACATTTGATTAGAAAGGAAACTACAAGATGGAATAATGTTTTGTCTAGATTGATGCATATTACCCTTTATTTAGCTGAAAACAATATGGCGTTCAGAGGTACTTCAGACAAGCTATATACGCCACATAACGGGAAGTTCTTGGGCTTAGTACAACTACTAGCCAAATTTGATCCAGTTATGCAGGAGCACTTGCAATTAGCTATGAAGGGTGATGTTTCAGACCACTACTGCGGAAAAGACATTCAAAATGAATTGATAGAGCTGATGGGTGAAAAAGTGGTCAGAAATCATATCACGCGCAAAGAAATCAAAATATTATTCTGTTATAGCTGACTGCACCCCGGACATTAGTCATGTAGAACGACTTTCACTGACAATACGATTTGTTGACTTATCATCAGGTGACGATAAAATATTAATAAAAGAGCATTTCATAGAATTTATACCTGTCAATGAGTCGACTGGTGAAAAATTGACTGAAGTTATTATTAATGTTTTAAATAAACGCGGACTGGAATTGAATAATTGTAGGGGTCAGGGTTATGACAACGGGGCGAATATGAAAGGACAAAATATTGGGGTTCAAAGGAAAATTCTGAAATCCCTTAGCTATTTATGTACCGTGTGGCTGTCATAGCTACAATCTTGTACTATGCGATGCTGCTAAGTCGTCCGTAAAATCAGTCACTTTGTTCGGGGTACTTCAGAGGTTGTTCACATTGTTTTCAGCTTCTGTTCATCGATGGAAACTTCTAACCGATCACTTGGGATTATATACTATAAAAAAGCTCAGTGACACTCGTTGGGAAGCAAGATTAAGCAGTGTTAAAGCAGTCCGTTATCAAATTAGTGCCATTCATGACGCTTTAATTACTTTGGCTATTGAAACTCAGAAACTGATATTCAAGTCTCTCAAGAGGCTACTACTCTAGCCGAACAGTTAAAAGATTTCAGCTTCTTAGTTTCATTGGTTGTTTGGTATGATATACTTTTTCAAATAAATGTCGTCAGTAAATCTCTACAATCAATAGACATGGATCTCGGTAAATATAGAAATACAGGCTTCAAAAGCGCCATTTTAACTGCGAAAGAGTTGGCTGAAGAACTAGAAATTGAACCTGTGTTTAGAGCGACAACAAGAATTCGACGTGTTAAACGCCAAGCTGGTAAAACTGCTCTCGATGAGCCTATAACTTCTCCAGAAAAGAAATTTGAAGTTGAATTTTTCAACTGTCTTTTGGACACTACCATAAATTCACTCAATGAAAGATTTGAACAGTTAAATGAATACTCGGAATCTTGGTCTGTTTTGTACAATATAAAAAAGATTCCGGAAAAACCAGAACTTCTCAAACTCTGTAGTGATCTCCAATTGAAATTAAATGTAGACTCTAAATCAGATATAGATGGTTGTATGTTGTGCGATGAACTCATAAGTCTAAAATCTTTTTTGCCTGATCAGAATGTGGTTACTCCTGTCTTTATTTTAAATTTTATCAAAGATCGCAACTTACAAGAGCTGTATCCAAATGTATGGATAGCATTTGGAAATTGATCACTATACCTGTAACTGTGGCTACTGGGGAAAATAGTTTTTCTAAGCTTAAGCTGATAAAAACCTATCTGCGATCGACAATATCTGAATCTAGATAGAACTTAGCAACTTTGTCAATCGAAAATGAAATTGCTGAAAACATAGACTTTGATGTCTTAATAAAAGAGTTTGCCGATAGAAACGCTAGAAAAGTCAAATTTTATTAGTTTTTTTAACAAATGGTTATTTCATTATATCCCTTGCCTTTTTTTCGCACGGGTTTCAAAGGCAGATAGGGGGCGCCGTAGAAATCTCGCCCAGGGCGCTGGTAGTGCTAAAACCGGCACTGACTGTAGGAGCTTTTCTCCAGAAACCTGTCTGGATATGGCGAGATCTGCGACTCTCTGCAAGAATTCTGAGGCACACTGAGTCTTATGGTCACCAGAAAATGAGATCTTCCATTTACACAACTGAGGAATAGACATTGTGTCTTTTCGAATCCCTGGAAGGTTTTGTGGTACAAGGATAGAGGTATATTCCTTCCTAACCGGGCTTACATCGAAATTGTCAAAGGGATTCGATGAAGCCTTCGGGGTATTGGGATTTTCTTGGATAACCTCTCTTCGCGTAGTATTGACAATATTGCACTCGGCCTTGTGGGTGCTCGACTTGGTTGGTAGGTAAACTCACTGTACCATTTTTAACTAATGAATTATTTTTCCAAATACTTTTTCGTTTGCTTTCTACCCTTTGTTTTAGGCTTACAGCTAACGTTAGTGTATTATATTTAATCGAAGGTGCTCAACTTTAGACTGTGTATTTCGGTAGTTCTTACATGACTGGCTTACTGACTAAACTTACAGCTAAGCGATATCTACTTACAGCTAACCGAAGTGTACATTTGTGGTAGTGAGTTACACTATCCTACATCTTCCTTCTTTCAAACTTTTAGTGGAAAACCCATTTCATTTAATTTCATTTTTTTTTTTTTTTAATTTTAGTTATTGCCAAAATGAATTGTATATTTGTTCAAGAATATTAATTCAGTTTAACTTACTCTTTTAAAATTCAAACTTATTACACTTTCAAATTTGTTTCAAATTTTAATTCCTTTTTCTTAACCACAATATGTTTCGCCGAAGGACTATTCCGTTCTCAATTTAAACTAGAAACGACCTTGGTGCTGAATGTTTTGATAGAAGTTTTCTTTAATCCAAATTTTCCCTTCTTTCAACCAAATTTTATCACCAGCTTTAAAATCATTTCCTAACCGTGTATGTAAGTCACAATATTCTTTATTTCTCATATTAACATAATTCTGCCTTTTTTTTGCTTCACATCTACTTACTTTCCCCTTAAATAATTCTTCTTTTGTTGGAATTAGTGTTCTAGTTTTTCTTCCCGTTAACATTTCGGCCGGACTCAAATTTGTGCTTTTTAAGGGTGTGTTTCTATATTCTAGTAAAGAGAGCCATAACTCTTGATGACTTTCTTTCGATTTCCGTATGAGATCCTTAGCAATATGGACATACCTCTCTGCAAGACCATTAGAGCGAGGATAGTTAGGACTTGACGTAATTATTTCTGTCAAAATCTTTACCGAACTTCCTAAACTGGTATGAATTGAATGGCATATTGTCGTTTATTATTGTTCTTGGCAAGGGCGTCGCCAATGGGGGGCAGGGGGGGGGCAGTTGCTCCCCCCTAGAGATCAAATGTAGCTAGCCTCAGAAGACTAAAAACATGGCTAAGAAGCACCATGGCAGAAGATCGCCTTAATGGTCTGGCCATGATGAGTGTACACAGAGCTATCCCTATATATAAATATATACAATCCAGTGGCGGCTCGTGGAAATTATCCTTGGTGGGGCTAACTACTGAAAAAAAAACCAAAAGTAATATAATGAACCAGCAGGTTTCCGCTCTACCCAAGAGGTACCGCACTCAGAGCGTTAACCGAATTGAAGTGTTCGGTTTCCCTAAAAGGAGTTTTACATTTCAGGAGAAAGTGTTTAAGGTACTATTATACTCTAGAGTTTTCACAAAATCGAAATTTTTTTTTTTGCATTCTTCGATTCCTTACATCGTCAAAAATGACCTCTCAAATATTTGTAGAGAAATTCGGATGAGAAAAAAAGTTATAGCACTATATACATATAGCCGCGTGAGAGAACTCGGTATCGAAAATAGCCAGGGAGAGTATTGGCGGCAACCGATCAATCGAAAATGAAAGTCCACGTTTTATTCAATCTAACGGCTTTATTAAATCTTTAGGTCCAATGTGTGTACTATTCAAAGGCTGAAGCGCAAGTGATGCTATTGAGCTGCACCGAGGCGATGGTTGGCTCTTCAATTTTCTACACTCGGCCTTTACCAAAACTTTAAACGCGTTTTTCTCGAAATGACATTTTTCAAGTTGGCTGCAGGTTAATCTCCGGATCTACTGAACCGATTTCAATAAATCTTAGTGCGTTTTGTTTATTAAAGTGTCGTGTATGCCAATTCACCACATTTTTGCATAAAAATATAAAAGAAAAAAAATGGCGGAAGATATAAGGTAAAAAAAATGTCATTTTTTCTAACTTTTTTTTAAACATTCGCCATTTTTTTTGTTGTTGGAATTTTTGACTAACGGTGGTGAATTGACACGTAAGGAACCTTCCTTTTTAAAACCCCATTCGAATTTTTTGTTTCAGACATGCCAGTTCGGAGATTAACATGCAGCCATGGAACCATCTTTTTTTTGACACTTAACTTTGGCGCCCTCTATTTAATAATAATAATAATAATATGCCAAAAATAAAAATTTGTTTGTATATGAAAAGGGTCCATTTACATTTTGTGAAAGTTTCATCCCAATACTTAATAAAGCGGCTGAGAAATAAAAGTTTGAAAAAGGCCTTTTTTTGACGCTCTAGAGTAGAATAGTACCTTAAATTAGAAAATACGAGATTTCTTATAGCGACGTAGACTGTATGCATATGAGTTCATCGACTCAAATCCTTCGGGGCTATCTCACGTTAGCCCCTAACAGCCTCTTTCACAGCTATCTGTGCACGCCAAATCGGTTACGAGTGTTAGAGGATAGCTGGCACACACATTTAAACCTCTCTCATCCGCGGGGCTAGAAAATTTCAGCCCCCTGCGCTTTGAAAGACACTCAGCCAGAAGAGAAATATCTAAAATTTATGTAAGAGAGAAGCAACTGTGTGTGCGCCGAGCCAGTTCACGGCTTGTAAATGCAGAAGGTTTTGGCAGGGCTAATTTGTTTGAGCTGTTATGTACCAAAATCTCATCCAGATTTTGGAAGAACCCTTCAGAATTCAAGACGCAACAGGCTTGAAATCTGAGGCGGTTCAATAAAATAAGAAGGTCGCAGAATAAACAATGCAACCACGAATTACGCCGCGTCGACGACCCGCGAGCGCATCGACCTAAGCTCACGCTGGGGTGACCGCCCGCGCGTGCATCGACCGAGGTAATTTATGCTGACACAGAACATGCGCATCACACAAGTGGCGACGCGCACGTTCTCGGCAATTGGAACATTGGAAAGTTCCAATGACCGATCGAAGGAATAAAAGTACTCGATCAGTCTAAGCCGGGCGGAGTCTTAGAACGGAGTCAACAAGCGAGAGTCGAAAAGGTTAAGTCGCGGAGTGAGAAGAAGTATCGGGAGTCGCGAGTCAGTCCCAGAAGAGGTCATTAGTTAAGTGCCGAATATATTATAAGTGCCAAGTGTAATCAAAATAAATAAAGAAACAGTTTAACTTGTAGCACAGTGTTTTGAATCGCGGACGACTAGAAGAACAAATCCCTTTCTGCTACTCCTCCATCTGTACCTCCAGAGAGGCCCCGATCTCGAGGAGTTAGAGCATTCGTGCTGCTTCCGAGATCACCAACAAAAGTACCTCCAGGGTTAAACCCGGAACGTTACCCACAAGAGATCTTATTCCCCCGAATAAGACCTCAATTGTTATTATTATAGAGTCATTCCATATGAAATCAACAAATTGACACAGAGTCCAGTTGAAAATCCTAAAAATGTGAAAAAATTGTGGAAATTTCAGATGGTTACCATTTTGTTCCTAATTACTCCAGTTCAGTTTTATTTTATAATATAAAATACACATATACTACCCTATCAAACAAAGCATCAATCATTTCAATACCTATTCTAAGTAAAAAGCTAGACCATATTATATACAAGTATGAAATTGACCCAATTTTTGACTTCGGATGGGTACTGATCAGAAATTATTCAATAAAAAAAAAAAATTATGGTGGGTTAGCATTTCTGGCACCACAAAGATTATCCCCTATTTTTTTTATTAAAATTAAAAATCATGCGGCACACCAATTTGTTGATTTCATATGGAATGACTCTATACATAACAGAGCCCTCCACGCATAGAAACGCAACGAAAAGGAAGAGAAATAAAACTAAGGTTATCAGGAGAACAAGACTTAGCAGCTTTGTTCTCGCTTATTATTGTTGGCTTGGGGCTCGTTCTCTTTAGCCCTTTCTTATTATAGCTGCGCATGCCTGCATGGAATATACGATGTTCTCTTAATACCTTTGACAACAAAACTGCAATAACGTTTTAAGACGCTTTCTTTAAACTCGAATTGTTTACACAATTTTGTTTGAGAAATTTATGGTGGGGCTAAGCCCCACTAGCTAGGTATAAGATAAAATCGAAAGTTTGTTTGTTGCTCAATAACGTCTAAACGCTGAGTCCGATTATTTTCATTTTTTGAGTGAAGGCACTATATATCTGGACTTAACATATAGGCTACTTTTTACTCACGGATTTCAAAACGGCGGGCCCAAGAAGGCGGCCAAAAATTGTAAATTTTAAGGGATTGCCATGAAAATTGGTATTTGGGAGTTTTTGGAAGTCCTGATTGCGAATCTCCGTTCAAAATTTGGAAATTCAAGATGGCGGATACAATATGGCGACCAAACATTTTTGAACTTCAATAAATTCAATTGAAAATTAGTACTATGGGTATTTCGAGGCTACTAATTTCGAATCTACTATCAGAATTTGGAAATTCAAAATGGCCGACCCAATATATATGTTTGTTTTTTGCTTAATCACGCCTTAACGGTTGGTTCGATAATTTTCATTTTTTGAGCGAAGGCTCTACAAATTTCGGCTTAACATATAGGCTACTTTTTATTCACGGGTTTTAAAATGGCGGACCCAAGATGGCGGCCAGAAATGGTAAATTTCAAGGGATTGCCGTGAAAATTGTTATGTAGGGATTTTTCCCTGATTGCGAATCTATGCTCGAAATTTAGAAATTCAAGAAAGCGGATCCGATATGGCGACCAACAATTTTCGAACTTCAACGAATTTAATTGAAAATTAGTATTTTGTGTATTTTGAGGCCACTAATTTCGAATCTGCTTTCAAAATTTGGAAATTCAAAATGACAGAACCAATATAACGACAACAATTTTTGGAATTCTACGAATTTAAGTCAGGTAGCGATGAAATAGTAAAAAAAAAATAATACCTTTATTTATTTATTTAACACCTAAGAATGAAATCATATAAGGACAGAATAGATCATTAGCCCTTCTGATATAGACAGTGGTAGCAAAATGAGTTTTGGACGGTTCTATACCACATCTACAGATTTTAGTAATACAGCTAAACTTCCTAATCTGGCTGTAGTACCAACATTTCAGAAGTATTTAACTAATTAGTATTTTTGATACACCGGGTGAAACCGGGTTACTCAGCTAGTAATAAATAAAAACCTAAATAATTTTAATGATAAAGTGGTTGAAAGTTTTGCAAAAAATCCCCGCAGGTTATGTTTTAATTAAATATTATTTTTGTTAAAATAAATAATTATTACTGTGTTTAAAAGTTTGATTTAGTTATTGTGCTGTCGAGGGCTTGTGAAGTTTTATACATTGATATTAGAACCGTTCTTATTACAATCGTCATCGAGGCAAAGACTTCCAAAGTGTAACGCTTCATGCTCTCGGCGTTCATATTTTTTATCCTCCATAATATTGCCCCATTGCCTCCCCCTTAGTCATAAGCTGGCGACGCCCTTGGTTCTTGGTATGCCATGGGTTGCAAAAATGTGTTTTAAACTATTAATTATAGCATTGGCTGTTTTTGATTTGATCTCTCGAATTCCCATATATCTCGAAAAATAATCAACTACAATTAAATAATTGGTTCTACCCAATTCGCAGAGATCTACACCGATCTTGAAAAATGGATAATCTGGGATGTCGTGTGGCTTTAAGGGTAAGGTGTTCTCGTTAATCCCTGGCCAGTACACTAATGTTCTTGCCCTAGCTTTTGTTTTTTCTACACCTAGATGAGATTGGTGTAAAAGTTTTAAAACATATCCTCTTAAAGACGCAGGAACCAGCAGCTTCTCATTTAAGAAAATCAACTCATCAGACACCAATAAGTAATTTCTTAACTTCCAGAAATATTTTATTTCTTCCTTTAAATCCTTTTTTTGTTTCGGCCACCCATTCTCTATAGTCAGCTTCAGTTGAGCCAAAATCTTATCTTCTTTTTTTTTTCTTTAAATAATTCTTTTCTTTCGTTACTAATATTTAATGTGTGAACTACTTCGTTTAAATCTTCTATTTCAGATTCCTCACTTCCTTTACAATAGTTTCTGGACAAGACATCAGCTACATTTCTTTTCCCGGTCTATATTTTATTTCAAAATTATACTTCAATAGCTTAATAGTCATTCTTTGAAGCCTAGCAGATGGTATTTGATTTATATTTTTACTCAAAATTCCTAATAAGGGCCTATCATCTGTTACTATTGTAATTTCTTTTCCATATATAAAGTGATGGAATTTTTGACAGGCTGCAACAATCGCTAATAACTCTTTTTCCGTTTGAGAGTATCTTTTTTCTGTCTCACTCAAACTACGTGAAGAATAATAGACCGGCTGGCCAAGTTACATTAGGCATGATCCTATTCCATTTTTCGAGGCATCCGTTTGAAGGGTAATTTCTCTTTTATCATCAAAAGCTTTCAGACTAGGAGCATTTATTATGCAATCTTTTATTTTCTCTAAGCAACTTGAATAAGTTGGAAGCCATTGGAATATTTTATGATTTTTTAATAGTTCCCTTAGCGGACTTGACAACTCTGATAAATTCGGAACAAATTTTCTCATATAATTGATAAGACCTAAAAGCTTTTGCAATTCCTTTTTATTTTTCGGTGGCTCTAAAGCTTTAATTGCTTTTGTTTTTTCCGGATCAACATTAATACCCTCTTCACTAATCACATGTCCCAGGAATGTAACTTTTTGAATCCTAAATTGGACCTTTTTATTGTTAAATTTTATATTTAATTTCTTGGCCCTATCTATCACTTCCTTCAAAATTCTATCATGCTCTTCTAATGTGCAAGCGCTTATCAATATGTCATCGATATATATGATTACTCCTTTAATATCGGCAAAATTTTCCTCATTATATTTTTGGAATAGTTCTGGTGCTACGCTAATGCCGAAAGGTAAACGCTTAAAACGATAACATCCAAAAATTGTGCTGAATGTACATAACTTGCTTGACCTTTCGTCAAGTTTAATTTGCCAGTAACCATCTTTTAGATCTAATACCGTGAAATATTTTTTATTGCTCAGTTTAGCTGAAATCTCATCAAAAGATGGCAAAACATAACTTTCAGGTATTAGGGCACTATTCAGATCTCTTGGATCTAGACAGATTCCTAATGTTTTATTAGTTTTTTCAACCAAAACTATGTTAGATACCCATTCTGAAAGTTCCTTAACTTTTTCAATTATTTGATATTTCTCTAATCTATCTAGCTCTGCTTTAAAAGGCTTTACAAGAGTTAACGGTATTCGCCGTGCTGGCTTTGCTATGGGGTTCATATTTGGTTTAATTTTTAAGCTATAATTTTGTTTAAAACAGCCAAGACCCTCAAATATTTCTTTATTATTTTTAATAAACTCCTCCTTGTCTTTAAATATACTTATGTTGTTAACTCTCTTTACTAGATTAAGGTCTAAGCACCCTTGAAGCCCCAAAATAAGAATTGTATTAGCCTTTATTACTATAAATCTTTGCATTGAGCTTTGATTCTTTGCTTTACACACAAGGTTAATAGTGCCGATTGCGTCTAGCTTTGAGCCTCCGTAGGCTTCTAATCTTGTGTCACAATTTTCCATTTTAATATTTTTAATTTTTTTATAATAATTTTCTGGTAGTACGTTAACTTCAGCCCCCGTGTCTAATTTAAATTCTATCAATACATTTTGCACTCGAATTTTTTCATACCACGCTTTAGATTTATCGTTTTGTTCCGGTCCATGATTAACTAAGTCAATATAAAAACTTTCACTATTGTCTGATTTAATCTCACGTACCTTTTTAACACGACATGTGACTGCGAAATGATTTTTTCCACCGCAGTTATTACATAGTTTTCCATAAGCTGGACACTGCCTATACGCATGTTTCTGTTGACTACAATTAGTGGCATCATATTGATTTCTTTTATAATTGAACAGTTAAACGAACTTACCTGTAATGAAGTTCGACTGTAATTATATGTATAAGGAGCCTCGTGAGAGACGGAAAACAATGTAGTATCGCTTTCTGCCGGTAGATGGACCACAAATTCAGAGTAAGCAAACACTGACGCTTCCCCCTTCCGGCCGTCGTGCCGTTCCTCATACAGTTTTAAAGTAAGTAACTTTTTTTTTTTTTTTTTTTGCGACATTTTCCGGGGGGGAATTACATTTAAATTTTTTTTTTTTTTTTTTTTTTTTTTAAATTGCGTTTAGTATACTTATGGGCGGGAGTCCGTCTCTCACGAGACTCCTTATATAATTACAGTCGAACTTCATTACAGGTAAGTTCGTTTAACTGTTCAATTATATAATGAGTCTCGTTCGAGACGGAAAACAATGTAGATCTTCAGAGTTCTATGGAGCGAAACAAAACCTTTATTTTCCTCCTGAACAACATGGTTTAATCTCTTTTCTGTCATAACAAACCAAACTATAATTTTCCTTTTAATTATATTACTCTCAATTTTATAGATTATATAACTCAAACTTGTCGAACACTTATCATCTAATTATGAAACTATGTTACCCCTAACTTAGGACGGCTTCTGCGAAACTTCTTTCACGTATTTCTATATTATCTTTAGATTAGCTCTCAGCCGTGGTAGCGATCAGACGTGTCTTTCGTTGCTCCTGTTTTATTTTTGATTTTTGACGATTTTTGTGGTTTTAAGTTCTATTTATTAACTTATTAACTTATTTTAGTGCATTTGCTAAGTTTTAACTTTGTATAATAGTTTTAATTATTTTACTTTACTGAGTACTGTGCTCTTCGTGGATTACTCTGTCTTTCGCTGCAGTGGTGGTTTCTGTTTCTGATTTGCCTTTCTGTGTGCACTTATTTAAATTTAAAGTTTACATTATGTCGGCCAATTGTTCTGCTTCGCGGTGTGTGGATTCCTTAAATAAATCTCCTATGATATGCTGCTTCGGCCCCTGCGGAAGGTTATTTCATTGTAAGTGCGTTGGGTTTCCAGCATCAGTAGGTGATGCCTTGACCGCTAGCAGCAACGGCCTTCAATGGTTCTGTGATTGCTGTAGACTACGCTCTTCAGCCGTACAGGCGTTCAAATTCAAAAACATATCCAAATCGGTCACTGACCTCAGCTTCGTTGAAACGTTCGTGGGGTCTCCTTCTAACAAAATTAGCTGCTTCCGTGACAGCCTCTAAGCGACATTCGTCACTAAAGATGACCTAAATTTAAAAGAAAAAATGAAAAATCGTAACCCTGACAAACATAAGCGTCAACGGAACCCAAATGTTCCAAATTTAATTACCTTTTTCCAATCATCGATGGTTAAGCTCTTATGAAGTTTTGCCCAAATTAATCTCTTCTTCTTAATTTTTTCCGTTAATTTCGGCTTCTTTGCAGGCCGCCTACATTTCAGACCTGCCTCATAAAATCTTCTTCTAACTGTCACCGTTGATATGTCCACTCCCTGCTCATTTAGATCTCTAGCGATTACGCGTGCTGGTGCCCTGCATTGTTGTGCCACCCTTCGAATAATTTCCCGGTCAGTTCTCGCCGTGGTTTTTCTCAAACCCTTACAGTTTTCCCGTTTATTACGTCGAGGACTTAAGCCAACTTCAATATTTTTTGAAATTCTGCTCACTGTAGCCGCCGAAACATCAGCTATTGTTGCTATTTGTCGCACAGAAAACTTTTGCAATCTCAACAATGTTGCAATCTCGATTTTTTTTTCATTCGTTATGTCTTTTCGTCGTCCCACTATACGAAATTGGCAAATTAAAAAAAAATAAATCATACACAACCTAAACACATACTTCTTCACTTTTTTTTTCACAGGTCACTCGCAGATTCCTTCGCTCACAGTTACTGTTTATTATTGTTTACAAAACCACTTCACTTCCTCTATAATAACTTCACTCGATAATTGCCGTATTGCAAATGATTGCATTTTTTCTGAAATCGCCCTTTTTATACCATTTGCATAGATACCTCCTTTTTACCCTTTCTAAGAAGGATGTTATAAAATTTACCCGCCTAACCCAATGTGGGAGATTCCGTTACTTGTTTCATGAAAAAATTTTTTTATCAGACCATCACCAATGCCTATTGCACATTATAAATTGAAACTGTGTTAATATTTTCAAGTGTTTCTAATTCGTTGATCACCTACTGTATATATAAAATCGAAAGTTTGTTTGTTTGTTTCTTTGTTTGTTTGTTGCTCAATCACGTCTAAATGCTGGATCCGATTATTTTAATTTTTTGAGTGAACATAGTACGTATCCCGGCCTAACATATAGGCTACTTTTTATTCATCAGTTTCAAAATGGCGGACCCAAGATGGCGGCCAAAAATTGTAAATTTCAAGGGATTGCCATGAAAATTGGTATTTGGGGGTTTTTGGAGGTCTTGATTGCGAATCTACGCTCAAAATTTGGAAATTCAAAATGGCGGATCCAATATGGCGACCAAAAATTTTCCAACTTCAACGAATTCAATTGAAAATTAGTACCATGGGTACTTTGAGGCCACTAATTTCGAATCTACTATCAAAATTTCGAAATTCAAAATGGCGGTCCATTTACATATATTGCTCAATCACGCCTAAACCCTGGGTCCGATTATTTTCATTTTCTGAATTAAGACACTACGTATCCCGACTTAACATATAGGCTAATTTTTATGCACGGGTTTCAAAATGGCGGACCCAAGATGGCGGCAAAAGATTGTAAATTTCAAGGGATTGCCGTGAAAATTGGTATCTACGGGTTTTTGGAGATCCTGATTGCGAAACTATGCTCGAAATTTAGAAATTCAAGATGGCGGATCCAATATGGCGACCAATAATTTTCGAACTTCAACGAATTTAATTGAAAATTAGTATTATGGCTATCTTGAGGCCACTAATTTTAAATCTGCTATCAAAATTTTGAAATTCAAAATGGCGGATCCTATATGTTTGTTGCTTAATCACGCCTTAACACTATCATTTTCATTTTTTGAGTGAGGGTACCACATATCTCGACCTAACATATAGGCTACTTTTTATTAACGGACTTCAAAATGGCGGACCCAAAATGGCGGCCAAAGATTGTAAATTTCAAGGGATTGCCATGAAAATTGGTAATTGGGGGTTTTTGGACGTCCTCATTGCGAGTCTATGCTCGAAATTTGAAAATTCAAGATGGCGGATCCAATATGGCGACCAACAATTTTCGAAGTTCAACGAATTCAATTGAAAATTAGTACTATGGGTATTTCGAGGCTACTAATTGAGAATCTACTATCAGAATTTGGAAATTCAAAATGGCCGACCCAATATGTGTATTTGGTTTTTGCTTAATCACGCTTTAACGCTTGGTCCGATCATTTTCATTTTTGAGCGAAGGTTCTACAAATTTCAGCTTAACATATAGGCTACTTTTTATTCACGGGTTTCAAAATAGCGGACCCAAGATGGCGGCCAAAGATTGTAAATTTCAAGCGATTGCCATGAAAATTGGTAATTGGGGGTTTTTGGAGGTCCTGATTGCGAATCTACGCTAAAAATGTGGAAATTCAAGATAGCGGAACCAATACAGCGACCAACATTTTTCGAACTTCAATGAATTCAATTGAAAATTAGTACTATGGGTACTTTGAGGCCACTAATTTCGAATCTACTATCAAAATTTCGAAATTCAAAATGGCGGACCCAATATACATATATTGCTCAATCATTCCTAAACGCTGGGTCCGATTATTTTCATTTTCTGAGTTAAGACACTACCTATCCCAACTTAACATATATGCTAATTTTTATGCACGGGTTTCAAAATGGCGGACCCAAGATGGCGGCCAAAGATTGTAAATTTCAAGGGATTGCCGTGAAAATTAGTATCTGGGGGTTTTTGGAGCTCCTGATTCCGAATCTACGCTCGAAATTTAGAAATTCAAGATGGCGAAAACAATATGGCGACCAAAAGTTTTCGTACTTCAACGAAATTTAATTGAATATTAGTATAATGGGTATTTTGTGACCACTAATTTTGAATCTGCTATCAAAATTTGGAAATTCAAAATAGCAGAACCAATATGACGACAACAATTTTTGGAATTCTACGAATTTAAGTCGTGTAACGATGAAATAGTAAAAAAAAAATTATACCTTTATTTATTTATTTAACACTAACAATGAAAACATATAACTACAGAATAGCCCTTCTGATATAGACGGTGGCAGCAAAATGAGTTGTAGACGGTTCTATACCACATTTACAGATTGTTCAGCGAACGACACTGAACATGGTGCCCGATAACCTAAAAAATATAAAATTGAAAAACGATAAGATATTTATAACATAATAAACATTAAACTTGAAATAAAAAAATGAACTAAAAACTAATAAACGAAAAGGAAAAGAAATAAAATGAATTTTAATATACTTACCTGAAGATCCATAGTATATGGATCTGACCATAAGAGACCCTCGCTGAATAAGAGGTCCCTAGCTGAATAAGATAGGATTTCCCTCGTTGATGGTATTATGTCCATCGATGGAGCATAAAAGTATGCTCTTTAAACGTAAGGCCGCTGCGCCTGAAGTTAGCTATCTACTTTCCCATGCAGATGCTAACAAGGCCCCCCTAAAAAGATAAACAAAGAATTAAAATATGAAGAAGAATAAAGAAAATGGACATTAGCAAAGGAATTTACATGTCCAGGCAGATTCCTACGCATAAACAAGACGTGTTTCAGCATAATTCAAACAGAATCAAAAGATGCTGGAACAGTGATAAACTCACGGAAAGATGTTTATCATTAAAGAAAATTGAAAATTAATAAGTAATGAACGTAAAACTTACCCGGACTTAACTAAAACAAGGGAAACTCACTGAAAATTCACTAACTCAACTCAACTCAAGTTTATTCGACTAAGAATATACATGTGAGAATACAGAGTTAGGCTTATTTAATACGACAATGGTGAGCTATATACCCAAGGTTTCCTGTACCATTACATTGTTTTAATATAAAACGTCTTTTATAATGATTGCTCTTCAAACAGTATGTTTATAAGAATACACGGTTGAGACCGCCGTGTGTAGGCCTACACTTTGACTCGATTAGTCTATGTACAAACGCTTACATACTACCTACACTAAAGGAGTGAATCACCATGATGCCGACCGCATACATTACAATGTTACATGTATGGGAACGAGTGTGATTCAATCTATCACATCCAGCTGAGTACAGTCAGTAACGAAATTATTCTAATTTTTCTTTTAAAAACTTTTAAAATCCATTTCCCGTAAATTTCTTTTGAAATGAGACCTACAGCTGATATAACATAAATTGAATGCCTCAACAAATAAACGATATTAATTATACAATCAACATAAGTGCTTAAAATATGTACACTGTAATCATTTAACAAAGTACAAGGTTAAATAATTCGAATACCTAGGTTCGCTGGTAACCAAAGGTTATAAGAACAGTTTTAAAACAGAATTATATATTGTAAATACAATTATACGTTATTATCAAGATATCACATTTTAATTGTACTTTAGAAGGAAGGTATACACTAATCTCTAATCTACCTATCCTGTCTTATCGAATGAGATGCCTTATAAAACTTTGGTAGCTCTAATTTCTCACTAACATTATCCAATAGATCGCTACACATATTATTGTCTAGGGCATTTATTAGGGAAACCGGCGAGAGGTAGTAATCGCTAAGTTTAGCCTGAGCATTATTTCTGTAGACCTCTCTAACCAAATAATTACTGTGATCAGGCAGAGAATCCAAAAATTTAATACCACAACTTATCATATATCTCATTAGGGACGGAATTTTAGCGGAGCTATATATGTATTCATTCGAGTACTTCTTAGTTCTGCTCTGATAACGTTTTCCAATGCACATCCTCACTATTCGGCGTTCAAATATCTCCATCTGCTGAGCCATCGTCTGGGACACCGAAAACCAGTTCACAAAACCATATGAAATAATTGGTCTTATTAATTGTTTGTACAATAGAAGTTTGGTCCTTGGCTTTAATTTGCTATGCCTTAATAAAGGCATAAGAATCCTGGAAGCCTTCACCGCCTTACTCAACACCATCCGGCCATGTTCATTAGCCTTAAAAAGGCTATTAAAAGAAACACCGAGATATCTAATAGAATCCTGCACCTTCACTATAGAATCACCGACCCTCAACACCAATCCCCTACTCAAGCTCGGAACTCCCGGACAACCTCTGCCTGACGCATTCCTAAAACATACGAGTCTAGACTTAGCTATGTTTATTTTAATCCCCCAGGTCTTATAATACTCGTCTATCTCTCCCAGATGTTCCTTAACCTTGCCAAGAGCAATCGAGGGATTCTTGTCATCAGCATAAATCAATGTATCGTCAGCATACAGCATAGCTTCCGACTGAGTCACACCATCCACATCAGTTCTAGAATGCGGAAAATCGAGGAGGAAAAAACTATACTGTTTTGGGCCAGTAATAGAGCCCTGTGGAACACCAGAGCCAATCTCGACCAATCCGGAGGTACCCCCATCAATGCTTACCACCAATCTTCTATTAGATAGAAAACTAAAGAACAATTTAATCAATGATACAGGGACAGAGTAAGCCATCATTTTATATATTAGACCTTTCAACCAAACGCTGTCGAAAGCCTTTTCGACATCCAAAGAACACGAGACCGTACACCTCTTCTGCCTGAGATTTCCAGTAACGGTGCCATGCAACCGAAAGAGTGCATGATTGGTGGAGTGGGCTCTCCTAAAGCCAAACTGAAACGCTGGAATTATCTCCTCCCGCGCGCAAAAATCATCAAACTCATCAGCGATGATTCTTTCAAGGAGCTTACCTACATTAGAAAGAAGTTGTATAGGCCGAAAGTTACTTACATTAACGGAATTATTGTTTTTAATTATAGGAATAAGTTTAGCCGTCTTCCATGCATCAGGAAAATAACTATTATTGAGGCAGTGGTTGAAGAGAACAGATAGATACCTAACCGCACTCATAGGGAATTTACGTATCAGGAAATTGGATATTCCATCAGGACCACTAGACTTTTTCCTGTTAATTCTATACTTAATTATACTGTGAAGCCTTCGCATAGAGGTGAAAAAGTTATTATCATTCTTAATGGCATTATTATCAGACGAAAATTCCGTAAGATAATAAAATAAGCCACCATTAGACGAGTTAGTAGCCACGAACTGATCAACCCTAGCTTCAACTTCAGCAAACAGCTGAGCATCATGCATGGGGCGTTTCACACCATATAAGTCCCTGTAGTAATTCTCAAATGCCAAAAGGATATCCTCCGCTCCCCGAATCGTCTCATTGCCAACCTGCACCGCCTCAATATTGCTGTTACTATTTCTTCCAATTATCTTGAAAATCTCCTCAAAAGCTTCCGGACCAGGTTCGATTTTCGACAATCTATCGTTAAATTTACCATCAATATGTAATTTTATCTTATCATCAATAATCTTTTTTAGACAGTTGATTCTCGAAACAAGGCCCTTATATTCCGGACTATCAGTATTCAAAGTGTTGCTATAAAGCCTTTTAAGGTCCCTGCGCCATCTACCAATTGTCCTCAACAAACCCCGAACAAGAGGAGGCAAATCCGCATACTTCCCGTTATCAGGAGTCACTCTTTCAATATATTTATCCCTATATTTGTTTATCACACTAGTGAATTCCTCAACAAACACATCAATCTCCTCATTACTTAGATTTCGGTCAACAGGAGGAGTAATCCTAAGCTCAGCAGTCACGTCAACTCTAAAACCCTTCCAGTCAACATTCTTAAAATTTTCCACCAATCCAGCAGGACTCAGCACTATCTCAGCTTCCCCCACATCAACCCTCAGACTAACAGCAAATTGGTCCGAGAAGGAGTGCACCGCACTGCAGGTATATGCCTCAAAAAGCGGCGCAGGAGTAGCCTCCGTACAAAGGAAAAAATCAAGCACAGAGCCACCCCTAGGAAAAGTCGGCGTTCTAGGAGAAATTACATCGATGTCCATTTGTGCGCCACGATTCACGATCCAATTATAAAGATTCCTCCCATTATTATTCTCCCCAACATCACACCAATGGTGATGTTTTGCATTCCAATCCCCACCGATCAACAATGAATCGTATCTCTCTCTAAGCTCCCGAACCCTCTCCAAAAATCCAACAAATTCCTCACGCGGTAGATTCGATGGGACATACATACACACTACTCACGAGAACCCTCCTCCTCCGAGATCCACAACCAATCCCGACCTCAACGAACACAACATGCACAGAGACATCATCCAAATACACCCTAGAAAACTCAATGTCGCACCGAACAAACAGCGCCACACCCGAACCACCATCGTCTCTCAGGGTAACAAAGCCTTTAAATTTAACTCTATGTCTATCTTTTAATTTAGTTTCGGATACACAAACAAAATCGGGTTTATATCTAAACAGCATACTTTGCAACTCAACTCTCCTCGCATTACTAATTAAAGACTGAGCATTAAGCTCTAACAACTTTATATTGCTATTTACCATCAAACATTTTGAGTACAAACAGAAGCATCAACTGCCTCTTTTCCTGGACTGTACGACAACCCTCCAAAGACCTAAAAAAATCATTAACCTTCTCAAACAACGTCTGAATTGGAACACCAAAGAGGTCAAGAGAAAGACCATAGAAATCAAACATCCTGTTATGGCCCGTGGGGCTATCCAAATTATTAAAAGACCGACTGTCTTCCATTCCCCGAAATCCACCACCACCATTATCACCCATCAAAACATCCCTATAGCTTAAGCCGCCCTTCGGCTCCCTAGGCCGCACACTTCCGAGGCCACCTCGTACAGCACCGTGATCCCTAATTGGCTTACTCCTCTCCAATCTCTCCTTCCTTTTCCTAACAAAGTTGACATAATTAGGGCAGCCCCTAAAATTAGCAGGATGTCCCATCTCCCCACAATTAACACATGATCTCACCGCCTCAATATTATCCTTCAGCGGACAGTCCCTAGTGGCATGACCACCAGCACATCTTCTACATGAAACATTCCCAGTACAATACAGGGCCAAATGGCCAAACCGCTGACACCTATAGCACTGTACCGGACCCCTGCTTTTAACTCTCTCCCACGACACCCTCTGATGCAAGAAATCTTTTTTACCAATCACCAAATCAATGTTTTCCCCGGGCCTGAACTGAAACAAGAAATAATCCAACTCAACACAATTCCTCCTGGAATGCTCAGTCTGGAATCTACAAATCCTAATCGGAACTATATCCGGGAACAATCTCTGGAATTCCTCTTCAACATCCTCCACCCGAAATGTCTCATACAGTCCCTTTAGCAAGACACTAATCGGCCTTTCCTCCGCCGAAGAGTAAGTATAGCCCTGGACGCCTTTCTCGCCGATGATCTTCAAAACATCGTTTTTTTCTTGAGTTGAATTAAGATACATTTTACTCACATTATTTTTAAAATTAATAATTCGAGCTTTGATTTTCTTTTCATTAAAATACTCCGTCAAACTTCTTATATTACATTCCCTTACAATGAGGGGAGGAACCTTATGCGTCTTCAACTTAACAGCGCTCTGGTCCTCTCTCCCGGTTTGCCTATTAACATTAATATTAACCGTTTCCCTTTCGCGATTTTTTTTTAACATTAGACCTATTTTGAAAATTAGGAAGACTAGAAGAAATTCTATCACTTACATCTACTTCAGCACCATGTTGTCCAAGAAGGCCAAATCTGTTGCCACCGTTACTCCCGTCAGCACCGTTACCAGATTCGTTGATCGTCACCCGCCGCCGCTGTCCACGTCCACAGTCATCCGCGCCGCCACCAGGTGCAGTCCTTTTAGATTTGGATCCAGCGCATCTCCAAGACTCGCCCACAAAACCCGGGGCCGTATCCATTTGCTCCTCCAAGGAGGGACTCAAATTCACCTCTGCTTCGCCAGTCCACCGACCAGTCCTTGTCTGTTTTCCAGCGCCCTCAGCCAACGCCAGCTCTGCCGCCAGGGAAAGACCAACAGAACCCGCAGAACTGTTCAGAATGTCGTTAGCCGCCTTTATTTTCCTCATCTCCTGGAGGAATCCCGTTACGTCTTCCTCCATGGTCACCAGCTCACTCGCAACCTCTTCCCTCTTGCTAGCCTCTTCACCAAATAGCGCCAGTCTCGGTTCAGCAACAATTTTTTTCCTGATCCAGTCAATATGTCCGCCTAGGCTCTTTTTTTTAGTAATGACTTTGGGAGAGGGCGCAACTAACGCGCCCTTCCCTAATTTTTTCCCACTGTCCTGCGCCTCCACTCTTCCAGGGAAATCAATCGGCTTCAACGTGCCACCACTAATTCCAACAGGGATAGCTCCCTTAGACAAAATTTTGTTTGGTCCAAAATCGACTTCACGCTACTTTATTGCAGGATACAGAATAGGTCCGTTCTCCACCAAAGCCCAAAGCGATCTCCTGAAAATTCACTAAACACAACACCATATGCACGCGCGAACTGTCAAATCATGAACGGCCGGCACAACCAAACTAACAATTGCCGCCTGACAGGTGGATGGTGGCCCGGAATTTTTATGACCGCAGAACACGTTTGTGCCACAATTAATTGAAAATAAATTGTGCATAACGAATTTTATTCACATAACCGCACATAAAAGGTGGGAACGAGAGGGAACGATAATTTAAGAGACAAAAATTTTTGAAGGATTCCAGGATGTTACGTATGTCCCTGCGGGGACTTATTATCCAGATCTATTCCCGGTAGTTGGGGGATAGATCTTTGTTGTGGGTGATGCTCCGGGGTCAACGGGGTTCCTTCTACAGTGGCACGGTCGCCACGTGGTAAGATGAGCCTACAGTCGGTGGCTTAGGGGAAAGAGTAGCTTAAACAGCTCAACTCCTGAAAAGGGGGGACGGAGTAGCTATAGAGCTCAACTCCAAGGGATCTGGTAGAGTAGCTTTCTCAAGCTCGACTCCAAATGAACGACGCAAAGTACGATCAAATAATCCCCTGTTTATTCATGATTCTTAAACTATTTATACAATTCTTACCTTACAACTACTTTCACAAATTATTCGATACAGATTACCAAATATGCATCACGAAGACCCAATGACCGCATTGGGCGGCTATGGGGATGTTACCCAATAGCTGAGTCGCCCTCTAGTGCAACTTTTAATGTGTCACATGTCGTAATTAATAAATCGGCGGGTTGCGCTTTGATATTAGCGCAAGAGGCGATGACCGCGGCGCGCGTCGCTCAGTTTTGCTGAGTCGCGTGCTTTATTTATGTGGCACTTGTTTACATTTTCCCGCAACGTGCTCGTAGTTTGTTTACTAGACCTTTTTGTTTATGGTCTCGAGCTAACGTTGCTAAGGTTTTTCGCTTGGTAACTAGGGAGTGAACTTGAACTTGAAAATTGCTTCGTATGTTCTTAGTTACCAAGGTGCTTTATATTTGTGCATCACATATTGGTTTCATTGAATTATTATCGGTACATCACCATACTATGTACCGGAATTTCGGTACACAACATTCCTTCCCCCTTTTAAAAAGAGAATTATTCTTTGAAGAGGAATAATTCTCGGGGTGGTGATTATGAAAAATTTTTTTATATATATTAATAATGAGTAAAAGAAAATTTGAATGTCGTAGAGGGCGTTTCGAGACCGTCACAGAATTGCTTAACCTATTATTACAATGCTTTTATATTCTATCTAGTATAACATTATTATTATACAATTTAGTTTTATAAAAAAAAATTTTTTTTGAAATCTTTCGTACCCTCGGCCATTCTTACAAGATATGTTAGTATGATATGTAAAAATAATTGTTTTTTTTTTTTTTTTGAGTTGGCTTTGCTTAGCTTATGCGAATCTTAGAATATTTATTTTTCCCCAAAATCTTAGATTGCCATAAAATTGTACCTCTGATTATAAAACATCATAGATGAATGATGAATGCACTTCTAGTACTAATATGAGAAATTCTTATTTTTTATACAAAATGATATAAAAGGAAAAAAAGTTGTAGCTAAAATATCTAATGTTTTTGGTATATTTGCTTTAATTGCTAATTTTCCTGACCTATCTTAACTACTTGTGAAGCCAAGGTCATCAAGTTTGTTAGTATCATATTACCTAAGAGGGTATACTGGTTGACGAAAGATTTTTTGTTGACTGGCTGAGTGAATCTTTTTTTTTTCTTTTTTTTTTTGTTTCGAATCGAAATGCGATGTACGCGTTGTTGGTATGTGTGGCATATCTTGCGAAAATGTCTTTATTTATTATTATTATTAGTGACTGATATTAGAGCTAATATAGTAGTTCCAATAATTTCGTGGAGAAGAGAGAAAAAAAAAAAAAAATTGTTCGTTTAAGAAAAAATTTTTTGTTTGAGGGAAATGAAATTAGTCCGGGAAACTTTAATCATAATATCGCTTAAGGCGGTTATTATGAACTGTTTTTGTACGTTTCCCTATTTTTACTTCCGAGTTTACTTCGGACGGGATTGCCGTTATTATATACGGTCCTTCCCATATTTCTGAAAGCTTATGCTTCCTATTTTCGCTTTTCAGGAGGATTTTATCCCCCACATGGAATAACACAGGTCTGGAATCCTTGTCGTAATATTCTTTTGATTTATTTTTGCTAGCCAAAATGTTTTTTCGTGCTGTTGCGTATGATTTTTGTAGCTTATATCGGAGCTTGTGATAGTAGCTCTCGCTGTTATAAAGGGGTTCGGGTTCCCTTTTTAAATTCGAAGGGACATCCGCCGTGAAACCGTATAAACAGTCCATGGGCGTGAGCTTTGTCCCTTCGTGTACACTATTGTTGTACACGAACGCTGCTGTGCGTAGGAATCGATCCCAGCTTTTGGCATTTTCATCTACAAGGGTACGCAAATATTCAATCAGGGGTCTATGTGCTCTTTCTAGTGCCCCGTTTGATTGTGGGTGATAAGCGGAGGTCTGTAACTTTTTTATTTTTAGTAGCTTACAGACTTGTTTGAACAGATCACTTAGGAAATTTGTTCCTTGATCTGTGACAATTTTCTTGGGAATGCGGTAGCGTGTGACGATTTCGTCGAAGAAGATTTCCGCTATTGTTTCCGCTTCCGCGTTGGGTAGTGCATACCAGT
This sequence comes from Eutolmus rufibarbis, assembly GCA_963920795.1. Taxonomy (NCBI): domain Eukaryota; kingdom Metazoa; phylum Arthropoda; class Insecta; order Diptera; family Asilidae; genus Eutolmus; species Eutolmus rufibarbis. The sequence continues at coordinate 378,846 of OY987209.1, read as the reverse complement.
CTACAAATTTAGTTAAGTTGTCCTGGAAAGTCAGGATGTACTTGTTTCCAGATGTAGATTCCTCCAATGGTCCCACAATGTCTAGGTAAACCTTATCGAAAGGTTGTTCCGCAACATCTGTGATTACCATTTTTGGCATTTTGGGCACTTTTTGATATAATTTTTAATGTCTCGTAACATGTGCTTCCAGCAAAATTTGCGCTTTATTCTCTTATAGGTCTTAATTACTCCCTGATGGCCTACGAATGCAGAGTCATGGTAATCATGTAGAATGATTTTAATTTCTTCGGGGCTCGTGATGTGTTCAGGGTTTTCTCGCGCTTCTGGAGATGAAGGTTTGTCCTCAGTTATTTCTACCGGTTCCGAGTGTTTTTCCTTTGGATCGAGTGTTATTCTCTCAGACTGTTTTTCCGCCTGTTTCGCCTTTTGTGTATCCGGAATGACTTCTATACCACTTTCCTGGGCTTTCCTTCTCTGGGCCCTTGTAACTGCGTGTACTTTTGCCGCGGAGTTGTTTTCCTCCGTTGACGAGTCCATAGATCGATGGACCTGGGCCTCTACCGTTAAGGTTGGGCTGTTTTGTTCCTCAATATCTTCCCGTGGGATGCGACTTAGGGCATCTGCATTTGTATTATACTTTCCGGGTTTATATTCGATAGTATAATCGAACTCGGAAAGTTTAAGCTGAAATCTCTTCAAACGAGAAGTAGGATCTTTTGCATTGAGGGCCCCTTTTAGAGGTTTATGATCTGTATAGATGGTGAATTTTCGACCATATAAATAGCATCGAAAGTTTCTTGTGGCCCAAACAATGGCAAGCAATTCTTTTTCTATCGTCGAGTAATTTTTCTCGGCTTTATTTAAAGTGCGGCTCGCGTAGGCTATGGGCCTATCGTTTCCAACCTCGCCTTGAGAAAGTACCGCTCCCAATGCCTCGTTACTGGCATCAGTTGTCAAATTAAAAGGCTTATTAAAATCGGGATATATAAGAAGAGGGGGTGAGATCAAAGATCTTTTTATTTCCTCAAATGCTTCTTGGCATTTTTCGGTCCATTTGAACTTGACGTCTTTGCGAAGCAAGTTCGTTAGTGGCCGTACTATTTTTGAAAAATTTGGTATAAACTTGCGATAATAATTTGCTAGTCCTAAAAATGACTGCACTTGCCTAATTGTTCGGGGTGTGGGAAAATTTTGAACACATTCCGTCTTGCTGGGGTCTGGGAGAGCCCCTTCACTCGAGCATTTATGTCCGAGATAGACTACTTCTTTCCGGAGGAATTGGCACTTCTCCGGTTGTAGTTTTAAATTATATTTCCGTAGTTTGTCGAAAACTTTACACAGTTTAGAGTTGTGGTCCTCTAAATTTTTCCCGTAGATGACTATGTCATCCAGGTACACAAAACATTCTAAACCCTGCAGGCCTGTTAATACATAATTCATCAGGCGCTGAAATGTGGCGGGGGCTCCTTTGAGTCCGAAAGGCATGCGCTTGAACTCATAGTGCCCATAATTTGTACTGAAAGCGGTTTTAGGTCGATCTTTAGGGTCGACTAAAACTTGGTGGTAGCCGCTGGCCAAGTCTAAGGTTGTGAAGTACCTAGAATGACCTAATTGATCGAGTATATCCTCGATTCGAGGAAGAGGGAAAGCATCTCCGACTGTTTTGTCGTTTACTTTTCGAAAATCAACTACCACTCTCCACCTTTTTTCGCCATCGGGTCCTGCCTTTTTGGGGACCACTAACAGGGGAGAATTCCAGGGGCTTTTGCTCGTCTGGACTACATCATTTTCGAGCATATCTTTCAGTTGCTCGTTAATCACTTCCCTTTGTTTTTCGGGTAAGCGGTACATTTTTTGGTTAATGGGCGCTTGATCTTGTACTATCGGTATTGAGTGCGTGATCGCATCTGTATGGGTGAGAAAGTCGCCTTTTAAATGGAATATGTCTTTATATTCCCTACAGATTTTCAGTATTTCAGCCCTTTCGTCTTTGTTTAAAATTGGGCTCAGGTTGAGTTCCTCCTCTAGCCTGGCCTCTCTTTGGTTCTCGTTGGAGCTTTTTACTCGAGGTAGATGAATATTATTTACCAGTTTTTCCTTTATTTTGTTAGTTGTAGGGCATTCGGCGCCTTGGTTCTTAGTTGAATTGGCTCTTTGGCCTTTAATTACTTTATTTGAGCTCTTTGGCCCCGGTTTGCGAGGTCCGTGACTCTTATTATTTGGGCTCTTTGGCCGCGGTTTGCGAGGTCCGTGGCTCTTATTATTTGTATCTGAGCTTGCCGGCCCCGGTTTGCGAGGTTCGACTCGGTTAAGATCGGCTTTATTCGCCGTTTGTTTTGCTATTGATATTGCTTTATGTTTTTCAAGTGTTTTTGCCTGAACCTCGGCTGCTTTTATTGCGCCGTTTTGGTCCAGGAATTCTTTCCGTGCAAGCTTCTCTGGCGTTTGCATGTTATGCGGGGTACACATTGGGACTAACGTGTAGTCGTTCACCGGAGCCAATTGTAACGTAAGGTCGGTGAGAGCTACTTTAGAGTCCTTAGTTGAGAATCCCAATCAGAACTTCCTTTTCTTCATTAGAGGAAATTATACTATTTGCCAAGAAGATTCCGTCGCCTATATCTTGGGATAGACAGAGCATTTCTTCTTGCAGTTTCAGTGGGATTCTAGCCACTATCTGCGATCTCGCAGGTACGCATATGGGCTTGATCAGAGCCACGCTGTGCCGCCTGATTTGTGTGATCACAGGGGTATTCGCCAGGGTTTCCTTCTCGTTCTCCCGTGGCTTATCTTTAGCCAAACATCCCCCATCATGTGATGGTTCGAGAACATGGCAGGTAGAAAGCTTAACCCCTACGGGTTCCATCACTTTTGCCTGTTTCTCGGATTCAGATGTTTTTCGGGAGCTATTTTTCTCAGTCTCGAGAAAAATAGGGTAAGAAAATTCCTCTAAATTAGTTTCCGTGCGAGGAAACCGAAGTTCTTTATTTGGGCCCTCAACATTGCAGTTTTGGGCAAGGAAATCATTGCCTAATAGGCCGTCGTGAGAGAGGCCTGCAGTATCTTCTATTACCTGGAAAGTGCAGGGTGTTTTAACTATCTTGTTCTCATTTAATGTAGTAACAAGATTTCCCTGACAGCTTCCCAGGGTGTATGCCATGCCAAAAGGTGTTTGCAGGGTAAGAATCTTCTCGGCATTTATTAGCTCGGAAGATTTCAAGGCTTGTTCTTTGATTAAGCTTATCTCAGCGCCCGTGTCCACCACTAGTTGAGTCTTTTCTTTCAGACCAAAGTCTAGGGGGAGCTCTACAACGGAAGTACTTGGTTTGGGCGGCTGAGAGTACCCTGTATTTTCATTAGAAGGACTTATAGTCGGGCCGGGGATTTCGGGCTCGACTCGTTGCCGTTTCCCGATTTCCGGCTTTGATATTCCTGTTTATTTTGGCATGTATCTTCTACGTGCCCGCGACGTCCGCACCAATCGCATTTTAACTGCACATTGTAAACGCGGCGCGTCCCATTGTTACTATTTGTGGGGGCCTGTGCATTGTTGCGTGGTGGTCCACTACTACGACATGTTGTAATGTCGTGTCCCATTTTATTGCACTTAACGCAAACGGGGGTATTCTTTCGTTTGAAACATTCGTCGTAAGTATGCCCTCGTTTAGAGCAAAAACTGCACACAATGTTGGCTGGAGGCCTTGACGTTCCTCCAGAGCCTGAATTGCGCGACTTCGACTGGGTTGTCCCCTGATTCGCCGAATTTGGCGTAAACTGCGTGGGTAACGAAATTTGTCCGGTCGCGGGGGTACCGTAAGGATATCCCATTGAAGTGTTTGCGTAGGCGGCTGCTTGGTTTGTGTATCCCCGTGGATCACTGTACACTGACGGAACTTGTGGATAGAAATTATTCTGGCCAACTCCTTGCGGAGCTGCGAAAGTGTTATTGGGCAATGGGAAAGCACCTTGTTGGAGCCTCTCCATATCTAACGCTTTCTGAGCCAATTTTTCAAAATTGGGCTCACTTAATGTCAGTAAATACTGACGAAGGTAAGGGCTTAGGGCGCCGTTACTCAGTGTACTTTTTGCGAAGTCCTCTTGTTGGCAATTTACGATGGCTGCTGCTGCGGCACCATATTTCGCTTCCGCCGCCTCTTTGCATTGCGACAGAGCTTTTCTAATGCGCGAAATAAATCGTGAGAGGTCCTCATACGGTGTTTGGCGCATAGCAATTAACTTATTCACCAATTCTTGGTGGGATTCCCTAGGCAGGAACGCTGCATTTAATCTATCTTCAATTTCCCTGAAAGTAGCAGGTTCATCTGTGGCTAAAAGCTGGTATGCCTCGCCTCGTAGCCTTGTTGGAATCATTTTAATAAAGATGGGCCTATCACTGTCTGACAGGCATTCTAAACATCGCCTGCAGCAGCCCAAAAAGGTCTGGAGTTCACTGCCCAGGTTGGGACCTGGCTCTCCAGTAAATATTGGCACTATCTGAGTTAGATTTCTTGTGACCTCAGTGTAGTTTGCCATTTTTATTTTTCTTTGTGTGGGAGAGAGTGTAGGAGAGGTTTGGGAATTTCTTAAATCGCCCGTATTGTTTGAGCTCGCAAAGGATGCACTCAACCAGTCAATTACAACATCGGCCGCCGTCGGCTCTTTTTCACTAACACCGTTTTGTGTACTTAAATCTATATCACAATTTTTCTCTACAGGGGTGTTTGGCCCGTTATCTTCGAACGAACGCGAATATCTGTTAAAATGGGTTAGGGTTCCTCGGAATTTTTCAGTGTCCTCGATTAATTTCTTTATGCGAGATTCTCTAAGCTCTCGAGTTCTATTAAGCTGTCTTTCGAGCTCGTCACACTGTCCGGGAGAGATCCCTCCTGATATTCGCGTTTTTTCGAGTAATTGATTTAAATGATCTTGTAAACTTACAGGTTGATCTGCGGTGGGTCTTGGGATGATGTTTCCGCTGCGGAGGCGAATTCCTGGCTGGTCCTGACGGCTGGTGGTTGCTGGTGTTGCAGGTGTCCCTTGCTGAGAGTTGTTCTCCCTCGCTGGCTGGTGTGCTGCTGGAGAATCGTGGTCCCTCGATGTTTGGGGCTGGGTCTGTGGATGGTTGTCCTTCGGTGGCTGAAGGCTGCTCTCCTCGGATCGGGGCTGGTGTGGTGTTCCCTTGTCAGTCATTCAAGTCTTTTAGGCCGGGATCTTGCCCGTTGGAGTCTTGCTGTGATGAGGCAGGTATTTGCTTGCTCGCCTGGAGCAGAGGCAATTAGAGTTGACTACCTGTAGTCCGGGTAATTGCGTGCTCGCCTGGAGCAGAGGCAACTAAAGTTGATTACCCGGGAGCGTTGGAGTTCTTGCTTATGAAGAATTTGTGCCCCTGAAGCTAGATTTTACTTCAGGTTACGGGTAGAAAAAAAAAACAATTTTTACCCTGCACTTAAGCAATTTTGAGAACTCTTGTTCGGGGATCAAGGCTTTTCAAGCGCTTATGGTTTTTTTTTTTTTTTTAAAGCGATAAAAACCGGGCTTCCTTGATCCTACCGGCTGCGCCAATTGTTACGTATGTCCCTGCGGGGACTTATTATCCAGATCTATTCCCGGTAGTTGGGGGATAGATCTTTGTTGTGGGTGATGCTCCGGGGTCAACGGGGTTCCTTCTACAGTGGCACGGTCGCCACGTGGTAAGATGAGCCTACAGTCGGTGGCTTAGGGGAAAGAGTAGCTTAAACAGCTCAACTCCTGAAAAGGGGGGACGGAGTAGCTATAGAGCTCAACTCCAAGGGATCTGGTAGAGTAGCTTTCTCAAGCTCGACTCCAAATGAACGACGCAAAGTACGATCAAATAATCCCCTGTTTATTCATGATTCTTAAACTATTTATACAATTCTTACCTTACAACTACTTTCACAAATTATTCGATACAGATTACCAAATATGCATCACGAAGACCCAATGACCGCATTGGGCGGCTATGGGGATGTTACCCAATAGCTGAGTCGCCCTCTAGTGCAACTTTTAATGTGTCACATGTCGTAATTAATAAATCGGCGGGTTGCGCTTTGATATTAGCGCAAGAGGCGATGACCGCGGCGCGCGTCGCTCAGTTTTGCTGAGTCGCGTGCTTTATTTATGTGGCACTTGTTTACATTTTCCCGCAACGTGCTCGTAGTTTGTTTACTAGACCTTTTTGTTTATGGTCTCGAGCTAACGTTGCTAAGGTTTTTCGCTTGGTAACTAGGGAGTGAACTTGAACTTGAAAATTGCTTCGTATGTTCTTAGTTACCAAGGTGCTTTATATTTGTGCATCACATATTGGTTTCATTGAATTATTATCGGTACATCACCATACTATGTACCGGAATTTCGGTACACAACAGGATCCAAAAAGAGTAATGCACAAAGAGTAAATCACACAAGAATAAAAATTTTATGACATTGATGGAAATTAAATATGCAAAAAAAAAGAGTAATAATCGTAAAGAATATCCGGAAATGTAAATAAAAGGATTAGCAACTAAAAATCCAACACCAGAACGCATTTAATTGAAATAAATGCAAAATGTCTCCTTTAATTACTGAAGGGTCATGTGGAACCTAGGAAGATACGATCCACATGAATATTTAGAAGGGCATCAGTAGGCGGGACTCTCACGCACTGGAAAAAAGGGCTTTATGAGGCGGAGCAAGACTCCGATCGCCCTCTTTCATTGATTTTCATTCTAGACAGAGGTACTTGTGGCGACTTTGAGAATTTGGACTTGGACTCTGGCGAAGACGGATTTTACTTGTGGCGACTTTGAACTTCGAGAATTTGGACTTGGACTCTGGCGAAGGCGGATTTTACTTGTGGCGACTTTGAACGTCGAGAATTTGGACTTGGACTCTGGCGAACTTCCGGATTACGGTGATTTGAATTTGAACATCACAACATTGGAATATTCGGGAATTTTTGTCGTACGCATAAAGGGTTTGTGAACGTCCTTATCATATGACCCTTGTGGTTGAGAGATATGAGACACATGCTAACGCCTTGAATCGGTTTCGGTTTAGTTACAATATTTGTTGAATCTAGAATTGACTTAATTATAATTTTCATGTGATTCTTTGTTGAATAAATGCAGTGAAATCTACCACAAATTTTTTATAAGATCCACCTTACACTATTAATGGGAATAAACCCCCACATTTAACACAGATTTTAGTAATACTTCTAAACTTCCTAATCGGGCTGTAGACCCAACATTTCAGAAGTATTTAACTAATTGGTATTTTTGATACACCGGGTGAAACCGGGTTACTCAGCTAGTCCCTATACAGGGTGTTCAGAGGTGGGAGGGAAATATTGCAGGAGGTGAAAGGTCAGGTCGAGGCAAGCAAAAAATCGTATGGGTGGGGGGGGTTATCTCGCACCGTTCGGCAGTTACAGGGTGATTCGTAAATCAGGATGTTGCCTTATATGGGAACCGCTATTGTATTTTTATCTTTTTTTCTACTTATCGCAGCGACCCCAAACCGGTCTCAAAAAATCACTATTTTGAAACCCTTTCCAAAAAGGTCAACACCGCCCCCCTACCCCCAACCCCTTGGCCACAATCACCTCTGCAAGTTGAAAAATTAAATTTTATTTCACGATTTTTCACTTTTCGCCCCACTTTTCTCCGAAATTCACGTTATTAACATACCTACTTTTTATTGTTTCTAAGTTTCCTATCTAATTACCTTTCGAAAAAGGTGCAACATGCACAGGTAGAAAAAGGATACAAACATTTATTTACAAAAATCCTTTTACAAAATATTAGGACAATTCGAATTTTTAAGAAATTATACTTAAATTAACTAAAAAATACATTTTATTCACTTAAAAACTAATTACAATTAAAACTTATGTGCTACAAAAGCTGTTCGAAATGTTCTCCGCCAGTCTCGATGCATGCAAGTAGCCTTCGTCTGATTCCGCGTTTGAGGTCTATGGTAGCCAGTCTCTCTCGTATTTTCATCGCTGCAGTCCCAATCCTGGTAACTAATTCTTCTCTGGTATTGATTGGTCTTGAGTAAACCTCATCTTACATCATTCCCCATAAGAAAAAGTCCAGTGGAATAAGGTCCGGTGATCTAGCAGGCCAAGGAATCGGTCCACCTCGTCCAATCCAGCGCTCTGGGTAATGTTCATTCAACCTTGCCCTAACAATGTTCCCAGTATGCGCAGGTGCTCCGTCGTGCTGTAAATACATTGTGCTTCTGGTGGCCACGGGGATGTCCTCCAACAGATCCGGAAGGTTATTCTCCAAAAAGTCCGAATACAGCTGGCTATTCAGCACTTGAGGCAAGATGAAGGGTCCTATCAACTGGTTGCCGATGATGCCAGCCCAGACATTGACACTAAATCTTTGCTGGAAGGACCGACACCTTGTCCTATGTGGGTTCACATCTGACCAGGTGTGGAGGTTGTGGAAGTTTGTGACGCCATCCCGGGTGAATTGCGATTCATCCGTCCACAGAATTCGGTCTAGAAACCTTCTGTTTTCGATGTCAGACTCGAGCAGCCAAGTGCAGAACTGCAATCGTCTTTCGGAATCTCCTTGATGTAGTGCTTGGACCGGGATATGGTGGTATGGATGTACTCCCTCTCGGTTCACAACGGTCCACACTCTCCCTGCAGACAATCCTAACCGTCGTGCGACCTGTCTGATGCTTATTTCAGGGCTGTTCCTGACGATGTTGAGGATTTGTTGGTCGGTTTCCGCTGAATCGGCCGAAGTTCCTGATCGCGCTTCTGCTCTAGGGGCGGTTACACTTCCGGTTTCTTTTAACCTCCTGAAAGTCCTTGAAAATACCCTTCTATCGGGTACACGCCGATTCGGGAATCTCCTTTGGTATTCCCGTAAGGCCTCACTATCATTTCCGTCTACTAAACCGTACACGTAAATTATGTCGGCATACTCTTCAACAGTGAATTCTGCCATTTTTTCTTAATTTTTTGTGTTAAACACCCGTGCTTATCGATTGCCTCTTCAACTATGGTCAATGTCCTTTCAAACGTACCCATTTTTATACCATAATTCATAGGAGGTATTAGACACGGAGCGTCAGGATACTTCGAAGTCAATACTGGATATCACAAACTAATAACGCCATTTAGCGAGATTACATTTATTATTTTATAGCAGTTTTGCTGAAATAATAAAACTTTATTACCTGTGTTTCCTAAATAAACATTTCCGAACTTGCTGTCATAAAAATTCTCTACTTAACGACTTTTTCCATTATGGTGCAATAAAGTAATTAGGTACCTGTGAAGATGTTTTAATTTCAGGATTTTTGTATTCTTTTTCTACCTATGCATGTTGCACCTTTTTCGAAAGGTAATTAAATAGGAAACTCAAAAACAATAAAAAGTAGGTATGTTAATAACGTGAATTTCGGAGAAAAGTGGGGCGAAAGGTGAAAAATCGTGAAATAAAATTTAATTTTTCAACTTGCAGAGGTGATTGTGGCCAAGGGGTTGGGGTTAGGGGGGCGGTGTTGACCTTTTTGGAAAGGGTTTCAAAATAGTGATTTTTGGAGACCGGTTTGGGGTCGCTGCGATGAGTAGAAAAAAAGATAAAAATACAATAGCGGTTCCCATATAAGGCAACATCCTGATTTACGAATCACCCTGTAACTGCCGAACGGTGCGAGATAACCCCCCCCCACCCATACGATTTTTTGCTTGCCTCGACCTGACCTTTCACCTCCTGCAATATTTCCCTCCCACCTCTGAACACCCTGTATATATTTAAAATCGAAAGTTTGGAAAATTGGAAAATTTGGAAATTCAAAATGGCGGATCCAATATGGCGACCAAAAATTTTCGAACTTCAACGAATTCAATTGAAAATTAGTACTATGGGTACTTTGAGGCCACTAATTTCGAATCTAGCAATATATATTGCTCAATCACGCCTAAACGCTGGGTCCGATTATTATCATTTTTTGAGTGAAGACACTACATATCCTGACTTAACAAATAGGCTACTTTTTATTCACGGGTTTCAATATGGCGGACCCAAGATGGCGGCCAAAAATTGTAAATTTCAAGGGATTGCCATGAAAATTGGTATTTGGGGGTTTTTGGAGGTCCTGATTGCGAATCTACGCTCAAAATTTGGAAATTCAAGATGGCGGATGCAATATGGCGACCGAACATTTTTGAACTTCAATAAATTCAATTGAAAATTAGTACTGTGGGTATTTAGAGGCTACTAATTTCGAATCTACTATCAGAATTTGGAAATTCAAAATGGCCGACCCAATATGTGTTTGTTTTTTGCTTAACTCTTCAATTCCCAGTGTCACTTGCAGGTGACAGAATTTTAATATTTTTTTTCTACCACAAGGAGATTTTATTTTTGAAATCTACCACTATTGTAGCAAAGCCAATAAGTAACACTATCAATTGTTTTTTTCTGGCAACACTAGCAATACGTCATGGGTCAAATTCTCCTTCACAGTCTTAACTACACAATGCCCAGTGTCACCTGTAGGTGACAACGCCCATACAAAAAAAAAAAGGGTAGTTTATTTACATTTAATATATTTTTTTGTAATAACTACATGTTTGTAAGCTATGTTATCTAAAAAGAAAAAAAAATCGTTATTAACTTTGACATGGGAATTGAAGAGTTAATCACGCTTTAACGCTTGGTCCGATCATTTTAATTTTTTGAGCGAAGGCTCTACAAATTTCGGCTTAACATATAGGCTACATTTTATTCACGGGTTTCAAAATGGCGGACCCAAGATGGCGGCCAAAGATTGTAAATTTCAAGGGATTGCCGTGAAAATTGGTATTTAGGGGTTTTTGGAGGTCCTGATTGCGAATCTACGCTCGAAATTTAGAAATTCAAGAAGTCGGATCCAATATGGCGACCAAAAATTTTCGAACTGCAACGAATTTAATTGAAAATTAGTATTATGGGTATTTTGAGGCCACAAATTTGGAATCTGCTATCAAAATTTGGAAATTCAAAATAGCGGAACCATTACGACGACAACAATTTTTGGAATTCTACGGATTTAAGTCAGGTAACGATGAAATACTAAAAAAAAAATAATACCTTATTATTTATTTATTTAACACCTAAGAATGAAAACATATAAGTACAGAATAGATTATTAGCCCTTTTGATATAGACGGTGGTAGCAAAATGAGTTTTGGACGGTTCTATACCACATTTACAGATTTTAGTAATACTTCTAAACTTCCTAATCTGGCTGTAGTACCAATATTTCAGAGGTATTTAACTAATTAGTATTTTTGAAACACCGGGTGAAACCGGGTTACACAGCTAGTATATATATATACATATATATATATATATATTTTAATTTTTCTGTAATTTGTTTATTTATTACAAGCTTTTATTTAGTTTCACCTGTCCCGGTGTCTGTAATGAAATCTTGCAAGTTAAATTTGACCCACTTCCCGGTTTCCGATTGAGCTGAAATTTTGAATGCATATGTATATTGCGTGACAATGCAATATTATGATGACATGGAGCTGATCTGATGCTGGAGCTGGAAGGTGGTCATAGGAACTCCGCAATAAAACGACACAACCCCATCGAGTTTGGGCTCGTTTGATTCGTCTTGATGAGTACTTTGGTCCTAGATAATATCCGTATGCAACCCCATCAAATTTGGGAAGCACGTGCCGAACACGTTATCGCGAGAGACTGAAAACTCACGAGTAATATTTATTTTAACTTCATCTGAATTTTGAACCAGTTTTCGTTATGGCAAAAAGATGAAATTTGATACCTATACTTATATAAAGCCGAAGACAATGCAATATAGTATATTTAATATCGTTCTAAATCCAAAATGGCGGACACCCCAATATGACTGCTTACCTTTATCTTCACAACCCCCTTGACATGGGTATCAAATAAAAGGGTTCAACGAGTAGAAAACGATAAAAGCTTGTTTTTAAAAATTTGTTTTTTTATTAAGGACTTATTTCACTGTCAATTTCAATTCCTCTCATTTTTATTTATTTATTTAATTCATTATTACTATTCAGACACGGATACTTTGCTACGCTCTATTATTTTATTTATTTCAATGCACTTTTAGCATCGACAAGTATATTATGCCATACAAAATAGTGCATCAACTGCACATAAATAAAACAGGGCATGAAGGCGGGAGAACTCAGCAAAACTCTGAATTAGCGCTCATAGCCAAACTCTGAATCCCGAAATCACGCAATCATTAAATCACGAAATCACTAAATTGCTGAAGAATCGTATGAAACTTCAGTATCCCGGTTGAACCCCCAAAATGTAACGTGTTCCCGGGTTTACAAGCAAATCTAGGGTTTTCACTAGCAAATTCACATATTTATCGTAACGCATACACATTTTATTTTTCCCTTTCTTTTTTTTATATACCTGGCTCTTACAATGCTTAGGTGGCTACCCCCTATTATCTTACTCTCTAAAATATAAGTATAATGTAAAAGTACTTATCCTACTTATTCTACTTCAAAATTTGAAGAAGTTGTGATGAACGTTGTGGAGGCTGGGTGTCTGATGTCTGATGATGTTGTGTGGATGTATGTATGTTGTTATGATGTTTCGATTTCGATGGTTGAACGTTGTGTGCGGTGTATCTGTTGACTTGCTGGCTTTATGAATGCTGAATGATGATATGTGAATGTGCTTGATCGATATATGATGAGCGACGAATGAATGATGTTGTATTGTATGTTGTGTGTGATGCGTGTAGTATGATGTCTGATGTGTCCCGTTGTGCGGAGATATTTTCTTTTGAATTGATGTTTAAATGATGTTTTGTGTTGCTTTCGCGGTTATTTCCTTTTAGCTGATTTGCTTCTTTAAGTCCTTAAGACTTTAAGTCTCGCCGTGCTTAAGCGTTCAGTCCTTAAGTTCTGTATTGCTTAAGTTCTTGAATCCTTAAATCGGTCCCTTGCGAAATTAGGTTGTTATTAGTTATTTCTTTTCTCGTTAATTTTACCGCAGCTGCATTGCGGATGTCCTCTTACTTGCCCTCCACTTGCTTAGACGCCTCCTTTTTTCTGCATCGTCCTTCGCTCGTCTGCTTCCTTCACTGGCCAAATTGCAAAAGAAAGACTTTGGGGACGGAAATCATGGCGTACTAAGCTGTTCTCATTTGGGCATACCCAAATGGGCGCCGAGTTTACAGCTCGATGAAGAGGTTCCATATAACCATCCAAGCCGGAAAAGAAAATTATCAGATACTATCAAGCGTGGAATCATAAGGAGCGTACGATCAGGTGAAGTGGATAATGCTGTTCAAATAACCAGATGACTTCAGACATTTAACCAAATCACCGTGAGCGCAGAAACTGTTCGTAGGGCTTTACGTGAAGCCGAAATGCTTGGACGTGCTAAAACCAAAAAACCACTTCTTACCAAACGCCATATGAAGCTTCGTCTCCAATTTGCCAAAAAGTATAAAATTATACGAAAGAAGCTTGGGGCAGAGTAGTGTGGTCAGATGAGTCTAAAATCAACAGGTTTGGCTCTGATGGTAAGGAATGGGTTTGGAAAGCAAAAGGAGAAAAACTTCAGCAAAAACATATTACCCACATTTAAATTTGGAGACGGAAACATAATGTTGCGTTATGGTATGGGGGTGTATGTGTTCGAGTGGTGTTGGAAGCCTTGCAAGGATAGAGGGCAAGATGACGGCGACGGACTACATACAAATTTTAGAACAACATTTGCTGTGAAGCTTGAATTTTCGGGGAAAAGGAGTTGGGGAGATTGTCTTTCAACAAGACAATGACCCAAAACATACGGCCCGGATCACAAAATCATGGCTATCTGCTAAGGGCTTCGATGTCCTTGAATGGCCCCTCCAATCTCCAGACTTAAACCCCATAGAGTATCTATGGGGTATTTTAAAAGGGGCTATGGCAAATTTTGGCAACCTTCCTCCAAATAACAATACTCTATAGGTAAAGGTAAAGCTGAAATGGGAAAATATAACTGCAGATCAATGCAAGTGTTTAATTGAAATTTTGCCTACTAGAATTGAAGCCGTTATAAAGGCCAAGGGCGCTTATACTAAGTACTAACTTTTTTTGTTCAACTACTCATAAAATTGTTCAATTCCATTTAATATCAATTTTCTTATTTTGCATAATAAACGAAGACCCATTTTATTGTTTATATCTTAAATTTCATAAATTAACACCTTTAATTCATAATCTACAAATTTTTAATTTATTTCCTTTGAGGGATTTATATGAAACTGTGCATAACTTGAAAATTTGCTAAACATGTGAACGAATTTGTTAGTCACTGTATAATAATATTATAATTTAATGCGTGAGCGCGCCTTCTCTCAGGAGTATATGATAAAATATAATATCTCTTTCCTTAGTTTTTTATTGGCTTATTTTTTTTTAGATCTGCTTTATATACCGGGTGTTCCAAAAGTATGGAAACCCCTGAATAACTCGTCAACGATGCATTTTTTGGAAAAATGTTGCATACAAAAGTTTCAGGATTTTTTCCTAGCCATTCGATGGCGACCTTGGATTTGACCTTGATCTTGACCTTCAAGTTCATTTCAAGGTCCAAGTCGTTTTTCAAATGGGAACCCCTAGTTTTTATTGCGGATTTGGAAAGAGCAGGAAATCCGCAATAAAAAATAGGGGTTCCCATTTGAAAAACGACTTTGACCTTGAAATGAACTTGAAGGTCAAGATCAAGGTCAAATCCAAGGTCGCCATCGGATGGCTAGGAAAAAATCCTGAAACTTTGGTATCTAATATTTTTCCAAAAAAATGCATCCCTGACGAGTTATTCAGGGGTTTCCATACTTTTGGAACACCCGGTATAACAAAATAGTTAAATGGTTGGGCGACGGTGCACTTTCTTCTCTCAGGAATATATTTAGAATAATATGAGTGCTCCTCTTTCATTAGGTTTCATTTGTAAGGCTTAAAAAACAAAAAAAATATTATCTGAAATATAAGTCTGAATTTTTAAGAAAGAAATTTGGTTTCAACGCATTTTATTTTCCCCTAAGATCTTTTGCTTGCATGAATTTTATGGCCTTGCCCGGCTCGGGTATGATGCGAGGATGAGAATGCGTACCCTTTTTGCGCAGTGCATAGATTTTTTGAGCGACCTGCGCTGCTGAGACAAAGGGTAAAGCTAAAAATAGATTTGGGCCCAGATGCACATGCAAGGAAAGTTTGACCTGATGCGCCTCGGCAAGGCATATCCTAGCGATAAGGCTTGGAGGGGCATCGGTTTGTTTATTTTTCAGGGCTCATTTGAGAATTGGGGGAGAGTTCGTTTGTAGCTAAATTTGAAGGAAAAAGTCATTTCTAGTTGAAATTTCAGAGTGGTGAGGTGTAGTAAGCAAAGTATTAATTTTTAAAGAGGTGTAGAAAGTAGAGTAGAGATTGAAGCTAAGTTTTAAAAGTGAGAAGTGTCAGGAACAAGGAAATTGCGGTGAGTTTTCACTAAGTGTTTTATCTTTCTTGTTGATTGCGTTTTTTATATAAATTAGATTAAATATCCCGCGCGTGTTAAATCGGACAAGGGTTGTGTGTCTTAAGACACTTGTTTCTCCCTTGACCTGATCGGACAAAAGATGTGCTAGGTTTAGGGGTTGGGAAACGTGGATACGGTGTTTCTCCCTTGGGTTGTCCGTAGTGTTCGTCTTGAGAGGCGAGGCTGCGTTCGTAGATTTCCTCCTCGGATGCGCGCGGTTGTTCCACATCGTTTGAAGTGATCCCCTGAGGTTCTATATGGAAATTCCGTTGATATTTATTCGGTGGAGTTGGTGCTTGTATCCCAGTTGGAGGCCTTTTACCGTATAGCACATTTTGTACCGGCCGATTCATATAATTAACGTTTCGGGTGTGTAAAGACTGGTCTATGTCCATCGGTTCCGGCCGCGGTTGTGGCTTAGGCGCAATCGGACGCGGGGGATTAAAATTGTTAGTTTGACCCTGGGGACTATAATTTTTTGAATTTTGCACTGGTTGCTTATAAGGATCGAAGCGGGGCTGGGGCAGATATGCCAATTGTGGGTAGAAAAAAGGCTTGTTTAGTTGGGGATTTGGTCTGCTGGTTATGTTTCTGCGGGGAAGAGGCGGTTGAATGTTTTGATTGGGAACACCGCGGGGCAGGCCGTGGTAAGCACAGGCGTATTGCGTTCTAAAATTTTGGTTTTCCAGCTTTAAACATAGATGCAGGGCCTGGGTTAGGTCTGACGGTTCTCGAATACCGAGGAGTCGTGGTAGGTCGCCTTTGAGTCCCCTGACGAAAGTGTCCAGAGCCTTATCTCTGTAGGTCTGAGTCAGTAGAGTGAGAGATTCGTTGCTGATGCTCATGCATCCGATTTTATTAAGGATTACTGACAGATGGGAGTAGACCCCATGATAGAACTCTTGAATGGATTGATTGCCTTGAACAAATGTAGTCATTTGATACTCGAGCGTTGATAAGTCACGCTTATCCGCATAGTGAAGAGTAAGGCAACGAGCTATGCACTTCCAATCTAGCGGTGTGTTGTACGATTCCAACACAACGTCTGCCTGTCCCGAGATTTTGTTGCGAATTACATTTAAAATTCCGAAATATTTAGGGGTGCCTTTTATACCATCGTACAGAGCTAAAATTCGGTCAACACTCTTTTTCCATGAGTTGAATTCTCCCGGTTGTCCGGTGAACTCTTTTAAGCATCGCACCACATCGGGGATCTTATCTAGTTTGCCTATGTTGTCGCGGTATTGGGGGTAAATCGATTGATCAGTTCCGCTGAACTGATCGGAGTTTGGATTAAGTACCGACTGGACTATGTTTCTTCCTTCGTTTTGCAGAACCCGATTAGCAATTCCGGTTATTAAATTGTCCAAGGATTCGTTCGTTACGACACCACTAATGTTGGAGATTGGTTGGGTAGGGGGGTTATTTCTAGCCGTTGCTGGCTGGGGTGGCTGAACTTGGGGACCTGAGTTTATTTCGGATGCATTAAGCACTGGAGGTCTGAGAAGATTATTTGGATTAGCCATATTAGCTAAAAAGATCACTGAGAGAAAATCACTTGAGTAATTCGTTCGAGTTACAGGAGAATTTTTTCTTGTCGCCAAATATCACAATATCGCTTTTCACACGATCCCGATTTCGATTTCCGCTCTATATGATTCTATTGCTTATTAGAGAAATAATCGAGGATTTATTAGGGGTTCGTTTATATAAAAAAAATTTCCCTTTCTTACTTAATCTATAGACTTTTGATCTTTGCGTTTATTACTGGCTAAAAGATTTCATAAATGTGGAATTTCGTTCCTTAAAGGATTTCGCAGGTTTTCATATATGTACATATGTATGTAGAATTTCACTTATTAAAAGATTTCACAAAGATTTCACTTTCCTTGCTTATTTATAAATTGCTAATTTTTTTCGTTTAGTTACTTAGTTTTCCTGATTTATTCTTAATATCTAGAACTTACAGAACTACACGAAGTCTAGAACACATCCCGCGTAGAGTGGCTGCTAATTCACTTAGCTCCTTTTCCTCCGTTGCCGGTTACTGGGGGGCCTTATTTCCTCAACTACGGTATTTCTTCTTGCTTTGGGTTCGGGAACCGATACTATGATGCTCCTTGAGGATCCTGTTTTATCCGGCTGGTGATCGGTGCGGCGGTGCTTCTTGAGAACCTTAGCACGGTGTTTTTTGCACAACCTTAATCAAACTTTAAACTCGCGTGCGCGGTACTTCTTAAGGGCTCTATAGCGATCTAAAGATTTTTATCTTTAGCGCGAACTGGTTTGAGGGTGATTGCGTTATTAATTTAGCCGAATACGTATCGGTCCCTGCTCGGGCGCCAGTTAAATTTCCGATTGTTTAAAGTCAGAAAAAAAAAACGAATATTATTTTCAGCAGGTAGGTCTTTAGTGCTTCGTACCAAACGTAGAACTAGACTTAGCCAAATACAATTTTGTGCACTTATTTATTAATTAGGTCGATCACGTTGCTCGCGTTACTCACGTTGACCGTAGACATGTTGTCAGCGATTTTGGTGGCTGCAGGCAGGTGAGTGAATTGCTGCGTGCGTGGGAACCGTAAGCGTGGGAATCGTAGGTAAGTAGTTTCCAGAAAATATAATTTTTTTGTGACCCTGAATGTTTGGCGTCTTAACATACATATACTTTATAGTTCTAATAAAGTAATTAAATTTGGTATAACTCCTATACTCTGGTATTATCCAATTCAAGGACACTGTCAGGTAGGGAGTTCGACTGAGGCGGTACATCTCTCAAATAATAACGGAGGTGTCCCAAGGCCAGCTCAGTGTGGGCAGAAACCACACATAGAGCAAAAGGGCAAAAAAAGAAAAGAAGGAAACAAATTGTGTTTTCTTTCATTCTTCTCGCTACACATAAAATGTATCCCATTTTTATAATGGGATTAGAAATGGATTATTATATATACATACTAGTTGACCCGGCAAACGTTGTTTTGCCATATGAATTATTTCTAGGGAATTTCTAGTGTAGAAAAAAAAAAAATTGGGTGCCTGTAAAGTCGGTTTACGGTCGAAGTTTTAACGTGAAAACGTCTCCTATGTGGTATATTTCTCCTGTCATCGTCCATCTTCCATCTTCCATCCTCCATCCTCCATCCTCCACCTTCCATCTTCCATCTTCCATCCTCCATCCTCCATCTTCCATCTTCCATCCTCCATCTTCCATCTTCCACCTTCCATCTTCCACCTTCCATCTTCCACCTTCCATCTTCCACCTTCCATCTTCCACCTTCCATCTTCCACCTTCCATCTTCCATCTTCCATCCTCCATCCTCCATCCTTCACCTTCCATCTTCCATCCTCCATCCTCCATCCTCCATCTTCCATCCTCCATCTTCCATCTTCCATCTTCCATCTTCCACCTTCCATCTTCCATCTTCCACCTTCCATCCTCCATCTTCCATCTTCCATCTTCCATCTTCCATCCTCCATCTTCCATCTTCCATCCTCCATCCTCCATCTTCCATCTTCCACCTTCCATCCTCCATCTTCCACCTTCCATCTTCCGTCTTCCGTCCTCCTTCTTCCATCTTCCATCTTCCATCTTCCACCTTCCATCTTCCATCCTCCATCTTCCATCCTCCATCCTCCATCTTCCACCTTCCATTTTCCATCCTCCATCCTCCATCCTCCACCTTCCATCCTCCATCCTCGATCTTCCACCTTCCATCTTCCACCTTCCATCTTCCATCTTCCATCTTCCATCTTCCACCTTCCACCATCCATCTTCCACCTTCCATCCTCCATCCTCCATCTTCCATCTTCCACCTTCCATCCTCCATCTTCCATCTTCCATCCTCCATCTTCCATCTTCCATCCTCCATCCTCTATCCTCCATCTTCCATCTTCCACCTTCCATCCTCCATCTTCCATCTTCCACCTTCCATCTTCCATCTTCCATCTTCCATCTTCCATCTTCCACCTTCCATCCTCCATCTTCCATCTTCCATCTTCCATCCTCCATCTTCCATCCTCCATCCTCCATCTTCCATCTTCCACCTTCCATCTTCCACCTTCCATCTTCCACCTTCCATCTTCCATCTTCCGTCCTCCATCTTCCATCTTCCATCTTCCACCTTCCATCTTCCATCTTCCATCCTCCATCCTCCATCTTCCACCTTCCACCTTCCATCCTGCATCCTCCATCCTCCATCCTCCATCTTCCATCTTCCATCTTCCATCTTCCATAGAAAATTTAGGGTTGTATGTATTTTTTAATGGCACATTATAAAAAAATTAAAAATTAAAATTTCGTCCAAAAAATAAAAATAAAATGTTAGGGGTGGACAACCCTTATCACTTAGGGGTATGAAAAATAGATAGTAGCCGATTCTCAGACCTACTGAATATGCATATAAAATTTGATAAAAATCGGTCAAGCCGTTTCGGAGGAGTATGGTAACTAACATTGTGACACGAGAATTTTATATATAAGATATAATCCAATAAATTTGAATCCAAAAACGAAAGAAAACATTAAAATTTTTCAGTTTTAATTCAGTTTTAAGGTTTTATTCATTGCCATACGAATACAGAAATACCGTGAAGAAATATGTTAAAGGTATATTTTGGTTGAAATATATTTTAGGCCCAAAATTGATAAGTTTAGACCCTTTGTCAATCCAAAATATTAAAACTGAGGTATTATTTTATTAACTATTGTTTTTATTTTATTTTATTTATTTATTTATTTATTATCATAAAATTTATTCAGTTTACATAGTAGATGGTACGTTTAAGAGTTTAGAAAGTCTTACTTTATTCTTTACAGCTTAAAATATATTGTTTTAAAAAAATAATATTATGTTGGATTTTAATAGTATAATATGTGGAGCAAAAGTTCTATAAAAAAAAACAACCTCATGAGGAAATCTTAATCCTATTTACCCTAAACTACTACTAATTCTAAGCTACCTAATATAATATTTAACTAATCTAGGCAAAGATGCCGAATCTGCGGATTGCGGGTATATTCGCATTTCATTATAAAATTATTTGTTAATTTTTCTATATTAATTTATCATCAACTAGATCGATATCTGCTTTGGAATGCAATCGTTTGGTTGAATAATGCCAAGGAAGATTGGGTATCACCTTTAAAATTTTGTTTTGGGCAGTCTGAAGCTTTTTTTGTGCGTGTTCGCACAACCGTACCATACTGGCGCTCCATATGTCAACACGGCAAGAAAAACTACTTTAAATATTAGGAGTTTATTGTCCAGGCTTAGGGTTGACTTTCTATTAATGAAGGGATATAAGATTTTGGTTGGTATATTTATTTTATGGATTGTGTGCGCGATGTGAGTTTTGTATGTTAGTGTTTTATGTAATGTGTCCAAGATATTTTACATTTTCGGACCATGGAATTTCAGTATCGTATATTTTGAGCTTATTTGTAGGTAGAAAGCACGGTTTCCTCTTTCTGGTGAAAAACATAGCATGTGATTTTTCACGGTTTATTTTAACTTTCCATTTGTAGAAGTATTTACCTATGCTGTTTAGGCCTGTTTGAATAGTTTTCAAAATTTCAGCAAGCTTTTCTGGGGATTAATTATTTTTTACAAATATTATTTTCAGCCTAAATTTTTTTTAGAAAAAACTTATTTTTTCCTTTTTAGTATATTTTTATATTTTATTGTTAACCTGTTCAGGACGGGGACTTTTACGTTGAAATTGCATTTTTTTTTTACAATATTTGTACATAAAATCGAAGAATTCGTCACGTCAAGTGCCCGACAAATTTGGTGGTCGAAATTTCGACCAGTCCCGTCTGGAACGGAAAGTCCCATGTTAAAAATTTTATTTGTGGAATAAATAGTGCTTCCACTATTTCAAGGTCAAATATGCTTTCTAAAATGGTTATTTTGCTATACGCAATACTATGGTTGTATTGTTTTCGTATTCAGCGCATCAAAATACGTGGGTATACCAATTTACATGTCGAAATACAGAATAAGAAATTCGACCTTGAAATCACTATTTCAAAGTCAAATATGCTACCTAAAATTGTTACACTATATTTCCTATATTCAAAACATAATATTATTCCCAAAATCACTCAAAAATATTATGACACTTGAGTGGTCGAAATACCGACCAGTCCCGTCCTTAAAAGGTTAAATAAAAGCTTTTTTTAAAAAATATTTTTTTATTGTGCAATTTTATTCTTCTCTTTATATGAACCGTAATGTTATGATCGTCATCTACACTTCTTGGCAATGTGCGCGCCATTGTATTTACTTCTATTGAAACATTTATAACCTGCCCATAGATTCCAAATTGCCCGGGAGAATGTCGAAGTCTTCGAATTTGCATAAATGTAATTCTCGGAGATATAAGTTTTTCTGTTACCAAATCTAATGGAAAATTTTTAAGATCTTCTGGAAATGGAGGATATTTAAATCCATTATATACCGAAAGTGGTGCAACACGATTGATTTTAATTGTTCTCAAACACGTTGAGCATATTTTCACCTCAACAACAATTTTCATATATTCTTTAAACCACAGTCTATCGCAAATGTCGCAAGCATGCCCAAAATCATTGTCAATAAATGTTTTTTTAAACTCCTGATGTGCACTGGAATTTTCTACAAAAGAAGGGTATGTTTGTACAGGTAGATTATGTTGAAAATCCATGGTTTGTGTATTATTTTCAACATCGTTAAAAAAAATATTTTGAGTATTTATTTCACAGTTTGTTATTATTGGTTCATGTAATTGTGGACCATGATTAATTTGAACTTGTAAAGGAGTATCATTGTGACTTTCGTCACCAGAATCAGAAAGTGACTCTGGAATGTATGGTTCATTCCATGTTGATAGGCCAGCAATATGAGTTGCTGGAATATATGGCATATCTCTTGTTGAATTTGTGAATCATGGAAATTCTGGCATTCAGAAACATGCTTTACAACTATTTCTGAGAATTGATCTACCTGTAAATTAATCAATTAATGATTATTTTTTTATCGCTAGAACGCTGAGTATATTGTCTGCCTTTTTCTTTACGATGTTTAATTATTTCCTTCTCCTCAACTGTTATTGCTAGTGGATTAGGAATTTATGAATTAACTATAGCATTAATTTTTTTCTGGAGTACACAGCCGTAACCGTCTTTGCTCGCGTCTGAATGTAGTTGCGTTGGTAAGCCTGGATTAAAGAGTTTCAACACTGGCTCTTTGCATAATTTATCTTTAAGTTCGTTAAAGGAACATATTTGTTTTTCACCGAAAACGAAAGAGACATCTTCACGGATCAGATCTGTTAATGGCTTAGCAATTACGGAATAATTTTGCACAAATTTACGGAAATATCCCGAAAGCCCGAAAAAACTTTGTACTTGCTTCGGGATTCTTCGGGATAGGGAAGTTTCTAACGGCCTTTGGCTTTGTGGGGGATGGTCTGATACTACCATTCTCCAAAACATGTCCTAAAAATTCAACCGACCTTTTGAAAAATTCACACTTTTTCCACTTAATTAGCAAACCGTGGTTCTCAGCTACCTTAAATACCCGTTCCAGCTTTTCGACATTCTCACCAACTGTGCTTGATGGAATAATAACATCGTCCATATAAACTAGTATCATATCTTCACGTATCAAATCCTTGACAACAGTATTTACGTATCTTTGAAATACCGCGGGGGAATTACAGAGGCCAAATGGGGCTTTTAAAAACTCGTACTGTCCATCAGGAACAATAAAGGAAGTATACTTTCTACTACTCGCATCGACATCCACATGAAAAAATCCGTTCTTCAAATCAAGTGTGGTAAAAATTCGCGCATGATAAAGGCTTTGCAGAATGTCCTCAATGTTAGGTAAGGGAAATCTATCTTTGACTATCTTTTCATTTAGCTTTCTATAGACGCGTGGAAAAACGTCAGTCGGATTGCAGGCAATTGGATGAGTAATTCAATTTCCAATCTAGACGTTGACTCTACCACATATAATGACCCGGGGCAGATCGCGGACCAGCTGCCCATAGCTTGGTCATCTTATTCCGGAGATTCGTCCTTTAGCCCTGACCTAATTCAAAAAATAAATAACTGGACTTTTTCACCCTCGGCTAATATTAAATACTCCATCGTGCAACCCATTTCGTCTGCAGAGCTAATCTCTGCTATGAGTAATTGCAAAGGCTCAGCTCCTGGTCATGATCGAGTCTCCTAGGCTATGATAAAAAATGCTTCTTTTTCTTTTAGGCAAAGACTATGTGAGCTTTTCAACTCAATTTTAAATTCCGGTCTCTTTCCTCATGCCTGGAAGAAAGCTATTCTCGTTCCTATGAGAAAAAGGAATGCGCAGGGCAGAGATTTCCTCTCTTCTAAGGATTTCCGACCAATTTCCCTAATTTCGTGCCTGTCTCGACTGCTGGAAAAAATTCTAGCCCGAAGACTGGCAAAAATTTTGGAGCGCTTGCTTCCTGGGGAAATCCACGGTTTCAGGAGATATCGGGGAACCTCCTCTCTTCTCCTGGAATTGGAAACTTATTTAATGCGTTCTCTTGGCCGACAGAAATCCATTTACTTACTTGAGGTTGACATTGAAAAAGCATACGACCGGGTGCGCCGGGACGTTATTGCGGACCAGATGTCTGCCTGGGGTTTTGATGAAATGTCCACCAAATTAGTCTTCCATTTCCTGAGCTATAGAGTGCTGCAAGTTAGCACTAACGGGTTTCTGTCTGGAAAAAAAAACATCGATAATGCCCTCCCACAGGGATCCCCTTTATCTCCGACTTTGTTCAACGTCTATTTAGCGGCTTTGATAGCTAATTTAAAGGGAATCAGGAAGTTAAAGACTTACGCGGACGCTGACAACATAATTCTTACTACCGACCACGACCACCCCACGGACGTACTGAGACAGTCTGTGTCCCGCATCAACATCTGGGCCTACAACACAGGCGCCATCGTGCCTATATCTAAGGCCAAAGCCATCATATTCTCGAGAAAAATGAAACCCTTACCTGAAACTATAGAGGTTGCCGACCACGAAATTCAAATTTCGAAGTCTCACAAAATTCTGGACATATACTTTTCCAAAAATCTTAAATGGACCCGACACTGCGGCGAAAGATCCAACAAACTCTTGAAAATCAATAACCTGATCAGAGCTGTGGCTTCCGGGAATCGGGGGGCACCAATCCACTCAACAATCAAAATTGCCAGGGTCCTGCTGGAGGGCCTCACAAATTTTGGCATTGTTCTCTTTTCTTCAACTCCCGCTAGCACCCTCGCAAGCTGCAAACAGCTATCGATAAAATTCTGCGCACAGCCACGGGGGCTTTGAGGTCTACCCCCAGACGGTCACTATGGGTGGAGAGCGGCTGCCTCCTTCTTCAAGACAGAGCCGAAAAGGCTCGAATAAAACTGGTAGCAGAAACTGGCTTGACTTGGACAGACCCACAGACATACATAGATTGTATTATACGTCAATGGACAGACCACATCACAACACCTTAGTCCACCTCGACCGGATCAGCACTCAACCCAGAACGTCATCATCCCTGAAAATAGCTTTAGGCACCTTCTTAGCTTTAAGTAACTTTACCCCTCATCCAAATTCCCTGTTTATTCCATCTTTAGGTTCTGGTCAGGACAACCCTGGCGGTATATGAAGCCGAGATGTTCGCAATTTGGAAAGCCATCGAATTTGCAGCCTCAGCTGGGACTCAATCTGTAATTTTTCGGACTTGCGTTCAACACTGCAGGCCATCAACAATGGCCGGTGTAATGAACCTTTCCTTAAACTCTGCCGTGCCATCATCAACAGTAGTGAAAATAACATCTCCTTGGCTTGGGTTCCCGGCCACCTTGGCATTCCATGGAACGAGCACACCATCATGCAAAAGAAGCTTTCCCTCCCCAACATCCAACGGAAGAAATTCCAATAGCATCCTTTTTGTATCGGCAATGTCTCAAAGTTCTAAAACGAAGAATGGAATCTACTTGGAACGAAGAGAGGTATTTCCTCGCCACGCACTGGCCCCAACCAGAAGCTCCATCTTATAACACCCAGCTGACCAGAGCCCAGGGCATACAAGTCCTGCGTGCCAGGATAGGCCACACCCTCCAAACCCACGCTCACCTGCTCGCCCGTGGTCCTAGAGCGGGATGCCGCTATTGCCAGGCTCCCCTGAGCGTCCAGCACATTTTAAAGAATTGCCCGCTGACTGTGCGAGCCCACGGCGGTACCTTGCCATCCTTTATCTTCCCTTTTAGACCCTGCTAATCCTGATCCTCTACTTTCTCTATTAGGCAAACTTAGTCTTTCAAATAAATTATAATTTAGTATATTAGTAGCTCTCCTAGAATGTAAATTAATTAATTAAGTCCTTCCTATAAAATGTTTTCTCATTTGGTTATTATTTTCCCTCTTAGTGATACATTTGTTTGTGCATAGTTTAATTTGGCTTATAAGTAGCCAATGTATTTTAGAAATTTTAGAAATGTATTCCTGATGTTGCATTGCTTGATGTCCAGAATTTCTGAAATGAGAAAGAGAAATATTATTACTTTTAGGAATTTGATTGCTAAGTTAGTATGTTGCTAAGCTTTGTTAAATTTCATTAAAAATATTAGTACAACTGAAGCCTGAAATGAGAAAGAGAAATGTTATTGCCTTTATGAATTTGCTAGGTAATTTATTATGTTGTTAACCTTTGTTAAATTTGCGTAAATATTTGTCTAATTGTGGTTTAGTTTATAACGTTCTATAGTTAATTTTGTATTTTAAGTATTGTAATGAATTTTAGGATGCGCCATATGGGCTCTGTTCCCGAGAGCGCTAGTTCTATAAGAAGGTTAAGAATTCATTCTTGTCCTATTTTTAATAAATAAATAAAAAATAATAAATATATATACATATATATATATTTCAACTGGAAACTTCGATAATATAAGCTAATAAGCAATAATTTTCCATTAATAACCATATGTTCAAAATTAAACACATAGATCTAAAATTATTTTTTTTTTATTTTAAAATCTGTGGCAAAAATATTATCGAACTAATTTGTTTTACCACGTTAGTAAGATAACTCCTAAATTGCTATAAAATACTCATTACATGATGCTTGGTAGAGGCAGGTATTAAAAAAAAAAATAAATAAATAATGGAGTTATCTATATTTTAGGTTATGTTGTTTAAACTGTATTTCTGTATGAAAATATTAATATATTTTATACTCACTTTTTACTGCACAGTACTCATACACTTGAGCATTTAAAATAATTGAACAAGAATACAATTTAATTGACGCACAGTATACACACATTAAATACATATACACTGCACTGATGTACAGGAACTGAAGACGCCTATTAATAAAATATATATCTATATATATAAAAATGAATGTTTGTCTGTATGTCCTTTATAGAATCGTAAACTATGCATTTAATCATGTGATGATCTTTCGCAAAGTTGTTGTGCATGAGCCAGGGTGAAATATAAAGGTGAACCAACTCCTATCCCTCTCAATGGAAGAGGCGTGCGAGAGAATCCGGTAGTTTAGAGATTTAAGCGTAGAGGGCTCTTGGGTTGTAGGTCCGTGTACATGTGCGATTTTTACATGTTCGGGTGCGATTTTGACATGTGCGATTTTTACATGTGCGGGTGCGGTATGCGAAGAGGGTAGAGGAAGAGTTGGAGAATGTAAATGCTAAATGCGGATGTAACCTCTAAATATGAAATACAAAATATCTCAGAACTTGATGTGAAATATAATTTAAATATAAAAATATTTTCCATAATAAATCGGAAACAATGGTTTGGCATTGTGTATTCCCTAATTGTGCAACGACGGGAGAAAAAAATCGAGGAGTTATTACAAGAAATTCTACGAGTTTTGGCAGAGATGAGTTGTGGTGTACACTGATTTCAAAACGCGCGGGTACCTGCAACATCAACGCCTCCAAGCGGTGATTGACAGTACTGCCGGATTCTCTGGCATAAAATCAGACGGGAGTTGGTCCACCTTTATATTTCACCCTGGCATGAGCCAAAGAAGATTACTGAGTTGGTACGAACAATTTTCGACAGATGGCGCGCCACCGTCAAATTTTGAAGTTTATGCGATTTCCACCAAAATTGGTACTTGGGGGTTTTCAGGGTCGCTGATTTCAACCCGACTGTCAGAATTTACGAATTCAAGATGGCGGACTGTCAAATTTTGAAGTTTATGCGATTTCCACCAAAATTCGCACTTGGGGTTTTTCGGGGTCGCTGATTTCAACCCGACTGTCAGAATTTACAAATTCAGGATGGCGGACTGTCAAATTTTGAAGTTTATGCGATTTCCACAAAAATTGGTACTTTTGCGTTTTCGGGGTCGCTGATTTCAACCCGACTGTCAGAATTTACGAATTCAAGATGGCGGACTGTCAAATTTTGAAGTTTATGCGATTTCCACCAAAAATGGTACTTGGGCGTTTTCGGGGTCGCTGATTTCAACCCGACTGTCATGTCGGGTGCGTGATGTTTATAGTAAGCCACGCAAAAAATACTTATGCTGATTGACATGTAATAAATTCAAACGCATTTTTCACGTCGTGAAAACCTTCTGATTTATTCCTTTACGCACCAGATGGAAAAACAAAAAATATTGTGTATTCCACTGCACTTCAATAAATATCGAATTGAAACGAAACGCAGCAATGTCACAATTTTTCGAAATGAACAAAATCAATAAAATGATTCAAAATGAATTGAATATTTGTGTAATATCTTTCCTTCAAATGTATTTTAGTTGGTGGCGTAGCAACGCGCGCAGGGTACAGCTAGTTGGTATATATAACTTACAGTCGTGTGCATAGTTGTCGGTCTGTGCATACGCGTACTGGTTGCGCGCGCACCAGGGGGTATATATCTTTATATTGTTACGAAAATTCCAATCCGACGAATAAATGTTACGCAATTTAAATCCTAGAAAGGAACGCCGCGCAGTTCAGGGGGGGTTGCAATGTACGCTCCGTAATTTGAGAGGGAGTCTTTTACGCTTATAAAAATTCAGCGGAGTGCGGCGGTAATTTTTACCACCCACTGGGCTGGCCTGAGCTGCCTCAGCGCAGACGACAGCGGCCGGATTAGTTCTTACGATAAGCGGGGAGGGGAACCGCCCGAATATCGTAAGCTTCGCTCGCTGAACGCGGGTCGAGCCGTGTGGGTGAACACGGGAGCGCGAGTCTCGCCGGTGTAGTGGTGCAGCTGTCACCTGCACCGCAGTCCTGTGTGATGACTTCGCGAGCGCAGCTTCCTCGAGCTGGGCTGAAGTGGCGCGAGTGGAAAAGTGTTTGATGGAGTGCTAGTGCGCGGGTACGCAGAATGTCGGCGCAGGGAAGCTGGCCCCACGGGAACGGGAGCTGTTGGGGGCCCTCCGAGGGATTCCACAAGCAGTCCCAGGTAAGTGCACTTATTATGCAGCGAAAATTAGGTGCCCGGGTTGCCGTCCCAAGATGGCCGCGTGAGCGCCCGTGCCGGTTGCCGGTGTGCGTGAACCGGTTCGCGCGTGGTGTGCGTGAGATGCGGAATAAGGAGGAGGCGCGCGAATCCGCAGGGGAAGACCGGCTCGGTGCCCAGCTGATGGGGGCAATGACCTCGAAAGCGGACGATGACCCCCAGGCAAGGCAGACTCTGGGAATTATGCTCGGATGCCTTCCTTCCTTTTTCGGCTCGCGCTCTGCAGCCCTTAACTGCGGGGCTTCGTACTGGGAAGAAGGGCTGCGGAAAAAATGCACAGAGGAACCTCGACTCACCTTGTTTCGGCCGCCGCTTCGTCCCGTCTCTAAACTGGAGGATGGGGGCTGGAAATAACACCAAAAAGCAATGTTCGCCCGACACCTTTATTTCTTAAAACTCGCGACACAGGTACGCACTACAATTCAACAAAGCTCCACAATTTATGCTTTACAATTTTATCTTTTTTCTAATTTTTTCTCTTAGGATGCGCTTCGTACATCTAGTCGCCAACAGATCGCTATCAGAACTCTGTCCCCGGAAATGCTCGTCCCGCGCTCCTCGGCCTGCGCTCAGTTTTCGGAGCCTAGCCTAAGGCTCCGAGCGCAACTCCTCTCCGAAGGGAAGTTTCTGCCGAAACCGCCTGCCGGTGCTTCCTCTGCTGATTTTAATTTTCTCCTTTTTTTTTTTTAGGTACGCCGAGGGACATCCCCGGGCCGCCAAGGATGACCCGGGACATCGAGGGATGTAACAATATATAAAAATCTCGTGTCACAATGTTCGTTTACGCACGCTAATCTCCGAAACCTCTGAACCGATTTCGATGAAATTTTGTACATGTGTATTATTTGGTCCAACTTAAAAGATAGGATAGTTTTTATCTTGAGAAGTGATCGTCAATATTTTTTAATGCAAATTTGAAAATTTTTTTATAGAAAAAGTGTTGTAATTCACTTACGTGTATTGCGCATGAGCTCCTGAGTGCTATATGCAATATTTTATAATTGGAAAATGAAGAGGAGAGAAGAGGAGGGGATGGCGGACTGTAAAATTTTAAAGTTTAAGCGGATTTCTCCAAACTTGGTACTTGGAGGTTTTCGGGGTCGCTGATTTCAATCTGACTGTTAGAATTTATGAATTCAAAATGGAGGGCTGTCAAATTTTGAAGTTTATGCGATTTCCAACAAACTTGGAACTTGGGGGTTTTCGGGGTCACTGATTTCAAACCGGCTGTCAGAATTTACGAATTCAAGATGGCTGACTGTTAAATTTTGAAGTTTATGCTATTTCCACCAAACTCAGTACTTGGGGGTTTTCGGGATCGCTGATTTCATAAACTGGAGATTTTCCTTTTTCAAAATATTTCATGATTTCAAATGAGAATGACTGAGGAAACACATTGGCGAAAATTTAAAAAATTTGAACTGAAGCAAGTAATCAGACAAGAAGATCGTCAGTTTGCCGACATTTTAACGAAGATTGGAGATGGAAATATTTTAACGGAAGAAGAAATACAAGTAATGGAATTAAGATTTATCACAATGGAAGAATCTCAATTAGTATGTCCTGAAGGAATAAGCGGTAAATAAATACAACCATTCCGTTTTAAACTGTGTAGAAAATAAAATAATATCTGTGGCATCGGATGTTTTCGTTGGGCGTCATAATGTTGAGCAAGAAACTTTCGTCAGGCAAAATTTGCACAAAATGAGAACTGATGATACCAGTGGATTGCCTTACTAAATAATTTTAGTTCTTAACCGATCTTACATGATAACTAATAACATATGTAGATGTTGCAGATGGATTATAAAATGGCACTGTAGGACTGTTTGAATTCCAAACCCGAATTTCGAAACAGTACCAAACAAAGGGGACCTGAAAAGGATAAATGTGTAGCGGAATGAAAGATGTACCATTTGATAGTTTATTCCATTTATTTTTTCTTCATCAAGCAAATACAAACTTACTTACAATTAATTTAATTAATTTCAACGTTAAATACAATTTAGTTCATTTGGAAAAATATTGGAATAAAAATAATTCAACTCCAACTAATGTACAATTTAGTTAATTTGGAAGAATATCAAAAACAAATTGGTTGTCTGTAAAGTCGGTTTACGGACGATAATTTTACGTGATAACGTCATAAAAAAATATTGATGAAATATTGCATACTTTTATGAATTGAATTGAATTATTATCACTGAATCCTTCATATATTATTCCGCTAAGGGCCCTGATCAGTTTGGTACCAAATATAAGGTCCTGCTGCACGCCAAACCTACATATGGGGTATATTTGGATTCGTCACATCACCCTTCTTCACCGAATCGCATTATAATTCCCTAATTATTGCTTGGTAATCAAATAAACTCGAATTAAAAAATCATGATTGGCACACTATGCGCACGGTCACCGCCATTTGGAATTGTTCGTCACCGTCTACAGCAGCGCTGCGTACGGCTGGAAAGCGCGGCGGGGTAAACAGCTGGCTCACCGCGGTGCACGGCTGGGAAACACGGCGGGGCAAACAGCTCACTCAGCGCCGTGTGCGACAGTTCGCACGGGCCAACTAGTTATCATTATTTTGTATAATACAAAGAAGGAGTTAATTGAAAATTGCAATCTTTTTTTACACTTATTATGCCTGAAAATAAAGAAAATATGAAATTATTTGCATTGTTTACTTACCTGGACCTCCTCCTTTGACTTTGACAACTCAAAATTTGACATTTTCAAATTGTCCCTCCTACCTTCTAGAATGCGTTCATTAAGTGAACGTGCATTCATCAATATACATCTAAATGGATATAATAAGTATTATTTCAAATTAATGTTCAAATATTTAATTAATCCTTTCATAATTTAAATTAAAAAACCGGCCAAGTGCGAGTCGGACTCGCGCACGAAGGGTTCCGTACCATTGACTAGGTAAAGCAGCGCTCCCACAACAGTTTATAACTAAATATAAGTAAATTTTCTGTAAAATATTTAATTGTTAAATAAAACTAAATATTTTGTGAATATTTCAAGCGTTTACCTGGTGCTGATTTTAATATCGGGCAAAAAGCGGCAAAAAAATCACTTTTGTTGTATGAGAGCCCCCCCTAAATATTTTTTTTATTTTAATTTTATTATTTATTATTAAAGTAAATATACAATTAAGTATTTTGTGAATATTTCAATTGCCTACCTGTTACCATTTATTGATATCGAGCAAAAATAGGCAAAAAATGGCGTTTTTTGTATGGGAGCCCCCCTTAAATATTTATTTTATTTTAATTTTATTATTTATTATAAAAGTAAAAATACAACTGAGTATTTTGTGAATATTTCAAGTGCCTACCTGTTGCCATTATTGATATCGAGCAAAAAAGGGCAAAAAAATCGCGTTTGTTGTATGGGAGCCCCCCTTAAATATTTATTTTATTTTGTTTTTAGTATTTGTTGTTATAGCGGCAACAGAAATACATAATTTGTGAAAATTTCAACTGTCTAGCTATCGCGTTCTTGAGATACAGCCTGGTGACAGACGGACGGACGGACAGACAGCGAAGGCTTAGTAATAGGGTCCCGTTTTTACCCTTTGGGTACGGAACCCTAAAAATGAATATGAAAGGATTAGAAACAAAGTAACAAATAATTTGATTCCTACACCGCACCCGTTAGTGTTTTCTGTCACTTTTTTTGAAAAATTCAATTCAATTCAATTCATTTATTTTGCGACTAGTACAATAAGGGTAAAAATACAGATGAATACAATGTTACGATTAACGTGAGTAGATTTACAATACTGAAACCTAGCTGACATTGAAGTGCTTTAGGTGCGGGTACCCGTTGACAGAATATGTCGGTGTGTATTGTTCTATAATGTATGTGTTTGCGCAAGCCACAAGGAGCTTGTTTACATATCGGAATGGTATTTGGGCTTAAAACTAGTTAACACTTACAAACTAACTAGCTAAGAAGAAAATATATTTATATACAAATAAACAGATGAATGCCTTATGTCTGTGTGTGTAGTTAGCTCCCAATGCTGGGATGGAACTGCCAAGTAGGAAGATAATCTTTGGAGTAGTGAATTCAATATCTGAGCTTTGGTTAGCCTCTGTGATTATACTTATTAGCTTTGGTGTAGAAATGTGGTAAAAACTGGTCTGGGTCACAGTACAGAGCTGGGTAGGAGTCCTGATGTAGGAAATTTATGGGGGATAGGTAGTAAGTATTTAAAATCGAGGAATGAATATTTTTTTCGTAGATACATTTTATCAAGGGAATTGGATGGTTTTTTGTTTTTTCAAGTTCATTTCGTAGCAGTCGTGTTAAGTGGCAAGTTAAAGGTTCGATCTTGGCCGTGGAGTAGATTTCGTTGTTGGGATAGTACTTATTTAGATGTCTTCTGAAGCCTTTATTTATGCAGATTCTTGGGACTTTTCTTTCAAATATTAGAAGCTGTTTTAAAATGGTAGGAGAGATGGTGGTCCAGCAAGAGAAGGCATATGTTAATATGGGTCTGATCAACTGTTTATAGATTAATAGTTTAGACTGGGTGCTTAAGTCATTGTTAATTTTGAGAAGAGGAGAGAGAGTGTTCGCTGCTTTAGTAGCTTTGATTAGTGTTTGCTTAGCATGGGTGTTAAATTTTAGCAGGTGGTGGAGGTGTACTCCAAGATATTTTATTGTAGTGCTAGGGGGGATAGAGCAGTCTTGTAGGTTAAGTTGGAGATTTCGGCTTTCACTGGCTACCCCTTTACGACCTTTGGCGTAGGCGTTTCGGAAGCAGATCACTTTGGTTTTGCTTGCGTTTATCTTTAGGCCCCATTTGTTATAGTATTTTTGGGTTACTTTCAGATGTTTTACTACGGAAGCCATGGCCGAGATAGGTCTAGTGTTTGTTGAGTAGATTATTGTGTCATCTGCGAATAGCAGAGGAGGACACGTCAGGGTTGATTTCTAGCTGGTGAGGGAAGTCAGATAAAAATATGTTGTAAAGTTGTGGACCTAGTACAGAGCCTTGTGGTACTCCTCTATGGATGGGGATGGGATCGGATTTTTCTTGATCGATAGAGATCGTTATATAGCGATTTGTTAAGAACGATGAGATGATTTTCGTTAGAGCTAGCGGAAAGTCTAGGGCTGTTATCTTATGGATTAGTCCATTGATCCATACTGAATCGAAAGCTTTCTCTATGTCCAGCGAACAAGCCGCGGTACATTTTTTAATGCGCAGACCAGAGGTAATGTCGTCGATAATTTTAAGCAAGGCGTGAGAAGTAGAGTGGTTTCTTTTGAAACCGAATTGAGCGTCTGGGATTATATTTTTACTGTTTGTGAATTGCGTCATTCTAGCGTCAATGATTCTTTCTAATATTTTACCGACGTTAGAGAGGAGTATGATGGGCCTATAATTAGATACTTCGTAGTTGTTCGGCTTTTTCTGCAAGGGAAGAAGAATGCCTTCTTTCCAATAAGTGGGAAAGTAGCCTAAATTTAGGCAGTTGTTGAGAACTATGGTAAGACATTTGATGAGTGCAGGGGGGGATTTGCGGAGAATGAAGTTCGAGATTTCGTCGGGCCCAGCTGATTTTTTATTATTTAGGTTTTTTAGTGTATTAATGATTTCATCAATATTGGTGAGTTCTTGTAGACCAGTTTCATTTAGGGCAGTATTAGAAGCGTCGAAATTTGTAATGTAAGAGGGAGGTCTGGAGGTAGTGAAAATGCCACTGTTAGTGAGTTCCGATGTTTGAGTTACGATTTGTTGTGAAAAGGAGGAGTTCGGGTTGGGGAGATGGTATTTGTAAAGTTGGGTAAAAAAATTGGTGAAAATATCTAACTTGTCCTTCGTTTCAACTACATGGCTGCCATTTGAGGTAAGCTTTAAGGGGGTGTGAGCACGGTTACCTATGATTTTTTTTATTTCCTTAAATGCTTCAGGACCAGGGGAGATTTTGCTAAGTCTAACTTGAAATTGTTGATTTTTGTAGATATTGAGACGTTCTTCTATAATTGTATTTAGCAATCTGATTTGAGATTGTAGACATTTATAGGCCCTCAGATTGGTGTTGCGGTTTCTTATGAAAATACGGGTAAGGGTTCTTTGCCACGATCTCTTGGTGGTTATGAGAGTTTGCAATTCTTTAGGAAGCAGACTAAAACGGTCTTTATGTGAGTTATTGTTTTTTTTGCAGAATTTCTCAATTGCTTGTTGAGTGATCGTTGTAATCTGGTCGATAGTATGTTCTATTTCAGGGATCGATAGATTTCTTGTCGATGTAGGCGTTATGTTTTCAGCCGCTATGTTTAGCTCTGTATTGAAATTATCCCAATTGGTCTGAGTATAAGAGACGAATTTAGTGGGTGTTTTAAGAAATAGAGCTGCATTGGGTAGAGGGAGGTCGAGGTGGAGTTCTAAGTGATCGGAGTTGCATATAGAGGTAGTGCAGAAGGGGGGTTGACCAGGGCGGTTTATTAAATCGTTTGTTATGATAAAAAAGTCAATGTAGGAGCCGCTTTGAGGGTAGGTTGGTGTACCTGGACCCAGGATTTGCAAGTTTGAGGTGGGATTTTTCTTAGCCAAGTTAGGATAGCTCGACCGTTATGATTTATTGACGAGTCGCCCCAGAGTGGGGCCCTGGCATTAAAGTCACCACCAGCGATAATATAGTCAGAATTGCTATGTAAGTTGTCTAGTGTATCCAGTAGGCTGTTAATGTCTTTCTGGGGGATGTTTGTGGGTACGTAAATGGCAACAACTGCAAATTTTTGAGGTCGGTTGGTTCTAGTGCGGCCTAGTATTTGTATGCTACAGGTGATTATTACAGGAGAGAAGGGTATATTTTTAAAAATTTCTATTTGCTTGGTGCTAAAAGCATTGTTTACTAGTATTGCAGCTCCTTGTCCTGCGTCGTTGCGAAAGATCTTGTAGCCAGCAAAAAGTGGGGTGTTGTTAGGAGAAAGATGCGTTTCGTTTAACATTAAAATGTTTGGATTGAATTCTTCAATTAAGTCTATTAAGGAGTTTTTCTTTTGTTGCGAAATTAAACTGTTGACATTTAGAGAAAGTAAATTCAGACTATGTGTCATTCTGATATAGTTTGAGCATGAAGTTAATGATCATTAGATCTTTGGATGCAACATTTGTTTCTTTACGAAATTTAGGAATAAAGTCCTGGATTTTATTTAGAAAATCAATGAAGCTAATTTTAAATCTGGTTTCAACGTAAGAGAAAATTTCGTTGGTATTGGATTGGTTATAGTTGTGATTTACTATATGTTTTTGAGTGTCAGCCTTGAGAATGTCGGCGTAAGAGCGACCAGCTTGGCGTTCAGATGGGTTACTGTAAGGTATAGTATTTTGGTGCAGAGGGTTTAGTTTCTCTAGCACAGCGAGACGGTTGTTTTCTTTTTTTTTTTGCATGTCTAATCTAGATTTATGGAGTCTAGCTATCAGATCTTTACGAAATGTGCAGCCTAAGTAATTGGCAGGATGGCCAAAGAAATTGCAGTTTCTGCAATATACTGTGTCGGGGTCAGTGGAATCTCTAGTGCATTCGCCTGGCCCATGGTCGTTATTACATTTAATGCACATGTATTTATAAAAACAGTTATTCGATATATGACCGAATTTTTGGCAATTTTTGCATTGCGGCGGGCCTCGATATTTAATTTTTTCCCATTTAACTTTTTGATGGAGAAGTACGCTATGTTTACTGGCTTCATTGAGGTCAGATAGAGAGTTGAATTGAATTATGAAAATATTTGGTTGGCGCCCGATTTCACGTGATCGCGGGGTTGAAAACTTAGAAACTTTTGGTTCTTGAAGGTTAGGGCAGAGGGATAAAAGAGCCTCAGAAATGTCTTCTTCGGAGAAAGTGTGATGAATGCCTTTAAGTAGGATAGAGGCAGGCTTGAATTGAGGTGGAGTGAAGGTATGGCCTTCCAAATTGGCAGTTTTTATAAGTTGTATTAATTTAGAGTGAACAGCTGGGTTGTCTACAAGAATTTTTGTTCTGTTGATTGTGTTAATTATTTTAAAATTATCATTGTCGCTAGATAGGGTCTTAATACAGTTAATTATTTTTTTGGTGTTAGTGTATTTAATAAGTATGGGTGGGCAAAATTTTATTTTACTTAAATTAATATTAGAGTAATTGACTGACTTATCTGTTGCTTGATGTTTGTTGATTGGAGGAGCGTTCCGAATGGTAGGAAGAGGCTGACTAGAGGTAGCAGGTTGAGAATTGGATGTGTGTTTGGCTTGTGTGCTTGGCATCCCGCGGCCTGCTAACAGATGGAGCAGTGCTGGGTAGACTTGTAGGCCCTGTGGTTGCTGTATTGCGTACGGTGGTTGTCGAAGAATTGTTGTCGTCATTATCTTCTTGGGGATGTGATTGAGGGCGGTCACTGAGAATATCTGCGGCCAGTTCCGCAATTAGTGGGTCATAGTAGTTGGTTGAAGGGTTGTGGCTGTATGCAGGCGCATGTCTTTTTGCAGGAATTGAAGAACCTCCGCGTTTCCTCTTGCTGGGTGTGAAAGCATCATGTAGGACCGATTGGTTTGAGGATGACGAGTCTGGATGGGGTAGTATTTCTTCTTGTAGGGCTGGTATGTCGGCTTCGGAGTAGAAGATGTTATCTGTAGAATGCGAACTTTCTGGGTAATTGTTAAAATTGTTAATTTCACCCGCCTGTAATGGGATGTCCTCGTGCGGAAAATTTGCAGTTTGATGACTCTGGGGTGCTGTTGCAGCAATGTTAGCCGGCAATTGGTGCGGCAGACTTTGGCGTGAGTTCCGGTCACCTGGGTCTATCCGTGGGGGAGAGATAGATTTTTTACCTTTTTTATTTTTTGCGGATTTTCCCGATGCATTGTTGTTCGGCATCTTTGATTTGTTGCTGTTGAGGCACGGCTAATTGATCTAAGAAGGACCAGTTGTGTTGTTTTTTGTAGGCGACTGTGCTAACAGCCGATGCCGTCGAGTAACGGAATTTTCCAACAGGGAATGTTGAAAATGATGAGCACTTGCGCAATTAGTTAATTTAGATTTATTTAATTTTATAATAAGTCACTAATAGTGTCCGAGAGCACTGTTCAAATTTTTTGTAGGCGACTGTGCTAACAGCCGGAGTCGTCGAGTAACGGCTTTTCCAGGAAAAAAAGAATGTTGAAGATGATGAGCACGTGCGCGGTTGGTTAATTTAATTTTTCTTAATTTTATAATAAGTCACTACTTGAATAATACAGTGTCCAATAGGCACTGAATTGTTGAGCACTGTTCGGCGTTTTTAAAGATAAGTCTTGATATGAGAACTAATAATAAGGGCTAACACTTTTAGTTAGGGTCTGTCGCGGGGAATGATGGGTACGTGCACACTTAAATTTACTTTTAATGTTTTAATAAGAATTGTAGTCCAACTTTTATAGCAGCTAGAGATTTAGAGACTCCTGATGCAAAGACCGTCGAGTAGAGAAATAGCTGTATTCCAAAAGGGATAACTGTGTCCAGTGAGGCAATGTGCAAAGGGCACTGTTCGACTTTTTGTAGGCAACTGTACTAACAGGCGGCGCCGTCGAGTAATGGAATTTTCTAATGAGCACGAACGCAATTAATTAATTTAAATTTGTTATTAAGAGATACAAATCACCGCTTGAATAATAACTACATATGCCCAATAGGCACTGTATAAAAGAGCACTGTTCTGTTTTTAAAGTTAATCTTGATGAAGATTTAAAACGGAGTCGCTGGATAATGAATAAAGCACTTGAATAATAACTGTGTCCAAAGGGCACTGTTTAATGAGCACTGTTCTGTTTTCTGTTTTTAAAGTTAATCCAATGAAGCCTTTAATAATAAGGAAGATATCGCTTTTAGATGAAATCCACTAACGGGGCACACTGTGGGGAGCTTAGAAGCACGTCCGACTCAGATGACTGTCTTTACGTACCAACGTACTCTTTTTGAAAAATTGCTTACCTTGAGTCGAGTGTGTGAAGCTAAATTGACCAAAAGGCATATATAGCTCTTGACTCGGACTCACCCTGGCTGAAAGTTGATCGCAAAGAAGGAAGAACCATGGAGCGCGTGGCCTTTTATACATTCAACTTAACTACGATTTGTCCCAATGCCATTTGTTCCACTTAACCAGATTTTGTTTTCGTTCAGAATTTTAATAGATATTATAGAGCAGATTAGGGTATCTATTTGAGACTCTTAAAAATTCTAATAGTTAAACTTTTTCTTCCCATAAATTATATTGTTCCTAAACATTAAATTTATTAAGGAAACTTTTCGCCATAAAATGACCGTAAGGGACATCTTTGTGCTAATTTCCAATGTTTCCGGAAACTAGAGCAAGTCTCTTTCTGCCGTAATCTCACTTTCGCTCTTATTGGTTGGCGCATGCCAACATAAATCGCGAAAATCGCCAACATCGCGCAACATTATGTTAAGTGGATTGCGCTTTCATATTCGTTGCTTCAAAAGGCATCGATTGAATGCACTCACCCCTGACAGATTATGTAATTTGACGTTTCAGCCGGTGAGTTTAAGTGTTGCTTGCAAGTGTCGAGTTTTGGTGACTAATACTATGCGGGAGTCTCAGGTAAGTCATTAATAACTTAATTTTATGCAGTGATTTGTACCTTTGTGAAGAAAACAAAATCTGGTTGTTTAATGCGGAAGTTTCGGCTACCTAACCTATGTTCTTAGACTGCATGTATATTGTTGTTGTGATAAAGGTAAACAAGCTTTATGTTGGAGTTCATGTTTTTTTATTTTAAATTCATTTCATTACTTAAATTGCTTAATCCTAATCTTTTTATTTTCTTTTAGTTTTAATTCATCTATGGAGATGCACCTGTGCAAACTCCAGGTGCGGTAATATACTATAAATTCATTTCAGTCTTTTTTTTATTTTAAATTGAGTCTCTTTTTTTGTAGGTTTCTTCAGCAAGGACAACTGCATCATGTTGCGAGAGATGAGACTGATGACATCATAAGGATTTGGAAGAAATTTTCAAAATCCTGTGGACGAAAACGAGCAACGAAATCAAGAAATTTTAGTGCGCGCCACAATCTGGACAACGATGCTGTGCCAATCACTCAGACATCATCCATACCACTTAATAACAATAAAACAATACTAGCGAAACGAAAGCATTTTCCACTTATTTCTGCTCTGGCAATGACAATTCACAAATCACAGCGAGGTACTTAGGATGCTATTGTTTACAAATACGATCGCAAACATCCTAGAGAATTAGTATATGTAGCTCTAACAAGACTAATGAGGATTCAAGGTTTATTTATGGTTACTAAAGAAAATACTAGGGACAGCTGAACATTTTGGATTGGTAGAACAGGAATATCCTTGGATGATTCAGAAACAAATAAGCATCTCAAGAGATCAACAAGTCATCGAGAGGATCTAACGTTAGACTTAAAAAGGTTACAAAAGAATACACTACAAACCGCCACCAAAACTTTTCTTGAATTTATCTCTAACACAATTGGATTATCTATATTTGCATTTAATTGCCAAAGTTTACATGCCAATGCAGCTCATCTAAAAAACGATGCTGTCGTACAAAAGTCCAATATTCTACTTTTGTCTGCAACTCGTATGAAAATGAAGAACTAATTGTTTTACCGAACTTTAATTTTGTTGTAAGTTACAAAAGACCTGAAACTCCAGCGGCGGGAGTAGCTATTTATCACAATAAAAAACAAGATCACACATTGACACTTCATATATGGACATACATACTCAATTTACTAGAGGGTTTGGCGTAAATGTGACTGATATAGGCGAAGTATGCGTTGCTCGTTGCAATTCTACAAATGGACAATACATTTTAATGGTTGCCGTTTATATCTCACCTGGAATCTGGAACCTGGAATCCATCAGGCAGATACAACAATTTTTATTCGAAAATGTGATGATTTATACAAAAGACGGTTCTGCAATACTTGAAAATAAAAATTTGGCGTAAAATTGGACGATATACCTATGATAGTAAGTGGAGAGAGACTATTACCCTCGTTTTTTTTTGGGGACCCCAGGGGCGGCTGAAAAAGAGGCTGTGGAGGGAAACAAGCAAGAATTACATCGATACGCTATTATTACCCTAAAAAGTACAATTCTACTTAGAACTAAACTAGCCTACTTAGATTAAACCTACACTACCTAAACTAGATGTAACTTAAACCTAATGCCGACTCGCCGCCGAAGGATGCCTAAAAAGGAATAGGAATAAATATGTGTTTGGGAAAATATATTTAGAGATATTTGGTTAAGGAAGACTTACCGATTTGTCCGTGTTGTCCCTCGCTGTAAGCCCGATGCTGTAGTTAGTTTCCCTCGTTGCAGGATCTCTAGGGCAGACCCTGATGATGGCTGGAGCGGTGGGGGAAGCTGGAGTTGCCCTCGGGGGGCGGAGTTCCCCAAGGCGCGAGTGCAGCAGGGGGGTCTGGCGATCCGCGTACGAGCCTGCAAAAGAAAAGAAATTCAGTTTCCGGCGGGGGAAAACAACATAGAACACCAAAACATGGGGACACACACAAGAACAACATAACCCCAAAGGGGGGGGACACCACCAAAACGCCGCGGATTTTATGCGCCCGCGCGTAAAAATTGATCGCACCGAAACCCGGGACGGCGATACACTGTAGCGCGGTGTAATCACTCGGCTAATCTCGCGGGATCCGCGAAAATTCGCGAAAATTAACACAAAGTCACACGCAACAGGTACCCGCGAAAAACGAACGAAAACTTTATGGGATTACCCCCAAACCGCGCGGAATACACTTAGAACACTCCCGGTAATTCACTTCCTTCAAAAATTTCACTAATAGTACCGAAATCGCGACCGAAAGATCACCTGTCAGAATGGAATTAATCCAGGTGATCCGCCGCAACGAACAATTTTCGCGGGAAACCCGGCCACTACACTAATCAATTTTCACCCACAGTTTCCACTTCACTATCACTGAAAGGTCAAAAATGGTCACTAGTAGTAATATTCGCGCGAAAACTTCTCGACCAATCGGGGCCTTATAGCGCGGGAAAATCATGGCTGACCACCGCCATTTCCGCGAAATTTTCCTTTAATAATTTCTCGGAATTCCTAGCCCGTGGAATCCCGAAAATGATTATAGATACTGCACAAAACCACCCACTGATTAGCACCACCCACAATTTCCACCCACTTGCACTAAACAGCGCGGAAAAGCCGAAAAACACTTTTATGGGGAACCCCATAATCGCGATCGGAACGATATATAAACCCCGGGTTCCCATAAAAATCCTCTTTTCAGTCTGGTTTTAAAGTGCGGCGGAGCTCTCGCAAAATTTTTTTTTAAAGTGCCGAGTAATTATCTCAAATCGAAAGTAAACGCGAAGCGCGAACCAAAACAAAGGGAAACACGAGCACCCAAGAAGTCGAAGAAATCGAAGGATCGCACACGTCACACAGGTCACACAGGATACTCACCGGTGGAT
Source organism: Eutolmus rufibarbis (assembly GCA_963920795.1). Lineage (NCBI taxonomy): Eukaryota > Metazoa > Arthropoda > Insecta > Diptera > Asilidae > Eutolmus > Eutolmus rufibarbis. The sequence continues at coordinate 336,288 of OY987209.1, read as the reverse complement.
AAGAAGTCCCGCGGCGCGGTCCCGGAAGTTCCCCCGTCGAGTCGAATCCCTGGAAGAGGAGAAAAGATAAGTTTTTTCCAAATTTTTGTTCATTTTGGATCAGTTTTTGTTTGCTTTAATTTCAATTTCTTTAGTTTTGACCAGGTTTTTATTTGCTTTAATTTTCATTTCGGTCATTTTGGATTAGTTTTTATTTGCCTTAACTTTCACTTCGTTCACTTTCGATCAGCTTTTTTTTTGCATTTGCTTTGATTTTCATATCGTTTATTTTTGGACAGTTGATATTTGCTTTAATTGCTAGTTCTTGCATTTTTGATCAATTTTTTTTAGTTTTAATTTTCTCGGGCTCGTTATTATTTCATATGTTTTTTTATTTCTTTTGGATTCCTTCTTTTTGCTTAAATATTTGGTTTGATTTCCTTGTTTAAAATTATCGAGTAGCTTCATTTATTTTCCTTTTGACTTATCAGTATTAGTTTTTTTGTCATTTAATTCTTGATTTTCTTCTTTTATTTTCTTTTGCATGCATAGTTAAGTATTTAATTCTAAATTTTGGCTCATTATTTGTATTGGAAATTATATTGTATTCTTTTTGCTTTTTATTAACCTTTTTGGATCTTATTGTTATCATTAAGTATATTCTTCATTGTTATTATTTACTTATATTATTATTTACTTATATTATTTTTTTTTCCCATCAATTTTTTTTTTAATTTTATCATCACTTATATTCTCTATCGTTATTATTTACCTTCATTGCTACTAGTTACATATATTATTATTTTATTATTTTGTTTCTCCTCATCTTTATCTTATTATTATTATTATTATTTCTATTCCATATTATTATTTACATATATTAATTTTTCTTTAATCCTTTTTTTTAAATTCATCTTATTTTGGATTTTGTTTCTTTTTCATTGGCTCGAGATATTGTAATAAAATATAAGGGTTTAGCGCAAAAATATATATAAGTGTTTTGGGAAATACTCTCGTTTTTCTTGCTTGTTTCGCCGACTCCACCTTTCTCCCCCCTCATCGGAATTTTGCTGGGCCTTCGGTTCTTCTTTTTTTTTGTCGGTTCGAGGTTTTCGTAGTTTTGACCTCACCCGTGGCGAGTATTGAAGGCCAGAAAACTACGTGGCGCCCGAAACACACGACGAGCCAACAATTCAGAATTCGGGAAGAAAATTTTGAACCCCTCCCCCACCGGCTGAGCCAGCGGCAACTGTTGTTGCGGAAAAAGGCGCGTAACAAGACTTCAATATTAACTTTGCCGATGATAAAAATAAACCATTAATTGAATTTTTGAATGAAGAATAAGGTTTGACTATGTCCAATAATCGAACACTCAGCACAACGAGATATAAAACAACGATTGTTGCGGCATTTATCACATATTTACATAAATTTGAATCAAAAATCGTTGTCTCTTATTTTAGTTACCATAAGCCTATTGTATCATTTTTAGAATACAATCAAATGATTGATAGTACAGATAAAATGAATATTGTTGAAGAGAGTGATAATAATGAAGAGTATGAAGTGAATTGAATACAGGCACTATGTATATAGCTAATAAAAATATACATATATGAAAACAATATCATAGTTTTAAGTTTCCACTTCTGTCGGCAGTCCTCATAACTGAACAGTTTTTTTTTTGCTATTTTCCCTTAAGATAATAAGGAGGAGGTTAATTAACGCAAAAAACCCTGCTCCAGAAAGCGTACTATAGAAAATATTATTTTTTATTTTTGTATAGCCTTAAACTGCTTACTAAGAAAATTACCAAAAGTGGTAAATGACCACAATTTACTTCGGATTTTTTGCTATTTTCCTTTAAGTTAATAAGAAGTAGGTTAATTGACGCAAAAAACTCTGCTCCAGAAGGCATGGTTTAGAAAATAATATTTTTTATTTTTGTATGGATTTAAACTGCTTACTAAGAAAATTGCCAAAAGTGGTAAAGTATCACGATTTATTTCGGATTTTTTGCTATTTTCCCTTAAGTTAATAAGAAGTAGGTTAATTGACGCAAAAAACCCTGCTCCAGAAGGCGTAGTTTAGAAAATAATATTTTTTATTTTTGTATAGCCTTAAACTGCTTACTAAGAAAATTACCAAAAGTGGTAAAAAACCACAATTTATTTCGGATTTTTTGCTATTTTCCCTTAAGGTAATAAGAAGTAGGTTAATTGACGCAACAAACACGGCTCCAGAAGGCGTAGTTTAGAAAATAATATTTTTTATTTTTGTATAGATTTAAACTGCTTACTAAGAAAATTACCAAAAGTGGTAAAAAACCACAATTTATTTCAGATTTTTTGCTATTTTCCCTTAAGGTAATAAGAAGTAGGTTAATTGACGCAAAAAACCCTGCTCCAGAAGGCGTGGTTTAGAAAATAATATTTTTTATTTTTGTATAGCCTTAAACTGCTTACTAAGAAAATTACCAAAAGTGGTAAAAAACCACAATTTATTTCGGATTTTTTGCTATTTTCCCTTAAGGTAATAAGAAGTAGGTTAATTGACGCAAAAAACCCTGCTCCAGAAGGCGTGGTTTAGAAAATAATATTTTTTATTTTTGTATAGCCTTAAACTGCTTACTAAGAAAATTACCAAAAGTGGTAAAAAACCACAATTTATTTCGGATTTTTTGCTATTTTCCCTTAAGGTAATAAGAAGTAGGTTAATTGACGCAAAAAACTCTGCTCCAGAAGGCGTAGTTTAGAAAATAATATTTTTTATTTTTGTATAGATTTAAACTGCTTACTAAGAAAATTACCAAAAGTGGTAACGGACCACGATTTATTTCGGATTTTTTTCTATTTTCCCTTAAGTTAATAAGAAGTAGGTTAATTGACGCAACAAACACGGCTCCAGAAGGCGTAGTTTAGAAAATAATATTTTTTATTTTTGTATAGCCTTAAACTGCTTACTAAGAAAATTACCAAAAGCGGTAAAAGGCCACGATGAATTTCGGATTTTTTTGGTATTTTCCCTTAAGGTAATAAGAAGTAGGTTAATTGACGCAAAAAACCCTGCTCCAGAAGGCGTAGTTTAGAAAATAATATTTTTTATTTTTATATAGATTTAAACTGCTTACTAAGAAAATTGCCAAAAGTGGTAAAGGATCACGATTTATTTCGGATTTTTTGCTATTTTCCCTTAAGGTAATAAGAAGTAGGTTAATTGACGCAAAAAACCCTGCTCCAGAAGGCGTAGTTTAGAAAATAATATTTTTTATTTTTGTATAGCCTTAAACTGCTTACTAAGAAAATTACCAAAAGCGGTGAAAGGCCACGATTTATTTCGGATTTTTTGCTATTTTCCCTTAAGGTAATAAGAAGTAGGTTAATTGACGCAAAAAACCCTGCTCCAGAAGGCGTAGTTTAGAAAATAATATTTTTTATTTTTGTATAGCCTTAAACTGCTTACTAAGAAAATTACCAAAAGCGGTAAAAGGCCACGATGAATTTCGGATTTTTTTGGTATTTTCCCTTAAGGTAATAAGAAGTAGGTTAATTGACGCAAAAAACCCTGCTCCAGAAGGCGTAGTTTAGAAAATAATATTTTTTATTTTTATATAGATTTAAACTGCTTACTAAGAAAATTGCCAAAAGTGGTAAAGGATCACGATTTATTTCGGATTTTTTGCTATTTTCCCTTAAGGTAATAAGAAGTAGGTTAATTGACGCAAAAAACCCTGCTCCAGAAGGCGTAGTTTAGAAAATAATATTTTTTATTTTTGTATAGCCTTAAACTGCTTACTAAGAAAATTACCAAAAGTGGTAAAAAACCACAATTTATTTCGGATTTTTTGCTATTTTCCCTTAAGGTAATAAGAAGTAGGTTAATTGACGCAAAAAACCCTGCTCCAGAAGGCGTAGTTTAGAAAATAATATTTTTTATTTTTGTATAGCCTTAAACTACTTACTAAGAAAATTACCAAAAGCGGTAAAAGACCACGATTTATTTCGGATTTTTTGCTATTTTCCGTTAAGGTAATAAGAAGTAGGTTAATTGACGCAACAAACACGGCTCCAGAAGGCGTAGTTTAGAAAATAATATTTTTTATTTTTGTATAGATTTAAACTGCTTACTAAGAAAATTACCAAAAGCGGTAAAAGGCCACGATGTATTTCGGATTTTTTTGGTATTTTCCCTTAAGGTAATAAGAAGTAGGTTAATTGACGCAAAAAACCCTGCTCCAGAAGGCGTAGTTTAGAAAATAATATTTTTTATTTTTGTATAGCCTTAAACTACTTACTAAGAAAATTACCAAAAGCGGTAAAAGACCACGATTTATTTCGGATTTTTTGCTATTTTCCGTTAAGGTAATAAGAAGTAGGTTAATTGACGCAAAAAACACTGCTCCAGAAGGCGTAGTTTAGAAAATATTATTTTTTATTTTTGTATAGATTTAAACTGCTTACTAAGAAAATTGCCAAAAGTGGTAAAGGATCACGATTTATTTCGGATTTTTTGCTATTTTCCCTTAAGGTAATAAGAAGTAGGTTAATTGACGCAAAAAACCCTGCTCCAGAAGGCGTAGTTTAGAAAATAATATTTTTTATTTTTGTATAGATTTAAACTGCTTGTAAGAAAAAGGTTTGTGATGACTGATAATTTTCTAAAAATAAAATTGGGATCCCGAGTTTGCATGAAGAAATCGCGCAGTTTAGAATATTGCGTCGGGACTCGGGATGCCTAAGTAAATATCTTAGGGTTTAGATTTGCTTAGGGTGCATGGGATTCTTTGTTTCGAGGCTCAAGAGCTGGGATTCGGCGCCTCACTTAATGAGATGCGCAGTCCTTTTTGAGGGTTTGAGTTAGCGTTTTATGAGGGTGTTGTAAAATTGCATGCGACGCATCGAACTTGTCCATGCAGGAAAATTTGTTAGGTAGATTTTGAGAAATCCTTCAAAAGCCGCTCATTTTCAGTTGTGCTGGCAGTGAAAGCGGTTGTGGATTAATTTCAGTAAAAGAATATTATTTTGGAGTTTTTTGTGTAATATTGTTTGCAATTAAAATATTGTTCTTATTATTTTGTTTAAAAGACAGAAAGAGTAGTGAAAAATAGCGAATTTGGTGTTTGATTGGGTGTAAGACAAAAAAAAAAACGTGAACTATATTCAGGGATTGAGGTGAGTTGTTCACTGAGTGCATGTGCACGTGTGTAGTTGAATAAGCGATTGTTGAGTGAAAATTAAGTAGTTGTGCTTCCCACTATTGGGAGGAAAATTAAAACATGTATGTCTGAAAGTTAATAAATTATGCATGGTGGCAGGCAGAGATATTCGAAGCATTAAGTGAAATGTTCCCTGTGAGCCTACGTTAGGACAGATGGGGATGGTGACCCTCCTCATTGGCCTTGAGGATGGCGATCCTCCTCACCGCTCAGGGGTAGATTACATCGTGTGACGGTGATCCTCCACGATTGTAAGGAGACGGCGATCCTCTCCGCCCCTTTATTTTGTGCGGTTTGTCGTACCATCTTGCGCGTGTATCCCTTGATGGTGACCAGGCTCACAGGAGTTTGAATTTTATACTCTAAGCGAGAGTGACCAAATTAAGATAATTACTATGATCTGCCCAGTCACCATGCCATTTCTTGCTTCTTTTAAGCTCGCACTCATTGTTTGTCTTTTTCTATTTTTATTTACAGAAAACGATGGTTCATCCAACAATTTGATTCGGCTCTGGTCATCCATGTCCGTTTGAGTATCTTTGTAGAATTATTCACTTTAAATAAATACATAAGAGTATGCAAAATTCACAATGTTTTTATTTGGTGTCCTGACCAAATTGAATTGCACCTATATTTTTTTTACACTATTATATTTACTTTCATATATACATATTTATTTAATTTTATTATATGCTTACTAAGAAAATTACCAAAAGTGGTAAATGACCACGATTTACTTCGGATTATTTGCTATTTTCCCTTAGGTATGTTAACTTAATCTAATTTTGTTTTCTCTTGGTCCCCTTGCCCGCTACTTTTCAGCAGTAGATCTTTAGTTGGTTTCAGTAAAAGGGACCTCCCCATAATTTTTTCAGGCCAAGGGGAGGTCATCGGGTGGTTGGGGTTTAGGCCAGGGGGGTTCAGTTAACATCCAGAACCCCCCCTGAAAGTCATTCACGGGCAGGTGCAGGGCTCGGTCCCGCACTGTCCTTTTTCCTTCCCTTGCGCTAGTCGTTTCCGTCGCGGGAGATTTTTTTCTGTTGTTATCGGTGGGCCGTTCCAGCGGCTCAAAGCGGTTTTTCGGCACAACCCCCCCACAACTACCGCATATGCTAGCCTGCCAGCTCCCGCAGCCGCATACCGCTGGACAGGGGCTTTAGCCGGGCTCCCTGAGGCCACCACCGTCTATAACAATAAATGGCGCCCAACGTGGGGCATCCCTATCCCTTCCCCTTGGAGCTTAAGGCTCCCCATATTTTTTCTTACCTTTCCTTATTCCTTCGAGGCCCTTTCGGCGAACCCCGTGGCTGGAGCTCACCCGAGGCCTCTCGAGAATTGCGGATGCTGGCTTCTTCAGCCAGCAAGCCGACTCGAGGTCTTGGGGAAGGCTCCATCCTAGGGGGGAGCTTGTAGTGGGGGGCCATACCAGCAGATCCTGCTGGGCCTGCGTGGTCGAGACGTCCAAGGTCCTCCCTGGAATTACAGGGGTTGGCTGTTTGGTGTGCCAACCACCTGTCCGGGAGGATACCTTGGCCGCTCTCTGCCCCGTAGACCCTGCTGGGGAGACTGGGAATGGTCCTTCCTTCTGCGGGCTGAGTGTTCGGTGGCCCGTGGATGGCTTCCAGCTTTTGTATTAAAGTAGAGTTTGGTTTTGCTGAAGGGGAGAGGGAGATTGGGACCAAGAGATATTGTACTTGCAGAAGAAAAATTTTTTTTCGTGTGTAGACATAGAGGAAAAAGAATATATATTAAACTATAATGAAATATTATCCTTTGAATAATTTAGTTATCTCTTATCGTAATTTTTTTTTTGAAACATTTTGGCTAAGCAGTATATCTGGATTCCGGTTTTTTTGGTATTAGTTTTCTGAATAACTTATTCCATTCAAGAAAGAACTTGGGAAAAAATATATAAATATATTTTTTGTAATAACTTCTGATTGGTTGAATTTCAACAGTTAATTAGTGCGGATTAACGCCAGAATAGTTGACTTACTCTCGTAGTTATAAGATTGTAATAGTATTGTAAGCCGGAGTTCACCTGATCAGACTAATTAGTGTTGCATTCGCGTGCTTAAGTGCATTAACGACAACTGAATTGATCTAGGCAATTGCTGGGTGGTTGCTTCCTTTTCTCTCTGATCCGGCCAGTTCGCTGTTTCGCAACGCGTATCGTGAAGGTAAAAGATTCGACTTGAGAATTTGTAATGTGCATTTTGATAAAAGCTCCATTGGAAAGAAATAACTTTTACAAGGTGCAATGCCACAATACTACCTACATCAACCTAAGGACATATATTTTTTTGAACAGGAATCTGATCAGGCTTCATATAAGGAGATCTTGGATGTAAATACACTGAAAAAAAAGCTTCAGTAATAATAACAAAAGTCAGTTTGTTGACTGCTAACAAAATAAATTTCCTAAATAATACAAAACCTTTGTAAATATTATTAAACTTCAGTTAAAATATTTTTTGTTGGTTAACAAAAGATTGTTACATTTACAAAAACGGTTTTGTAAAAATTTACAAAAGTTTTTTGTCAAGTTTTTGTAGGTAATACAAAAATATTTGTTGAATGAACAAAAATTCTTAAAAAACAAAATTGTTATCTAACAAAACTTAATTGTGTAAATTCTACAAATATTTTTTGTAGTTAGTACAAAAGTTTTTCGTTGCTAAGTTTGTCAAATTTACAAAATATTTGTGAAATAACAAAATTTTTTTTCAAAGTAATAAAAGTTTTGTATATTCAACAAAAGGTTTTGTTAAATATACAAAAATGTGAAATAGAAATGCCTCTTGCTATTTTTTTCTTATAATCACTTCGTTCAGTTTGTGTTCAGCATTCATTCTGGCAATATGGCCGAGAAACAATTTAAAAAATCGTATAATAATTTAAGTGAATTGTTGGGTGATTTAAATCCAAAATTGAACAAAGAGGAAATAATTGACAGATTTGTCGGTAAGTATTGAGAAAGTATTTATAAAATTTAAAAGAAGTGATTTGTGATAACAAATTTGTGTTATTTTGTAGAGCTTTCTATAAATGTGGAGGTTTTAAAATATATAAGGCCTCACCACCTGTTGAGCTTATATACGAAATTAACGGCTGTTTCTTTTGGAGAGTGGATTACTTTCGAGAACGCATTATTTGCTTGGCAGAAAGAAATTGTAAGTAGAATAATGTTTTAAACCATATATATACATATATTTCACTTTGCTGACAAAACATTTTTCCATATTTTAACCGCAATTGCTGTAAAGCTTCATTACATTTTTACACTAAACATTTAACTACACCCCGTCTAAAAAACTAGAAAGTATACAAATTTAGATTAGGTTTTAAGTTACCTTGGTTCGCTGATTGATTTTTAGTGGCTATCTTTTAAAGCGATAGTGGCCCTTCCAGGCTTAATTCTATATTTACCGACAAAAATGGCACAAAAATCACAAAAAAATCTGGGTGGCGTAATGTAGAGAATTATTTCGGAATTAACTGCATTTATGTCCTTTTAATGTAACTAAATTAAGTGGGGATTACAGCAAAAATACAAAAGTGCTCTAATTATTACTTTTGAGTTCTTAAAACAGTTACTTAGCGATATAAACCGCATATCCAGAAGAGAGCATTTCGACGAGTCGCTGAGAATTTTTCAATGAAAAATGTCTTATTCCAGAAGCTTCTTTCTCACTGCGAAAGTATTTAAGATTTAATGCTACGTTTACGGGACTTATATTCAAGCGTGCAGGCTACAAATAAAAATAAATATAATTTTTAAATTTACCGCCTTTTGAAGCCCCCTATCTCGCCTAATGCGAAAGAAATAGACAGATATATGCTTCCCAACATAATTTAAAATATGCGCCGCAAAGTGCCGAAGCCATCTGTTGGTCATCGTTAAACTAATGCAACAGCCGATTTTAATTTGGTTTTTATGGTTTTACTTTTGCCCAATTTGTGCATTTTTCAAAACAAATAATTTTAATATGAAGAAAAAAATCTTATGAAGTGGACTGTATCTATTGGGGTTGCATTATTTTTATTTGAATAACAGAATAAAGTGCTATTAAGTTGCCTGCCTAGGGTATCTGCCGGAGAGCGAGATAGTTAGATTTCGGCCAAAATTTGATCTCGTTTTTGAAGTGAGTTTTTAGCCAGGACCAGCAGTCCAGTTTCTATATGTCAGTGTAGTGGACCGAACAGAAAACGAATCACTTCTTTCGCAAGGAATTGGCCAAGAAAAGCGTAATTCTCACTTCACAACCATAAAACTTACCACAACCAGCCAAATTGGCCGAGGTTTTAGCATTTTTTACATTTAATTTAATAAACTTAATAACCGGACAGAACCTAAAATTTATAACCAGACAGAACTTGAAAGTGTTTTTTTCTTGGAACTACATGTCACTTTAAGATTTACCAAAAATCAATCAACCAAAGTAAGTTAATTTAAAAACTAATCTAAAAATTCAATAGATTCTAGTTTTTTTCGGGAAAGGTGTAGTTAAATGTTTAGTGTAAAAGTATTTAATGTACCTGACACAACGCTTCTTATTGTTGGAATGGATGTAATGTGCAATTTCTTCAACACACTGAATCTATTTTATTTCTAACATTTCAGGGTACTTTTTCACGTTGCGATTACTGAGGCAGAAAATCAAAATTAATAAACAGCTTTACATATTAAATACTTTGAAAAATTCCCGATCTTTAATTAGTTACACATATGCATTTGATGGTGTATATTTCGTATTACATATACCTACAGACTTGTATTTCAATATGAACTGCTTTATTTGTAAAAAATTTTATTTAGAGTTTAAGTTTCTTATTCAACATCTAAAACTATATCACGGGCTTAAAACTTTAAGTAGTTACGAATGTTGTGACTCAAAATGCTTACAAAAATTTCAAAATATTAACAGTTTTAGAAAACACATGAAGAAAAAGCATATAGCATCTCAAAATTCAAATCCCACATTACTCAAAGGATGTGTTACTGATGAAACTGTAGAAAAACAAATAGAGTGCAGTAAAAATAACGTAATTCGGAATATAAATACCACTAACAAAAATAAAGAGTTTGATACAAATAAATCACTAGAAGTCATATCCGAAACTGCTGCGAAATTTATCCTTTACTTACATAAACACAGCAATTTTACCAGAAAAGACGTAAGTAATATTCAGAGCAATGTAATGTCAGAATTATTAAGTCCTCTAATTGAAAGCATAAAAACATTTTCTGTAAATAAATGCATGGATACTAACTTTATAGCAGAGCTCCGTACTTTTCTTACTGCTTGCAGTAATCCGTTTACTCTTTGTTCTAGTGAACACCACTTCCTATTATGGCTAGGCCAAAATAATTTAATACAAAATATTAAACAAATATCTATAGCTAACAACATATCTGAAGTTTCTCATAAAGGTAACGTTGTTTATGAAGAAATGTCAGCAAAAGGAGTTTTGTTGCCTTTAAGATTTCAATTTCAAAAATATTTTGAAGAAGCTGATAGATTAAATATTGCCATAAAATATATCGAAAGTATAACTGTCCAAAGTACGGACAATTTTACCAGCTTCCTTCAGGGAAAACTGTGGCGACAAAAAATCAGTATTTTTGAAAACGATTTGTGCTTTCCTTACTTCCTGTACATACATAATCCGCTAGGCTCGCATGCCTCAGTGCACTCAATATCTGCTCTATATTATTCCTTTCCCGTTCTAGAAAATAGCTCAAAGTTAGACAATATATTCTTGGCAGCTCTTATAAAGTCAACTGATATGAAAAATTTCGGCAATGATTCTTGCTTGTCGCAGCTAGTTGAAGAGATTCAATTTTTGGAACAAGATGGACTGATTTTTGAATTTAACGGGGAACAAATAAGGATTCACTTTATACTTGGTCTTTTACTGGGAGATAATTTAGGTCTTAATACAATACTAGACTTTAGTGGATCGTTTTCTTCAAACTACTTTTGCCGGTTTTGTAAAGAGCACAAGTCGAATACAATTACTTTGAGTGAAGAGAATTCGGCTACTATGCGGAACATTACTAACTATTTAATGGATGTTTCTGAAAATAACTCTTCTGAAACTGGAATTTATCGTGATTGTTTCCTTAATATGTAAAGGGCTGCTTTGGCAGCGACAAAAATGTTCATGCATCGTCGGTTTAGAGTGCGAACGAAGTATCCTATATTGGAAACTAATTAGGGTCGCACAGACAATAGTAATAAAAGGGCCGACATGAACGTTCTTGGGTTTTAAAAGAGTAACAGAGCCGGCGACAAGCAGGCAGTTGCGCCGAGAGATTAGGCGAAGGAGTCGAGGAAAAGGCCAGCGGAAAACCCTCCTGGCGCTTATGTAGTAAATGTTCAGCTGTAACGCTGCTAGGCTTGGGGATCGGTTGTCTTACTCCGATCCAGGTACCAGGGTAAATGAAGGATGTGTGAGTTACTAACCTTTCTAGGTGTGAGAATGTGTGAATGAGAAAAGCATTTTTCCCAAAAGAAGCAAAACGGTGTGAGGGTGCCTGAGTGAGGATCGACATTCAGTCGGCAGGGCTCAAGCTTAGTACTCGCGTGTTTTAAGAAAGGCAGCAGCATCACAGTGATAGAATATTAAAAAGTGTTTTAATTTACAGTCCAGGTGTGGGGTAAAGATTTCGCGTTGCAAAGATAGTGTTGTGTGATAAGAAAACATTAAAAGACTTAGTGCTTAGTGCTTGTTAGAGTAGTGATAATTCTTATATTTTAATTCGTCCTGATTAACAAAAAAGACAATGGAGGGCGATAAGGAGATAGAAACAGCCGCGAATAGTGGTGGAGCGGTTGCCGTCGCGGGTAGTGTAAGTGACACGACAGAGGAGCAGTCCGGCAGCAGGTCCGAAATCGACTTAATGAGGTGGGAGATCTCTTTGTTAAAGCGGGAAAAGGAACTGCAGGCAACAAATAGTGCCAATAGTGAAGTGTCCGACGATCGGAGTTTCGCGGCCGTTCAGGAGCTACAACCCTCATTTAGAATGGGATGTAGTGAGATTGGCATCCTGATTCCGGAGTTCGATCCAGCTAAAGACGATGTGTTTTTAGAGGACTGGATACGGAATATCGAAAATCTAAAAGAAGTTTATGTGTGGGACGAGCGTACGCTTTTATTTTATAGTGTGCTCCGTCTTGGAGGTGCTGCTAAGTTGTGGTACCAGACGAAAAAGACTGATATTAAATCATGGACTGTGTTTAAGGAAGAACTGTTAAAAAGTTTCCCGGGAAATAAAGACGAAAGTGCAGTGATAATGAAAATTATGACGAGAAGGAAGAGGTGTGACGAAAGTATTGAGACATATGTGTATAGTGTGGCGTCACTTGCGGCAAAGATAAACTTGACCGAGGCGGCGACAATTAAATACATTATCTCGGGGTTAGACGACCAAAATTTAAAAAATGTGCTTATGGCATCCAAGTGTAGTACAATTAATGTGTTACTGAGCAGCATTAAAAGTTACGAGGAGATTCATCAGCAAAATACTTATCGATCGGATTTAGCAGCAGGTACATCTCGAACGCTGGAAACAGACAGTTGTTTTAGGGTGAGTGAAGGTAATCGCTCTCGAAAAGGTACGTACCATTCATTTAATAATCCCGCTAAGTTTCAAAGCGGAAATATGACTATGAAACGGAATAGAGAGGATGACCCAAGGAATAGGCAGATCGGCAAACGGCCAAGATGGGTACAAACGGGGATGAATCAAAGATGCTTCAAGTGTAATAAAGATGGTCACATTGCGGCGTTTTGTCCGAATAGTATTTGTTCAGCACACGCATCTGAAAAAGAAGCAATTAAAAATTAAAATAAAATAAATGAAATAAAATAAAAAATTACCTAAGGCACCCGGGATGCCTCGTCAGGTGCCGATCCATGTAGCACTAAAATAAATAAAAAAATGAATTAAAATTTATAAATAATGGCTTATTTAAATTACCCACACCACAAAATAACAAAACATATCAGGAAACTGCCTTTCCTACTGGCATTGGAGCCACCACCAATTCACAAGTTATGCTGTAGCATAACTATTTTCGGTTCTCCGCGAACTTCATGAGCAGTACATAACTAATATGCAATTTCCGCAGATTTGCACACATGTTATGCATCTCCGTGTTTTTTTGGGCCGTGCAGGCCAGTAATTAATTGCAATTTAGCAATTATTGTCAAAATTGACATTTCATCGGCAACATAAACACATGTTGCCGATTAGCACAATTACGCATTTTCTCAGCGCAATTTTCACAACAAACACAAAGGACAGCACATAGAACACTTAGCAAATGATGCACAGGTACATAAACACGGAACTCACCTGCAAAAACGCGAAATATCGCGGACACTCCATTTCCCGCACTCGCGCGTACTTCAACCGATTCACTTGACTGAAACGTCAAATCGGTGAGTTTTTTGACGGCGATCACGATGGGATTACCAGGTAGACGCGGAATTTACCTGGTAGATCACAAAATCGAATTAATTGATTCGCGTATGTTTCCCATTAGTGGGAAAGAGATGCACCGTGCGACCGGGACGGCAGAAAACGCGTTCCACACGGGAAAAATGGTCAAAATATGGCAGTTGGCAGCCATATTGAACGAAAGGGATTAATTTATTCATATTTAAAATGTGGGGCAGAAAATGCGTGGATAACAAAAGAAATACATTGCGGATTCATTCCGCCATATATTTTCATTAACAAACTGATTATCCAGGGACCACTTTCGCTGCGAATTATGAATTTATTTGTGGAACCTGGAAAGTAATCAGCTGGTTTTTTGGGTATATAAACCCCCCATTTTCCTTCACTCGCTCTCTTGCGCAGTGTATTTACAAGTGATAAAGTAGTGTGATTTTTTATAGTAATTTTTGATTGCATACAGAACGAAATTCCTAATAAAGGTATTGTTCTTATATGCTGAAAAGAGGACATAGTGGTGATAAGTGTTAAGTAGTTGATTTTTTGTGAAATATTTACAGACTTAGTTTTTTTACCTTTAACGTAGTGCATGCTTGCTTTCTTGATTTAATTTGTTTAACTTTTGGTTTTTTTTGAGAAATAATAATTTGTAGATTTTTATTATTGGGAATAATTTTATATTAATTTTTTTTGTGTGTGAATAATACAAAAATTAATAATATATACCACGTTGAGCCGAAGTCTAGTATAGGTGATTAATTATATGCTCAGTCTAGAGCATTTTAATCACAATCGTACGAACCTTCAAGGGCCAACTGCTTAAAAACCGCATGTAATCTTGGGTTAGCTGAGCAAGGATTATTTGATCAAGAAATTTCTAGCTCGTGAAATTTTGATCAGATATAATCAAATAACGCCAGAAGCCAAGATATTACATGATAAACCCAACCAAAAGGACAAATAAAAACAATATTATAGTGAAAATTTCCAGTGTATTTATTGTAACTGTATCCAATGAATAAAAGTGAATATAAGCCTGCACACATTATTTTTTGCTCAATTACCGCTACACATTTTTCCTGAACCAAGGTACCTCACGGTACATTTTTTGGTGGTTCCATCCAGGAAGTGTACGGCTTATTCACTGAAGATTGAATACAGTTGCAATAACGGTTCGGTTAACTAAATCGTCGTGAAGTACGGGAATAATCGCTTAAAATGTCGTCGTTGACCGAGCTTCTAGATCAAGAAATAGTCTTGAGAACTCGGTTAGAAAAATTAATTGAGAATGGTCGAAAAACCAGTTTAACAAAACGTACGCAAGGTTTTTTCGAATCTAAAATGTCTGATCTGAAACAAATGTGGCAGGATTATTGTAAAACGGACATGGAAATAAATACGACGATATTGGCTTCGAAGAAAAGTCACGAATATACAGAACAAGACAATTATAGCCTCGTGGAGAGCAAATATTCTGAATATCTCGGTGAATTAGTTGAAGGTCTACGAAAACTCGTACCAGTGCAGGAAACCTCGTCAGCAGTTCCAATGCACTCAACAACCGTAGTTCAAACGGAATCTTTTCTTCCGAAAATTACAATACCAAAGTATAACGGGGACTATGACTTGTGGCGATCATTTCATGATCTATTCGTCTCGCTCGTACATAATAATACAAAGCTAACACCAGTTCAAAAGCTACACCATTTAAAAACGTGCTTAATCGGAGATGCAGAGAAATTATTACGGCATACTCCTATTACAAATGATGATTATCTTCCCGCGTGGAATAAATTAAAGGAGAGATACGAAAATAAACGAATCCTTGTTAATCATCAATTAAAGGCACTAACAAATCAAGCTAAACTAAATACCGAAACAGCAAAGGGACTCAAATCAATAATTGACACGACAGCAGAATGTCTACAACAATTAAATAGTCTAGCTGTAGACACTACTTCATGGGATGTTATTCTCATTTATCTGCTGGTTCAAAAATTACCCTTCGCAACCATGAAACTATGGGAGGAGGAACAAGGTGGAGATCAAGACACACCAACCTACGCAGAATTTAAACAATTCTTAGAGACTCGTTTAAGAGTTCTTGAATCCATATCGGATAGCATTACCAGTAAACCTATGCAAACAAAAATTCACACATCAAAGGAAAATACAAGAGCATATCATACCACTAAGGAATTTAAGTGTCCCCTCTGTAAATCAAACCATTTTATTCAGAGGTGCTCACAATATATCGACATGGACATACCAATGAGATATAAAACCTTAAAGGCAGCTGGACGCTGTTTAAATTGTCTGGGACTTCATCCCACAAAACATTGCGCAAGTAAGCATAAATGCAATAAATGCAATCAACGACACCATACAACACTGCACGAGTGTCGTAACAACGAACAAGCAACGTTCGAACGAAAAAATTATTCGGGTACATACCCAATCACATCTCAAGCAAATGCTGAACCGAATTCAGCAAATCAAGCAGTACGATCGATCGATCATACTCATGGCTTAAACACTAGCCAAACATTCATCAACACGGAACACCAGAATGCCCTGCTTCCAACAGCGTTAGTAAGGGCAGAATCAAATTCTGGTAAACCAATCATCTTACGTTGTCTAATCGACAGCGGCTCGCAATCCCCTTTCATCACAGAGGATGCCTGTAGAAGACTAGGAGCTCAAGGAAGCCCTACATCTGTGGACATTTCAGGACTGAACAACAGTCCTACAGCCACTTCAACTCAGAAAACCAAACTGGTTCTGAGGTCTCGGGATACACAATCCAGCGCAAAGGTTGAGGAAGAATTTTTAATACTAAAGCATCTTACAACCGACCTGCCAGAAGAATCAGTATCCCCGCAGGAGAACAAGTCACTGAATAACCTGCAACTCGCCGACCCTACATTTTGGAAACCTGGCCCAATAGACGCATTATTAGGAGCCCGGGTCTATGCCAAAATTCTTCGAAATGGCATTCAAATGGGAACGGACACAACACCAACAGCCATCAATACGATGTTCGGTTGGATTCTCTTGGGATCAACGTTAAACTATAACAATCCCACATCTTCATTCGCCGTCACGGTAAACAACGACAACATATGTCAATGAATCAAAAATTTCTGGGAAATCGAAGAGTTTCCCACAGTTTCTCTGCTCACTCCTGAGGAGCAAGAATGTCAGCGCATATACCAAACTACACATCAGCGCCTCGATAATGGTACATACCAAGTCAAATTACCATTCATCAACAATCAACCGCCTATCCTGGGGCAATCAAGAAACCAAGCACTTAAACGATATGATAGCCTACAAAAGCAATTCATGAAAAATACTGAATTTAAAAGAGACTATGAAAAACGCTTGGATGAATATATTGAATTAGGATACATGGAGCCTATCAATCCTCCACCGAAGGAAGAGGCACATTATTATATACCGCATCATGCGGCATTCAAGGACAGCACTACGACGAAGCGACGAGTAGTGTTCGATGCCTCGGCAAAATCGTTAAATGGCAAATCACTAAACGATTTACCTCCCAGACGCAAGAGTAACCATCACCACCCCATTATAAGGGTTGGTATAGATTATGCTGGACCAGTTATCATCAAAACACCAGCATTACACAATGCCAAATTACAAAAGGCATATTTTTGTATTTTTGTGTGTATGGCCACAAGAGCCATACACATTGAAATGGAATCCAACCTGACATCTGAAGCCTTCATTGCGGCATTGAAAGGATTCATTGCCCGTCGAGGTTTCTGTACCGACATCTATTCAGATTGTGGTACTAATTTCGTTGGTGGTAAGTCAATCTTAGAAAAAGATTTACAACAAGCCATCCAACAAGCAACACCAAGTGCAGCCCAATACTTAGCTGCATCTTCTGTTGCTTGGCATTTTAATCCACCAGCTTCCCCACCTTTTGGAGGCATTTGGGAGGCTGGTGTAAAATCAGTCAAATATCATCTACGACGAGTTTTACAACATGCAAACTGTACATTCGAAGAATATTATACAGTTCTTACCCAGATTGAGGCTTGTCTCAACTCTAGACCTTTGTGTTATATAAGAAATGATCTAGACGATCCATTTATATTAACACCTGGTCATTTTCTTATCGGCCGAGCATTAAACAATCTGCCCGAGCCGAATTATCTCAAGGACAATATACTACCATCGCATAGATGGAAATATACCCAACAACTTATCCAACATTTTTGGAATCGATGGTCGAAAGATTACTTAAATCAACTACAGAATCGACCGAAATGGTCCACACAACAACCAAATATAAAGGTTGGAGACATCGTCATCATCAAAAATGAACACATGCCTCCTACCAGTTGGCCAATGGGAATAATCATCAACGTCTATCCCGGGTCCGACGGTTTGGTTCGTGTGGTTCAAGTACGAACGCAAACAGGAAATTTCGATCGACCTATCGCAAAGATCTGTCGGTTACCTTTAGACACTTTCTCTAATTAAAAGACCTGTGTCGTACTCTTCATGTTGTTTATTGTCCGTATAGTATCGTCGGCAGGTGTATGGGTACCACTCACGCCACAACATGCTTACAAGTATCTTTCCAGATAAATTTAGTACAATGGAAGACTATTTATGCTTACGAGAAGACATCCAGTTTTCATCCTCTAACAGCCCTACATTCGAGGACCGAGCACCTAAACTCCAAGCAGGATCATCCAAGCCGGAGGTTGATGTTGGAAACGAAGGCACATCCAGCAACAACACATTCTCCCAGTTGCCATTCTGCGGACCAACACCACACACTGACCTCCATCCTCAACAAACGGTGGTAGTCAACGGCGGCAGGATAACATCCTGGGAAAAACTTCGTCCCACCGAGAACGTAGCAGAGTTCAAAATGAGACTCAACAATAGCTTCCAACGATTTGTCACTAGGGAGGGCATAGACATCTTTTTACCACGTTATGTCCTCACTAAGCTAGACATAGAAGGCATTCAGAAACGTAGAAATAAGGAAAAGGTCATAAACCTACCTGACAAATATCAGGCCAAGTTACGGGTGCGAGCCGATGGAAAAATGATCTTCCATCATTACCACAAGCGTGGCATAAAAAAAAATAGTTAATAGAGTTTTGTTGAACAGATCGTTCAACGAGGGGGGAGTATGTTCAGCACACGCATCTGAAAAAGAAGCAATTAAAAATTAAAATAAAATAAATGAAATAAAATAAAAAATTACCTAAGGCACCCGGGATGCCTCGTCAGGTGCCGATCCATGTAGCACTAAAATAAATAAAAAAATGAATTAAAATTTATAAATAATGGCTTATTTAAATTACCCACACCACAAAATAACAAAACATATCAGGAAACTGCCTTTCCTACTGGCATTGGAGCCACCACCAATTCACAAGTTATGCTGTAGCATAACTATTTTCGGTTCTCCGCGAACTTCATGAGCAGTACATAACTAATATGCAATTTCCGCAGATTTGCACACATGTTATGCATCTCCGTGTTTTTTTGGGCCGTGCAGGCCAGTAATTAATTGCAATTTAGCAATTATTGTCAAAATTGACATTTCATCGGCAACATAAACACATGTTGCCGATTAGCACAATTACGCATTTTCTCAGCGCAATTTTCACAACAAACACAAAGGACAGCACATAGAACACTTAGCAAACGATGCACAGGTACATAAACACGGAACTCACCTGCAAAAACGCGAAATATCGCGGACACTCCATTTCCCGCACTCGCGCGTACTTCAACCGATTCACTTGACTGAAACGTCAAATCGGTGAGTTTTTTGACGGCGATCACGATGGGATTACCAGGTAGACGCGGAATTTACCTGGTAGATCACAAAATCGAATTAATTGATTCGCGTATGTTTCCCATTAGTGGGAAAGAGATGCACCGTGCGACCGGGACGGCAGAAAACGCGTTCCACACGGGAAAAATGGTCAAAATATGGCAGTTGGCAGCCATATTGAACGAAAGGGATTAATTTATTCATATTTAAAATGTGGGGCAGAAAATGCGTGGATAACAAAAGAAATACATTGCGGATTCATTCCGCCATATATTTTCATTAACAAACTGATTATCCAGGGACCACTTTCGCTGCGAATTATGAATTTATTTGTGGAACCTGGAAAGTAATCAGCTGGTTTTTTGGGTATATAAACCCCGCATTTTCCTTCACTCGCTCTCTTGCGCAGTGTATTTACAAGTGATAAAGTAGTGTGATTTTTTATAGTAATTTTTGATTGCATACAGAACGAAATTCCTAATAAAGGTATTGTTCTTATATGCTGAAAAGAGGACATAGTGGTGATAAGTGTTAAGTAGTTGATTTTTTGTGAAATATTTACAGACTTAGTTTTTTTACCTTTAACGTAGTGCATGCTTGCTTTCTTGATTTAATTTGTTTAACTTTTGGTTTTTTTTGAGAAATAATAATTTGTAGATTTTTATTATTGGGAATAATTTTATATTAATTTTTTTTGTGTGTGAATAATACAAAAATTAATAATATATACCACGTTGAGCCGAAGTCTAGTATAGGTGATTAATTATATGCTCAGTCTAGAGCATTTTAATCACAATCGTACGAACCTTCAAGGGCCAACTGCTTAAAAACCGCATGTAATCTTGGGTTAGCTGAGCAAGGATTATTTGATCAAGAAATTTCTAGCTCGTGAAATTTTGATCAGATATAATCAAATAACGCCAGAAGCCAAGATATTACATGATAAACCCAACCAAAAGGACAAATAAAAACAATATTATAGTGAAAATTTCCAGTGTATTTATTGTAACTGTATCCAATGAATAAAAGTGAATATAAGCCTGCACACATTATTTTTTGCTCAATTACCGCTACACATTTTTCCTGAACCAAGGTACCTCACGGTACATTTTTTGGTGGTTCCATCCAGGAAGTGTACGGCTTATTCACTGAAGATTGAATACAGTTGCAATAACGGTTCGGTTAACTAAATCGTCGTGAAGTACGGGAATAATCGCTTAAAATGTCGTCGTTGACCGAGCTTCTAGATCAAGAAATAGTCTTGAGAACTCGGTTAGAAAAATTAATTGAGAATGGTCGAAAAACCAGTTTAACAAAACGTACGCAAGGTTTTTTCGAATCTAAAATGTCTGATCTGAAACAAATGTGGCAGGATTATTGTAAAACGGACATGGAAATAAATACGACGATATTGGCTTCGAAGAAAAGTCACGAATATACAGAACAAGACAATTATAGCCTCGTGGAGAGCAAATATTCTGAATATCTCGGTGAATTAGTTGAAGGTCTACGAAAACTCGTACCAGTGCAGGAAACCTCGTCAGCAGTTCCAATGCACTCAACAACCGTAGTTCAAACGGAATCTTTTCTTCCGAAAATTACAATACCAAAGTATAACGGGGACTATGACTTGTGGCGATCATTTCATGATCTATTCGTCTCGCTCGTACATAATAATACAAAGCTAACACCAGTTCAAAAGCTACACCATTTAAAAACGTGCTTAATCGGAGATGCAGAGAAATTATTACGGCATACTCCTATTACAAATGATGATTATCTTCCCGCGTGGAATAAATTAAAGGAGAGATACGAAAATAAACGAATCCTTGTTAATCATCAATTAAAGGCACTAACAAATCAAGCTAAACTAAATACCGAAACAGCAAAGGGACTCAAATCAATAATTGACACGACAGCAGAATGTCTACAACAATTAAAGAGTCTAGCTGTAGACACTACTTCATGGGATGTTATTCTCATTTATCTGCTGGTTCAAAAATTACCCTTCGCAACCATGAAACTATGGGAGGAGGAACAAGGTGGAGATCAAGACACACCAACCTACGCAGAATTTAAACAATTCTTAGAGACTCGTTTAAGAGTTCTTGAATCCATATCGGATAGCATTACCAGTAAACCTATGCAAACAAAAATTCACACATCAAAGGAAAATACAAGAGCATATCACACCACTAAGGAATTTAAGGGTCCCCTCTGTAAATCAAACCATTTTATTCAGAGGTGCTCACAATATATCGACATGGACATACCAATGAGATATAAAACCTTAAAGGCAGCTGGACGCTGTTTAAATTGTCTGGGACTTCATCCCACAAAACATTGCGCAAGTAAGCATAAATGCAATAAATGCAATCAACGACACCATACAACACTGCACGAGTGTCGTAACAACGAACAAGCAACGTTCGAACGAAAAAATTATTCGGGTACATACCCAATCACATCTCAAGCAAATGCTGAACCGAATTCAGCAAATCAAGCAGTACGATCGATCGATCATACTCATGGCTTAAACACTAGCCAAACATTCATCAACACGGAACACCAGAATGCCCTGCTTCCAACAGCGTTAGTAAGGGCAGAATCAAATTCTGGTAAACCAATCATCTTACGTTGTCTAATCGACAGCGGCTCGCAATCCCCTTTCATCACAGAGGATGCCTGTAGAAGACTAGGAGCTCAAGGAAGCCCTACATCTGTGGACATTTCAGGACTGAACAACAGTCCTACAGCCACTTCAACTCAGAAAACCAAACTGGTTCTGAGGTCTCGGGATACACAATCCAGCGCAAAGGTTGAGGAAGAATTTTTAATACTAAAGCATCTTACAACCGACCTGCCAGAAGAA
The DNA here is from genome assembly GCA_963920795.1 of Eutolmus rufibarbis. Lineage (NCBI taxonomy): Eukaryota > Metazoa > Arthropoda > Insecta > Diptera > Asilidae > Eutolmus > Eutolmus rufibarbis. Next base: position 313,919 of record OY987209.1, on the reverse strand, counting down.
TCAGTATCCCCGCAGGAGAACAAGTCACTGAATAACCTGCAACTCGCCGATCCTACATTTTGGAAACCTGGCCCAATAGACGCATTATTAGGAGCCCGGGTCTATGCCAAAATTCTTCGAAATGGCATTCAAATGGGAACGGACACAACACCAACAGCCATCAATACGATGTTCGGTTGGATTCTCTTGGGATCAACGTTAAACTATAACAATCCCACATCTTCATTCGCCGTCACGGTAAACAACGACAACATATGTCAATGAATCAAAAATTTCTGGGAAATCGAAGAGTTTCCCACAGTTTCTCTGCTCACTCCTGAGGAGCAAGAATGTCAGCGCATATACCAAACTACACATCAGCGCCTCGATAATGGTACATACCAAGTCAAATTACCATTCATCAACAATCAACCGCCTATCCTGGGGCAATCAAGAAACCAAGCACTTAAACGATATGATAGCCTACAAAAGCAATTCATTGTTGCATAGCGATACTTATTGATAAATATTGATTATATTTAAAATTGTAACGATGGGTACCGCTATGCAACCAAACCCCCTAGCTAGCAACAAAGCCAGACGAAATCCAGCCCAGGCGGCGAATCGGATTTCGATACGCCCGTGCAAAAATGCGCCGAGCCAGCGGCGTCACCGCTCGGCCCGTGGGAAATGCGCGGCTGGGGAAACGCACCCTGCGCGTGGGAATTGCGCCCTCAGCACAATTCCCGAAGCGGCCGGCTGGGAACTTTACTTTTGATGAGAAAAGTAAAGTTCAGTTGCAGTAAGATCGCGAAATTAGAAGCAGGAAAAAGTTGTGGTGTCGCGGTGGAACGACGAAGAGTCAGAGTTTGAGTGCGCGCAAGGAATTAATCCAAAGGAAGGAAAAGGTGGCTTCGCCCGTGGTGTAAAAATGAGAGATAATATAACTAGTTCGTCCGTGGTGTAAAAATAAAAGATAATATAACTAGTTCGTCCGTGGTGTGAAAATAAAAGATAATATAACTAGCTCTAAACCGGATTGTAAACTAGTGCTATATAATAAAACATTGAAATTAACCCCGTGGTTTGGCGAAGACCCCCAGAAAACATAACAAATTGGCGCAGCCGGTAGGATCAAGGAAGCCTAGCTAAGACTATAAGAGCTTGAAAACCCTTGATCCTGCGAACTTTTGGGCTTTGCGAAGCTCCAACGCTCCGGGGTATTCAACTTTAGTTGCCTCTGCTCCAGGCGAGCAAGCAATTACCCCGCCTTCAAGGGGAGAACAACTATAGTCGCCCCTGTTCCAGGCGAACAAGCGATCCCCCCACAGAACTCCTGTTGTGCAAAAAGGCACCAACGAGGGACTAACTCGTGACCGTCCCCAAAGAAGGAAGTGAATGTCAGGCGAGGACTCACCCGCCTACATCCCAGCCGAGGAGGAAACCTCTCAACCACCGCGGGAAACAGAAGCAACTCCAACATCGAGGGACCATCCCGGCTCTTCACCAACAACATCGAGGGAGCACCCCAACACAGCAACTCCAACATCGAGGGAGCACCCCAACGATTCAGCATCAACATCGAGGGAGCAACCCAGCACCTCGACACCGCCCGAAGCACCAACGCATCACCCAGGACTCAGGCTCAGGAGCGGAACTGTGATTCCCCGTTCCTTACCCGTAAGTCTAGACTATCATTTAAAATTCTTGTTAGAAAGAGTGCGAGCGTCGGAAGCCGGATTTAGTAGTCGGCATTTCGATATAATAAATAAAAAATTCGAAGAAGTAAGCGAGCAAAGAGAAGCTCGAGTTTTAAAAGCAAAAAAAGACTCGGAGGAATTCCGAGAGGAAATAAGAAAATTTAGAGAACGCTCGCAGTCTTTCAATCTATTAGATAAGTCGGGTGCTATAGATTTAAGCTTAAAAAGTGAAAGTGTTAGTGAACTCGAATCGGTAATTCACGGTCTGTCCGGGTGGTTAAGTGCTACGTTCGCGGAATCGTCGGACGAATCGTTCGGTAGCCCTAAATTCGGTCAAAGGGTTTCGTCTCCGTTAACTCCCGCGAAAAAGGACCAAGAACAAGTTTCGAAAATGGCAAACCACGGGAAAGTCATTAAATATACGACCCAGATCGTACCCCTTTTTTCGGGCGAATCCAGCCCACATTTGAGCCAAGAGCTCCAAACTTTCTTGGGTTGTTGCCATCAGGTTGAAACCTGCCTCACGGAGGAGGAAAAAGTGACCTTCCCTCGAATCCTGCTCACCCGCCTACGGGGAGGAGCGTACCAGTTATTTATCGCGGAACCTCCAACCAGCTTCCGTGATTTTGAAGACCGCCTAAATCGAGCGTACCTTCCCAGAGAGACATACCAGGAGTTGGTAAATAAGCTGATAACTATTCGGCAATACCCCCTGGAAACTCTCAATGCTTTCACGGCAAGGATTAAACAAGCTTTAGCCTTGTGTAAGGAAGCGGCCGTGAAGAAGTATGGCGCATCAGTGGCAGTAACGGTGAAACCCCAGTTAGAGGATTTCGCAGTAAATGCTCTGCGAAGCGGGACAAGTAATCCCCATTTGTGCCAGTACCTTCTCACTCTAACAGAAGGAACCCTAGAGCAAATTACGACGAAAGCTCTAGACATGGAGAGACTACAGCAGAGCTCTCCTTATTTACAGGCACAATTGCCTAACATGGGTCTGAACAATCCGGTTACAGGGTACCAAAATACCGTACCCGGATACGTGCTCGCGTCAAATCCTAACACACCACCAAAACCCGCGCCGAGAAGTACCCCTACAGTCGCGCCAACGACAATCAACCCGTCCACCTCAGCAGCGAAGCCCCCTAACCCGCAAAGGGAAATCGTTGCGAGGGTTACTTGCAGTTTCTGCAAGAAAAAAGGACACGCATACGCGGAATGTTTCAAGAGGAGGAACACCCCCTCTTGCGAACATTGCCGAACGTACGGGCACGATACTATTGAGTGTCGTCGCAGAAGCGAAACCCGAAGGTCAAACACCGGCCAACAGGGTGGCACGAATGGTTCACCGTCCAACCAAAGAAACGGGAACCAAAATAGGACCTATAGTCAGGTCCCCCCACGAAATAACGAACCAAACGGTTCGCAAACGCGACGAGCCTATAATGTTAGGCAAAGTTGTGGATTTTGTGGCCGTCAAGGCCACACGATAGACATCTGTGAACACAAACGCAGATGGGAATCGAAGAGCCAGGGAAACGGAGCTCAGTCGAGCCCGAAATCCCCGACTCGACTCTAAACAATAATCCAAATTCAGGGTACACTCAGCAGCCCAAGCCTAGTACTCCCGTAGTGGAGCTCCCACTAGATATAGGTCAAAACAAAAAGACCCCACTAGTAGTGGATACGGGCGCTGAGATAAGCTTAATTAAAAAAGGAGCTTTAAAGTCTCTCGAGTATATTAACACCGAGAAGACCTATACCCTGCAAACTCCATTTGGCAAAGGACATACCTTGGGAAGCTGTCAGGGAAATATTGTTCAAAAACTCCCCGACAAAAGGGAGGCTAGGATCCCCTGCACTTTCCAAGTGATCGAGGACAATGCAGATCTGTCCCATGAAGGACTATTAGGGAACGATTTTCTTGCAGAAAACTGCAACATTGAGGGCCCCAGTAGAAAACTTCGATTTCCTCGCACGGAAATCAACTTAGAGGAATTTTCGTTACCAATTGCATTGGATACGAAAAGTGACTGTTCCCAAACAGCAACTGAAACCGATATGCATGCAGAAGAGACGGAATCCGAAGGGGTTAAGCTGTCCACCTGCCATGTTACCGAGGCATCCCCAAAAGCGGGAGCTGGTTGCCAAGTGGTAAGCAAACCACGGGGAAGCAGTAGGGAAACCTCAGCGAATACACCTCAGATCGGCGAAATCAGGCGGCATATAATAACTCTGAACGAGCCCATATGCGTACCTGCGCGATCGCAGATGGTGGCTAAGGTCCCTTTGCTATTGCCAGAAGAAATGCTCTGCCTATCGCAAGAGATAGACGCAGGAGTCTTCTTGACCAATAGTATCATACCCTCTAAACAAAAGGAAGTGTCTATTGGACTCCTCAATGCAACCAATTCCCCGATTGCCCTGAACGACTTAACCTTGCAGCTAGAGCCAGTAGAAAACTACACTCTAGCGCCAATATACCCCAGAGAGGGTAACCAAAAGGAGTTTGCTCTAGACGGGTCCAACGAAAATATAAAATTAAATTTTCTTGGGTTAAATAGCTCCAACACAGATGAAAGCAGCCACCGCGCTCGCAAAAATTGGCCACAGAGCCAAAATATAAACAGAAGCGGCCAAAGGGCCGACGAAAAAAGGCCAAAGAGCCCCGGCATACGAAAAAGCAGCCATAGCGCTCGCGAAATTAGGGCAAAGACCCCAAAAATAAACGATCAAAAAATCGAAAGGGATAAAGCCAGTAAATATGCGAATACTGGCCAAAGCCCAAATCAAATAGTACACAGTGCAGGCGACCAAACAGCCAAGCTAACGAACGTCAGATCCCCACAGGCGGATCGACGCCCAACAAACCTTGAAACAGGGCGTATAGCCAGGTTAGAGCAAGAACTCAACCTGAGCCCAATATTAAATAGCCAGGAAAAGGCGGAAATTCTGGAACTATGTCAGGAATATCACGACATACAAGGCCTGGAATGTTTCGTGTATCTGGATGACATCGTCATCTACGGTAAAAACTTAGAAGATCATAACTCCAAGTTGCGCAAGGTCTTCAATAGGTTGCGAGAGAACAACCTAAAACTACAACCGGAGAAATGCCAATTTCTCCGAAAAGAGGTGGTCTACTTGGGACACAAGTGCTCTAGTAAAGGAGCACTCCCAGACCCTAGCAAAACAGCTTGCGTCCAAACTTTCCCAGTTCCACGAACTGTTAGGCAAGTCCAATCATTCCTAGGACTTGCCAATTATTACCGCAAATTTATCCCCGGTTTCTCAAAAATAGTGAGACCCATTACCAATTTGCTCCGAAAAGATGTTAAATTTAACTGGACAGAAAAATGCCAGGAAGCATTCGAGAGCATTAAGAAATCACTGGTTTCCCCCCCTCTCCTAATTTACCCCGATTTTAATAAACCCTTTAATCTAACAACGGACGCAAGTAACGAGGCTATAGGAGCTGTCCTCTCTCAAGGAGAAGTAGGAAAAGATCAGCCCATAGCATATGCTAGTCGCACTTTGAACAAGGCAGAACGCAATTACTCTACAATTGAAAAAGAGTTATTGGCCATTGTTTGGGCGACAAAAAATTTCAGATGCTACCTCCAAGGTAGACGATTTACGGTCTACACGGACCACAAGCCTCTAAAGGGAGTTTTCAATGTGAAAGACCCCACTTCCCGTTTGGTGAGATTTCACCACAAACTTTCCGAGTATGACTACTCTATAGAGTACAAGCCCGGAAAGTATAATACAAATGCGGATGCCTTGAGTCGCATCCCTCGGGAAGATAAGGAAGACCAGATTAGCCCAACCTTAACGGTAAAGGCTCAAGTCCATCGCTCCATGGACTCTGATGCGGAGGAAAATAACCCCGCCATCAGCATAAGCGCAGTTACAAGGGCTCAGAAAAAGAAAGCCCAAGAAAACGATGCCGAAGCCATCCCAGAAGCACGAGAGGCACCACCGGCGAAGAAACCGATTCAAGAATCGAATCTCGATCGAGAGGAAATGCGTCCTAAGCCTACGGAAGTAGTAGAAAACTCTCCAACGCCAGAATCACGACATAGCCCTGAACTCATTTCGAGCCCCGAGGAAATTAAAATCATCTTACATGATTATCATGATTCCGCATTCGGAGGCCATCAGGGCGTGATTAAAACGTATAAGAAGATAAAACGCAAGTTTCGATGGAGGCACATGTTGCGCGATATAAAAAATTATATCAAGAAGTGCCCAAAGTGCCAGAAACTAAAATCTTCTCCTCAATATAAGATGCCCATGGTCATAACCGACATAGCCGAGCAACCTTTCGACAAGGTATACCTCGATATAGTTGGACCATTGGAAGAGTCCACGTCAGGAAATAAATATATCCTAACTTTCCAGGATAACCTGACCAAATTCGTGGACTGGTATGCCATACCAAATGCAGAGGCTATAACAGTAGCGCAAATTTTCTTCGACGAAATCGTCACGCGCTATCGCATCCCCAAAAGAATAGTTACCGACCAAGGTACTAATTTCTTGAGCGACCTCTTCAAGCAAATATGTAAATTGCTGCGGGTGAAGAAGCTGCAAACTTCAGCATACCACCCACAATCTAATGGCGCGCTCGAGCGTGCCCATAGACCGCTAATTGAATATTTGCGAACCATAGTAGACGAGAATCCCCAAAGTTGGGATCAATATCTACGCACGGCAGCATTTGTGTACAACAATAGTACACACGAAGGGACAAAATTGACCCCTATGGACTGCCTATTTGGCTTTACCGCGGATGTCCCATCTAATCTAAAAAGGGACCCCGAGCCAATATACAATCACATTATCATATGCTCCGTTACAAATTGCAAAAATCATATGCAATAGCTAGAAAAAACATATTAGCTAGCAAGAGAAGATCAAAAGAATATTACGACAAAGACGCTAAACCCCTATCTATTCACGTAGGGGATAAGGTCCTCCTGAAGAGTGAAAGCAGAAAGCACAAACTCTCAGAATTATGGGTAGGACCTTACTTGGTAACCGCTACCCCGTCATCCGTGAATAGCACGATACGCATGGGTAGGAAATTAAAAACAGTACATAATAATCGCCTGAAACCCTACCTGGAGTAGCGTAGGCAAGGGAAGCGGCTCTGCCTTTCCCCCCATTTTTTTTTGAAACTAAAATAATAACATGGACAAGTACTAAAAGCTACCAACATTTTAGGCAATGTGGCTGACAATTTGGGTGCTCACCGCAGTGGGATACACAGAGGCACTAAGCGAAGGGGGAGAACCTTATCTTATACACCCGGTCAACAACACAGGGATAGTCTTCGAGGACATCGGATCGCTGGTCACCTACCACACTACGTGGAGCATTTTCACCGAAATAAACCTGGCCGAGCTGGACCAACAGATACTGGTAGCAGAAAGGGCAGAACATTTGGTGCATCATCTGTGTGGCGCCCAAAGCACAATGCAGGCCTGTCGGGTGCACGAGATACACGTGCATTCACTAATAGAAAACTTAAAGAGAAGAACAGCGGCCATAAGGGAGGCGACCCCTAAACGAAGAGTAGTGAGGTCCCTATTCGATGGAATAGGGAATGTCATGCACTACCTCTTCGGTACAATGGATAGCTCGGACGATAAAGAGATTTATAGTCGCCTAGAGCAAATAGAGACAAACCAGCAGGTGTTGCATAGCGATACTTATTGATAAATATTGATTATATTTAAAATTGTAACGATGGGTACCGCTATGCAACCAAACCCCCTAGCCAGCAACAAAGCCAGACGAAATCCAGCCCAGGCGGCGAATCGGATTTCGATACGCCCGTGCAAAAATGCGCCGAGCCAGCGGGGAAACCTCAGCGAATACACCTCAGATCGGCGAAATCAGGCGGCATATAATAACTCTGAACGAGCCCATATGCGTACCTGCGCGATCACAGATGGTGGCTAAGGTCCCTTTGCTATTGCCAGAAGAGATGCTCTGCCTATCGCAAGAGATAGACGCAGGAGTCTTCTTGGCCAATAGTATCGTACCCTCTAAAAAGGAAGTGTCTATTGGACTCCTCAATGCAACAAATTCCCCGATTGCCCTAAACGGCCTAACCTTGCAGCTAGAGCCAGTAGAAAACTACACTCTGGCGCCAATATACCCCGGAGAGGGTAACCAAGAGGAGTTTGCCCCAGAAGGGTCCAACGAAAATATAAAATTAAATTTTCTTGGGTTAAATGGCTCCAACACAGCTAAAAGCAGCCACCGCGCTCACAAAAATAGGCCACAGAGCCAAAATATAAACGAAAGCGGCCAAAGAGCCGACGAAAACAGGCCAGAGAGCCAAAATACAAATAAAAGCAGCCCCCGCGCTCGCGACAACAGGCCAGAGAGCCAGAATTTAAGCAAAAACGGCCACAGCGCCGACGAAAAAGGGCCAAAGAGCCCCATTATAAATAAAAGCAGCCACAGCGCTCGCGAAACGGGGGCAAAGACCCCAAAAAACGGTACAAATGACCCAAAGGGCGATAAAAGTAAAGCCAGTAAAGATACGAATACTGGTAAGAGCCCCCCAAGACACATAAAACACGGTGCAGGCGACCAGACTGCCAAGCTAACGTACGTCAGATCCCCACAGGCGGATCGACACCTAACGAACGTCGAAAAAGAACGTATGGCCAGGTTAGAGCAAGAACTCAACCTGAGCCCAATTTTAAATAGCCAAGAAAAGGCGGAAATTTCGAAACTATGTCAGGAATATCACGACATATTCCATCTAAAGGGTGACTACCTCACGCATACGAAGGCTATCACCCATCCGATCCCAGTGGTGCAAGATCAAGCACCTATTAATCAAAAAATGTACAGGTTACCAGAGACTCAGCGTCACGTAATCAATGAGCAGTTAAAAGACATGCTCGAAAATGAAATAGTACAACCAAGCAAAAGTCCTTGGAATTCCCCATTACTAGTAGTCCCCAAAAAGTCGGGACCAAATGGCGAGAAAAAATGGAGAGTAGTTGTGGATTTTCGTAAATTAAACGAAAAAACGATAGGCGACGCTTTCCCACTCCCTCGAATCGAGGATATTCTGGACCAATTGGGTCATTCAAGGTATTTCTCTACCCTCGATCTGGCTAGTGGCTACCACCAAGTGCTAGTCGATCCTAAAGACCGCCCAAAGACGGCGTTTAGCACGAGCTACGGGCATTACGAATTCAAGCGAATGCCATTTGGGCTCAAGGGAGCCCCCGCCACATTTCAACGCCTCATGAATTATATACTTACAGGCCTACAAGGCCTGGAATGTTTCGTGTATCTGGATGACATCGTCATCTACGGTAAAAACTTAGAAGATCATAACTCTAAGTTGCGTAAGGTCTTCAATAGGTTGCGAGAGAACAACCTAAAATTACAACCGGAGAAATGCCAATTTCTCCGAAAAGAGGTGGTCTACTTGGGACACAAATGCTCTAGTAAAGGAGCACTCCCAGACCCTAGCAAAACAGCTTGCGTCCAAACTTTCCCAGTTCCACGAACTGTTAGGCAAGTCCAATCATTCCTAGGACTTGCCAATTATTACCGCAAATTTATCCCCGGTTTCTCAAAAATAGTGAGACCCATTACCAATTTGCTCCGAAAAGATGTTAAATTTAACTGGACAGAAAAATGCCAGGAAGCATTTGAGAGCATTAAAAAATCACTAGTCTCCCCCCCTCTCCTAATTTACCCCGATTTCAATAAACCTTTCAATCTAACCACGGACGCAAGCAATGAGGCTATAGGAGCTGTCCTCTCTCAAGGAGAAGTAGGAAAAGATCAGCCCATAGCATATGCTAGTCGCACCCTAAACAAGGCAGAACGCAATTACTCTACAATTGAGAAAGAGTTATTGGCCATTGTTTGGGCGACGAAAAATTTCAGATGCTACCTCCAAGGTAGACGATTTACGGTCTACACGGACCACAAGCCTCTAAAAGGAGTCTTTAATGTAAAAGACCCGACTTCCCGTTTGGTGAGATTTCACCACAAACTTTCCGAGTATGACTACTCTATCGAGTACAAGCCCGGAAAGTATAATACAAATGCGGATGCCTTGAGTCGCATCCCTCGGGAAGATAAAGAAGACCAGATTAGCCCAACCTTAACGGTAAAGGCACAAGTCCATCGCCCCATGGACTGGGATGCGGAGGAAAATAACCCCGCCATAAACATAAGCGCAGTTACGAGGGCTCAGAAAAAGAAAGCCCAAGAAAATGTTGCCGAAACCATCCCAGATACACGAGAGGCACCACCGGCGAAGAGATCAATTCAAGAACCGAATCTGGATCGAGAAAAAACGCGTCCTAAGCCTGCGGAAATAGTAGAAAACTCTCCAACGCCAGGATCACGACCTACCCCTGAAATCATTTCGAGCCCCGAGGAAATTAAAATCATTTTACATGATTATCATGATTCCGCATTCGGAGGCCATCAGGGCGTGATTAAAACATATAAGAAGATAAAACGCAAGTTTCGATGGAGGCACATGTTGCGCGATATAAAAAATTATATCAAGAAGTGCCCGAAGTGCCAGAAACTGAAATCTTCTCCCCAATATAAGATGCCCATGGTCATTACCGACATAGCCGAGCAACCTTTCGACAAGGTATACCTCGATATAGTTGGACCATTGGAAGAGTCCACGTCAGGAAATAAATATATCCTAACCTTCCAGGATAATCTGACCAAATTTGTGGACTGGTACGCGATACCAAATGCAGAGGCTGTAACAGTAGCGCAAATTTTCTTCGACGAAATCGTCACGCGCTATCGCATCCCCAAAAGAATAGTTACCGATCAAGGTACTAATTTCTTGAGCGACCTCTTTAAGCAAATATGTAAGTTGCTGCGGGTGAAGAAGCTGCAAACTTCAGCATACCACCCACAGTCTAATGGCGCGCTCGAACGTGCCCATCGACCGCTAATTGAATATTTGCGAACCATAGTAGACGAGAATCCCCAAAGTTGGGATCAATATCTACGCACGGCAGCATTTGTGTACAACAATAGTACACACGAAGGGACAAAATTGACCCCTATGGACTGCCTATTTGGCTTTACCGCGGATGTCCCATCTAATCTAAAAAGGGACCCCGAGCCAATATACAATCACGAGAGCTATTATCATATGCTCCGTTACAAATTACAAAAGTCGTACGCCATAGCGAGAAAGAACATATTGGCCAGTAAGAAAAGGTCGAAAGAATATTACGACAAAGACGCTAAACCCCTATCTATTCACGTAGGGGATAAGGTCCTCCTGAAGAGTGAAAGCAGAAAGCACAAACTCTCAGAATTATGGGTAGGACCTTACCTGGTAACCGCTACCCCGTCATCCGTGAACAGCACGATACGCATGGGTAGGAAATTAAAAACAGTACATAATAATCGCCTGAAACCCTACTTGGAGTAGCGTAGGCAAGGGAAGCGGCTCCGCCTCCCCCCCCCCCCATTTTTTTTTTTCTCTTAAAACAAAAAAAAAAACAAGGACAAGAATACTAAAGGCTACCAACATTTTAGGCAATGTGGCTGGCAATTTTGGCGCTCACCGTAGTGGGAGATAACGAGAATAAACCTCCGCGACAAACTTGCACTTGGTCCAAGTACCGCCCGAACCGACACAAAAAAAAATGCAACAGCAGCATTTTCTATGATGAATAGCCAAAAAATCGCCGCGGACGGACCAGATTTATCTTCGAAATCGGATAGGGCCAATTCAAAAAAAAAAGAAAAAAGTAAACCACTTCTAGGGGAATGCGAACGTAGAATGTTTTCCTCGTAGGCATTTTTGTAATGAGTCCGTCGTAAACAACTTTGAAAAAAAAAAAAGGGGAAAAAATACAAATGATAGAAACATTTTTTTTAATAAGTAGATAGATTATTAAAAAAAAAAGGAGACGAGAAAATAATCGTTTTGAAATGTACAAAAAAAAAATGAATGAATAATCAAAAGAAAAATAGATAGAAAGAATTTTTAAATAGACAGATAGGTAAAATTTTTTTTTAAAAATAGGTAGATTAAAAAAGAAAAAAAAAAAACTCGTTAATAGTACGCAAAAAAAAAAAAAATCATGTAAAACACAAAAAAATTTTTTTAAATATACAAATAAATATGTTAAACAAAAAGAGGGCGAGAAAACACTCGTGCTTAAAATGACTAATTATATCATTTTTTTTTTAAGATAAAAAAAAAAAGCGCACACCCGTTGAAGTATAGAAAAAAACAATAATAAAATTTTTAGATAGATAAATTATAACAAAAAAAAAGGGGAGCACTCGTTTAAACTATAAAAAAAAAAACAATGATGAAAAATTATATCAAAAAAAAATATTTTTTTTTAAAGATAGAAAAATTATATCAAAAAATGAAAAACGAAAAATTATAACAAAAAATTAATTAGAACACATTCAATTATATGTGAAAAAAAATTTTTTTTAAAAAAAATTGTCAAAAAAAATTTACTCTTTGATAAATAGAAAGATTTAATTTAATTATATAAAAAAGAAATAATTATAGCAAAAATTTTTGTGCTAGACAAATAACTTGAAAAAAAAAAAAAAAAAAAAAATTTGACAACATTGTAATAAAAACAAAAAAAAAAGAAAGAAACATGAAAAATTATATCAAAAAACAAATATGTTTTATAGATAGAAAAAATTATTTCAAAAAAATTTTTTCAAAAAGAATAATAACAGAAAAAAAAAAAAAAAAAAAATGCGGTTATAATTCTAATGAATTATCATAAAAGGAAAAATAGGCAAATAAATAATAAGAAAAAAAAAGAGGCACCCGTTTATAGTTGTAATAAATTATAGGAAAATAGATAAATAAATTATATAAAAAAAAAAAAAAAAAAAAAATAAGAATAATAACAATAATAACAATAAGAAATTTCTGTAAACCACGGACGATGCCCGCGCAATATTTTTCTTGAGAGTCATTCCTCTTCAAAGAATGACTCTCTTTTTCACAGGGGGAAGGAATGTTGCATAGCGATACTTATTGATAAATATTGATTATATTTAAAATTGTAACGATGGGTACCGCTATGCAACCAAACCCCCTAGCCAGCAACAAAGCCAGACGAAATCCAGCCCAGGCGGCGAATCGGATTTCGATACGCCCGTGCAAAAATGCGCCGAGCCAGCGGCGTCACCGCTCGGCCCGTGGGAAATGCGCGGCTGGGGAAACGCACCCTGCGCGTGGGAATTGCGCCCTCAGCACAATTCCCGAAGCGGCCGGCTGGGAACTTTACTTTTGATGAGAAAAGTAAAGTTCAGTTGCTGTGAGATCGCCGAGTTGTTGAGAGTTAAAAAACTGACTAGTGCCCCGCAAGTGTCCCGATCGGAAAGAAAAAGAAGAGAATTTCCTAAGTGAAGCGAAAAAGGCATCGTCTGTGGTTACTAAAAAGAGGAATTGTGAAAATAGAAGTGGAATTGGCATAAAGTTCGTAAAAAGGAAGAAAAGTAGTGTTTTTGTGTTGAGGGAACCACCTGGCAAATATAACACAGGCAATGGCGGACCTAGAAAAACGCCAAATCAGTGTAGTAAAGACTACATTTGAGAAAATGCAAAAACCTTTCGCCTCCCTCATGGAACGCCAACGTTCAATTATCGGAAAAATTAATAGCCTGGATAATATTACAGAGGAGATTGACCGGAGACAAGAACGACAGGAAGTGGTAATGGGACTACTGCTACAGGTGATGGAAATCGAATTCAGGCAACAAACGCTACTCGACATCATCACCGCCAGTAGACACAGCCAGATACACCCCCTGTGCGTATCCCCGGCGAATCTCCTCGAAATTTACCACAAGGCACATCCAAATTGCAAAAATCTTGGAAATTGCCTGACATTGCTCTACCAGACAGCCAGGGTATATACCCACTTATTACAAGAAAAACTTGTCATTAAAATAGTCTTACCCATCTTCGAAGCGACAACCATGATCTTATATAATATACAAAAATTTCCTATTCACGGAAACGAGGGACACTCCCTTGTCCCGGATGAAGAATATGTCTATATGGGAAGCCGACCAGCGACTCAAGAATTCCTGTTGTTGACCGCGGAAGAGGGAAAAAACATCAGAAAAATCACACAGGCCACACGGAAAAGCACTTATGTCCTAGAATTGAAATACCCGGTGATTAAAGGACCGCAGACGACAGAATGTCTAATAAGACTGCTTTTTAACCCCCTGGGTGAGGACCCACAATGCTCTTTCCGAGTCCAAATACCGCCCAAACACTTTTTCAAAAGATTAAACAGGGCCAACACCTGGATATATTCGCTAAAAAGCCCCCAGGTGGCCCAGTTTAATTGCCCTACCAAAATGTTCACATCCTTATTAACAGGACAAGGGATACTCACCCTAACCGAGGCCTGTACCCTCCAAATAGGGGCCAACATCCTCCATTACGAAAAAGAGGAGACAAATCCGGTGAAAATCGTCCAACCGCCCACTTTCCCAGACTTAAATGACACTTGGGAAAAGGTGGAGAAAATTATAAAACAAGCGCCCGAAGCGTTTATGACAGACCTAGCAAAGTCTAGTAGGGGGATAGACGAAGAAATAAGGTCCACAATAGATAAAGGGACCTACACCCTGGCGGAATTAGAAAACCAGATAGAACAAATCAAAATGCACCCCGACAAAGGGATACACAAACACCTGACGGTGTATTCCACATCCGTAGTCACAATCCTAATAACAGTGTTGGCAGCAATACTGGCATATGAACACTGCCTGCCACGACTAAGAAAGCACAAGAACGAAACCACCGAGAGAGAAAGAAAAAACGACACACCCCATCAAATAGAAATGGAAAACATGGAAAACGCAAGCCCAAGGCCAACACAACAAGTACAAATCATCTAAAAAAAAAAAAAAAAAAAAAAAAAAAAAACCCACGAAACAACAACCACCCAACCCAAACGGAAACAATAGACATTAGCATAAAAAGGCATACAAACTTTATTGAGAAACTTTTCGGATACAACACTTTTTATTGACGGCACCGACCGCGGCTCACATAGTCACACAGCCACTCACCGCCCATATCTCGAAACTGTGCGTTCAGCTCTGGCTGAGTAGCGGAGGCCATCTCAGGGGGCAGGAAACCCCCTTGACTGAAGCGCCCACGACACCAAAAGCAGAGAGGGAAACGCACCCTCGGGGGCCGCGCATCGCCGTCCGGAGTCCACACCCGTTCACACGCCTCACGGACAACTGCATCCGGCGAGCACGCCCGCTCCGGAGTCCCAGGGGTCGACGACACCGGGGACCAGGCAAAAAGGTCGTCAGTGTACCACGACCCAATGGACCCGGACCAGGATTCCTCCGGGCCCGCCAAGGAAGGCCACGAATCGGTACTGACATCCTCCTCCCGCGCCGACGCCACCGTTGACCAACTTGCCACTGATACAACCCCCGGGAAGTCCTCCAGAGGCACGGGGGACCCAAAAACCTCGAACGGGGAGGCCCAAAAGGCCTCAAGCTCCAAGGAACGCTCCATCCGGGGGACCTCCTCCCCATATAAAATGGCAGTACCTCCTAGGAAAAAAAAGAGGGAAAAAGAATGATATAGAATAAACAAAAAATTTAATAACAATCAACTCACCCAAACAACGCAGAGACACACACGGCGGAATCCGAAACTCTGCGTTAACCACCCCCGCTTCGGCGTGGAAATAGTGGCGGCAGGTAACCCCTGACCGCCACAAACTGAACTCAAGTTTGATGAAGCCCCCCCACCCGGCGAGACTTCGACCACCTCCACGTAATTAACGTGGAAGGCGGCCACTCGAAGCTCCTGGCGGTGTAGCACGATACGGTCCATTACTTATTCACGGAAACTATGAAAATAATTTCCGCGACAAAATTGCATTTATAGTGCACGAAGACAAGAAAAAAGAAAACAAATCTTCACTGCACTCCCAACAATAGATAAACAAAACACCGCCGCGGACGACCCAGATTTATCTTGAAACCCAATAGGGCTAGCGTTTGCGTCGTAAACAATTTTGAAAAAAAAAAAAGAGAAAAAAAAAACAAATGATAGAAATTTTTTTTAGATGGATTATAAAAGAAAAAGAAAACAAGAAAACACGCGTTCCCAATAGCAAAAAAAAAATCATGTAGAACACAAAATATTTTTTTTTATATATGAAAAATTTTATCAAAACCAAAAAAAAAAAAATAATAATATATTTTTTTTTAAAAAAAAAAAAAGATAGAAAAATTATGTCAAAATATGAAAAATTAAAACAAAAAAAAAAATAATAACACCCACTCAATTATATGAAAAAAAAAAAAAAAAAAAAAAAAAAATTGTCAAAAAATTTTATTTTTTGATAAATAGAAAGATTTAATTTAATTATATAAAAAAAAAAAAAAAAAAAAAATAGCAAAAATTTGTTAGGCTAGACAGATAACTTGAAAAAAAAAAAAAAAAAAAAACAATATGAATAATAATATCAAATTTTTTTTAGATTGTAAAACAAAAAAATTTTTTTTTATTTATAGGTAAAAAAAAAAATAATTTTAATAGATTATGGTAAAAACAAAAAAAAAAAACAGAAATTTGATAAAATTGTAATAAAAACAAAAAAAAAGAAGATAGAAAAATTATTTAAAAAAAAAATTTCTTCAAAAAAAAAAAAATAATAAAAGAGCACGCGCTTCTAATTAAAAAAAAAAAAAAAAAAAAAAAAAAAAATTATTAGATAGATTATAAGAAAACAAAAGAGAGAGAGAGAAGTAATTTCAATGAAAACAAAAAAAAAAAAAAAAAAAAAAAAAATCCGTTTATAATTCTAATGAATTATCATAAAAGGAAAAATAGGCAAATAAATAATAAGAAAAAAAAAAAGGCACCCGTTTATAGTTGTAATAAATTATAGAAAAATAGATAAATATATTATATAAAAAAAAAAAAAAAAAAAAAAAATAAGAATAATAATAATAATAACAATAAGAAATTTCTGTAAACCACGGACGATGCCCGCGCAGTATTTTTCTTGAGAGTCATTCCTCTTCAAAGAATGACTCTCTTTTTCACAGGGGGAAGGAATGTTGCATAGCGATACTTATTGATAAATATTGATTATATTTAAAATTGTAACGATGGGTACCGCTATGCAACCAAACCCCCTAGCTAGCAACAAAGCCAGACGAAATCCAGCCCAGGCGGCGAATCAGATTTCGATACGCCCGTGCAAAAATGCGCCGAGCCAGCGGCGTCACCGCTCGGCCCGTGGGAAATGCGCGGCTGGGGAAACGCACCCTGCGCGTGGGAATTGCGCCCTCAGCACAATTCCCGAAGCGGCCGGCTGGGAACTTTACTTTTGATGAGAAAAGTAAAGTTCAGTTGCAGTAAGATCGCGAAATTAGAAGCAGGAAAAAGTTGTGGTGTCGCGGTGGAACGACGAAGAGTCAGAGTTTGAGTGCGCGCAAGGAATTAATCCAAAGGAAGGAAAAGGTGGCTTCGCCCGTGGTGTAAAAATGAGAGATAATATAACTAGTTCGTCCGTGGTGTAAAAATAAAAGATAATATAACTAGTTCGTCCGTGGTGTAAAAATAAAAGATAATATAACTAGTTCGTCCGTTTTGTGAAAATAAAAGATAATATAACTAGCTCTAAACCGGATTGTAAACTAGTGCTATATAATAAAACATTGAAATTAACCCCGTGGTTTGGCGAAGACCCCCAGAAAACATAACATCATGAAAAATACTGAATTTAAAAGAGACTGTGGCAATTCATGAAAAATACTGAATTTAAAAGAGACTGAATTTAAGAGAGATGTGGAGTACGAATACATGGGAAGCCGTCCGGCGGTCCAGGAGTTCCTGTTGTTGACCACGGAGGAGGGCAAAAATCTCAAGAAAATCACGCAGGCCACCAAGAGGGCTGTTTACGTGATAGAGCTAAAATACCCAATAATCAGAGGTCCCCAGACTTCAGAATGTCCGGTGAGACTTCTATTTAATCCCCTCGGTGAAGAGCCCCAATGCTCTTTCCGAATACAAATCCCGTCCAGAAATTTTTTTAAAAGGCTCAACCAGGCCAACACATGGCTGTACTCGCTAATACGACCCCAGGTGGCCCAATTTAACTGCCCCGCCAGAATGACCACGTCTTTGTTGACCGGCCAAGGGATTCTCACCCTAACCGAGCCCTGTAATCTGCAGATGGGAGCCAACATCCTCCACTACGAGAGAGAAGAAATAAGCTCGACGAAAATCGTCCAACCACTCGCCTTCCCGAAGGTAAACAACACCTGGGAGGAGGTTGAAAAAATTATTAAACAGGCGCCCGATACTTTTAAAACAAACTTGGCAAAGGTTGGTGGGGAGATAGACGAGGAGATGAGGTCTACAATAGATAAGGGAACCTACAACCTGTCAGAATTGGAAGATAAAATAAGGCAAATAAAGGTGCACCCTGACAAAGGGATCCATAAGCACCTAACAGTGTATTCCGCGGCGGCAATCACAACCATGGTGGCAGTATTGGCGGCAGTACTAGCGTTTAAACACTGCCTGCCGCGCCTTAAAAAACACAAGGTCAACATCACAGAGAGGGAAGTGAAACTCGACAAACCCCTCGAAGTGGAATTAAAAGAAAGAGCAAATGTAGGCCCAAGGCCAGAGCCACCAGTACGCAGCCAGACATTGCCGCGGCCTAAGCAAATACACCAAATGCAACTAATATAGAAAAAAAAAACAACAAAGCTGAAACAACAAGTACACCACCGCCCAAGCCAAACAAACACAAAAAAAAAAAACAGCAGAAATACGCACAAATAGAACAATTTTTTTTTTTTTGTTTTTGAAAAAACACAGATTTTTTTTTCTCGAAACACCATAATTTTTTTTTTTCTCTCTCGCTTAAAAAAAAAAAAATTAACGGCGGCCGCGACTCACATAGGCGCGGAGAAAATCGGCTCCCGTCATAAGATCGTCGAGGCCCACCCCCGGCCCAGCTGCTGCGGCCCACATAGTGGCCGGAAGACGCGGCACTCCCCGCCGATGCAGACCCCCACGGAGCCACAAATGAATCGGAGGATTCGCCTGCGGCGATGGCGTCTGCTCCGGCGCCTCGGAAATAACCGCCTCCGGGGTGCATCCGCGCTCCGGCGGCAGGGTCCATGGTGTGGGAGACCAACTGTAAAGACCATCGGCATCCCGCGGTTCGGGGGAACCAGACGGCGGATTCTCGGGGGCCGCCAACGATGCGGAGGGCCAGCTGACGGTGCTGGAACCCCCGGAGATTAGAGTTGGTGATGCGGAGGACCAAGTCCGGACGCCCTCCGCGTCCGGATAATCTTCCGGTGAAAAGGCCCCGAGGGCCGCTGCGGAGGGGGCCCCCCAAACTCCGACCCCCGGAGAAGACGCAGTACAGGGGAGCTCCTCCCCATACAATACTGCGGTGCCCCCTGATAAAAAAAAAAAAGAAGAGAGAAAAAAAAAAAAAAATCTGTGATTCAAATTTAGACGATATAAAAAGAAAAAACTTACCCCGGAAACGGAGCCGGGCCCGACATGGAATGTCCAATTCCTCCGATACTACACCCTCCACGGCGCGGCGCCGGACTATAAGGGAAAGTCCTTTATCTAACAACAAAAGCACTTCTTTTCTAATTTCATTCCTTAGACGCCGCATTTTGGTATACTTATATATGTATAAAACTAACAAAACTGCTCTTCAAACGATTGACTACTTATTGCGTATTAATTTATACTGCATATACTGAAATTAATGACAGCAAAATAAAATTACCGTTACTTTTGTGCTAGTTCACACTTCCGCGACGGCGGAATCGCGAAGTCACGTTCCGGGTCCACGGGACCGAAGCCGCGCTTAATTCTGTTTTTCCTAAAACCAGGAGTCTCGCAACAGCTCTCGGACCTTACGGTTTGTTCTAATTTGTAACCCCGTTCATTTAAATAAAGCCGAGTAATAAATACACGAGTTTTCTTTAAAAATTACTAAGTTCCCCCAACAACTTCATCACCTGCTAATTTGTGAAATTTTCAACTTTTTTTTTTTTTTGATTTTTTTCTGCTTTCTTCTAATGTTAATAAATGACTAATAAAAAAATGGATAGTAAAAATATTAATAGTTTTTTTTTTATGACACTTCAAAAATTACATGAAATTCATGCCTCTAGACCAGAATACCCCCTTAAAGCATATTATTTTATTCAAATATGCATGAGGGGGCAAGATGGGGTATGGGGTACCCCATCTTGCCCCCTCATGTACATTTGAATAAAATAATATGCCTCGAAGAAAATTATGATTTCTTTATGACACTTTATGATCCTTTAAACTTAATTTTAATATTAGCTTCTTTTAGGATGGTGAAAAATTATAAAAGAAAGACAGAAAGGGGGAATTGGAGTGAAGAGAGTATGAAAAATGCGGTAGATGTTATAATTGAAGGGAAAATGGGGTATAAATTAGCGTCAAAAACATATTCTGTGCCACAAACGACCCTCGAAAGAAAAGTTAAAGAAGCTCGCGTAGCCCTAGAAGATCCTGCTGCTCCTCCAATTTCTGTTAAAGTTCCTTTAGGCCCAAAAAAGCGAACATTTTCTAATGATGAAGAGAAAGAACTTTGCAACTATGTAATGGATATGGAGAGTCGCCTTTATGGAATTACGACAAAAGATTTAAGGGTTTGGCATACACTTTGGCAGTAAGAAATGGGAAGCAACATCTCTTTAACTCTGAAAAAGAAGAAGCCGGCAAAGGTTGGGTTCAGGGGTTTTTAAACAGGCATCCAGAATTGTCGATACGAAAACCAGAAAACACTTCAGCTGCACGTGCCGCTGGATTTAATAAACAAGCTGTTGAACAGTTTTTTAACTTCCTCGGTAACGTTTATGATGAGCACAAACTATTGCCGGACAGAATTTATAATTGTGATGAAACAGGAGTTTCAGTGGTACCTAAAACGAAGTCAAAAATAATTGCACGAAAAGGCAGAAAACAAGTGGGATCCATAACTTCTGCGGAGAGAGGTACTACAATAACTGTAGAAATATGTTTTAGTGCCAGTGGCCAATACATGCCTCCAATGATGGTGTTCCCAAGAAAGAGAATGGACCCACAGCTAATGCTGAATGCTGCTCCTGGAGCATGGGGTGTTTGCAGCGATTCTGGCTGGATGACAGCTGAATTATTCCTTGGCTGGTTTAAGAAGTTTGTCGAATTTAGTGGAGCTACCGTCGATCGACCTGTGCTGTTGTTGTTAGATGGCCACAGCACCCACACACAAAACCTTGATGTCATCAATGAAGCTCGTTCCAATGGGGTTATTATATTGCTTCCCCCCACATACCACTCATCGACTTCAAGTCGCCGACGTAGCACACATGAGACCCTTGGCCACATACTACGACCAACAAATCACAGCCTGGCTTCGTAGCAATCCAGGGATGGTGGTAACTGTCCGGCAAGTAGCAGAGATTTTTGGTAAAGCTTTTATTCAGGCTTCTACAATGGCAACGGCGGTAAATGGCTTCAGAAAATGTGGGATTTGGCCATACGATCGAATAGTTTTTTCCGATATTGATTTTGCTCCATCACTGATAACAGATATTCCACATATAGAGAGACTATCCATCACTAAAACGTTACCAGAAACCACTATGTCTGACAACGAAGCAACAACTCCAAGTAGACCATTCGTATCAACTGACGCTTCAGTTGTCCTTGAGACGATAACCGCTGCAACAATACTTGTAAAGATAACTTCAGTTTCGACTGTTGAAGATCCTGACAATATAACTATTGACGAACCGCCGATATGCCGCATGCCTGTTGTCATGACACCATCTGAAATTGAAGCAGAGCTTGAGCCCGGATGCTCCACTTGGATGAGAAATATCGAAATAGATCAAAGGCCAACTACTCCACCATCAGTATTTTCTGTTGCTAGTCCTCAGCAAGTGATGCCTTATCCTGCAACTCGCAAAATTTCACGCGTGACAAGGAAACGAGGAAAAACGGCTATCATAACTTCTTCCCCGTATAAAAATGAATTAGTTAGAAGAAACTATGAAGAAAAGGAAACTAGCAGACGATAACAAAAAGAGAAAAAGAGAGGTAAAAGAACAAAAAAAGAATAAGAAAACCGAATTGGCTAAGAAAGTTAATAAGAAGAAAACCAACAATAATACTAATTCTTCATCAGAAAGTGACAACGATGAAAATCATATCCCTTGCTTCTACTGCCATGGAAAATACTTGGATTCAAATGAAGGATGGGTCTTACGTCGCTATAGATAATGTGTTGTATAGCGTTGCTGGACCGCTATGTGCTATTGATTTGTGTTTTAAATCATTCTGCGCTTTACATGCAAAATTTCCAGAACCATCAGAAGCTATATGGACATTCATCCAACAGCGGATCTATGAAATAAAGACTGAATACGATCGTCATTCCGTCCTTGTAAGTTCACTTATCTCTGATACAAATTAATTCGTAATTCTGTAATTTATGCAAATACGTTTATTCTTCTGAAAGACAATTATTTTTTAAAATTCTCTTAAACTTTTTGTATTATATCTTAAGTACTATTCTCTTAAATTGTTCGTACTATGAATTGTTTCAAGTGTGCAAAGCACTTTACAGAACTTAAAGAATATTTAAAACATATAAATATCTATCATAAACTAGAAACCACTTTTATTTGCAATGATTGCGAAATAAGTCGAATATTTAAGAATAGAATTTGTTTCAATAAACATGTAATACGTCATTTTGATAAAAAACTTGTTGTGAAAAGAAACAGTGAAGTAATTACACGTTTAAATATTCCATCTCAGACAGTTATAGAAGTCGAAATGTTACCAAATCCATGTCTTGATATATCTGCAAATTTGGGAAAGTTATTTAAAGAAAAAATAAGTAATGCAACTTTACGTTTAGTTACAAATTTATATTCTAACAAAAGTGTGAATCGATCATCTATTCAAAGTTTAATCAATACGTTATCTGAATTTTTGATGAAAAACATTTTTCCTGCAGCTGAAGAACATTGTTTAGGTGGCATACCTTAATTGTAACAAGGCAAGTATTTCCCACGAGCACGCAGACATCGCTTGACAAAAAGCTTTCGTTCGCTGCATCTGCAGGAATCTTATTTCGGCGAGACGCAGCGATCGTGGGAAGTGCTTATCTTGCACCTAGTTAGAATAAGGTTCACATGGATAATTTGTATAAAAGCTGAAATTTGTTAAAATAAATGCTAGTCTGTTTTATCCGACGAACCGCGTTATCACTAAGCACTTTTCTTTTCAGCAAGCTCGAGATTAGGTGCAACACTTAATCTCCTACACAGTAATTAGGGTGCAACACCTTAATTACAGAACAGTAGGAACAAAAGAGTTCCTTCTTTAACATCTGGTGACCCCGACGTGATCAGGTGTATCACTTGTATCACACTTTAGTATACAGCGCTCCCTGACAATTATACAGAGATAGCAACATAGGTTCAAAGATGGAAGCTTTAGCAGCAGATCAAGAAGCCATTGGAAAAGAAATCCAGCGAATCATCAGCAACTATCGGAAAGATACGGCTGACCGCAAGACTAAGGAATATTGTGAAGATCGTTTAAGAAGGCTAGATGATGCATTCTTTCGCTTCGACACGGGCGACACAGAGATACGAAATCTCCCAAACCCTCCAATGGACCACAAATACTTCACATCGGAGTATTATCAACGCATACATGAGCTGTATAAAAACTTCAGGAAGGATTTGTCTGAAAAATTAGCAGGGTTGTCAGAGGGCACGTCACGCGCTCCTGAAGGAGAAATTAATCCAGTGCCTGTAAAATCCCGCCCTGAAGGTGATAGGCCACAGGCAGCGGTTTCAGGGCCTGAAATTTCTCTTCCGAAAGGCAATAAGCCCAGCGCAATAGAGCCGCACAGAGAGGCGAATGATGCTATTGCCCAACTCATCAGAAGACAGAACCGGGCATTTGAGGCCCTAAAACAGATGATTAATTCGGTACAGTTGGACACTCAACGTAGGGCCAAGCCATTTTATGAATTAAAAATGGAAGGTATCAAGCGCCTGTGGGCTGAGGTAGAACAAAACGATCGAAATATCTGGGAGTTAACCGATGATGTTCATCGTTTGGATACACTAACGAAACGTATGGGCGATTAGAAGAGGAAGTGCATGAGTGCCTTGTTCTCATCATGACGCTACTTGAGGAAATAAGTTCAGCTAATAGTTCATCGGGACCTACTTTGAACAAGACCACGAGTTCCAACGGATTAAAATTGCCAAAACTCACATTGCCACGGTTCAATGGTGATTACTTGAACTGGCAACAGTTTAGGGATCTCTTCGTTGAAGTAGTACACAATCAAGATATGCCTAACTGCCAGAAGCTGTTCTACCTTAAAGCTAATCTCACAGGCGAAGCTGAAAGGCTAATAAAGCATTTCACAGTATCAAACGATAACTATGCGGCGGTTTGGAAAACATTAGAAGATCGATACAGCAACTCAAGGCTGATGGCTTCTGCATTAATCGGGAAGCTTCTAGGGCAAACAGCCCAATCAACCGAAAACTCATCAGCTGCTGCAATCAAGGCTCTACATGATACCACCAAGGAGTGTCTCCTGGGCCTGAAAAATCTGGGTATACCCACTGACAATTGGGACCCTCTTTTATTGCATATATTAATAAAAAAAATTGGACAAACAGACTCACGCCTTATATGAACAATCTTTGAAGCATCCCAAAGAAGTTCAGAAACTCGAGGAGTTCTTATCATTTTTAGAGCTACGCTTCCAATCACTTGAAGCGCTTGGCAGTAAAGGTAAATCACTCAATGAACGTGAGAAAACCTTCGTAGGGGCAAAAACACTCGCAGCAACAACAGTACACAGTTCTGAGAAAAAATGTGTAGCTTGCCGAGGTCTTCATCCCCTGTTTATCTGTAAAGTATTTCTGGGATTGTCTCCGGCAGAAAGACTAGAAATGCTTAGAAAACAAAACATGTGCATCAACTGCCTGAAGGCGGGACACAGTTCACGTCAATGCAAATCCAGAGGCTGCAGAAAATGTAACAAGGGGCATAACACCCTTGTGCACCTTGAGCAAACTCCGCTCAAGGAAAAGCCAGCCCAGGGGAAAGCTGATACAGATCAATCCCCAGTGCAAATGCCAAAACCAGTTTCAGCACTCACAAGCAACACTCCAAGTAGCTACATTTTATTGAGTACAGCCTTAGTAAACATAATTACTAACGAAGGGCTAAATCTACAATGCCGCGCCATCCTTGATTCAGGATCACAAGTTAACCTGATTACGGATAAACTTGCAAAGAAATTAAACCTACTAGAACAGAACAATCAGCTTACAATCCAGGGAGTTGGTGGAAACAAGTCTCGAAGTCAAAAGAGAGTAAACTTCCACATAAAATCTAGCTTGAATGAGTACTCTGCAAGAGTTCAAGCATTTGTTCTTCCTAGTATAGTATCCCCGCAGCCAACGCAGAATTTCGATATTACAAGCTGGCCCATTCCTCAAAATATTAAATTAGCAGATCCTAATTTCCATAAGTCAAGTAAAATTGACTTATTTCTAGGAGCGGAGTTCTATCATGAGCTGCTCTCAATTGGCCAAATAAAGCTTGGAAACGACCTGCCAGCACTACAAAACACTATGTTTGGATGGATTGTGACTGGCAAGGTAAATCATGCGCATCTTTCAGAGGCAGTATGCGGGATTTGCACGGAGGAGAGGAAATGATGAGCATGATCGAGCGATTCTGGAAGCTTGAAGAACTCGATGACGAGAAATCCTGTTTATCCCCAGTCGAAAGGAAGTGCGAGACGCATTTCACTCAAAATATGACACGGGATAGCACTGGAAGATTCATCGTAAAATTGCCCTTCATGGACGACCCAACCAGATTGGGCGAATCACGAGAAATTGCTCTACGTTGATTCCTATCGTTAGAGAAAAGGTTATTGAAAAACTCAACATTGAAACTTCAATACACAGAATTCATTCACGAATATCGAAGCTGCGGCCATATGGTGGAGATTGAAGAGCATAATCTGGCAGGAACAAAATATTATTTGCCTCACCATTGTATCTTGAAGCCTGATAGTAGCACAACCAAGCTTCGGGTTGTATTTGATGCATCAGCCAAGACAAATTCCGGGTTCTCCTTGAATGATCTTTTAGGCGCCGGACCAGTCGTTCAAGACGACCTTTTTTCGATACTCCTACGCTTTAGAATGTCTCGATTCGTCTTCACAGCAGACATCAAGCAAATGTATCGACAAATCCTCATTCATAAGGACGACAGACAATATCAGCTTATACTCTGCAGGGATCATCCTAAGGAGCCTATAAAATGCTTTTAACTTCAAACGGTAACCTATGGGACAACATCCGCTCCCTACTTAGCGACAAAATGCCTCCAAAGATTGGCCAGAGAAAGGGTCGCTTCATATTCACTCGGCTCCGAAGTACTTGAGAATGATTTCTATGTAGATGACGTGCTAACCGGAGATGATAGTCTAGTAGGAGCCTTGGAAAAACAGTCTCAGCTACGAAGTTTATTAGGCGAAGCTGGATTCACTTTACGCAAGTGGTGTGCAAATCATCCAAGACTACTTGAAGGCATTGCCCTAGAAGATCAGGAATTGAAGGTGGATTTTGAGAGCAATGAAGAAGGAACAATAAAAACATTGGGACTCACATGGTGTCCCAAAACTGACACCTTTCATATAAAGTTCCACCCAACAGAGATTGCATCAATAACTAAACGTAACGTTTCAGCCGATATAGCCAGAATTTTCGATCCTCTCGGGATAGTGAGTCCGGTTGTAGTTACGGCAAAAATCTTTTTACAAGAACTTTGGCAATTAAAACTGGACTGGGATGCGGCTCTACCCATGGAAATGCATTCTAGATGGGCACGATTTCGACAAGAATTGCAGCTGCTAAATGATGTCCAATTTGGTCGACATGTATTTGGCCAAAGGGTTCCACAAGGTATACAGCTTCATGCTTTTGCTGATGCATCGGAGAAGGCATATGGCGCTGCAATCTACACACGATCAATAGCCAAAGACAAGGGAATCATAACAAGACTCTTGTGTGCAAAATCAAGAGTAGCGCCACTAAAAGGACAAACTCTTCCTCGCCTAGAACTTTGTGCTGCAGTCTTGGCGACAAAACTCATGCAGAAGACAAGGAAGGGCCTCCAACGATCAGATACAACAGCTTACTTTTGGACGGACTCGGAGATTGTCTTGGCATGGATCAATTCCCAATCTGGTCATTACCAAACCTTCGTGGCAAACAGAATATCAGCCATACAGGAACGAACCCTCCCGCAGCAATGGCGGCATGTGCGCTCTGCGGAGAATCCTGCTGATATCCTCTCAAGGGGATTGAATCCATCAAAACTCTCATCATGTCATCTCTGGTTTTTTGGCCCTCTATTTCTACATGAAAAGGAAGAGCTCTGGCCAAAACCTCATTATCAAGAAGTAGCTTGTGAGCTGGAAAGAAAACGTAAGGCGAAACCAGACACAATCACAGCTAACGCACTGGCAAGCACTATTAAAACTCGCTGTACAGGTGCAATATTATTTTCATTAAACACAACAACCATCATATCAGATATAGACCATGGTCAGTCATTCCAAAGATTGCAGAAAATCGTAGCTTTCATTTTGCGATTTATAAATAATTGCAGAACCAAAAGGGTCGATAGACCTTAATATAAGGCACTCGGACCAGCAGAATTAGATGAGGCACTTCATCTAATCATAAAGGAAATTCAACACGAAGAATTTCAAATTGAACTCAACCAATTAAAGAAGTTTTCCGAAATCCATAAGGATAGCCCGCTCCGCACATTGACACCATTCCTGGATGACAAAGGAATTATGCGAGTGGGTGGAAGATTAGAAGCTTCCTCACTCTCATATAATGCAAAGCATCCGATTCTTTTGCCACATGCTCATTCTGTAACGAAACTTCTGATGATAAAAATTCATGTCGAGAATAAGCATGTAGGCGTGCAAAATTTACTTGCGATAACAAGGCAACGATTTTGGCCACTTAGAGGGAAAAATGTGGTCAAGTCCGTAGTACAACACTGCATTCTCTGCGCAAAAAGGAGGGCGAAGCCGTTGGAGCAAATAATGGGTAATCTCCCTCCTTCACGTGTCCAACCAGCCCGTCCCTTTGCGAATGCCGGGGTAGATTTCTGTGGGCCTGTGTGGATTCATTATAAACTTCGTGGCAAACGGCCACAAAAGGCCTATATCGCAGTATTCTGCTGTTTTTCAACGAAGGCTGTTCATCTAGAGGTTGTGAGCGATCTCACCACAGAAGCCTTCTTAGGTGCATTACGGCGATTTATTGGAAGAACAGGGCACTGTCAAACCATATTTTGCGACAATGCGACCAATTTCACGGGTGCAAGCAACCTATTAAAGGAATTGACCGAAACCGTGTTCAATGAGTCTGCTAAAGAAAGGATCATCTCAACGTGCGGTGGTAAGGGAATTCAATTCAAATTCATACCACCTCGAGCTCCTCATTTCGGCGGACTGTGGGAAGCGGCAGTCAAATCCGCCAAACACCTTCTGCATAAGGGAGCTGTATCCGCCTCGCTCACCTACGAGGAGTTAGAAACTCTGATTATTGAAATAGAAGCGATCCTCAATTCCAGGCCTCTGACACCAATGTCTAATGATCCAAACGACCTCTCGGCACTGACTCCTGGACACTTTCTCATAGGAGAACCGCTAACTTCACAGATAGATCCACATGCCATACCAGTCAAGGGAAAGTTGCTCACAAGATGGAAATTAGTGAGTCATATCAAGCAGGAATTTTGGAGGCGATGGTCCCAGGAATACCTTAATGAGCTGCAGCACCATTATAAATGGAACAAACAATCCACAAACGTGCAACCTAATAAAGTTGTAGTGATAAAAGAGGACAACACTCCTGTTATGAAATGGCCATTAGGTAGGATTGTAAAAACCATCGAAGGTTCAGATGGGTTCGTGAGAGTTGCGGATGTCAAAACAGCATCGGGCGTAGTAAGACGTCCCATACATAAGTTAGCACCACTTCCTTATGAAGAAGAGCAATCGTGTTCTCAAACCAGTGAGGAAGAAACTACCCTCAGGCAAGTTACAGGACAGGAAAATAATGGACGAAAACATCCTGCTCCGGTGGAAGACACCTCAACCAAGGATTCAACTCGGGAAGGGAAACGACAACGTATAACAAATTCTCCTTTAACCCCGTTATTTCTATGTCTCCTAATACTTCCTTTCGTACGGGGGAACGCAATTGAAATAACAGGACTGCCGCCAAAACCGGGACTACACTTTGAAGGATTGGGACCAGCAAAAATAATCACCTCCAACTGGGACGTCATCGTATACTACGACCTGAACCCTTATTGGATGGAGCTATCAACCTTGTCAAAGGGCATTGCTACTTTAGAACACCTCTGCAATCAAACAGGGCAAAGGTATTATTGTCGGCAAACAGTTATCCAATTTCGAGCAATGCAGGAAGAAATAGAATCAGACAATGACATGCTATCAATCAAATCATCAGAAGGAGTGCAAAGGAAGAGGAAGAGAAGAGGTGCTCTAGACATCGTCGGAAATGTAGCAAATTCATTTTTCGGAGTGCTTGACTCTGAATATGCCGAAAAAATGTCTCAAACCATCAAGGAAATTAATGCGAAGGAGAAAAATCTTGCAGATTTACTTAGGAACCAAACTTCAATAATAGATTCAACAATCAACGTGATGCAGAGGGACCAACTTGCAGTGAAAGAAAAATTTGACACTTTGGAAAATCAATTTAAACAAATAGTCAATCGCATTCACAACATTAGTGAAGAAGATTATCAACTAAGAATCATGCAGACCTTCTCCGTCTTGACGGCCCAATTGACGCTACTTTCGGCTAAAATACAGAAAACTCAAGCGCACATTTTAGATGTCCTCACAGATACACATTATGGGAAAATTAATCCCTTGCTGTTATCTCCTGTTCAGCTAAGGAGAGAACTCGTTATGATTAAATCCCACCTAGCTCCAACACTACAATTACCCATACCGACAGAAGACCTTCCTTCTCTTTACAAACTCATGACTTCCCAAACTCGCGTAGTGGAACATCATATCATCTTTAAAATACACCTACCCTTAGTGTCATGGGAAGTGTTCAACGTCTTTCGAGTTATACCAATTCCCGTCGTTGTAAACGACACGCTCGTGGCCATAAAGGCAAGCACCGACCTTCTGGCAATAACTCACCATCATGACCATTATATTCCAATGTCTAGAGGAGAGCTAGCCTCCTGTAAGAACATCCAGAATCAAGCAAGACTCTGTCCACTCAACAGTCCGATCTACAGAAAGGAAGCTCGTCAATTTCATTGCGAGTTAACATTGTTCACTGAACTCCAAGATGCCGATACTGCGGAATGCCAGATGCGGAAAATTCCGAACAGTCCCATATGGATAAAGCTTAACCAACACAACCAATGGATTTATGCCACCAAGGAGAAGATCAGTCTTACTGCACTATGCGGTGAAGAAGTACTGCCCATTGTGCTTAACGGTTCTGGCTTAATGAAGTTTCAGTCAAACTGTACAATTAAGCACAGCAGTAGGTAATAGGGCGGTTTGGCCCGACAGTCAGACAAAGAAATTTCGTGACGTCACAGACGTCTCTCTCTCTCTCTCTCTCTCTCTTATCTCTCTCTCTCTCTCTCTGTCTGTCTCTGTCTGTCTATATCCTTTTGTCTCTCTCTATCTCTGTCTGTCTATATTTTTGTCTCTCTCTATCTCTGTCTTGGGCTTTCTCGGGTTGGCCGGCTGATTGGCCAGACATCTCTATATCTGTCTGTCTATCTTTTTGTCTCTCTCTCTATCTCTGTCTTGGTATTTCTCGGGTTGCCCTGGCCGGTTGGGCCAGACATCTCTATCTCTGTCTGTCTTCTCTGTCTGTCTTCTCTGTCTTTCTCTCTCTGTCTGTCTGTCCCTCGCGATGACGTCATATGTCGTCGTCAACAGCGACGCCATCTGTCGCGAAAATTTGGCAGCGCTGGAAATTCAATGAATTAAAAAGCAAGTTGTGCGGGCCCTGGGGATCGAACCGTGGATCGCTAGTTTAAGATACCTGTATGCTAGCCACTAGGCTATCAAGGTTTCTGTGAGTTGCTACTTAATTTGTGTATACAAGCGTACTGAACGATCGAGCGATCTAAAAATAGAATTTTATTTTTCTTTCGGGCATACCGAGCCGTGGTTTGAATGATTACGCTTTACGAGGGGGGTTGCTTATAAGAGCAAAGCCTGAAAATATATAATGCCTTATTAGAGGCGCTGCTACTACTAAAAATAGAATTGTATTTTGAAGCAAGTATTTTAAAAACTCTGCTGACTAAATAAAATTAAAAAGCAAGTTGTGTGTGGGCCCTGGGGATTGAACCGGTGATCAACAGCTTAAGAGGCCTGTATGTTAGCCCCTAGGCCATCGAGGTGATCGCCGCTCGCTACTTAACTTGTGTATACAAGCGCATTGAACGATTGAGCGATCTAAAAATACAATTTTTGTTTCTAGTAAGTTCATGGTCAGTTTGGCGATAAGGGTAGGTTGCATGAAAGCCAGATGGTCGAGGGAAAAAATAATTTGTAGTAACCTTGATCTTGGGAATTTTGAGAGGCCTTGGGAGGTTGCAATTGTTGGGTGATGGAATGTAAGGTAGTTGTTTTGATATGAGCGCATGTTTCCCTAGGTGGGGTATGTATGGGGAGATTTTTTTTTTGACCAATGAGTATTGTTTGTTACATTGAAAGTTTAATGAAAATATGTTGGGTCGAACAGCCTAGTTGTTGTGGTCAGGAAGTAAAATTTCCTCACGGCGCCTATGGCTTAGCCCGCCGAAATTCGGCCAAAAATTCACGGCGGCTCTGGTGGGCACCGTATCTCGGTACCGTTCCTTGGGTTGCGAACGTCGAGTTTGGTCGCCCAAAAAGCACCAAAATTCGACGTTCGAGACTCAAGGGGCGGCGCCTAAAGAAAAAATTTCCAGCGCGGTAGCTCGGTCGCGTATAAAAAATCTCCGGACCGAGCGGCTTTCGTTTTGGCAAAAGTGCACCAGGCTCTCGGTCCCATACAAAAATTTCCGGACCGAGCTGCCTTCGCCTTGCCGGCGGGGCACAAGTTCCTCGGTCCCAGGCCAGCTCCTGCCGCCGCTGCGGGCGCGGGCGGGGGGACCGAGATGCCGGCTCAGAGCTCGGAGTGTGAGGCAAAAGCCAGCGCAACGAGCGATGGGTCGGCATCCTAACGGTTCCTCGCTAACGGTCGCTGCCGGCGGCGTGGGCTCGAGTCGGCGTTAGCTCGAGGAGTTGGTTTGGTGAATTCAAGGAGGGCAGTCGTGCGCGAAAATTTAAGCGGGCCAAAAGAAAAGAAAAAGGAAAATTTAAAATTCGGATTTGGGATCGACGTAAGAAGTCGCGAGTAGTGAGCGTTAATTAATCTTAATACGCGCTAACGATTGAGTTTTCGGAGTCGAGAGCGGAAACAATAAACCAAGAAAAAAAAAAAAAAAAAAAAAAAAAACAAAAAAACCCAGAACGCGCGTCGCGAAAAGCGGGGGAAAACCCCCTCCTGGAGTTATTCATCGTGAAAAAGGAAAAGAAAAAAAAAACTAAAGCGATCAGGGGTGACTAGCGTGATAGGATCCCTCCCTAAAATCATAGAAGGGATTAAAGAAACAAAAATTTGTGGTATAAATTAAACTATTAGTGAGAGGTGCCTCAAAGTTAGGAAAAACTAAGAATTTTATTAAATTTAAACACGACTAAAATTGTGAACCTAAAGTTCCGTGAGATGCACCCTAGAATTAGTTAACTGCGTAAATTGGAACTTACCTGGAATAATGGGTGCCCAAAGCGTAGTGAGATGCGCCTATCCCAACTAGTGGAAAATTAAAACTATTTTTTTTTCTTACCTGTGAGTGGAACCGAGAATTTAAAATTCAGCAAAGTGCGCCCTAAAACTAATTACAAATCGAAATTAAAACTTACCGTTAACCCAAGGGGGTCCTAACATTTAGTGAGACGCGCAGCCACAAGAAAACTTATTTTGAGTTAAAACAAGAAAATTACCCACGAACAGACTGTGAACCAAGAAAGTAGTGGAACGCGAATGTGACAATTAACTAAAATTAAATAAACTAAAAGGTGTATCAAATCTACCCGCGACCAAACAGTGTATCTAGAATTCAGTGAGAGGCTCCAGTACCCATCAATTAAAATTAAAAGTAAAACTCACCCGCGAACCAAAAACTGTGAAACGAAAAGGCTAGTGATGGGCGTCTACTCCAATAAAGAATTAAACTGAAATCGATTAAAATTACAGGTGACCCGAACGGTGCACGTAACATTTAGCGTGGTGAACATGATATTAAGTAACGGTGCCTTAAAATTCCCCGGCGCCCAGTTGTGAACCAAAAATTAAGGGAGGTGAGCGAGACTAATCTTGAATTACAGTAAAACTTGCCAGTGTTACAAGTGCGAGCTCAGAGCTAAGCTAGCTTTATAATTAAGGAGTTATCTCCAGTGGTCAAAAAAAAAAAAAAAAAAAGGAAAACAAAAAAGGAAATAATAATAAAAGGACCGGGAGGGGGGTAGGTTAAATGAAGTGGCCCGACCTCCTCCTCTGCAATAATATCAGCTTTACCAGCGGCAGCTTCACCACCAGCAGATCCACCAACAGCAGCTTCACCAGCAGCAGATTCACCAGCAGCAGATTCACCACCATCAGCACCATCTGTAACGGAAGCAGCCAGGACTCCCTCATCACCTCAACACCAACGGCGCCCAACGAACTTTTTTTGTAATAATGTAAGTGTTTTTCTGTATTATTTAAACCACGAAAAAATCAAGGGAAATAGTAGTTATGTCGAAATAATCTAATTTAGTTTTCTTGGTCCCGTATCCCACTTCTTTTTCAGCCAACGTGTAGAGTTTACTCAAAGGGACCTCCCCATAATTTTGAGGCCGCGGGGAGGTCATTGGGTGGTTGGGGATTAGGCCAGGGGGGTTCATTTCCATCCAGAACCCCCCCTGAAAGTCATTCACGGGCAGTTGCCGGGCTCGGTCCCGCACTGTCCTTTTCCTTCCCTCGCGCTTGTGTTTCCGTCGCGGGAGAATTTTTCGGTTTGTTATCGGTGGGCCGTTCCAGCGGCTTAAGGCGGTTTTTTGGCAAACCCCCCCACAGCTACCGCCAACGCTAGCCTGCCAGCTCCCGCAGCCGCACACCGCTGGACAGGGGCTTTAGCCGGGCTCCCTGAGGACCCAACCGCTATAACAATAAATGGCGCCCAACGTGGGGCCTTCCTATCCCTTCCCTTTGGAGCTTAAGGCTCCCCATTATTTCTCACTTACCTTTCCTTATTCCATCGAGGCCCTGGGGGTGAACCCCGTGGCTGGAGCCCACCCGAGGCCTCTTGAGAATTGCGGATGCTGGCTTCTTCAGCCAGCAAGCCGACTCGAGGCTTTGGGGAAGGCTCCATCCTAGGGGGGAGCTTTTAGGGGGGTCCATACCAGCGGATCCCGCTGGGCCTGCGTGGCCGAGACGTCCGAGGTCCTCCCTGGAATTACAGGGGTTGGCTGTTTGGTGTGCCAGCCACCTGTCCGGGAGGATCCCTCGGTCGTTCTCTGCCTCGTAGACCCCGCTGGAGAAACTGGGAATGGTCCTTTCCTCAAAATTTCCTTCTGCGGACTGAGTGTTCGGTGGCCCGTGGATGGCTTTCAGTATTTTATTAACGTAGTTTTTCCGTCGTGCTGAAGAGAGGAGGGAGAGGGAAACCAAGGAACTTAGTAACTGAATAGAATTCTCCGTGTAGATACAGGAATTTCTTTTTCTGAAAAATTACCTTATACATTTAAGTAAATTCTCACATATTTAGTTTTAGTATTTCGAATTTTATGAATTTAAATCCCATTATTCAACGATAGAAATTTTGGACACAATTTTGGTTAAGTATGTAAAATAACTTAATTCCGTGGATTGATTAGTCTTTTGAATAAATAATTTTTGTGTATTCTCCATGAAGTGTGGTACACCGTTGTGGTGGCTTAATGAAAAGACGTCCGTCTGGTCTGAGTACTTTATTGGAACTGCTGTCTGCAGTAGTTATAAGCTTACTCGTTATTATAAAGACGTTACCAGCTCAAATAACCTTATCTACTACATCTCCCTTATTACAAAAATGCAAAATTCATTCTTACATACTATTTACAAATTCAGTTTTAAACTTTTATTTACATAACATAATATAATAGCTGTTATTACAATATTTCTAGTACCTATTTGAATTCAGTTTATTTTATTTTATTTTTTTTTTTAAAAGCTCTAGTTTATTCCAAGTTATTAAATTCACATTAGTTCTCAAGTATTTTATATTTTATCTGCTTTCCCTCTTACAATCTCATCTGATGGTTTCTATTTCTTTTCTTTTTTTTTTTTACATTTTCAACTCTACTTTATGTCTACTTTACTTCCCTTTCACAAGTTTACCTACTAATTGTTATTTTGAAACATTTCGCTTTTGGTTGTCACAAGTATTCTTTATTCTTCTTAAGAAAAATGAATTCCGTCTGACTACTTTTCCGTTTCTTATCCCTTTAACCCAATATGACCTTGGTTCTTGGGTCTTTTCTAAAATTATAGCCTCGGTCCATGTATTACCTTCCTTAAGTAACACCTTTTCGCCTTGTATAAATTCATCTTTAACTCGAGTACCTTGATTATAAAATTTCTCATTTCTGTCTCTACGTATTTTAAAATTAGCTTTTAAATCAGGGTGAGTTTGTATTTTGAAAGAACTAGTCTTTTTAGGTACCAATGAGCGTGTGTTTCTACCCATTAGGAGCTTATTTGGCGATAGTTCAATCTCTTTCAAAGAAGTGTTCCTATATTCTAGTAAATATGTCCATAATTCATCCTTACTATCTTCTGCTTTCTTCATTAGACTTTTCGCTAGCTGAACTGCTCTTTCCGCTTGGCCATTTGAACGAGCGTAATGAGGGCTTGAGGTGATTAAAGTTATGTCATATTTTCTGCAAAAGGATCTAAATTCAAAGCTATTAAAGGGAACGTTATCAGCCACGATTTCTCGTGGAATTCCATGGACCGCAAAAATATTTTGAAGTTTTGATATAACTGTTGTTGCATTTTTTCGTGATAAATATTTTATATCGATGTATTTAGAGTAATAATCAATTATCACTATATGACTTTTTGCCCTGTATTCGAAAATATCCATCCCAATCTTCATAAAAGGATATTGTGGAATATCATGAGGATGCAAAGGTTCCCTTTGAGACGAAGCTCTAAATTTTTGGCATACCTTGCAAGATGCTACAACTTCCTCAATATCGGAATTAATACCCGGCCAGTAAACTGCTTGTCTAGCCTTTGCTTTAGTTTTCTCGATTCCAGAATGTGATTTATGTAATAAATCTATAATGCTTTGTCTCATGTTAAAGGGCACTAATATCCTTTCACCTAAAAATATAATATCATTTTCCAATGTTAGTTCGTTTTTAAATTTCCAAAATACTTTAATATTATCAGGTAACTTAGACTTGGAACTAGGCCACCCTTCCAGTAGTATTATTTTTAAATTATTTAGAACGGGGTCCTTATTTGTTTCATTCTGGAAGCTGATTTGTTTTTCCCTACTCACATTAATTGAGTGAACTACTTCTTTTAATCCCTTAATAGTCTCAGACGCATCGCTGTCATTATAATATCTAGATAATAAATCAGCGACATACATTTTATCTCCCGGTAAATATTGTAGATCAAAGTCATACTTCATAAGTTTAATCCTCATTCGCTGAAGCTTTGCTGACGCTATTTTAGATATATCTTTTTTCATAATGCCTAATAGGGGTTTATGATCAGTTTGAATAGTAACTTTTCTACCATAGATCCATGTATGAAACTTTTTACATGCATAGCAAATAGCCAACATTTCCTTTTCAATTTGTGCATACCTTGTTTCGGTATCCGCTAAACTTTTTGAGGCAAACGCGATTGGTCTATTTTCCTGCAGTAAACAGCACCCTACACCATTTTGGCTACTATCTGCTTGAATTGTAATAGGAGCATTGCAATCAAAATGCTTAAGAACGGGGGCGTTAACTATAATTTTTTTTATTTTGTCCAGGCAAGCTGAATGATGACTTTGCCACTCAAATGAAACGTTATTTTTAATTAGCCCTCTCAAAGGAGCGGAAATATCCGCCAAATTAGGAATACTTCTATGCAAATAATTTATTAAACCTAGTAATTTTTGAACATCCTTTTTATTTCGCGGTGTTCCAATATCATCGATAGCTTTAATTCGACTTTTGTCGAAAGATACACCCTTTTCTGAAAAAACGTGACCTAAAAAGTTTACTTGCGTAACCCGAAACTGAATTTTATCTTTATTAAATTTAATATTCAATGCTTGAGCCCTTTCCATTACTTTTCTTAAAATATTATCATGTTCTTCGGCTGTTTCCGCCGCTATGAGAATATCATCAATGTAAATCACTATGTTATCAATGCCCTCAAAATTCTTCTCATTGTATTTTTGAAATAATTCTGGAGCTATTTTGATACCAAAAGGAAGGCGTAAGAAATGATAACATCCAAACGGTGTATTAAAAGTGCAAATTTTACTTGATTCTGGCGATAATTTAATTTGAAAAAACCCATCCTTTAAGTCAAGCACTGTAAAGAATCGTTTGTTTGCTAATTTTGGTAGCATATCTTCCACTGACGGAATAGGGTGATTCTCATTTTTAATTGATTTATTTAGATCCTGAGGATCAAGGCAAATTCTAAGATTACCATTAGCTTTTTCAACTAAGACAAGGTTCGAAACCCAATCTGAAGGTTGTTTGCTTTTAGCAATTACTCCTAAAGATTCTAGTCTATCCAATTCATTTTTTAACACCGGACGTAAGGCTAATGGTATTTTGCGGCATGGTTTTACAACAGGACTCACGTTATCTTTAAATTCAATAGTGTAATTATCCATGAAACAGCCCAGTCCTTCAAAGTTATTTTTCCACCTCTCCAACAATTCATCCTTGGTTTGCATTTCTACCGCATATAATCTTTTAACTAAATTAAGTTTTATACAACCCTCTAGACCCAGTAGAGGCGTAACATTTCCTTTAACAATAATAAATTTCAACATCTCCACCTGGTTTTTAACGCAACAGCTTAATAAAACTTCACCCATACTATCCAGGGAATTACCGCCATATGCCAATAGCTTTGTTTTAGTTTCCGAAATTTTAACATTTTTTAGACATTTTACTAATTCAAGTGGTAATACATTGACCTCGGCCCCTGTATCTAATTTTACATTGAGTATTTTCCCGTTTATTGACACTAACTGTGACCAAGATTTCTCGTTAGTTTTATTTGTATTAAATTTATTTACGGAATCTATATAGAAACTGCTTTCTGAATTCGACGAATTGTTCTTACTTGTGCATGTTGCCGCGTTAACTTCTCTTATTTTTCTTGCCTTGCAAACAAAAGCGAAATGATTCTTTTTGCCACAATTCTGACATGTCTTATCAAATGCCGGACAATTTCCGTAACTATGCTTACCTCCACAGAACTTACAGTTTACCGTTTTATTTAGATTATAAGAATTTTTGCTTGGTTTATTTGTTGAAGAATGTTCTTTAGTTGAATTATTGTTGGAGTTTTTATTTGAATTTAGATGATCTCTATTTTTGCTACTTGTTGTCGAATAATGCCGATATTTATTTTGTTTAATATTAGTATTAGTACTGCTCTTAGAACTACCATTAGTTTTATGTAAAAAGAAAACCTGTTGATTGTGTCCTGACGATGCTCCCGCATGTTGAAGTGTGGATGTCTGCAGTTTTGATATTTCATCAGCTCGTGCCATTTTAATAGCGATCTCCACATTTAAATCCTTCGTTTCCAGTAATCTCTTTTGCAACTTCTTATCTGCAACTCCTAACACAATTCGGTCACGCAGCATTCGGTCCTCATTTCCCGCATAGCCACAGCTCTTGACCAGCTTCTTAATGTCCATAAGGAAATTGTCGAACGGCTCACCCATCTTCTGATTACGGCTCCAAAAGACAAAACTTTCGTAAACTTCATTTTTTTTGTGGGGTACAGAAATCTTGAAAAGAATTAAAAACGGAATCATACTTTGCTCTCTCAGCTTCAGTTAGAGCAAACGTATTATAGACTTCAAGTGCTGCCGGTCCCAAAGCATTAAGGAGTACCGCTATTTGTACCGCTTCCTCTTTCTTCGTCAACTCCACAGCCGTAGCAAAAATTTTGAAATTTTGGGCAAAAACCCTCCAATTTTCGGCCAAATTACCGTCTAATTTGAGTTCCTCGGGCTTCTTCACATAATCCATATTTTCATTAATCACCAGCACTTCAGTTATATATTTCCTGGGTCTCCCTCGTGGACGATTTGACTTTTGAATCTTCTGCAATCGGTCTTTTTCACCAAATTTTCCCATAAATTGTTGCTATTGGTTCTTCTTTATGCACATGCACCACTTTATAGATCAGATTCGTCCATCTCGAATTTACGGATGATGGTCACCTCGACTGCGCCATGTGGTACACCGTTGTGGTGGCTTAATGAAAAGACGTCCGTCTGGTCTGAGTACTTTATTGGAACTGCTGTCTGCAGTAGTTATAAGCTTACTCGTTATTATAAAGACGTTACCAGCTCAAATAACCTTATCTACTACATGAAGAGAGAGAAGAAAAATTATTACTAATAAATTTCGCATAGTACCTAATAGTTGATAATCTAATTCGGGTATTGCTGTTTTATGAATTTTGGAAAACCTAAATAAGTAAACTAATTTCGACACATAGAATTAGTGCGGATTAAAGTAGTATTAGTTGATCTTTTCCCCTATTTATAAGATTGTAAACTCTATTGTAATTGGGGCACCTGATTTAGCGTAATCGATAATATTTTCGCGCTGCCTAAACACGGCACTCCCAAGGTTTATTTTCTTTTCCTGCCTTCTTACGTAGCAGTTCTCGTTTGGTTTTCATTTCGCGATTTGGCGGGTAGTACAATTTGGATCGCGTCGCGAAAGGAAAAAAAAAGACAAGGGAGAAGAAAGGGTTTTGCTTGATAATTCTTTTATATTGCTTGATCGAAAACATGCCGAAACAGCAGGGTTCACCGTCGAAGAATCCCTATAACACGCGGCAAACGGGTAAGCGTCAGCTATTCCCTCCCGAAGCGCCTGAGGGAGAAGGGGCAGCCGGGGTGCCTAGTAATACTGAGCTCCGGACGGCAGAAGACGTTCCACCGGTGGAACGCCTCCGCGATCAAATCATAATTACACCAACGGCATCGCAATCAGCCGGTCAACCGTTAGATGATCGGACTATTAGGCCGCGTGAGCGAGGCGCCGCAGGGGCGACGAACCCCGAGGCTTCGACTGGCAACGTAAATAATGAGTCGAGGTGGGTCTCCACCCAGTCTCTTCTGGAAGGCTTGCAACAACAGATTGCAACCCTCGTGCGGAATGAGGTCGAAAAAGGGGTTAGAGAAATGAAGGAACAAGTGGCTAGAGGCTCGGCAAAGCCCAGCTTCACCACTTCTTCTCCCTCGATTGGCGTACAGGCCCCACCCTCAAATCAAAATGAAAGGCCCAGTTTTCAGAACCCTTTATTCACCGGGCCGCCCCCAGCTATGCCTGACCACCAGGGTCATCACTCTAGCCATCGCCGTTGTAGTAGTCCAATTCGGAATTGGAAGCTACAGTATGATGGCGATAACAAAAAACTTAACGTGGAAGAATTTATTTTTCGAGCAGAAACGCTGACGCACAACACCCTTCGCAGCGATTTCTCGTTATTAGTACGAAATTTCCACCAACTCTTGAGTGAATCCCTTGTTAACTGGTATTGGACCTTTTTGCGTTGTACATCTAGCCCGACGTGGGAACAAATAAAATTCGCTTTGCGTGCCGATTGGGGTGATAGATCTCGGGATGTCGACATTAGACGGCAGATGCTGAGTAGGCGACAGCAGCCTCGCGAGACTTTCGCGACGTATTACCAAGCTCTTGTCTCATTCCGCAATCGGTTAAAAACAGCTATGACTGAAGCAGAATTTGTTGAGACGGTGAGGGCAGGTCTGCTCCCTTACATTCAAGAACAGATCTGTCTCCACCGTACCGACACCATCGGTCATTTACGAACTCTAGTTACGGAGGTGCAAATTACGAGAGAGCGGTCTCGGGCGGCGCTGTTGTCGCCTGCCCAGCATCGTGCTCGTGTTGAAGAAGCTTGTCCCCCGTTTATAGAACCAAGTGAAGATCCCGAACCTTATGTTGACGCGGTTGGAACAGTGGCAAGATATCAGCCACCTAAAACAAAATGCTGGAACTGCGACCAAGAGGGTCATTACTACCAAGACTGTGACGTGGAGCCAACGGGCTTCTTCTGTTACGGTTGCGGGAGAGAGGGGACAGTCAAACCTCGCTGTCCCAGCTGCTCACAAAAAAACAAGTCTCGGGTCGAGAACAACAACACCAGTTCCCGACCTCAACGAGCAATGCTGACAGCTGTAGCGGCAGAACAGACTCTTCCCTTCCCTCCGCAGCCCTAATTCGAAGCCCTGAGGTTTCCTTGTCTACAGCTGAACTGCCGAATTTGCCTGACGTGTCCATACCCCCTAAAATTGAAGTCCCGATAGTCACACAGAAAAGTAATACAGAGCCGGAGAGTGGGAGTTCCGGGTCATATATTACTCCCTGTCGAACAGTTACGATTTTACCGAGGCCAGATGAGCCTGAAAAAATTCAAAATTCCGCTCCAGTCGTTTACCCACGTAAACCTTTCCACCAGCGGTTAAAAGAGTATCGAGCTGTTCGGGAGAGAATATTTATGTCGGCTCTGGAACGTTCTACGAATTCCGAACCTAGTGTGCGAAAAGTAAAATTTTATAAACGCTCGTCCTTACGCTTACGTGCCTTTTGGCGACGCGTTATCTCAAATCGACGTAAACTGGCTACAGCTTTTGTGTCAATGCACAAAGATGTGAGACCTTACGCTGAAGTAGTAATTCTTGGGAAAAAACTAACTGGCTTACTAGATAGCGGTGCGAGTGTGAGCATTCTCGGTCAAGGATCGGAGCAGATGTTAGCTGAATCAAATATTAATTGGATTAAATATCGCTCCGCGATCGAGGTGGCCAACGGCGCCAAGCCTGAAGTCCACGGTCACGCTGACCTGAACGTCACTTTTCGTGGAAAAACCAAGTCTCTTCGGTGTTATATCGTCCCCAGCCTGACACAAACTTTATATCTGGGAGTCGATTTTTGGAAGGCTTTTGGTCTAGCTCCAGACGTGCTAGGGTCGTTGGCGTCGTTGGAGACCCCGATCGCGGAGTCGACCGACTCCAAACAACATGTCCTCCCTCCTGCTGAACACAGACAGCTAGAATACGTCAAGTCTTTATTCCCATCGTTCGCTACGCTGGGTCTCGGGAAAACACAACTTCTTGAACATGTCATCGATGTTGGTGAAGCCGCCCCAATTAAACAACGATTTTACCCTGTGTCTCCTGCCGTTCAAAAACTGATGGACGCCGAGCTGAGCCGAATGCTCTCGCTGGGAGTGATCGAGGAAAGCCAAAGCCCGTGGAGTTCCCCAGTGGTGTTGGTGCGAAAGCCCGGGAAGGTCAGGCTATGTTTCGACGCCCGA
Source organism: Eutolmus rufibarbis (assembly GCA_963920795.1). Classification (NCBI taxonomy): domain Eukaryota; kingdom Metazoa; phylum Arthropoda; class Insecta; order Diptera; family Asilidae; genus Eutolmus; species Eutolmus rufibarbis. The sequence goes on along the minus strand of OY987209.1, from coordinate 271,329 downwards.
AAGGTGAACTCAGTTACAAAAAAGGATGCCTATCCTTTGCCTCAAATTGATGGCATTCTGAGTCGCCTTCCGTCGGCTAAATTTATAACTAGCCTTGACCTGAAAGACGCTTTCTGGCAAATACCACTGGAGGAGAACTCCAGAGAGAAGACAGCCTTTACGGTGCCAGGGCATCCCCTCTATCACTTCACAGTGATGCCATTCGGGCTCTGCAACGCTCCTCAGACAATGTGCAGACTCATGGATAAAGTCATACCGTACAATCTTCGCGAAAATGTCTTGGTCTATCTTGATGACCTCTTAGTATTGTCAGAAAATTTTGACACCCATTTAGAATTATTGTCTCAGGTGGCCAGTTGTCTCAAAAAGGCAGGCCTGACAATAAATGTAGAAAAAAGTAAATTCTGTCTAAAAGAGACAAAGTATTTGGGATATATTGTCGGAGAAGGGGGCATCAAGACGGACCCAGACAAGATCGCCGCTATAGTAGATTACCCGTCGCCTAAAACTCTCAAACAGGCTCGACGTTTCCTAGGCATGGCCGGATGGTATAGAAAGTTCATTCCTAATTATGCAGATCTGACTTCGCCCATTACAGACACGTTGAAGAAATCGAATAAATACACGTGGACTGCCGAAGCTCAGACTGCCTTTGAAGAACTAAAAAAATTACTTACCACCGCACCATTGCTATCGAGTCCTGATTTTAGTAGACCTTTTATTATTCAGTGTGACGCGAGTAGTCAGGGAGTTGGAGGCGTGCTTATTCAATTAGACGACGAAAATAGAGAACGACCAATAGCATATGTTTCACAGAAGTTAAACTCGGCCCAGCGTAATTATACCGTGACCGAATTAGAATGTCTGGCGGCAATTATAAGTCTAAAAAAATTCCGTGCGTACGTAGAGTTAATGCCCTTCAAGATCATTACAGACCACGCTAGTCTACAGTGGCTCATGACACAAAAAGATCTTAGTGGTCGTTTGGCAAGATGGAGTCTGAAATTACAAGGCTTCAACTTCAGTATAGAACACCGTAAAGGTTCACTGAATGTTGTGCCAGACGCCTTGTCACGAGTTCATTGCGAAGAAATTAGCGCTAGCGATTTAGAGAACCCAGGTCCCGAGATTGATCTGGACTCACCCCACTTCTCTTCCTCTGAATATAAAGAACTTGTAGAACGGATTGAAAAGAATAAAGACCGTCTCCCTGACTTAATAGTTCGTGACAAATATGTCTATATCCGAACTCAACCTCGGTCAGGAGATCCCGTTCAGGAAGAGGAGGCTTGGAAATTATGGGTCCCCAGTGCATTAACGAAAGACGTCATATCTCGAGCTCACGATCCACCTTTAGCAGCTCATGGCGGAATAGGGAAAACATTAGATAGACTGCGCCGACATTTCTACTGGCCAGGTATGACAGTGGAAACGCGCGAATATATACTATCTTGTGACATCTGTAAAGAGGTGAAACCAGCTAATACCACCTTAAGACCTCCTATGGGCACTCAGGCAAAAACTGAACGACCTTGGCAAAGACTATATCTTGACCTCCTGGGTCCCTACCCACGAACTAAAAAGGGTAAAGTCTGTATTCTGATCGCTTTAGATCACTTTTCTAAATATCCCCTACTCAAACCTCTTCGAAAAGCCAGTACCTCCAATATTTGCACATATGTAGAAGAGCAAATTTTCCATCTATTCGGAGTCCCCGAAACCGTGGTGACTGACAATGGAACTCAATTTCGGTCAGCGCAATTCCAAAATCTCCTAAAGAAGTATGGCGTGCATCATCTCCGTACAGCAGTATATTCCCCTCAGGCCAACGCTTCTGAGCGTGTTAATCAGTCCATCTTGGCCGGTATACGTGCATACATACGAGATGAGCACACCAGATGGGATGAGAAATTGAGTTGCATTGCCAGTTCACTTCGTAGTTCGGTTCACCAAGCCACAAAGTTCTCCCCGTATAAAATTTTGTTCGGAAATAATATGATTGAACATGGGTCCGCCTATGCCTTACTCCGACAACTATCGGGGGTGAATGAACCTATTGACGTGGATACCTCCGACAAACTTCGACTGATTCGTGCACAGGTACAGGATAATTTAGACAAGGCTTTCGACAGGGGAGCTAAACAGTATAACTTGCGATCTAAACCCGTTGAGTTCAGAGTAGGACAAGAAGTATACAGACGAAACTTCCAGTTGAGTAATTTCGGGAGAGGTTTTAATGCCAAGCTCGGAAAGAAATTTGTCAAATGTCGAGTCAGAGCAAAAAAGGGCAATTCGCTGTATGAATTGGAAACCCTCCAAGGAAAATTAATAGGCACTTTCCACGCAAAAGACATAAAACCGTGACCCTTACATTAAAATTTTATTAGGACGACCAATTTTTTTTTATATATTTCTCAATTTAGAAATTTTTTTGAACCTCCACAGCGGCAATCCGTAGTGGAGTTTCTTCTCCAGTTAGACTCGGTCGCCCTAAGAAGGCATCCGACCAGCTTCACTGGTAATGATAGTGTGTCCTATAGCCGCCTCTGCTCGGTTATGCGGTGGACATACTTGGCAACCCCCTTCCCTTACCCTATCCCAGTTAGAGTTCCTTATTCCTAACCCCCATCCCATCCAAATTTTAAAATTTTTCTTACTTTTACCCCACTTAGTCCCAGATCGAAAGGCCCTGGTGGTGTTTCTCGTAGGTCAGGGTCAGAACGGGACCTCTTGAGAACTACGCAGGATTGGCTCCTTCAGCCAATCACTCGTCTCGAGGTCTCCGGGCTGCCTCTTCCTGCGAGAGCACAGCCAGGGAGGTGCTTTCTCTGTCAAATCAGCAGAGTCTATGCTTCGGAAACTATCGGAGACCTCCGTGGAAATACAGGAGCTGGCTGGTAAATAGCCAACTACCTGGCCGGGAGTTTCCCTCCGGTCGTGATTCGTGCAAGGTTCTTGTGGAGGAGACAGGGAAGGTTACCTATCCTCTAAGATTTTTTTTCGTTCTCCCACACGGTCGCTAAAACTAGTTTAGCTATTCCGACGTCTCAAAAATTTTTATCATTGGCATCATTCCCCAAGACATGACGGTTCAACCGTCATTCACAAATATAATTTATCACTACTTATTACAAAATTTTCTTTGCGCCGTCATAGTGCTTCCGCGCACTATGGCACATTTTCATTCATTTAGTCATGTATATATTCAAAATTTCCTTCTATTTAGTAATAGTATCTCTATAAAAATTTTATTGACATATTAAAGTACCCGTACAATTTTTATAATTATTAAAACCCAGACATTCCGGACGTGTTCTATGAGCACACTTTTATTTGCCAATCACCATAAAACATGCCTATCTTTCTTGCTCTGACGAGGCGTTGATCACTGCCCCAATCGGTCCGCTCTTGCTCAATCATTTTCGTACGATATTGCTTTCGCGACGAGACGACTAGACAAGGTCGACTAGGTCACCTATAATCACTTCAAAATTATTCCCCTACGTACCCATTTTTACCTTTCCCATTTTTTCACAACCCTATATTTCGGCTTTGAATTCGACTTGGAGCGCCTGTACTCCAACTATTCCCACCCTTAGTAAAGACTGCACAACAAGGAATCGGACAGGGGATTTCCTTCCTGTAATTTATGTTTGGCACACAGAATTTTACAACAGCCCCCACCTCCGGGCTCCCGTGAACAGCAGCGCCATATCGTTGGAGTCTGGAGGGAAGCGGATTCGCGAAGCGGGTGTTCATCCTGGGACTGGGATGACCGCGGGGGTTGGTTTACAGCCACACATTTTTTTTTCTTGTCTGATTTTCCTTTTTCTTTGGAATAACACCTTACGAGCCCGGTTCCCCATGATCTGGGTTGGCCCGGGAGGGGTTTTAGCAGCTCCCTCTCACCGTCAGGGAAGCCTACCTCTCATTAGGGTTGGTCTTCTCTGCCGGTGGGAGAGGGTGGTTGAGTCAGCACTGGAATCACCAACCTCTCATTAGGGTTCGGGAAGTTCCAGTGCAGATTTTGGCCGGCTAGCTCAGCTCGGGTTAGCTCGGGTCGTGGTCGAACCACATGTTGGGCACCCCTGGAACACACCTGACCATTTTCAGCTCCTTTGGCCTCGGTAGCGAATCCAACGGACCTGTGCTGTTGTGGTCAGGAAGTAAAATTTCCTCACGGCGCCTATGGCTTAGCCCGCCGAAATTCGGCCAAAAATTCACGGCGGCTCTGGTGGGCACCGTATCTCGGTACCGTTCCTTGGGTTGCGAACGTCGAGTTTGGTCGCCCAAAAAGCACCAAAATTCGACGTTCGAGACTCAAGGGGCGGCGCCTAAAGAAAAAATTTCCAGCGCGGTAGCTCGGTCGCGTATAAAAAATCTCCGGACCGAGCGGCTTTCGTTTTGGCAAAAGTGCACCAGGCTCTCGGTCCCATACAAAAATTTCCGGACCGAGCTGCCTTCGCCTTGCCGGCGGGGCACAAGTTCCTCGGTCCCAGGCCATAAAATCTCCGGACCGAGCTGCTTTCGCTGTGCAAGAAGTGCACCAGGCCCTCGGTCCCTTTAAAAATTTTCGGCCCGGGCTACGCGCGCTGTTGATCGAGTTGCTGGCTCGAGCTCCTGCCGCCGCTGCGGGCGCGGGCGGGGGGACCGAGATGCCGGCTCAGAGCTCGGAGTGTGAGGCAAAAGCCAGCGCAACGAGCGATGGGTCGGCATCCTAACGGTTCCTCGCTAACGGTCGCTGCCGGCGGCGTGGGCTCGAGTCGGCGTTAGCTCGAGGAGTTGGTTTGGTGAATTCAAGGAGGGCAGTCGTGCGCGAAAATTTAAGCGGGCCAAAAGAAAAGAAAAAGGAAAATTTAAAATTCGGATTTGGGATCGACGTAAGAAGTCGCGAGTAGTGAGCGTTAATTAATCTTAATACGCGCTAACGATTGAGTTTTCGGAGTCGAGAGCGGAAACAATAAACCAAGAAAAAAAAAAAAAAAAAAAAAAAAAAACAAAAAAACCCAGAACGCGCGTCGCGAAAAGCGGGGGAAAACCCCCTCCTGGAGTTATTCATCGTGAAAAAGGAAAAGAAAAAAAAAACTAAAGCGATCAGGGGTGACTAGCGTGATAGGATCCCTCCCTAAAATCATAGAAGGGATTAAAGAAACAAAAATTTGTGGTATAAATTAAACTATTAGTGAGAGGTGCCTCAAAGTTAGGAAAAACTAAGAATTTTATTAAATTTAAACACGACTAAAATTGTGAACCTAAAGTTCCGTGAGATGCACCCTAGAATTAGTTAACTGCGTAAATTGGAACTTACCTGGAATAATGGGTGCCCAAAGCGTAGTGAGATGCGCCTATCCCAACTAGTGGAAAATTAAAACTATTTTTTTTTCTTACCTGTGAGTGGAACCGAGAATTTAAAATTCAGCAAAGTGCGCCCTAAAACTAATTACAAATCGAAATTAAAACTTACCGTTAACCCAAGGGGGTCCTAACATTTAGTGAGACGCGCAGCCACAAGAAAACTTATTTTGAGTTAAAACAAGAAAATTACCCACGAACAGACTGTGAACCAAGAAAGTAGTGGAACGCGAATGTGACAATTAACTAAAATTAAATAAACTAAAAGGTGTATCAAATCTACCCGCGACCAAACAGTGTATCTAGAATTCAGTGAGAGGCTCCAGTACCCATCAATTAAAATTAAAAGTAAAACTCACCCGCGAACCAAAAACTGTGAAACGAAAAGGCTAGTGATGGGCGTCTACTCCAATAAAGAATTAAACTGAAATCGATTAAAATTACAGGTGACCCGAACGGTGCACGTAACATTTAGCGTGGTGAACATGATATTAAGTAACGGTGCCTTAAAATTCCCCGGCGCCCAGTTGTGAACCAAAAATTAAGGGAGGTGAGCGAGACTAATCTTGAATTACAGTAAAACTTGCCAGTGTTACAAGTGCGAGCTCAGAGCTAAGCTAGCTTTATAATTAAGGAGTTATCTCCAGTGGTCAAAAAAAAAAAAAAAAAAAGGAAAACAAAAAAGGAAATAATAATAAAAGGACAGGGAGGGGGGTAGGTTAAATGAAGTGGCCCGACCTCCTCCTCTGCAATAATATCAGCTTTACCAGCGGCAGCTTCACCACCAGCAGATCCACCAACAGCAGCTTCACCAGCAGCAGATTCACCAGCAGCAGATTCACCACCATCAGCACCATCTGTAACGGAAGCAGCCAGGACTCCCTCATCACCTCAACACCAACGGCGCCCAACGAACTTTTTTTGTAATAATGTACGTGTTTTTCTGTATTATTTAAACCACGAAAAAATCAAGGGAAATAGTAGTTATGTCGAAATAATCTAATTTAGTTTTCTTGGTCCCGTATCCCACTTCTTTTTCAGCCAACGTGTAGAGTTTACTCAAAGGGACCTCCCCATAATTTTGAGGCCGCGGGGAGGTCATTGGGTGGTTGGGGATTAGGCCAGGGGGGTTCATTTCCATCCAGAACCCCCCCTGAAAGTCATTCACGGGCAGTTGCCGGGCTCGGTCCCGCACTGTCCTTTTCCTTCCCTCGCGCTTGTGTTTCCGTCGCGGGAGAATTTTTCGGTTTGTTATCGGTGGGCCGTTCCAGCGGCTTAAGGCGGTTTTTTGGCAAACCCCCCCACAGCTACCGCCAACGCTAGCCTGCCAGCTCCCGCAGCCGCACACCGCTGGACAGGGGCTTTAGCCGGGCTCCCTGAGGACCCAACCGCTATAACATAGTTAAGGCCCCTAAAGTATTTTATAGGAAAACAAAATTGTCATATTTGTAACTTACCATTAGGTAATGATCGGATAGCAGATCATTGTCATTTTACAGATTGTTATAGAGGTCTGGCACACAATGTTTGTAATCTTCAATATCAAAATGCTACGTTTTTCCTATATTTTTCCATAATTTAGCGGGTACGATTGTCATTTATTTGTTAAAGCCTTAAGTAATTTAAAAGGCGATATAAATATAATCCCATTAAATAAAGAGTCTTGCATATCCCTTTCAAAAAGAATTGTTTGTAAATGATAGAGATATAGTACAATACAATTGCGTTTTTAGATTCCTTCAGATTTATGCCATCTAGTATAGATTCATTAACTAAAACCTTGAGTGTAGACGATTTTCATGTTACTCGTAGAACCTACAATAACTTAGAGCCTTTTAATTTAATGATTAGAAAAGGAGTCTTCCCTTCATGGGAACAACTTAATGAAACGGTTTTGTTGCGGTGGCTTGTTAGATTACAATTCTATAAAAAAATTTCAGCGGTAGATAAAATTTGAGTATAAATCGAACACCGCGAAAATTTTACGATAAAATTTGAGTATAAATCGAATACTGCGAAAATTTAACACCGACCTGGATCGTTTGTTGCGGTAACCTGTTAGATAAAATTTGATTATAAATCGAACACCGTGAAAATTGTACGTTTAGTTGAATCGTTTGTTGTGTCAAAATATATCTATACGGCTGCACACGGCCGTTCTTAATTGAATATTTCAAGTGTGTGGTCGTAAAAATTTTATTGAAAGATGGAAAAATTCACCATTACAAAAGACAACATAGCCTATATCAAAAGGTTCAATATAAAAGGCCGTAAAGTAGAGTTTAAAATCGCCCAGACCCCCCAAAATGTGGACCCCACTTCATGGATTAAGACTTCAGTGGAAGATATTGTTCAACATGCCGTAAAGGGGCTTCTACCAAACGATCAGGTTGGGATTACTTTTTGCGGAAACAGTTTTAAGGAGAGGGGGCCAGGCTGGATGAATTTTAGACCTGCTTCGGAAATTACCGTAGAAGATATTTGGGAAATGATTTCGAAAATATTTCAAAGCAACTCCGAAGGTATGTTTTTATATTTGTGGGCTATATGGTTGAGGCTTTCTACCAAAATTTGTATTTTAGGATTAAGTACAGATACGTTTTGTCTGGGGGTTACATCTGTACGCCTACCAGAGGGGCGAGGAAAAAATCGCGCCAATAAATATAATACTTTCACTGAAGAGTGCGCCATGAGGAAGGGTATCACCGTGATAGAGAATAAAGATAACCTGTGTCTACCTCGGGCATTGGTTATTGCAATCGCAGGCGTAAAGAAAGAAGCCGACCATAAGAAAATTAGAAGAAATATTGGAAAACTGCAAACTCTGCTCGTTTCAAAATTGCTGGCAGAATCAAAAATTCATATCCCGGCTGAAGGTGCGGGAATTTCTGTACTTCAGCAGTTCCAAAACCATCTGAAAGAATATAATATTGTTGTTTATCAATATGGAACTAAAGGACGAGATGTAATTTTTGAAGGACAGAGCGATGGCCCCAGACTGAATCTGTTATATCACAATAATCATTATAATGTTATAACATCCCTCACCGCTGCTTTTTGTTGCAGCTATTATTGTGAAATATGTCATATACCACATAATACTAAAAACGATCACAGGTGCGGAGGAACATGTCCCTGTTGTCAACAGGTACCAGCCTGCGCTAATAAAAATATAATCGAAATTAAGTGTTCAAAATGTAACCGATGTTTTAGAGGACGGCGATGCTTCAATAATCACAATGTGTGTGGATCACTGAATAAGAAAACCGTTTGTTAAAAGGTGCGTGGATTGCTTGAAAACATACAAGGCCGATAAAATTCATGTATGTGGAGAATATTTCTGTAAAATATGCAACAAGCATGCACCACAAGGGCATTTATGCTTTATTCAGCAGGATAGTCGTAAACCCACCATAAAAGATACTCTTTTTGTTTTCTATGATTTGGAGACACGCCAGGAGAAGGTGTTGGGAGAAAAAGTTGTTCAAGAACGAGCAATAGGGGAAATTAAGCTGCATGAACCAAATTTATGTGTTTTTCATCAGCGATGCGACCATTGCATTGAAAAAGATCTTCGCTTATGTGAAAAATGTGGAATAAGGCAGCAGGTTTTAAAAGTTAGGCCTGTTCAGAACTTTGTAGAGTATTTACTGAATCAGCGAAAATTGTTCAAGAAAGTGGTTGTTATAGCACATAATGGTCAAGCATTTGACCATCAATTTATGTTAAACCATATTCTGCAAAATACAGATTTAAAACCCGATTTAATTATGCGTGGCACGAAAATCATCATGATGCAACTGAACAATGTGAAATTTATAGATTCTTTGAATTACTTCCCGATGGCTCTAGCTCTATTACCAAAAGCATTTGCCTTACCACCCATTTATAAAAAAGGCTATTTTCCGCATCTTTTCAATACTGTCGAAAATGAAAATTATATTGGTACACTACCGGCAATAGATTATTATAGCCCCAATACAATGCAGACAGAAGAACGAGACGCATTTCTTAAATGGTATGAAGAGCATAAAAATGATGAATTTAATAAGCAGCGTGATATTGTTGAATACTGTATTAGCGACGTGCAAATTGTGACTGAGGCATGTTTAAAATTTAGAAAGCTGATGGTAGATGAATGCAACATTGAGCCATTTTTAGAGGCAACAACTATAGCTTCCGCATGCAACCTTGTCTACAGACGCAATTTTCTCAAGAAAGACACTATTGGGATTATTCCAAAAAATGGATATCGAAAAGCAGATAACCAGTCAGAAATAGCAATGCAGTGGCTGATATGGGAGGAACATCAGCGCAAAATCAATATCTTACACGCGGTTAAACAAAGGGAGGTTGTGCTAAATGGGGTTAAAGTAGATGGGTATTGTCCAGAGACAAATCAAATTTTCGAATTTCACGGTTGCTATTATCACGGGCATTCTACATGCCTAACATATAATCGTGATGCTCCTTTGTATGATGACCCCAACGACACTTTAAACAGGAGACATGAAGCTACTGTAGCAAAAACCGAACGCCTGCGTTCTTATGGATACGAGGTAGTAGAAATGTGGGAGTGTGATTTTCGCAGACAGTTAGAGAAGAATAAAGACATGGGGTACTTGAAAGATCATCCTTTGCTGGTAAACACTCAGTTAAATCCCCGAGATGCTTTTTATGGTGGCCGAACAGGAAATACCGTCATGCGCTATCATTGCAAACCAGGCGAGAAAATTAAATATATTGATGTATGCTCGTTGTATCCATGGGTTTGTAAATATGGTAAATTTCCAATTGGGCACCCGAAGCTATATGTTGGAAGTGGGGCCTGCTCTGAAGTGGATTTGAATAATACTGAGGGGCTAATTAAATGTAAAATTTTACACCCAGAAGAATTATATCATCCTGTTCTACCAATAAAACAAAACAATAAGCTAATGTTTTCATTATGCCGACTCTGTGGCGAAGAGAAAAACCAATCTGAAGAATGTCCTCATACCGACGAAGAAAGGGCATTAATAGGCACGTGGGTAGTTGACGAAGTTAGGGAGGCCTTAAGTAGGGGTTATAAATTGTTGGAAATATACGAAATATGGAGTTATGAAATCGAGCAATACGATAAATTGGCTCGCGAGGGCGGATTATTCACAGCCATGATGAATAAATTCATCAAAATGAAGCAGCAGGCATCAGGATGGCCGAGCGGCTGTCAGGTTGCGGAAGAGAAGAACCGATATATTGCCGACTTTCTGGAGAATGAGGGAATAAAGCTGGATTTTCATGAAACTACATCCAACCCCGGATTAAGGTCTTTAGCTAAATTAATATTAAATTCCTTTTGGGGAAAGTTTGGTCAGCGTGAAAACCAGCCGAGGACAAGTATAATAAACAACCCAGCAGAATTTTATGCGCTGTTTACCAATCCAGCTGTTGAAGTCTATCATATCCTCCCGGTCAACGAAGACACGGTTATCGTCAATTGGGGCTATAAAGAAGAGGCTGCCGACTCTTTATCCACTGTAAACGTTTGTATAGCTGCTTATACAACCACGCAAGCACGTCTAACTACTGTGCATTTTCTAGACTTTAGACCCTTTGTTACGTCACCGTGGAATTTTAAAAGGGCGTGGTTCGTCGAGTGGCCCCACCGGAAACCAAACTGGTGGTCAGGGATTAACCCCTCCTGGTCAAGGAAGAAGTCCAGTTCATCTCCCATTACACGCTCCAGGAGCTTACCAACGTTAGATAGGAGTTGTATGGGCCTGAAATTACTTACGTCGTTAGTTTTACTGTTTTTCTGTATAGGGATCAGTTTGGCTTTTTTCCATTCTTCGGGAAAGTATCCATTATTTAGGCAATGGTTGAATATAACTGTTAGGTATTTAATTGCATTTGGTGGAAATTTTTTTATTAAAAAGTTAGATATTCCGTCTGGGCCGCTGGACCTCTTTCCATTTAGCTGATATTTAATAATCTTGTTAATTCTATTGGGGCTAATAAAAAGATGTTCCCGGGAAGTAATAGCACTGTTTTGTGCAGTAAAGTTGGTCAATTGCATGAATGTCCCTAGTTGATTGCTATTATATTTGAGGAAGTTCTCTATACTCTTGTTAACTTCTGTTAGTAGCTCAGGAATGTGGGCTGGGAATTTTTCTTTATATAGGTCTCTATAAAAGCACTCGAAGGCTAAAAGTTTATCCTGCGTGTTACTTAGTTCTATACGGCCAACCTTTATTGTGCTTGGAGTTGTAACTTTGTTTTTCCCTGTGATTTTAAAGATTTCTTTGAAGGCTTGTGGGCCCGGTCTAATATTAGCCAGTCTATCTTGAAAGTTTTTGTTCATGTGCAATGTTATTTTGTCATGGATAATTTTTTTAAGGCAGTTAACTTCAGAAGCGAGTCGTTTATATTCTGGGCTGTCTCTATTATAGGTCCTGTGGAATATACTTTTAAGTTGTTTGCACCATTGTTTTTTCGTTTTAAGTAGAGTTTTAATACTATTGGAAATGTTTTTATATTTATTATTGTTAAGTGGCTGTAGTTTAATGAATTTGTTCAGGGTGTCTTTAGTTATTCTATTAAATTTTCTTATCCAGGAATCAATCTCTGGGTTCGACATGTTTCGGTCAGATGGCGGGAGGGTCTCTAGATCCTTATTCAGGGCCCTCTTAAACTCCCTCCAGTCCACATTGTCATAATTTTCTCTAGTAGGTGGCAGTTTAGAAAAGATTTCACAGTCTCCCATGTTTACTGTTAGCTTGACAGCGTAGTGGTCCCAGAACGACTCGGCCGTCTGACATGTAAAATTAGCAAATAGGTTCTCTGAATGTTCCTCAGAGGTGAGATAGAAATCAATTACTGAGGCTCCCGATGGAAAGGTAGGAGTCTTTGGAGATACTATCCTGATCTCGGACCCTATCCTGTTATTTTGCATCCATTCTCTTAATTTATTCCCATTGCCATTTGTTGATCTATCCCCCCAGTCCGGGTGTCTGGCGTTCCAGTCCCCACCCACTATCATTGAATCATGCTTCTCAGACAGAGAGTTTAATTTTTCAAGGGTTAGCTTAAAAGTTTCCATTGTTGTATTTGAAGGTATGTAGATGCTTCCTATTACTACATTTTTAACTCTAAGAGCTGTTCTTAGTTTGACTGTGATTAATATTAGGGGGACTGGGAAATTTGCAGTGTCAATAACTGAGTAGGAGAGGCAGTCTCTAAGTATTAGTGCCACCCCCTGGCCTACATCGTTTCTTATAGTTTTGTATTTGGGGAAATTGACCATATGTTTTTGTTTAAGTCCAGTTTCGGAAATCATTAAAAAGTCTGGGTTGTGTGCTTTAATCATTTCATATAGGTCAACTCTTCTACTATTGGCAATCAGGGATTGAACATTTAGTTCTAACAGAGTAACTTTTTTATTTACCATTGCACATGTCCATGACAAATAATAGATAGGCCTGTCTTTTTTGGAATGTAGAAGTTATTTTATTTAATGATGTCATGAAGTCATTTATTTTATTGAGAAGGTCTTGTAGCGACGTTCCAAAAAGTTCCCATGAAAGCCCCATAAACATTTCTCCCAGTCCCCCCCCCAGGGTTGCTCTTGTTCTTTCTCCCGAGTTAAGCCCGTGAGATGCACCATCCCTTGATTCTTTTGTTCTATTTAAGTTACTTAAAACTGCATCCCTATAACTCATCCTGGGTTTAGTTCCTGGTGTCAAGCTCTTTCCTGAATTTATTTCATATCTTTTCGGTACACTCTTATTTTTGTCTTTTTTCTTCTCCATATAATTTATAAAACTTGGACATCCTCTATAATTTGAGGGGTGTCCCTTTTGTTTACAGTTCGCACAGGTCCTGGTTGCTTCTATATTTTCCTTAAGGGGACAGTCCCTACTAGAGTGTACCATCGCGCATCTGCGACATCTAGGTATCCTGCCGCAGTTTTCTGCCAGGTGTCCGAAGGACTGGCATCTGTAGCACTGAATTGCGCCCCTACTTCTAGTTTTTTCCCAAGTAACCCTCTGATTAAGGAGTTTCTTAGTATGTAGAATTGGTTCTATGTCTGTCCCCGGTTTAATCTGTATCAAGAATGAGTCAAGTGTATAATTCTCCCTTCTAGACCTATCAGTTTCAAATCTTTTAATCTTAAGAAATTTGTCTTTCGAAAGCCTAGCTCCTCACTCACATCTTCTACTTCATAAGAAATATCAATGCCCTTCAAGAGAAGGTTAATGGGTTTTTCGTTAACAGCTGAATAGGTGAAACAGTCCACTTTCTCCCCCTGAAGAACCTTGAACAACAGCTTACGTTCTTCTAGGGACTGGGTGTAAACTTTGCTTATTCCCGACTTGAAATTTATTATTTTAGCTTCCATTTCTGTGTTCTCTAGAAACTCGTTAAGAATTTTAACGTTTAAGTTTTTAACGATTATTGGTGGAACTTTGGCAGGTTTTATGGCTGCCTCCTGTTCATCCCCCTTTGCTCCACTTGTATAGCCATTCGGGTTCGCTGACTCTTTCGGATTATTATTGTGTTCTACCTTGTTCTTAAAATTATTCTTAATACTATTAACTATACTAGAGTTTGACTTGCCGCTCATATCCAGTGCGTCTTCTGCCTCCAAGATGGTGAACCTGTTACTATTAACCTGTGATGGTCCCTGCGTGCTGGTTCCCGCTCCTGTGTTCTCCCTCCTTGTCGTCTTGTTTCCCTTCGCCAGGATCCACCGAGTGTATGGGACTTCGTCGAAATCTTCTTGCTCTGTCTCGTGTTGGTCCTCCATCGGTACGGCCTGTTGTATGGTTGTTTCATGGGATAATTCCCGGGTCGTTGAGCTTCCAGCGGTGGTGTGCTTAACGGCTATAGGGACCGTTAGAACTAGTACAGTCTGCATCTCTGGTGATATTGCTGCCATGCGGTATTTTGTTAAATTTAGCCAGTATGTCGTTTTGCAAGATAGAAGGCCTTTTGCATTTCTCGAGTTCAGTATCTCTGTTGACCATTTTTCTTTTATTTGCCACTGTGGGGGAGGGTGAGGCCGGTGGCCCACCACTCGCCCCGGCACAATCAAGTTGATGCGAATCCACAGGTGGAAAGTTAAAAATTCCGCCTTAATTTTTAAGGCTAAGTCAGTTAATTGCAATTCCACGTTGTTATTCAACCAGTAAGATGCGTGTCACTCTTTGGGGCGCAGATGCGCACAACTGTACCTGCGTAACTGTACTCTGCTAGTCTGCTATAAATGCTTGCCACTGGATAGATCTCTGTCGTGCACAACCTTCTTCTTTGAGCGTCAGCCTCGAACTCCGCTCAGGTACGTCAGCCTCATTTTTCTCACCTGTTCAATCTGACGTGTCTTGCACTTGTCTTTGACGTCTGTCAGGTTAGCATAGGGATCCCGTCAAACGATCTACAACACCTCCGCAGCGCCATCTCCTGTTTAAAAATGCAGCGTGCTTCCTCTTAAACGCTACCCGAAGACGCAAGCCATGGTCTCGAACATGCCGCAAGGAGTCGTGTCCTCCACTTACACATAGTATTCACCTCATCCAACGTACTTAAAAGAAGAGAAAAAAAGGGGGAGAAAAACCACGTAAACCGCATGAACAGACGAAAAGACAAAGTATAAAATACCTGAGCCGAGGAGGTATACGCAAAATGAAATTTGTTGCTAGCCGGGTGGAAAACAGCATTAAGCTCCGCGGCCACTTGGGGTGGCCCGATGACAGCTAGAGGAGCAGCCATAACTTCCGGTCCCTCGTGCTTTCTTTTCGATCATTGGAGCCAAAGTGTGTGGACGTCCAAGCCGGCGAACATTTTTAGAAAAGAGGAAAAATCAAGGAAGCAAGGAAAAAGGACGAGGGAGGTAAGACCCAGCCAAGTTTAGCCCTGACCTATTGTTGTGGTGCTCCATCTAACTCCGTTTATCTTCCAAGGGAAGGGAGACCGAGGAGAACGCCTATGGAGCAAAACTGAGAAGCAGAATTGAGGAGCAAGATCGAGGAGTGAAATCCAGGAGACAAACAACCAAAATTCCCACCATCTGGCTCGCGAAACATACATCACGCTGTTGACTTCGCATTTCAAGCCGTGCGCACAACATACCTGCAAGTGCACATCACCTAGCTCAGCATTCGAGTCACCTGGTATACAACATACATCACGCGGTGCACAACATGGCACAAGCCTTGCACACAACATACCTGCATATGCACATCACCTAGCACGCAACTTATTCTCAGCATTCGCATATTCTGGCACGCAACATACGTCTTCATACTTCGGACACCTACACCGGCGCGGGAAATCGCAGCTAAGTCTTAGATATAGTTTATAGATAGTATTCCTTTGTATTCTAGGAAGTAAGAGGTTAGGGTGGCCACCGTCATAATGTCGTAGATAGGGTACCATTTATACATTTGCCAAATAGACCCTGATGAAGTGAAATTCATAATTTTATTATAAACCCCGGGCACATATTACATTTTGGGGGCTCAACCGGGATTATTTTGTCTCTTGATATTCACTCTCTCTCTGGCGTGTAATTACATGGCGCGAAGTTTAATCAAATTAGTAGTACATTTCATATTTATCGTGAATGAATTGTGCCAGCCCTACGGAACGTAGTGAAATAACGTGTTTTGCATTGGTTTATGCGCAATAGTTTGTGAAATAATTAATTCGGTCGTATGCTAGCCCGCTTTTACGGCTTTTATAAGCTATTATCACTATATATCATTTTGACAAATATTTACATTTGATGGCAAAATTACTGAAGGAAATAAAAGAGATGCCCAATCTGCACTCAAAAAAAAATCTTTATAGTTTATATAAAAACGAAAATATACGAATACTTAAACAAACAAATTAAATAATAATAGTAACAATAAATAAAATAAATAAATAAACATAATGATGTAATGAATATAATAAAACATAATAAATAATAATAACACTAATCCCTACACTAAAAAATTACTAACATTCATACTAACAACCACTAACAAAACTACTAAAAATCACTAACACTTACTAACATTACTAACAATTCCGCTCGACTAACCGTACTAACTACAGAATACTAACACTTACTAACAACCCCATCCTACTAATCATACTAACTCCCAATTATTAACCAAACTAACGAAACTAACAACTACTAACGAGAAATACTAACAAGTACTAACAACCTTCCAAAACTAACCCTCCTGTTGCATAGCGATACTTATCGATAAATATCGATTATATTAAAACTGTAACGGTGGGTACCGCCATGCAACCAAGCCCCCCAGCCAGCAACAAAGCCAGACGAAATCCAGCCCAGGCGGCGACTCGGATTTCGATACGCCCGTGCAAAAATGCGCCGAGCCAGCGGCGTCACCGCTCGGCCCGTGGGAAATGCGCGGCGGGGGAAACGCACCCTGCGCGTGGGAATTGCGCCCTCAGCGCAATTCCCGAAGCGGCCGGCTGGGAACTTGACTTTTGATTAAAAAAGTAAAGTTCAGTTGCTGTCTGACCGGGAAAAAGTTCTGTTCGAAAGTAGCCGTTGCGCCGCGGAAAGTATTAATTATTAAAAATATAGAAGAGGCACCGTCCGTGGCCTAAAGTGAACTTGTGAGCAAATTACTTAATAAAATATTAAAAAATATAACATAGCAAATTGTGGCCTAAAGTGGAATTGTGAGCTGAATTACTCAATAAAACTTTATAAAATATAACAAAAAATGGCGCAGCCGGTAGGATCAAGTAAGCCTTGCTAAGACTAGAAAAGATCTTGAAAACCCTTGATCCTGCGAACTTTTGGGCTTTGCGAAGCTCCAACGCTCCGGGGTATTCAACTTTAGTTGCCTCTGCTCCAGGCGAGCAAGCAATTACCCCGCCTTCAAGGGAAGAACAACTGTAGTCGCCCCTGTTCCAGGCGAACAAGCGATCTTCCCACAGATCTCCTGTCGTGCAAAAGGGCACCAACGAGGGAATAACTCAG
Organism: Eutolmus rufibarbis; assembly: GCA_963920795.1. NCBI lineage: Eukaryota > Metazoa > Arthropoda > Insecta > Diptera > Asilidae > Eutolmus > Eutolmus rufibarbis. The sequence goes on along the minus strand of OY987209.1, from coordinate 253,988 downwards.
CCCCGTCCCACAGATAAAAGGAAGTGAATGTCAGGCGAGGACTCACCCGCCTACATCCCAGTCGAGGAGGAAGTTTCTCAACCGCCGCGGGAAACCACAGCTACCCCAACAACGAGGGACCATACTAGCGCTACACCAACAGCAGCGAGGGAGCACCCCAACACAGCAACTCCAACATCGAGGGAGCACCCCAACGATTCAGCATCAACATCGAGGGAGCAACCCAGCACCTCGACACCGCCCGAAGCACCAACGCATCATCCAGGACTCAGGCTCAGGAGCGGAACTGTGATTCCCCGTTCCCTACCCGTAAGTCTAGACTACCATCTAAAATTTTTGTTAAAAAGAGTGCGAGCGTCGGAAGCCGGATTTAGTAATCGGCATTTCGATATAATAAACAAAAAATTTGAAGAGGTAAGCGAGCAAAGGGAAGCTCGAGTTTTAAAAGCAAAAAAAGACTCGGAGGAATTCCGAGAGGAAATTAGAAAATTTAGAGAACGCTCGCAGTCTTTCAACCTATTAGATAAGTCGGGTGCTATAGATTTAAGTCTAAAAGGTGAAAGTGTTAGTGAGTTAGAATCGGTAATTCACGGTCTGTCCGGGTGGTTAAGTGCTACGTTCGCGGAATCGTCTGACGAATCGTTCGGTAGCCCTAAGTTCGGTCAAAGGGTTTCGTCCCCGTTAACCCCCGCGAAAACGAAACAAGGGCAAGTCCCAAGAATGGCAAATCACGGAAACGTCATTAAATATACGACCCAGATCGTCCCACTTTTTTCGGGCGAATCCAGCCCACATTTGAGCCAAGAGCTCCAAACTTTCTTGGGTTGTTGCCATCAGGTTGAAACCTGCCTCACGGAGGAGGAAAAGGTGACCTTCCCTCGAATCCTGCTCACCCGCCTACGGGGAGGAGCGTACCAGTTATTTATCGCGGAACCTCCAACCAGCTTCCGTGATTTTGAAGATCGCCTAAATCGAGCGTATCTTCCCCGAGAGACATACCAGGAATTGGTAAACAAGTTGATTACTATACGGCAATACCCCCTGGAAGGTCTCAACGCCTTCACGGCGAGAATCAAACAAGCGTTAGCCTTGTGTAAGGAAGCGGCCGAGAAAAAGTATGGCGCATCAGTGGCAGTAACGGTGAAACCCCAGTTAGAGGATTTCGCAGTAAATGCTCTGCGAAGCGGGACAAATAATCCCCATTTGTGCCAGTACCTTCTCACTCTAACAGAAGGAACCCCAGAGCAAATTACGACGAAAGCTCTAGACATGGAGAGACTACAGCAGAGCTCTCCTTATTTACAGGCACAATTGCCTAACATGGGTCTGAACAATCCGGTTACAGGGTACCAAAATACCGTACCCGGATACGTGCTCGCGTCAAATCCTAACACACCACCAATACCCGCGCCGAGAAGTACCCCTACAGTCGCGCCAACGACAATCAACCCGTCCACCTCAGCAGCGAAGCCCCCTAACCCGCAAAGGGAAATCGCTGCGAGGGTTACTTGCAGTTTCTGCAAGAAAAAAGGACACGCATACGCGGAATGTTTCAAGAGGAGGAACACCCCCTCTTGCGAACATTGCCGAACGTACGGGCACGATACTATTGAGTGTCGTCGCAGAAGCGAAACCCGAAGGTCAAACACCGGCCAACAGGGTGGCACGAATGGTTCACCGTCCAACCAAAGAAACGGGAACCAAAATAGGACCTATAGTCAGGCCCCCCCACGAAATAACGAACCAAACGGTTCGCAAACGCGACGAGCCTATAATGTTAGGCAAAGTTGTGGATTTTGTGGCCGTCAAGGCCACACGATAGACATCTGTGAACACAAACGCAGATGGGAATCGAAGAGTCAGGGAAACGGAGCTCAGTCGAGCCCGAAATCCCCGACTCGACTCTAAACAATAATCCAAATTCAGGGTACCCTCAGCAGCCCAAGCCTAGTACTCCCGTAGTGGAGCTCCCACTAGATATAGGTCAAAACAAAAAGACCCCACTAGTAGTGGATACGGGCGCTGAGATAAGCTTAATTAAAAAAGGAGCTTTAAAGTCTCTCGAGTATATTAACACCGAGAAGACCTATACCCTGCAAACTCCATTTGGCAAAGGACATACCTTGGGAAGCTGTCAGGGAAATATTGTCCAAAAACTCCCCGACAAAAGGGAGGCTAGGATCCCCTGTACTTTCCAAGTGATCGAGGACAATGCAGATCTGTCCCATGAAGGACTATTAGGGAACGATTTTCTTGCAGAAAACTGCAACATTGAGGGCCCCAGTAGATAACTTCGATTTCCTCGCACGGAAATCAACTTAGAGGAATTTTCGTTACCTATCGCGTTGGATACGAAAAGTGACTGTTCCCAAACGACAACTGCAACCGATATACATGCGGAAGAGATGGAACCCGAAGGGGTTAAGCTGTCCACCTGCCATGTTACCGAGGCATCCCCAAAAGCGGGAGCTGGTTGCCAAGTGGTAAGCAAACCACGGGGAAACAGTAGGGAAACCTCAGCGAATACACCTCAGATCGGTGAAATCAGGCGGCATATAATAACTCTGAACGAGCCCATATGCGTACCTGCGCGATCACAGATGGTAGCTAAGGTCCCTTTGCTGTTGCCAGAAGAAATGCTCTGCCTATCGCAAGAGATAGACGCAGGAGTCTTCTTGGCCAACAGTATCGTAGCCTCTAAGCAAAAAGAAGTGTCTATTGGACTCCTCAATGCAACAAATTCCCCGATTGCCCTAAACGGCCTAACTTTGCAGCTAGAGCCAGTAGAAAACTACACTCTAGCGCCAATATACCCCAGAGAGGGTAACCAAAAGGAGTTTGCTCCAGAAGGGTCCAACGAAAATATAAAATTAAATTTTCTTGGGTTAAATGGCTCCAACACAGCTAAAAGCAGCCACCGCGCTCGCAAAAATAGGCCACAGAGCCAAAATATAAACGAAAGCGGCCACAGCGCCGACGAAAAAGGGCCAAAGAGCCCCATTATAAATAAAAGCAGCCACTGCGCTCGCGAAAACAGGCCAGAGAGCCAACAATTAAATAGAAGCAGCCACAGCGCTCGCGAAACGGGGGCAAAGACCCCAAAAAACGGTACAAATGACCCAAAGGGCGATAAAAGTAAAGCCAGTAAAGATACGAATACTGGTAAGAGCCCCCCAAGACACATAAAACACGGTGCAGGCGACCAGACTGCCAAGCTAACGTACGTCAGATCCCCACAGGCGGATCGACACCTAACGAACGTCGAAAAAGAACGTATGGCCAGGTTAGAGCAAGAACTCAATCTGAGCCCAATTTTAAATAGCCAAGAAAAGGCGGAAATTTCGAAACTATGTCAGGAATATCACGACATATTCCATCTAAAGGGTGACTACCTCACGCATACGAAGGCTATCACCCATCCGATCCCAGTGGTGCAAGATCAAGCACCTATTAATCAAAAAATGTACAGGTTACCAGAGACTCAGCGTCACGTAATCAATGAGCAGTTAAAAGACATGCTCGAAAATGAAATAGTACAACCAAGCAAAAGTCCTTGGAATTCCCCATTACTAGTAGTCCCCAAAAAGTCGGGACCAAATGGCGAGAAAAAATGGAGAGTAGTTGTGGATTTTCGTAAATTAAACGAAAAAACGATAGGCGACGCTTTCCCACTCCCTCGAATCGAGGATATTCTGGACCAATTGGGTCATTCAAGGTAATTCACTACCCTCGATCTGGCTAGTGGCTACCACCAAGTGCTAGTCGATCCTAAAGACCGCCCAAAGACGGCGTTTAGCACGAGCTACGGGCATTACGAATTCAAGCGAATGCCATTCGGGCTCAAGGGAGCCCCCGCCACATTTCAGCGCCTCATGAACTACATACTCACAGGCCTACAAGGCCTTGAATGTTTTGTGTATCTGGATGACATCGTCATCTACGGTAAAAACTTAGAAGATCATAACTCTAAGTTGCGCAAGGTCTTCAATAGGTTGCGAGAGAACAACCTAAAATTACAACCGGAGAAATGCCAATTTCTCCGAAAAGAGGTAGTCTACTTGGGACACAAATGCTCGAGTAAAGGAGCACTGCCAGACCCTAGCAAAACAGCTTGCGTCCAAACCTTTCCAGTTCCCCGAACGGTCAGGCAAGTCCAATCATTCCTAGGGCTTGCCAACTATTACCGTAAATTTATCCCTGATTTTTCGAAAATAGTGAGACCAATTACAAATTTTCTCCGAAAAGATGTCAAGTTCAACTGGACAGACAAATGCCAGGAAGCGTTTGAGAGCATTAAAAACTCACTAGTTTCCCCCCCTCTTCTGATTTACCCCGATTTCAATAAACCTTTTAATCTAACAACAGACGCAAGTAACGAGGCTATAGGAGCTGTCCTCTCTCAAGGAGAAGTAGGAAAAGATCAGCCCATAGCATATGCTAGTCGCACTTTGAACAAGGCAGAACGCAATTACTCTACAATTGAAAAAGAGTTATTGGCCATTGTTTGGGCGACAAAAAATTTCAGATGCTACCTCCAAGGTAGACGATTTACGGTCTACACGGACCACAAGCCTCTAAAGGGAGTTTTCAATGTGAAAGACCCCACTTCCCGTTTGGTGAGATTTCACCACAAACTTTCCGAGTATGACTACTCTATAGAGTACAAGCCCGGAAAGTATAATACAAATGCGGATGCCTTGAGTCGCATCCCTCGGGAAGATAAAGAAGACCAGATTAGCCCAACCTTAACGGTAAAGGCACAAGTCCATCGCCCCATGGACTGGGATGCGGAGGAAAATAACCCCGCCATAAACATAAGTGCAGTTACGAGGGCTCAGAAAAAGAAAGCCCAAGAAAATGTTGCCGAAACCATCCCAGATACACAAGAGGCACCACCGGCGAAGAAACCAATTCAAGAATCGAGTCTTGATCGAGAAAAAACGCGTCCTAAGCCTGCGGAAGTAGTAGAAAACTCTCCAACGCCAGGATCACGACCTACCCCTGAAACCATTTCGAGCCCCGAGGAAATTAAAATCATTTTACATGATTATCATGATTCCGCATTCGGAGGCCATCAGGGCGTGATTAAAACTTATAAGAAAATTAGACGCAAGTTTCGATGGAAGCACATGTTGCGCGATATAAAAAATTATATCAAGAAGTGCCCAAAGTGCCAGAAACTAAAATCTTCTCCTCAATACAAGATGCCCATGGTCATAACCGACATAGCCGAGCAACCTTTCGACAAAGTATACCTCGATATAGTTGGACCATTGGAAGAGTCCACGTCAGGAAATAAATATATCCTCACCTTCCAGGATAATCTGACCAAATTTGTGGACTGGTACGCGATACCAAATGCAGAGGCTGTAACAGTAGCGCGAATTTTCTTCGACGAACTCGTCACGCGCTATCGCATTCCCAAAAGAATAGTTACCGACCAAGGTACTAACTTCTTGAGCGACCTCTTTAAGCAAATATGTAAATTGCTGCGGGTGAAGAAGCTGCAAACGTCAGCATACCACCCACAATCTAATGGCGCGCTCGAACGTGCCCATCGACCGCTAATCGAATATTTGCGAACCATTGTGGATGAGAATCCCCAAAGTTGGGATCAATATCTACGCACGGCAGCATTTGTGTACAACAATAGTACACACGAAGGGACAAAATTGACCCCTATGGACTGCCTATTTGGCTTTACCGCGGATGTCCCCTCCAATCTCAAAAGGGACCCCGAGCCAATATATAATCACGAGAGCTATTACCATATGCTCCGTTATAAATTGCAGAAATCCTATGCAATAGCAAGAAAGAACATATTGGCCAGTAAAAAGAAGTCGAAAGAATACTACGATAAAGACGCTAAACCCCTACCTATACACGTAGGGGATAAGGTCCTCCTGAAGAATGAAAGCAGAAAGCACAAACTCTCAGAATTATGGGTAGGACCTTACTTGGTAACCGCTACCCCGTCATCCGTGAACACCACGATACGCATGGGTAGGAAATTTAAAACTGTGCATAACAATCGCCTAAAACCCTACTTAGAGTAGCGTAGGCGGGGGAGCCACCCCCCATTTTTTTTTATATATATAATAAAATAATGATAAAGACGAAAGTACTAAAAGCTACCAACATTTTAGGCAATGTGGCTGGCAATTTGGGTGCTCACCGTAGTGGGATACACAGGGGCACTAAGCGAAGGGGGAGAGCCATATCTTATACACCCGGTCAACAACACAGGGATAGTCTTCGAGGACATCGGATCGCTGGTCACCTACCACACTACGTGGAGCATTTTCACCGAAATAAACCTGGCCGAGCTGGACCAACAGATACTGGTAGCAGAAAGGGCAGAACATTTGGTGCATCATCTGTGTGGCGCCCAAAGCACAATGCAGGCATGTCGGGTGCACGAAATACACGTGCATTCACTAATAGAAAACTTAAAGAGAAGATCAGCGGCCATAAGGGAGGCGACCCCTAAACGAAGAGTAGTGAGGTCCCTATTCGATGGAATAGGGAATGTCATGCACTACCTCTTCGGTACAATGGATAGCTCGGACGATAAAGAGATTTATAGTCGCCTAGAGCAAATAGAGACAAACCAGCAGGCAGTGGCGGACCTAGAAAAACGCCAAATCAGTGTAGTAAAGACTACATTTGAGAAAATGCAAAAACCCCTCGCCTCCCTCATGGAACGCCAACGTTCGATTATCGGAAAAATTAATAGCCTGGATAATATTACAGAGGAGATTGATAGGAGACAAGAACGACAGGAAGTGGTGATGGGACTACTGCTACAGGTGATGGAAATCGAATTCAGGCAACAAACGCTACTCGACATCATCACCGCCAGTAGACACAGCCAAATACACCCCCTGTGCGTATCCCCGGCGAATCTCCTCGAAATTTACCACAAGGCACATCCAAATTGCAAAAATTTTGGAAATTGCCTGACATTGCTCTACCAGACAGCCAGGGTATATACCCACTTATTACAAGAAAAACTTGTAATTAAAATAGTCTTACCCATCTTTGAAGCGACACCCATGATCTTATATAATATACAAAAATTTCCTATTCACGGAAGAGAGGGACACTCCCTTGTCCCGGATGAAGAATATGTCTATATGGGAAGCCGACCAGCGACTCAAGAATTCCTGTTGTTGACCGCGGAAGAGGGAAAAAACATCAGAAAAATCACACAGGCCACACGGAAAAGCATTTATGTCCTAGAATTGAAATACCCGGTGATTAAAGGACCGCAGACGACAGAATGTCTAATAAGACTGCTTTTTAACCCCCTGGGTGAGGACCCACAATGCTCTTTCCGAGTCCAAATACCGCCCAAAAACTTTTTCAAAAGATTAAACAGGGCCAACACCTGGATATATTCGCTAAAAAGCCCCCAGGTGGCCCAGTTTAATTGCCCTACCAAAATGTTCACATCCTTATTAACAGGACAAGGGATACTCAACCTAACCGAGGCCTGTACCCTCCAAATAGGGGCCAACATCCTCCATTACGAAAAAGAGGAGACAAATCCGGTGAAAATCGTCCAACCGCCCACTTTCCCAGACTTAAATGACACTTGGGAAAAGGTGGAGAAAATTATAAAACAAGCGCCCGAAGCGTTTATGACAGACCTAGCAAAGTCTAGTAGGGGGATAGACGAAGAAATAAGGTCCACAATAGATAAAGGGACCCTTTCGGAATTAGAAAAACAGATAGAACAAATAAAAAGGCACCCTGACAAAGGGATACACAAACACCTGACGGTGTACTCCACATCCGGAGTCACGATCCTAATAACAGTGTTGGCAGCAATACTGGCATATAAACACTGCCTGCCACGACTAAGAAAGCACAAGAACGAGACCACCGAGAGAGAAAGAAAAAACGACACACCCCATCAAATAGAAATAGAAAACATGGAAAACACAAGCCCAAGGCCAACACAACAAGTACAAATCATCTGAAGAAGCAACACAAAAAAAAAACCAACGAAACAACAACCACCCCACAAGCCAAACCCAACCAAAACAAAAACAATAAAATACAAACGAACAAACATAGTTTATTACCGTCTCGTTTTCGCATATAACACAATATATTTATTGTTAATAAACCGTTAATAACGGCCACGGCGCACATAGTCAAGCAAAAAGTCGTCGCCAGTCCTTAAATACTCCTCGCTCTGCCCCAGCTGAACCGCCGAGGCCTCCTCATCGGTGAGCCCCCTCGACGTAAGCCTCCACAGGAACACCAAAAAAGGGGGAGACGCTCTCGCAAGGGCCACACCTCGCCGTCTGCCAACTGCGCCCGCTCTAGCGCCTCCGGAACAACACCCTCCGGCGAACATACACGCGCCGGAGCACCCAAAGCCGATGATATTGGGGACCAAGCCCAAAGGTCTTCGGTGTGCCAAGAACTAACGGACCCGGACCAAGGATCCTCCGGGCCCGCCAAAGAAGGCCAGGAGTCAGTACTAATGTCCTCCTCCCGCGCCGACGCCACCGTTGACCAACTTTCCACTGATACAACCCCCGGGAAGTCCTCCAGAGGCACGGGGGATCCAAGAACCTCGAACGGTGAGGCCCAAAAGGCCTCAAGCTCCAAGGAACGCCCCATCCGGGGGACCTCCTCCCCATATAAAATGGCAGTACCTCCTAGAAAAAAAAAAGAGGGGAAAAGAATGATATAGAATAAACAAAAAATTTAATAACAATCAACTCACCCAAACAACGCAGAGACACACACGGCGGAATCCGAAACTCTGCGTTAACCACACCCGCTTCGGCGTGGAAATAGTGGCGGCAGGTAACCCCTGACCGCCACAAACTGAACTCAAGTTTGATGAAGCCCCCCCACCCGGCGAGACTTCGACCACCTCCACGTAATTAACGTGGAAGGCGGCCACTCGAAGCTCCTGGCGGTGTAGCACGATACGGTACATTACTTATTCACGGAAACTATGAAAATAATTTCCGCGACAAAATTGCATTTATAGTGCACGAAGACACAAAAAAAAAGGGAGAAGAAATCTTCACTGCACTTCCAACAATAGATAAACAAAACACCGCCGCGGACGATCCAGATTTATCTTGAAACCCAATAGGGCTAGCGTTTGCCTCGTAGGCATTTTTGGAATGGCTCCCTCATATGAATAATCAAAAAAAAAAGAGGTCAAACAAATGAAAAAAAAAAGAAAAAAAAAAGAAAAAAAAAAATATTTTTTAGGTAAATAGATAGAGTATATAAAAAAAAAAAAAGGGAGAAGAAACGAGAAAACTCGTTCGTAACTGGAAAAAAAAAAACACAAAAAAAATTTTTTTTTTATTAAAATAATCATGTAAAACACAAAAAAAATTTTTTATATGAAAAATTTTATCAAAACCAAAAAAAAAATAATATATTTTTTTTTTTTAAAAAAGATAGAAAAATTATGTCAAAATATGAAAAATTAAAAATTATAAAAAAAAAATTTATAACACTCACTCAATTATACGTGAAAAAAAAAATTTTTTTTTAAAAAATTGTCAAAAAAATTTTATTTTTTGATAAATAGAAAGATTTAATTTAATTATATAAAAAAGAAATAATTATAGCAAAAATTTTTTTTAGGCTAGACAGATAACTTGAAAAAAATAAAAAATAAAAAAAAAAATTAAAAAAAAAAACAATATGAATAATAATATCAAAAATTTTTTAGATTGTAAAACAAAAAAAAAAATTTTTATTTATAGGTAAAAGAAATAATTTTAATAGATTATGGTAAAAACAAAAAAAAAAACAGAAATTTGATAAAATTTTAATAAAAACAAAAAAAAAGAAAGAAACATGAAAAATTATATCAAAAACAAATATTTTTTATAGATAGAAAAATTTTTTCAAAAAAAAAAAAAATAATAAAAGAGCACTCGCTTTTAATTATAAAAAAAAAAAAAAAATTATTAGATAGATTATAAGAAAGAAAAAAAGAGAGAGAGAAGTAATTTCAATGGATTATTATAAAAACAAAAAAAAAACAACCTTGAAAAAGAAAAACAAAAAACGGACAAAGTATAAAAAAAGAAATCCGTTTATAATTCTAATGAATTATCATAAAAAGAAAAATAGACAAATAAATAATAAGAAAAAAAAAGGCACCCGTTTATAGTTGTAATAAATTATAGAAAAATAGATAAATAAGTTATAAAAAAAAAAAAAAAAAAAAATAATAATAATAATAATAATAATAACATAAGAAATTTCTGTAAACCACGGACGATGCCCGCGCAATATTTTTCTTGAGAGCCATTCCTCTTCAAAGAATGACTCTCTTTTTCACAGGGGGAAGGAATGTTGCATAGCGATACATATCGATAAATATCGATTATTATTATTATTATGCAAATTGTAACGATGGGTACCGCTATGCAACCAAACCCCCCTAGCCGGCTACAAGGGCAGACGAAATCCAGCCCAGGCGGCGAATCGGATTTCGATACGCCCGTGCAAAAATGCGCCGAGCCAGCGGCGTCACCGCTCGGCCCGTGGGAAATGCGCGGCGGGGGAAACGCACCCTGCGCGTGGGAATTGCGCCCTCAGCGCAATTCCCGAAGCGGCCGGCTGGGAACTTGACTTTTGATTAAAAAAGTAAAGTTCAGTTGCTGTCTGACCGGGAAAAAGTTCTGTTCGAAAGTAGCCGTTGCGCCGCGGAAAGTATTAATTATTAAAAATATAGAAGAGGCACCGTCCGTGGCCTAAAGTGAACTTGTGAGCAAATTACTTAATAAAATATTAAAAAATATAACATAGCAAATTGTGGCCTAAAGTGGAATTGTGAGCTGAATTACTCAATAAAACTTTATAAAATATAACACTCCAAAGAACAAATAAAATAAAACAAGTAGCATTCAATGGATTAATAAAGTAAAATAAGACACATAATTGAAAAAAAAATATAATAATTAAAATAGAGCATAAAAAAAAGAAGAAAAAAAAAAGTTATAACAACACAAAAAAAAAGAAAGGAAAGAATTACAACAATTAAAAGTAAAATTTAATAAATCAAAAGATCATAAATGAATTGCGAATACAATAAATAAGCTAATATCCGATAAAATAGAAGCAACAATTGAACGAGTTATAATTTAAAATAAAATAAATGAATTAAAAGGAGCATAAATAAATTAAAGTAAAAAAAAGCGAAATTAATAAATAAAATTAAAAATTAAATAAATTAAACTACCATAAATAACTTGTGAATAAAGGTAGATAAAGTAAAATAAAATCAGCTTAAATAAAATTAATAAAGTAAATCATATGAATAATAAAAAGAATAAATTGAAATTACAAATAGTAGGAAGTCCAAGGAAGGGAAAATATCTTTATATATATATCTATACAGAGCGTATATGTATAGTTTTGTTTTTTGTACGCACGTATATGCAGATATTTCAGTTTGGGCATAAAAATTTGAATTCATTCTAAGAGTAGTAGAGACCCTAGGTGTCTCCTACCGTTGTAAAACCTTACTCATCGTTCGTTCTGATTTACGAAATTCGGCTGTTGATGTGGTGACACAGCTATTGGACCATTGCGCGTGATAGGCTTTATGGAGCTTTCGGGATTATAAGCTAGCCATTCATCATTCATTATGTCGTACCCCGATATTGCGCGCATGTTTTCTGACACTGAAATCATCTATGAAATGATGATCAGGGGTGTCAAACCAGATAGTTACACGTCGCGTGGCAAACGTATCTGGGACGCGAAACAACTTGAGAGCGAAGACGGTGTTGACGAAAATCAATTGCGATATAAATCTCCTTTAGAAAACATAAAAGATTTAAAGCAGTGCGAAGCCCTTCTCATAGAACTAACCGAAGATAGTGACGCGAGTGACGACGATGAATTAGAACGTGTAGAAACGAGGTTGAAGGCATTGCTTAAGCGAATCCGCCGAATTAACGTAGTCGGTCTTGAGGATAAGCTTAATTGCCAGCCAGATTTGATAACCTTAGCCGAAAGCTTAAAGCAAAAGGTAGAAGATAAGCGAAAAAATTTATGGAAACATAAGTCACTTCTAAAAAATATAGATCAGAGATTTTCCGAACTACAACTGAGCGCTGGGTCAAACAATGAGCCCAATGTGAAGAGAGATTTTGTCAACAGTACTCGGAGAACCCTTACAACCGAAAACCCAGAAATGCCTAAAGCGCCATCAGTCCCTGATGACGACTTTAATCTCAGTCCAGTTAGAAAAGAATATTCTTCAATTATAGTGCCACAAGTCCTTTCGGAAACACCTAAAGATCATAAATCCATTCCTCAATTGTGTAAATGGAAAATTTCCTTTTCTGGTGACAACGAAAGAGAGTCAGCATCAGAGTTTTTGCAAAGAGTTGCAGACTTTGCTCTTTCCCGTCATGTGTCAGGCGTGGAGCTTCTCCAATCTATATCAGACATCCTTGAAGGCACTGCCCTCAAGTGGTTCAGACGCAAACGTAACACCTTCCGGAACTATCAACAATTCGTTGAACAATTTCTAAAGGAGTTCGAACCAAATAGTCAATCCGAAAGACTATTAGAATTTATTAGAAGTCGTAAACAAAAACAATTTGAGAATGTCACACAGTTTATCGCCTTTATGGAAGACCAATTCTTGCGTTTGCAACATATTCCATCAGAAAAGTACCGAGTAAAAATAATTAGAAACAACCTATTACCGTCGTATCTACGAGCCGTTTCCTTGTTAGAGTTCGACTCTGTTGACGCGTTGTCTGCTGCCTGCAAAAAGATTGAAGACAGTGAGGCCCAGGCAGAATTTAATGCGAGAACTGTAGCCTACGCGGGCAGACATCTTTCTAGATACGAGTTGAGTCGGAATTATGAAGGCAGATTTACTAATTCTTCTCCACGTACCAATTATTCACAGTCTAATTATCGGCGTCGTAAATATTTTCCAATCGCTTCAGCGACAGGTCTCTCTTTAACAATATGAATAACCGATATGATCGTCAAAATTCTAGAAATGTGGCTTCAGACCAACACGTAAGCTATCTCAGTAGGGATTTAACTCCGGGTACGAGTAAAGGTCCAGAATTCTCATGTGCACAGGCTAGTTCTGCGGACAATAAGAGATATTCTTATCCGCATCGTAATCAGTCACCTATGAACTATATTCCTCGAAACGATTTCCGAAATCACCAGGACGATAGGCAAATTTATTAGCCTCACAGACTTCCCGAGAACAGGTCTTATCCGGCTGAGGATTATAAAGCCAAGCCACAAAGATCTCCAAACACTAACTGGAACGAGGCTAGAAACCGTAGCCGAAGTCCTAGTACGAGTAGCATAAACAGACCACTAAATCCTAGTCCAGGTAGAAGAGTCCATTTCCGGGAAGATAGCGCAAGCCGTCTCCGGGAAAACTAAGTCTGGGACGTTCCGTCGTGGACAGGAACGCCCGATGTTCAGTAGAGTCCACCAAACCTAAACGAAACCTTCCTTCTTCAAAAGGCACAGACGACACAAGGCCCTACATTCAAGTGCGAATTTTAAATCATTCTATCAGAGGTTTACTAGATAGTGGCGCTAGTAAAACAATAGTCGGTAAACGAGGCATGCAAATCTTAGAACATCTGGGTTTGAGTATGCAAAAGTTCAAGTCGGGATATGTAAGAACAGTAGACAGTACTGCTCATAAAGTGACTGGAGTTTTTTACTTGCCAATATATTTCAACCGAAAGTTCGAAGTTATCGAAGCTTTCGCAATCCCAACTCTAGACCATGAGTTCATCTTTGGGGTAAACTTCTGGAGCGCTTTTAAAATTTCTCTAAAAAACGTAAAAGGTCAGTGGAAGTGTTTTAGCCTAGAAACAATTAGTCAGCCAAGGAGCAGTCACATTCAAGACGTCAAAGATCTAACCCCTTTCCAACAGCAGCGACTTGGAACGTGTCTAAACGAATTTCATGGCCTGTGCTCTGAAAAGTTAGGCAGGACCATATTCCTAGAGCATGATATATGTAGATACAGGTAATGCAGTTCCAATTGTTCAGCGCGGTTACCAGGTTTCACCGGCTATCGCGCAAAGATTGGGCAGAGAACTCGAACGAATGAAGAGTTTAGATGTCATTGAGCCGTCAGTAAGTCCTTGGTGTTCGCCAGTCGTGTTGGTAAAAAAAGCTAGTGGTAAAGATCGGCTATGCATTGACAGTAGAAAGCTGAATCAAGTGACTGTTAAATGCGCTTATCCCCTTCCACGGATTTCAGAAATTTTAAATAAATTGGGCAACGCCTCCTACCTGTCGTCAATTGATCTAAAAGATGCATTTTGGCAAATACCCTTGAGTGAAAGGTCTAAGGAAAAAACAGCCTTTAGCGTTCCCGGTCACGGGTTATGGCAATTTAAGGTGATGCCTTTTGGATTATGCAATAGTGCCGCCACACAACAACGTCTGATGGACCTCTTATTCACACCAAGTGAAGAAAATGTATTTACGTATCTTGATGATTTAATAATCGTCTCGGAAATCTTTGATGAGCACATAGAAGCCTTATTTAGAGTAGCCAGAAGGTTGAAGGAGGCTAATCTTACCATCAACTTAGAAAAGTGTCAATTCCTAAGATCCTCTCTGAAATACCTCGGTTTCATAGTCGACGCCAAAGGAGTAAGAACAGACCCTGATAAAGTACAAGCAATGCTTGAATTTCCACGACCCAAGAACTACACCGAATTAAAGCGTTTTATAGGCATGGCTTCCTGGTATAGGCGATTCGTTCCGAATTTCGCTGAAACAGCTGCTCCATTGCATGATTTGACCAAGAATTCTGGAAAGGGTAGACCTATTAAATGGAATGAAAACGCAGAAAAAGCGTTTGTCACTTTAAAGACCAAATTAGTGGAAGCTCCACTGCTAACCAATCCAGATTTCTCTAAACCTTTCTATTTGCAATGCGACGCTTCAAATTTTGCAATAGGAGCGGTGTTGATGAAGAAAACGAATTCCGGTGATGACCAGCCTGTCGCGTATGTCAGCCGCAAATTGCGTGGAGCTCAGTTAAACTACACGGTAACAGAAAAAGAATGCTTGAGCGTTGTTTTCGCAGTTGAAAAATTCAGGTGTTACATCGAGGGTTATAAATTCTTCATTCAAACATACCGTTCGTCGCTTGTATGGTTATTCAGGCAGCAAAACCTGGTAGGTCGTTTAGCTCGATGGGTCTTAAAGTTACAACAGTATGACTTTGAGATTTCGCACATAAAAGGCAAAAATAACATCGTTCCTGACGCCCTATCACGCGCTACCGATATTTGTCTGTTAGACTGTGAACCGATTCCGTCCGACAGTTGGTATTCCCAGATGATGAGAAAAGTAAAAGAAAATCCTCATCGCATAAGTAATTGGAAGATTCAAGATGGTAGACTTTTTATTAAACCTTGCACTGCGAACAGAGTAAAGGACGATAGATGGAAATTAGTTGTTCCTGAGAGCAAACGGTCAGAAGTATTGTATGAATGCCACGATAGTCCCCTTTCTGCACACTTAGGTGTTGCAAAGACTAAAAACCGAATACTAGATCGTTACTACTGGCCAGGTGTAGCTCAAGATGTCTTGAAGTATGTCAAAAACTGTCATATCTGTCTACAATCTAAATCATCGAATCGACCAGCTCAAGGTAAAATGGGAAATTACAAAAACGTGTGCAGACCATGGCAAATGATTGCCATCGATTTTATGAGACCTTTCCCTAGATCAACCAAAGGAAATACCTACTTGCTAGTGATAGTAGATTGGTTTACAAAATATCCGATTCTAGTGCCTGTGAGAAACGCGACAGCAAAAAAGGTAGTCGAAATAGTAGAAAACAAAGTCTTCTTAGAATATGGTGTTCCAGAGATTGTGATAACAGATAACGGACGACAATTTGATTCAAAAGAATTTCGCCAGTTAATGAAGGAATATGAAGTTCCCAAATTTTGGCTGAATTGTCGATACCACCCTCGTAATAATTTCACCGAACGGTGGAACAAAGTAATTGGTGGCGCTCTTCGATCTTACATACAGGACAATCACAAAGTATGGGATCATCAAATTCCTAAAATCACTGTCGCCTTGAGAACTGCTGTCAATGAAATTACCGGATATTCACCTTTTTTCTTAAACCATGGTCGCGAGTTCACTTACTCTGGGTCTGATCATCGAGCTTTTGAAGAACAACCAATTGAAAATAATAACCCTGCTTATGAAAAACGTTCAAGATTCCTAGACAAGTTATACACCATCTACGATGACATATCAAGTCGAATATTTAAATCTTATCAAAGAAACAAGGCCTATTTCGATAAAGGAAAAGTTAACCTGGAATTCAAGGTGGGCGACATAGTCTACAAAAGAAATTACGTCTTATCCGATGCCCAAAAATACTTTTCTGCGAAGTTAGCTCCAAAATACATCAGGTGCAAAGTAATAACTAAAAAGTCGAAGCTGGTATATGAATTGGAAGACGAGTGTGGTAAAAACTGCGGTCTGTGGCACATCAAGGACTTGAAGTCAGCTGAAACATCGTGTTCAGAGGCCAACAACCCGAAGACTTAAAAATTTTACGTATCGGTGGCCCTAAAAAGGTATCCGGCCAGCATCTCTGGTTAACAATAGGGCATCAGTGTACCGCTTAGAGTTGCGCGGTCGATGTATCCCTTTTGTAATTTCAAAACTTTACACTTTTTTCCTCCAGTAGCCCTAAGAAGGCATCTGACCAGCTTCTCTGGTAGCTATAGGACACCAATGTGCCGCTTAGTCTAGGCGGTCGATGTACCTCTTGATTAGTAAAACATTTTCACCCCGCATATTATAAAATTTGATCTTTGCCTTTTTCTTCCTTTTGTCTTAAGACCTGGATGGTCCTGGCATCCAGAGTAGCTTTAAGTTTAGTTAATAGACTGCTTGTCATGATTGTTTGCAGGAAACAATTATTTCGTAGATTTATAAGTTCAACAAAAATTTTCACTACGCACACCACACTCCAGAAGCCCTGGGAACTGCAGCGCCTTCGTCGGGGGCAGTGAGTGAGTGGGCATTCCAAGAGGGAATGCAAAGCCTGTAAATTTTACACTGACAGGTGCCCGGTGTGTTAATTGTAACAGTGTAAATGAATCCCTTGTCTGGTAACCGACAGGTTATCTTTCTTTAGATTTCCATTTTGTATAGGAAATACCTTCCGAGTACTAATAATTTTAGGTTAAATCTCACCTATTATTGAATAATATGAAATACTTTCAGAACCCCATGAACTTTAGGTTAAATTCTAAATATCATTAGAAATAATTTGAAATACTTTCCTAGCTCTAAGGCTTTAGGCTGAATTCTAAATATCATTAATTAATTAGAAATATTTTCCGAGTTCTAAGACTTTAAGGCTAAATTCCGAATATCATTAAATAACCTGAATTACTTCTAAATTCCTAATATTATTAAACAATGTGAAACACTGTCCAAATTCTAAGAATCATAGTCTAAAGCCCCAGTAGCATTAAAAAATTTTTACAGTATGATTTATGCGTTGCCTTGCCGTTTGCCGTTAAGGAGTGTTGTTTTCCACCGAAAGCACTTGATAGATCAATTTTAAAGCTTCCTCTTTAAAGCCACCGTTTTATATCCACTTACGTCCCACTAGAGACTTGTCGCGGGCAATGGTTCCAACGGCGTTCGCTGTTCACCATGCTGAAGTCATAATGGTTGTGAGATCTCGAGTTCAACAGCTTCCACTGTTCATCGTGACACATTCCACATTAACAGGTCCAAGAAATAGAGCATCTAACGCCTAAAAGCGTTCATGATCTGTTCACCTGATTCCTCTTTAGTGATCACTACGCAATCTTGCGTCTATCACTAATGTCAAATCTGTAGAGATGGCAACTCCATCTCGACAGCGCCGCCACCTACAGGAGAAGTGGAGAAGGAAGAGGGCGATGGACATTGTCGCCGCCGCCATCGTGACATTCGAATCGTTCGCCGTACCCGTCGAAATAAAGAATAGATATTCGTGGCCATCGGGCCAGAAACCGAATCAGTGTATATAAATCGAATTAAATAAATATTTGCCGATAACCGAAATCCTCACCAGTGTTTTTCTAATAGATCCCCATGTCCCTTGGTTTTATCCTGACAATATAATCAGAAGTGGAAATTTTTTTGCGGATTAAATATTGGTGGGGTCGCGAAATACGGAAAAAAAAAAAAACAGAAAGTTGAGTTTCCACCGGAAAGGGAAAACAATTATTGTGAGGCTCAAATCGTCCTGGGTGCATGATTGTGAGACGCGTAGGCGAAGCGCGTCGGTTTCGTGTCTTTACTTGTTCAGGCAAGTGTGTAGGTGCATAGGTGGTAGTGACTGACGACGCGCGCAGTTCGTTACGTTGTGTTTGGAGGGATTCTGTTGGTTGTCGCGTGATTCGGTCGTGGCGGTTAAACTATAAAAAGAGGGGAAAAAAAAAAAAAAAAAAGAAATGCCTCACATCAACAGCCTAACGGTAAAGCAGTTGAAGGCCAGGTTGAGGAGGGAAGGCTTAGGAACTTCGGGATCCAAAGCGGAACTGAGATTGCGGTTGGCCGAGTGCGTGGATGGTGAGATTATTGACAGTGACAGTGACCTTGATGATGTGGGTGACATGGATCAGGTTAAGAAAGACGTGGAATCTTTGAAAGAAATGATGGCCGAGTTGGTGCAGCAGGTGAAAAATATTCGTCCCGCTGGTGCCTTGCCAATGGATGGACCTGGGTTGGTAAGCTCTGTCGCCCAGCCGGTAAGTCGTGAACTTTTAAGCGTTGAGGAGGAGCATGCATGCATGGGATCGATCGTTCAGCCGATTCGGGAATTGTCCGGTGCAGTGGGTTCGTCTGAGGAGGCTCCGTTCGGCGCCTGTCCTGTACCGGTCAACCAACCATCGCCTGGGCGGGTTTGTGCGCATTCTGGAGTGAATCGGGGAATTTCGCACACGGTTCGCGATATCATTGACATTTTGCCGGAATTCGACCCGTCATCGAAAGGGTCTTTGTCGGTGGACCAATTTCTGGGAAGAATCAATCGGTTGCGCGTCGCGTATGGATGGAGTGAAGACGAGCTAATTTTTGCTGTGTTAAGCAAATTAAAAGGACCTGCGAGGCTGTGGGCGGATGGAGAAAATGAAATAATTGAGAGTTTTGACGAGTTATCGCGGAAGTTGTCCTCGTATTTTAGGGATCTCATGAGTGACGCTGATGCTCACATCCGGATGATAAACAGTTCTAGGGGTTCGGGGGAATCGATCGAGGAATATTTCCACCGAGCGAGCGCATTGGGTCGCCGATTGAACTTGGATGAGCAGTCGATCATAGTGTACATCCGTAGGGGTATTGGTCACGCTAATTTTCAGAACACCATTGCCAGCGCACGTTTCGACTCCCTGATTGGCATGTATGCAGCGATTAAAAGATTTGTTGCGAATCATGTTCCTATCCCTGGCTATAGGTCGGTCAGGTTGGACTCTGCCAGTGTGGTACGTTCTACTTCCGGGGCACGCGTGGATGTTCAAAGGACTGGGGCTGCCGGCGTGTCAGCGCCAAAACCCCCCGTGTGTTACAATTGTTTCGAGACTGGTCATATTTCAATAAGGTGTCCAAGACCTCAGCGCCGTGTCAGATGCTCAAAGTGCTTGAGGTCGGGTCATTCGGAGGCTTCGTGTCGCGGAGGGTCGAATCGGGAACAATTGGGTCAGCCGAGTAATATCCGAAGAATAGTGGCCCCTGGGCCTGACGGCGGTCTTGTCAGAAGAATACATGTAAATGGAGTGGCGGTCGATGCTGTTGTTGATCCCGGAAGTGAGAAAACTCTGATCAAAAGGGGGACTGCGATTGAAGTGGGTAAAGTGAGACCTGTTCCTGCTGTGCGATTGAAGGGTTTCGCAGGCGGAGAGGTGGTGTGCGGTCTCGGGCTGACGGCATCGCTGGAGATTGATGATCAGGTATTTGACGCTGAATTGCTTGTTGTTGATGATTTGCATCTGCCGGGACCTGTTTTGTTGGGATCGGACGTGTTGTGTGGGAAAAGGAGAAGATTGGTAATAGAGTCGGGGGTATGCCGTGTAGAAGCTATCGAAGGTGACAGCATCAAGTGTGGAGAAAGTCTGACAAGCAACGAAAAAACTAGATTGAGGGCGGTGATTAACAATTTTGGGGACTGTTTTGGTGAAAAATTACATGAACTGTCAAGATGTAACATCACCCAGATGAGTATAAAGGTTAAGGACTCCAAACCAATAAAGAAGAAGCCATACAGGATACCTTTTGCAAAGCGAGAGGTTGTCGAGGGAATTACAAATGACTTATTGGAAAATAATATTATACGTCGAAGTAATTCGGAATATGCATCCCCAATTGTCCTGGTAAAAAAACAGAATGGAGAGGATAGAATGTGTGTCGACTACAGGGAACTGAACGCTGTAACGGAAAAACAACCATTCCCCATGCCGGTCGTTGAAGACCAACTGTCTTTGTTGGCAGGACACCGATATTTTACAGTGCTTGACATGATGTCTGGATACTATCAGATTCCCATTGAGGAGTCTTCAAGGAAGTTCACCGCATTTGTTACTCATCATGGCCATTTTGAATTTAATTGTATGCCGTTTGGGCTTGTGAATGCCCCTTGCTGTTTCCAGGAGCTGACCGTTGAGCTTGTACGAAGGATGAATGGAAGGGTAGTGGGCTATGTTGATGAAATCGTTGTTCCAAGTAAAACTGTCGAGGAGGGTATTGAAAAACTGGAGGAGCTGTTAATGGTTATAAGAGATGTTGGGTTAACCTTTCGACTGTCAAAATGCAGCTTCCTGGCTGAAGATATAGCATTTCTGGGACATAACGTGGGCGCAGGAGGTGTACGACCGGGGACTGAAAAAACAGAAGCGATCAAAAATTTTAGTCAGCCGACCAACGTGACGGAGGTAAGGAGGTTTCTGGGGTTAACGGGATTTTTCCGAAAATTCATTCGGGATTATGCGGGAGTCGCCAGGCCGCTGACTCAACTGCTGAAGACTAAAGGATATCCTCCTTTTGTTTGGAATGCCGAGCAGCAGTGAGCCTTCGAGCGCCTCAAACATGCTTTGGTGAGTAAGCCGGTCTTAACATTATACGACGGGAAAAAAAATCATCAAGTGCATACGGATGCGAGCATGCTGGGATTGGCTGGTGTGTTGTTGCAGGAGGAGGAGCCTACCCAGTGGAAGCCGGTTTCTTTCTTTAGTCGGCATTGTACGGATGTCGAGCGTAATTACCACAGCTATGAGCTGGAAGTTCTGGCTATTGTCGAAACGTTGGAAAGATATCGAATCTATCTTCTGGGTAAGCATTTTTGCGTTGTTACGGACTGTTCTGCCATCAGCACTTTGAAAGCGTCAAAGGTTCTGGTTCCTCGAATAGCTAGATGGTGGCTGAGGCTGCAGGAGTTCGATTTTGATGTCATACATAGGTCCGCGGAGAGGATGACGCACGCCGATGCTCTTAGCCGGGCGCCTAACGAAGCTTCAAGAGAACCTGACGTAGTCACGGCTAACATCATGAAGATTGAGTTGGACCGAATGGATTGGTTGGCTGCGGTGCAAAGAGTGGATCCGAAATTGATGGAGTTGATTGAAGTCCTGCAAGGGGTGAGGGATTCGGAGCAGAAAATTCAAATTAGGAGAGAATACCTTCTGAGGAATCATAAACTCTACCGTCGAGACGGGGCGGACACGAGGTTCGTTATTCCATCCGCTGTAAGATGGAAAATTGTGAAGACAATGCATGATGATATGGGACATTTTGGGGTTGAAAAGACTCTCAGCCGCATTCATAAACATTTCTGGTTTCCAAAAATGAGAAAGTATGTTAAATCATATATCTCGGCGTGCTTGGAGTGCTGCTATAATAAACATCACGGAGGGAAGCCCGAGGGACGAATGTACTCTGGTGAAATTGTGCCTATCCCTTTCCGAGCCTTACATATCGACCATGTAGGACCGTTCCCGAGGAGTCGACGAGGGAACTTCTATATTATCGCTGTCACGGATCCTTTCAGCAAATATGTGGTCCTAAGAGCTGTAAAAAACACTAAAACGGCTCCGGTAATCAACATGTTGAACGAGTTGACCATGTACTTCGGATTGCCAAGCACAATCATATTTGACCGGGGCACCGCTTTCACGTCAAGGGAATTCGAGACTTTTTGCGACAGCAACGGCATTCAACATATTAAGACGGCTGTCCGCACTCCGCGAGCAAACGGGCAGGTGGAACGCACGAATCAATCTGTCTTGTCAGCTCTTCGAACAATGACCGGAGAGAATAAAGACTGGGACAGCCACCTGCGGACGATCCAATGGAGTTTGAATTCCCAACCTAATTCGACAACGGGGTTTTCACCGAATGAGATTGTGTTTGATTTTGACCTACGGGATGTTGTGACTAATTGCATTGTTTGCGCTGTTAACGATGACGAGGAGGGTTTTTCACCGCTGGACCTGGGTATCACGGAAAAGCGTTTAAAAGCCGTGGAAAACATCAAAGCTGAACGGGCCAAGTGGAAAATCCGGTACGACAGTCGACACAGATTGCCTCACGTATACCAACAGGGGGATTTAGTGTTGATTGAAAATGTGCCAGCGGCAACCGGTGAGTCTAAAAAGCTGGAACCTAAATTCCAAGGACCTTATGTTGTCAGCAGGGTGTTAACCCATGACCGATACGTGATCGAAGATGTTGATGGTCTTCCCCGACGAGCTAGGCGGTTCAGTTCGGTCTACTCAAGCGACAGGATGAAGCCATGGTGCCAGAGCGGGCCAGACCTCGATGGTTTTGATGACTCTGACGTCAATTCAATTCAATTCAATTTATTTGCGTCTAAGTACAATGAAAACTTAACAGCTGTATGTACAATGAGGTAATGTTGACACTGCAGATTTACAAGAGAAACCTATGATAGCTATGTGAGTCGTTAGGTGACAATTACCGTAGAGAAGAACTCGTAATGACAGGGTATATACATATGTGCATGCGCGTAACACAAGGGGCATGTCGGCTTATCAAGTAAGAGGTACTTAATACTAATAAAACTTATATACTAAATACAATACTAAAGAAAGACAAGAGGTATGTATGTTGTAGGAGCAAATTTGCTTGAATAAGAAGTCTTATGAATGTAATTGTGGGCTTCTCAGGTTGTGAGGGAAGCCAAAGTGGAAGTATGGTGTGGTACGAAGAATGAGCGTACCGAACATGAGAGTGTGTGAAAAGTAAGATTAGCCTCTGTGGTTGAGTTTACTGGCGGTGATATAGAATTGAGGTAGGAATTGTACTTGATCGGAGTAGAGTGCTGTATAGGAGTTAGGGTGAAGGAAGTTAAGAGGTGAGAGATAGTAGTTGTCTAGAATGGAAGATTTAACGTTACGATCATAAATTTCACTCATGAGAGGGTTGGGGTGATTTTGAAGTTTTTTCAACTCATTGAACATTAGTCTTAAGAGATGGCAGGATAAGGGCTCAATGTTGGCAGACGCATATAATTCAGAGTTTGAGTAGTATTTCCGTTGAGAATCTCTGAAGCATTTGTTTGTGCAAATACGTAAAAGTTTTCTTTCGAAGATGAGGAGTTGTTGCATAACTGTGGGAGAAATGGTAGCCCAGCAGGCGAAGGCATAGGTGATCGTAGGTCTGATGAGCTGTTTGTATATGAGTAATTTGGATTTAATGCTAAGGGCGTTGTTGGCTTTTAAAAGCGAGGAGAGAATATTTTTGGCTTTGACAGCTTTGATGATGACTTGCCTTGCTTGATAGTTGGCTTTTAAAAGGTGGTGAAAATGAATGCCTAGGTATTTTAGGGTGTTGCTGGGTGGTATAGAACAACCATGGAGGTTTAATTGTAAATTTCGGCTTTCCTTCACAACGCCTCTTCTCCCTTTGGCATATGCGTTGCGGAAGCAGATGATTTTGGTTTTATTGGCATTAATCTTTAGGCCCCATTTGTTGTAGTATTTTTGTGTGACATCAAGGTGTTTGACTACCATGGACATGGCTGGGATCGGTCTGGGGCTTGTAGAATATAGAATTGTGTCATCGGCGAATAGTATTGCGGAAGAGCTTGAGTTCGGGTTTGTTACGATCGAGTGGGGAAAGTCAGAGAGATAGAGGTTATAAAGCTTTGGACCGAGTACTGAGCCTTGGGGAACTCCTTTAAGGATTGGTACGGGGTTTGAAATTTTCTGATCTATGGAGATGACTATGAAGCGGTTAATTAGGAATGAAGAAATTATTTTAGTTAAGTAGGTAGGAAACTCGAGGGAAATGATTTTGTAAATTAGTCCTTCTAACCAGACCGAGTCGAAGGCTTTTTCGATGTCGAGAGAACAGGCCGCAGTGCATTCTTTGTTTCGTAACCCTGTGGTTATATCGTCATGGAGTTTAAGTAGAGCATGAGTGGTTGAGTGCCTACTTTTGAAACCAAACTGCGTACTGGGTATGAGGTTCTTCTCGAGAGATATTTTTTCCAGTCTGAGGTCAATGACTTTTTCGAAAACTTTGCCTATGTTAGAGAGGAGAATAATCGGTCTGTAATTAGAAACTTCAAAGCAATTGGGCTTTTTTTAGGAGGGGAAGAAGATGGCCAGATTTCCATGAAGTAGGAAAGTAGCCAATATTGATGCAGTTATTGAGAATAATTGTTAAGCCGTTGATGATGGCCGGAGGAGATTTTCTCAGGATGAAGTTCGAGATTTTGTCCGGGCCTGAGGACTTTTTATTGTTAAGATTTTTCAGGATATGAGAAATTTCCTGGATGTTGGTGAATTCTGGTCGATCCTGCTCATTGACAGCTGTATTGGAGGGGGAGAAGAAAGTTAGGGAGGGGGATGAAAAAAAGTCGCTATTTGTGTATGGGCCAGTAGTGTTTAAGACTTGTTTAGTGAAGTCTGAGTTTGGATTCGGTAAGGTGTATTTGTAAAGTTGAGCAAAATAGTTTGTGAAAATATCCAGTTTGTCGTTAGTGTCGAATACTTGGTTGCCGTTCGAGGTGATTTTTATAACGCCGGGGTTTCGGTTACCCACAATTTTCCTAATTTCTTTAAAGGCGTCTGGGCCAGGGATTATTTTTGA
This sequence comes from Eutolmus rufibarbis, assembly GCA_963920795.1. Taxonomy (NCBI): domain Eukaryota; kingdom Metazoa; phylum Arthropoda; class Insecta; order Diptera; family Asilidae; genus Eutolmus; species Eutolmus rufibarbis. The sequence continues at coordinate 228,833 of OY987209.1, read as the reverse complement.
TAGCCTAGCTTGGAATTTAATGTTTTTGTGAGCTTTTAGTCGTTCATCAATGATTGTTTTAAGCAAATAAATTTGCGCTTTAAGGCGTTTAAATGGGGCTGAGTTGTGGTTAGGGTTATTGGAGTGGAGTCGAGAGAGAGATCGCTGCCAAGCTCTTTTGGTTAGAATAAGGGAGCGAATGTCAGGTGGAAGGTTTTCGATTATGTCTTTACGGCTGTTCCCAAAGGGCTTGCCGAATTTTTCAGAAGTGGTCAGAATTAAGTTTGAGAATTGGTCTATATGAGAATCAATTTCTTGTATGGAAAGGTTGCGGTCGCTTGGGGGGGTTAGGTTTTCAGCGAGCTTGTTTAAAGTGAGGCTGTAGTCTTCCCAATTTACATTCTTGAAACATATGAAATTGTTGGGGGCTTTAAGTTGAAGTGTTTCGAGGGGGAGAGAGAGTGATATGTGGATCGCCAGATGGTCTGAGTGTGTGAAGAAAGTGTCACAGCAAGACGAGTATTGGTTGGGATTATTTAACAGACTGTTGGTTGCCAGGAAAAAATCTAGGAAGGAGCCAGCCTGCGGGAAGGTTGGCGTATTGGTTCCAAGCACTTGAAGATTGGAGGTTAGGTTATGATTGAACCAATTAGTGATGGCGCGGCCATTGTGGTTAAGCGAGGTATCTCCCCAGAGAGGGGCCCTGGCGTTAAAGTCACCGCCAATAATGATATAGTCGAATTTATTGTGTAGGCTTTCGAGAGTGTCTAGCAGGTTAAAAATTTCATTCTGCCTGGAATTGGAGGGGATGTAGATGGCAACGACTACAATATTAAGGGGCTTATTTGACCTTGAGAAACCATTTAGGAGAATGCTGCAAGTGATTATTGATGGGAATGAGTGGTTATCGTGAATGTCGAGTTGAAGAGCATTGATCGAGTTGTTGACAAGGACTGCTGTGCCTTGTCCTGCGTCATTTCGAAAAACATTATAGTTGGTGAAAGATAAGGGAAGTTCCGAAGAGAGGTGAGTTTCATTTAGCAAAACAATATTGGGAGCATAGTCTTCCAGAATATCAATGACGGCATTTTTTTTTGCCTGTGAAATCAGGCTATTAATATTTAGGGCAATGAGATTTAGGTTAATCATCATCCTGGTACAGATTCAGTATGAATGATATTAACATAAAGTCTTTGGAGGCAGAATCAGGAGCTCTGCGAAATTTTGGTAAAAACTCATGAATTTTTTTCATAAGATCTAAGAAATTCATTTTGAATCTGTTTTCGGTATATTCAAAAATCTCGTTGTTGGTGGTGAGTAAGTTTGGAGGGGGCTGAGAGGACTGGGTCTCTTTAAGGGTGTCAGCATAGGTAAGCCCAGATTTGTATTTAGGAATGTGAGTGACTGTGTGGGCAGAGAGCGGGTCGGATAAAACTTTGCTTATGACTGAAATGCGGTTAACGTCATTTTGAAGTGTTTTGTTCTGTTTGTTCTTGTGGAGCCTGCCTAGAAGGTCTTTACGAAATTTGCAACCGAGATAATTAGCCGGATGGCCAAAGGAGTTACAGTTTCTACAGTAAACTGTATCAGGGTCGTTAGAAACACGAGAGCATTCACCTGGTTTGTGATCGTTGTTACATTTTACGCAGGCGTATTTATAGCAGCAATTAATGGAAATGTGACCAAATTTCTGACAATTTTTACACTGTGGGGGACCACGGTATTTTATTTTTTCCCAAAGTACTTTTTGATGTAAGATTGTGTGGCATTTTATAGCTTCATTGAGGTCAGATAGGGATTGAAATTGTATTATGAAAATGTTTGGGTGTCTGCCGATTTGTCTGGATCTGGGGGTTGAGAATTTGGAAACATTGATAGGCTGGATATTCGGATTGATAGAAAGAATGGCTTCGGAAATATCATCTTCCGAGTAAGAGTGGTGGATGCCTTTAAGAAGAATAGAAGCAGGTTTGAACTGGGGGGGTGTAAATGTATGGCCTTCCAGTTTGGCTCCCCTCATCAGTTGCAGGAACCTATCGTGTACATTGGGGTCCTCTAATAAAATTTTTGTTTTGTAATGGAGATTTATGATTTTGAAATTTTCGTTACCATTAGAAAGGGCCTTAATACATTTTATGATTTTCTTTGTGTTAGTGTATTTGACAAAAATAGGAGGGCAAAAGCTATTTTTAAGAGAGTTAAGGTTAGTAGAAAAGAGTGACTTATCTTTAGAAGCTGCGTTGTTGATTGTAAGGTTGGTCTTGCAGGGAGATGAGGTCCTTGATGAGTGATGGGAACTTGGATGATTTTCAGCGTTTCGATCTGAGGCTGAGGCCGATGGGGCGGGCGCAGTCGTAGTAGAAGATGTATCAGCAGATTTGGCTGAAGGCGACTTGGAAGTGACAACGCTGTTGATGTCGTTAAGAAGATCAATGGCGAGTTCAGCAATGAGTGGCGAGTATGAATTTGATGAGGTATTTGCCCTGGCTGTGAAGGCCTGGCGTTTGGCTGGGGCGGACTGGCCAGGGCGCTTTCTTTTGTTAGATGAGGAGTCGAGTTGTGGTGAGAAGCTGTGTGAGGATGATCCTGAATTGGGCAGTACTTCTTCATGGTAAGCGGGAATGTCGGCGTCCGTATATACACTAGTATCTGAGAAATGAGAAGTTTCGGGATAAATATTGAAGTTGTTTAGATCACCTGTCTGGATGGTGGGATCCTCCTGAGTACGGGAGAAGGACTGTTGATCCTGAGGTGCGCTTGAAGAAGGATTGACAGGCTTAGCGGAGTCCGTGTGCAAATGAGGGTTTGGAGCGCTAGGTGCTGAATGTTGAGGGGGGGACTTTTTCCCTCTTTTGTTTTTTGCGCATTTTCCTGAAGCGTTGTTGGGCATTCTCGGTGATTAGAGTTCTCTCTGAACAGCCACTCAGTGCAGACGTGCCTTATTAGTGCAGTTGCTATCAAAGTTTTTCCTCAGTCACAGTTGATCAAATTTGTGAACAGTTATCATTTCTTGATCTCGTTACATTTTGGTTCATTGACTATTGAATCCTACAAGTGACTTTAGACCTCTTCTTCTTTGTTTTATAAGTGATCACAGACGCTTTTACATTAACAAATAATTTTGATTTCTGATACGAAGTGCCTCACAGACTTCTGCCCCCCTGCGGGTGCATATAAGCCGTCGGCCACTTTCCCGAGCATGCAGCGAAATCTCATATCATTGCTCTAAGCAGAGGCAATCATCGCAACGTTCTGTTTCTTATCTCCTAGATATCAACTTAGGCGCATGTATGAGCACGTGCCTACACTTACCGTTATTCGTCAACGGCTTCCCCACTTTACCGTTGGGTTTCAGCGATATTTCTAGTACTACAACAACGTGTACTTTTGTACAGCTGCCACAGTAGTGCTCATCAGTCGCTCTCACATCGTCGGAAAAAAGAACTTGACTTTTAGTGTCGCAGTGCCTTACAGCTTATTTAATCTCTCACTCCAGTGCTCTAAACAGTGGCAATCATCGCATCATTTGGAGCCCTCAAGCCCCCGGCTGCACCTCTCGAACAGTGCTTCCCAGCCCACCGCCCCCTGTTGGAGTCACCAAGCCGCCGCTTCCATTTTTTTCGGATCGACCTTGAAACACCACCTCATCGCTTTAACCAGAGGCAGTTCCCTCATCGTCGTACACAACACAGGATTTTGGATATCTGCCTGGATACACCCCAGAGCTTGCACATATTCCCCCGTTGGGAATCAGGCTATAGCCCGACGCCATCCGGTAGCCCTAATAATCACCGAGGATGACTCTGACGTTGAGGGGGATGATCTCGGGACGACATCAAATCAGGAAGGGCCGAGCTGTCAAATCTGTAGAGATGGCAACTCCATCTCGACAGCGCCGCCACCTACAGGAGAAGTGGGGAAGGAAGAGGGCGATGGACATTGTCGCCGCCGCCATCGTGACATTCGAATCGTTCGCCGTACCCGTCGAAATAAAGAATAGATTTTCGTGGCCATCGGGCCAGAAACCGAATCAGTGTATATAAATCGAATTAAATAAATATTTGCCGATAACCGAAATCCTCACCAGTGTTTTTCTAATAGATCCCCATGTCCCTTGGTTTTATCCTGACACTAATAACTAATAAACAAAATCGTAATCAAATTTCAACGGGCGAAGATACAATCGAATAACGTAGATAAAAGATTAATTGCAAAGATACTTTAATGTTTAACATAATTCAGCGACAGTTCAAGTAGACTTAACGGTACATTTCATTCGCTTCTTGAATTATTTAAATTTCTAGTTTGAACAGTCTAATGGGTTGTCCATTCACTGCGAAAATATAAAGAGGGAGTGGAGTCGGCAAATTAAGACGGGCATAGAGAGAGAGAGACAAAGGTTCAAGAGAGAAAATAACATGTAAAGGGGAAAAAATAATTTAATAAAGTGTGTCTATAACGAAAAAGTCCAGTGTGACAGATTTTCCCGCATTGCTGGAAAATCTTACCCGGGAAGGGAGAGAAATGTAATGTGCACCCGGCAAACCCGTGTATTTATTGTAAACAGACGAGTCACTTTGACGTCTGTCAGGTTAGCATAGGGATCCCGTCAAACGATCTACAACACCTCCGCAGCGCCATCTCCTGTTTAAAAATGCAGCGTGCTTCCTCTTAAACGCTACGCGAAGACGCAAACCATGGTCTCGAACATGCCGCAAGGAGTCGTGTCCTCCACTTACACATAGTATTCACCTCATCCAACGTACTTAAAAGAAGAGAAAAAAAGGGGGAGAAAAACCACGTAAACCGCATGAACAGACGAAAAGACAAAGTATAAAATACCTGAGCCGAGGAGGTATACGCAAAATGAAATTTGTTGCTAGCCGGGTGGAAAACAGCATTAAGCTCCGCGGCCACTTGGGGTGGCCCGATGACAGCTAGAGGAGCAGCCATAATTTCCGGTCCCTCGTGCTTTCTTTTCGATCATTGGAGCCAAAGTGTGTGGACGTCCAAGCCGGCGAACATTTTTAGAAAAGAGGAAAAATCAAGGAAGCAAGGAAAAAGGACGAGGGAGGTAAGACCCAGCCAAGTTTAGCCCTGACCTATTGTTGTGGTGCTCCATCTAATTCCGTTTATCTTCCAAGGGAAGGGAGACCGAGGAGAACGCCTATGGAGCAAAACTGAGGAGCAGAATTGAGGAGCAAGATCGAGGAGTGAAATCCAGGAGACAAACAACCAAAATTCCCACCATCTGGCTCGCGAAACATACATCACGCTGTTGACTTCTCATTTCAAGCCGTGCGCACAACATACCTGCAAGTGCACATCACCTAGCTCAGCATTCGAGTCACCTGGTATACAACATACATCACGCGGTGCACAACATGGCACAAGCCTTGCACACAACATACTTGCACTGGCACATGCTCATCATCTAGCACGCAACTTATTCTCAGCATTCGAGGCATCTGGCGTACAACATACATCACGCGGTGCACAACATGCTTCAAGCCTTGCGCACAACATACCTGCATATGCACATCACCTAGCACGCAACTTATTCTCAGCATTCGCATATTCTGGCACGCAACATACGTCTTCATACTTCGGACACCTACACCGGCGCGGGAAATCGCAGCTAAGTCTTAGATATAGTTTATAGATAGTATTCCTTTGTATTCTAGGAAGTAAGAGGTTAGGGTGGCCACCGTCATAATGTCGTAGATAGGGTACCATTTATACATTTGCCAAATAGACCCTGATGAAGTGAAATTCATAATTTTATTATAAACCCCGGGCACATATTACACATGGTTCTATACCTTACGTATTTAAAAGAAAATGTATATAAAATATGCTAAAGAAATCCTGCACAAGGTCCCCGAAAGCAGCCCCTCGTAAAGCGTAAGTGGCGGACCATGTCCTCCACCCTACGATCAAAAGCAACTCGCTCCATTTTAAAAATGTGACTGAAATGATCAAATTGAAATTTTAAAATAATATAGTATGTAAAATTAAAAACGGTCTGGACAATACAGTGTAGGAAAACAAAACAAGTAATCGATGAAGGCAAAAACAACGGCTCCTCATTCAATCTTCTTGTCTATTTCATCGTGGTAAATATCCTCCCCATAATTGTATTGGTAATTATTCTTAAACCTTATCAGCGGCGACGCTGAACAATATGTTATCGCCATAGAAAACTACCACAACGAAAACAGCGAATTCCCTTACCCCATACATGCTCTCTGCACATTCAGTTCAACTTGGACGTTCGACGAATTAAGATCTCACATCAAAGAAAACTATACGGGAGAAGAAGACATCAATTTAATTACCAACGTAAGTGAATCAAAATTAAACTGCAACTACCAATTACATAAGTGGTCACAAAGAACAAAAATATTCCGATATTGCGACCCATTCATAGTAAAACATAGAAATCAACACCATTTTATCCAAAAATATTATTACGAAAAAAGTGAAACCATTAAATACAACGAACCCCAACCTAATTTCGACACAGAATACACATTATGGGCAACCCAAGTCAAAACCTGGTGGAACATGAAATTAAACAACACGGTACAAACATCTTTATACTTACACGGGAAAACGGGCAGTGGAAAAAGTTCATTACTCGAAAAATTGTGCAACCAATGCGAATCCGCAATATTTTACCCCGACGAAGGAAAATTCTTCATGAACGGATTCCTTAACCACCATCATAAATTTATACTGTTCGAAGAATTCAATATAAATAAATTCGACGAATCTTACCTCAAACGATTATGTGAAAACAAAACTTATACATATCCCCAAAAATTCAACCAAGCACTGAAATTACAAAATCCCAATATTATTACAATATTAATCAGTAACGATCCGTGTTCAAAATCTACTAGCATTGCAAAACAACATAACAAGAACAGGTCAATTAGTATTGCAACCACTATTCAACGTAAATACACACAAATTACAAAAAAAAAACCCTCCACTCCATTACCTTAAATTCACGAAACTATCATGCGAAACATATATGTATTTTAAATTCCAATTTAGTGGACAATATGTAGAATTACACGATACTTAATTTCAGATTCCGCTATGGATATAGAAAATATAGATATTAGAACAATGAGAAACCAATGTAAACAACTTATACTTAACGGATCAATAAACTACCCATTGGACAAATTCAACCGATGGCCCATGTACATTTTTCTTTACTTATCAAAACCAGACATCCTCTCCTTCAGATGCATAATAGCAATGAACATATTAGAAAACTTCATGCTATGCAACCATATACACCCAATAATACTTACAAACATGCACCGAACAACCCAAGAAGACCGCAACCAATTAACCCATTTCTACATGAAACTCCTCAGAACAAAAACAACAAACGAAAGACTAATTCATGCATCGATTACCTCTGAGTACGATCAATGGCATCCAGAAATATGGGGCCAAAGCTACAACATCAACAAAAAACAAATCGTCCGCCTCGATCCAGCTAAAAGGTTAAATTTCTTATTTCGTACGCGAATATAGGCCGTTTTTATTCAGGGTAAAGAACTGCTTTAACATTGCATTGAACTGGTTTTAACAGGTCATTGAACTGCTTTAACCGGTCTTTGAACTGCTTTAATAGACCATTTGTTAGTTGGTGTTATATTGGTGTTAATTGGTGTTATATTGGTGTTAACTGGTGTTATATTGGTGCTGGTTTTGGCCGATCTATATATTGTTGCCTAGTTTAGCGCGGGGGTAACTTTTCTGGCCGAGCAAATTCGGTCCCGAGAGGGAGACTCGATTTTTTTTTCTCTTTACGAATTTATCGGCCGCAGGTTTAAGTGAAAACGTATGGTGGCAGCGAGATTTGGCAACGTCGCCTCGATTCCCACGGCTAGTTGAGCCCAACCCACTTGCTCGTCTTCCCCTTCAAAAGGATCTCCGACGCCGGCACACGCAACGCACACAGCTGAATCGATGGCTCTGTGTGACTGCTCTCTGAGCGATGCGCGGTTCTAGTCTGGAACGGCTGGAAGATACGGCGACGCGAGGAGCTCGCTGTTTATTTACCTTCCAGCGGCAGTTTGTTTTCCGGGCGTCGTCAGAGTAAAGCTCCCTTCGGTGCGCAGTGGTAATCGTTGGTGCGCGGGTTCGGTGCAAGGTTCGGGCAGTGACAGTGTTTTCTATAGGTAATAGTGATTATCGTGTAAGGCGCTCAGCCGTCTAATTAAGTGTTTTCCTCATTTTAGGACTCAGGGACTAGGACAGGGCCAGCGCCGTGCGACAGAGGAGCCCGACGAGGCCGGGGTCGTTCGCCAACGGAGCCCGGCAGGATCCTGGACACCGCGGAAGTCTCCGGTACACCGCCTCTGCAGGTAAGTTTATCCTTAGGTTATTAGTTTTTCCTTTCGGTGGCAGGTTAATTGAGTGTGTCGGGTAGCAGACGACCCAAAAAAAAATTTACTTCATAAACAAATGTCGCACAAGATGGCCGCGGTGGAATTCGCCGAGCGAGAGGTTCCCCTCCCCGCGGGTTGGTGTGTGTGTGCACTCCTCGAGCGTACAGCGAGGAAATGTTTCAGCGCTCTCGTGTGTTGCGCAATTCGATGTTGCAGGCGATGGTGGGGCCCTGAGTTGCGGAGCTCCTAGCACAGCTGATCGCCGCTGTGAAGTTCAAGGGCACCGGAGCAGCTGAACTGTGTGACAGGCAGGCGATCGGGGAAAATTCGGTTTCCCTTCCTGCGCCCGCTCCACTTCCTGGTGGAGGACGTCCTTTACCGCGGGTCCCTAATTTTCCCGGTAATTCGCCGGTAAAAAGAATTCTCTCCCAGACTATTTTCCGGCTAAGGGCAATAAGAGCACGGCACTTACCTCGGAGTTCGCTGCAGCGGGGATCGTCCGCGAAATTCACGCCAGCTCCGTCCCACCTGAAAAACAACACGGCCGCGCTTCGTTCCGCCACTACAAATCGGGTCCACGGGGTGAGATTGGAAGTTCAAACTCGCTGGTTAAAATCGCAATGTAATTCTTTTAATTCACAGTCCAGATCTTGACAATTCCTTCGTTCAAACAATTTTTATCCTTTACTTCCGAACAATTCCGATTATTTTCTAATCTACCTAATTGCAATTCTTTCTTTTCTTTTTCAGCTCGCTCAAAAGAAGAAAAAAAAAACACCGTCCACGCTCGCTACCGACCACCAACCGGAAGGACGATCCTGCCGACCACACCACCTTTCCGGCCTTCACCTCTTCGCTGCTTCTCTCCTCCGGCGCTAGGGGGACATGGTTCTAAAAATTTCCCTGTAAATGTCTGTAATTAATTCGAGTTTCAAATATGTAAATTAACCAGATTTTTTCTTATTGCAGGTTTTGCAACAATATATATATATATATTGTTACCAAACTACTCTTTGATGGGGCCTGGTTACCGAGCTAATTCGGTCCGAGAGGGAAATTTTAATTGCTGGTCAAAAATCGTTCGGCTAGTACGGAAAGTTGGGTTGGCTAATTATGCCTAGAGTTGGCAACGTTGCCTTAGCGCCCGCTGGCGGTTAAGTCCTTCGCACACAGCCGCAGCGCCTGATCAAACCGCCTCACACACGAAGAGTCGGCTCTGAAACTTTCCCACAGCGTGCCTCTCCGAGCGCTACGCGGCCGCTGGAAAGTGGGAAAAACAGAGAAGCAACCGACTTTTTTTTTTTTTGTTTATGTCCCTTCGTGTTTGCGGCGGCAGTGCGGCTTTTTCGCGTCGCTGGAAGTTCGGTCTCGGGATCTAGCCGGTGCGTGACTTGACGAGTGCTAAGTGTTTAAGTGTCGCGAATATGGTGTTGTTGGTGAGGATTTAATCTAGTGCAGTGTAGGCAGAATTGTGCTGAATTATGTGCTTAATTGCAGGTATTGGCCGACTTGTCTCAGCAGGGAGGCACCGGCAGCGAGGGAGCCCGGCGGGCAACAGTCGGTGGGATGACAACCAGCGGGGGAGGTAGCAGGACACCGGACGACGGGGGATCAGCAGCTACCCGTGATCTCCTGGTAAGTTCAGTTTTTAATTTGCTTTTAAAAATCGGAATCGTGTTGGGATCGCGTTGGGTCGCCGGGTTCTCTTTGTGTGTGGGTAGGCGCGCGTGCCTACGCACTTGTTCCAACAAGGAGAGTGGTGCGGCAATATTGTTGCTGCAACAATGTGCCCATGCGGCGGCCGTGACCTTCGCTGTATGCGACGGGGCCCGGTCAGCTGATGCCCTCCTCGCCAAAGCGTTGACAGCAGCCCGGCCTTGGCGGTTATGAGGGAACTCTGAGGGAACCCTCGGAATCTCCAAGTAAACAAAAGGGCCCGGGGCACTGTTCGGACGGAGTAGGCTAATTTTAAGCACGGCACCTACCTGGTGGGTTCCCCTTTTTTCTTTCGGCTCGGTTGAGGAGGGCACGTTTCCTCTTCTTGTCGTCCGAAAGGGCTCGAGTTCGCTCCGGAGTTCTTTCGTACCTCGGGGAAAGGACACGAGAAAAAATTAAACCCGTATGAAATTCACGGACGACTCTATTTCTCTTTTCCAAAATTCGACAAGAGACTACAATAAATAACTAATTAAATTCAGCGTTTAGCTACTACTAACGAATTAAGTCAATTTAACTCTACACGAGATTTCCAAATTAAACCGATCGTATAATTTTTCTACTTTTTCGTTTTAGCGCCCGGTCACACGTCTCACTCGCTGGACTTCACCTCTTCTCGAAGGAACCAAAACATGGCTGCATCGCCCCCTTCCGGCCTTGACCCAGTTTCAGGATGGTCCGCGGTTTTCCGTACTTGACACCAGGTAAGTCTAAAAATTTCCCTGCAACTCATAAAGTAATTAAATTTGAACAGTACTAAAATTGCATTTTTCTTTTCTAGGACAGCGGCGGCAGCAAATACCGCAACAATATATATGTATATGTTACGATGGTTCGCATGGCGAACGCAGCCGGCGCCCAAAGCCCCGCCAACTTCACTTGAGAGACTGAAGTGCCGCCAACTTCAGTATGAAACGTCAAAAGGGACACACAGTCGCCGAGCTGAATTAAACGTGTACCTGTCGCTCCCTACGAATAATAAAGCGTGTAAAGATCAAAGCATTTTTTTGTAATTATTTTCCTGACCATTTTATCCTCTGAACTTAAAATTCTAAGAGTAACAAGTCAGAAGTGGGATTTTATCCAGTAAATATTCGTCCGGTAACGTTAATTTCGGTCGATCGCCTCGATAAAGTCGAGATAAATTCCGATTTTCTGTGAGCGGCATGGACGCGCAAAAAGTAAAGAAAAACGATGGCGACTTACAGCAACGGGAGGAACAAAACGACGAATTGTCGCCCATGGCTGAGTCAACGATGATGGCTCGCAACGACAGCGGCGAAAATTGTTTACTCCACTACGAGATCGCTGATACATCGCTGCAGGTTAGCAGGGATAACGAAGGTGAGGCGTCAGGAGTCGATGGGAGCCCCACTCAATCGGAGCCCCACTCAATCGGAGCCCCACTCAATCGGAGCCCCACTCAATCGGAGCAACGAAAAGGGAAGCCTCCACGAAACGGGATCAACGGGGACGGTGAAAATCACCATTTCAACGACCCAAACGTCAAAGCGCCACGAGGTAACGGCGTCTCAGCACCAGCAGTTAACGGAAACTCTGTGCGGACATTGGAGCAGCGGGAAATGGAGCTTCTGCGCCGAGAACAGGAAGTTTTGCGTTATGAACTTGAGCTAACTAAAAGGGAACTTTCATTTTTACAGTCGATTTCCAGTCAACGGTCCCCAAGCCAGACCCTACCTATCAATTTCGGGGAGCTGAGGGCTCTCATACAGGATTTTGATCCAGCTGATAAACGTGGAGTCGGGTGCACGTTGTGGACAAAAAACGTCGATACGTTGGTGGGAATTTACGGTCTGTCAGATCAGGCGGCACTTTTGATGGCCTCGTCGAAATTGAAGGGTGCAGCGAGGTTTTGGCTTCAAGCAACGCAGGCCTCGATAGCATCTTGGAGGCAGCTAAAGAAGGGCCTGCTGTCGGCTTTTCCTTCTTATAAAGACGAGTGTGAGGTACATATGAAGCTCTCCAAACGAAAAAAGGGTGTTGCGGAGAGTTTCGAAGCGTACTTCTACGAGGTAATGTCGATTGCTCAGGAAGGATCGCTCTCCCCACAATCGAATATAAAGTACCTCGTGAACGGGGTAGATGATGTCGAATTAAGAAGGACACTCTCTTCGCGACCTTTCGCTAACCCTGAGGAGCTGCTGCAGCATTTTAAATGGTTCGAGCAGATGCAGGCATTTGCCCCTAGGCATGCCAAAACGGAGTTTGGTCTGGTCCCGAGGCAGGGTGCAAGTACGAGGGCAGCAAGGGGAGCCAGGAAGTGTTACAACTGCAACGAGTTGGGGCACATATCTATCGAGTGCAACCGACCTCAGCGTCAACAACGGTGCACAAATTGTCCGAAAGTGGGTCACAGTCATGCGGAGTGCAGGCAGCCGAAAAAGGTGTCTCTGATACGATCAGACGATTTCTCCAGCCCAGTAGTTATCGACGAGAGTCTTGCGGCAACCGCCATTATCGACACTGGTAGTGACGTCAGCCTAGTGCGTTCATCGGTTATCAGAGAGATGGGATTGCTGATTCAGGATTGCAGTATGCCGCTGGTTGGATTTGGTATGGGCTCCTGCCAAACAGAAGGTAAGGTAACAGTAGACTTAAAGGTTGATGATGCATGCTTGCCAGTGGATTTGCACCTTCTCGACGATTGTTATCTGGACGCGCCCGTGTTGGTGGGGAAAAATTTTATTAACAGCCCCGAAGTGTGCCTCATAAAACAGAATGGTTATTTGAACATTTATAATAGAGAAAGACAATCCGACGTTCGCGAACAGATCCGCGACACAAGCATTCATGATGATGGCAAGCAATCTCAAGTTCGTGACGCGATCCGCGAGGATGAATTGAACCACGGTTTGATTGACGAAAGCGAGATAGAACTTTTATCGGACTTATTGAATCGGTTTCGGTGTTGTTTCGCGAAAAACACTTTTGAGCTGGGACTTTCGAAGTCCCATGCTATCGAAATTAAATTGACTCACAATCGGCCAATTTGCTCGCGACCATATAGGCTGGCATATTCTCAGCGAGAATCAATGAAAGCTATAGTCAGCAATCTCCTAGCCGCGGATATCATAAGGGCTTCAAATTCCCCTTACACGTCACCGGCCCTACTTGTCAAAAAAAAAGTGTGGCGAGGACCGCATGGTCGTGGACTACCGATTGTTGAACGTAATTACGATAAAGGACAAGTATCCTATACCTGTTATAGAGGATCTGTTGTCGGAGCTGCAGGGATCCAGGTTTTTTATTGGGCTCGATCTCGCTTCCGGCTATTATCAGCTGCCCGTAGCTGAAGACAGTGTTAAGTTTACGGCCTTCGCGACACCAGACGGCGAATACGAGTTTCGTCGCATGCCTTTTGGTCTGTGCAACGTCCCGTCGTGCTTTCAACGTATGATGAACGACATCAAGAGAAAGTTAACAAAGGGAAAGCTACTCGTGTATATGGATGATGTGCTGATACCATGCACGAGCTTCGCAGATGGCATGGAAACACTCGAAGAATTACTCCGCGTCTTGGACGAAGAAGGTTTAACGCTGAAGCTCGGGAAGTCGTTTTTCTTCAAATCGGAAATAGAATTTTTGGGCTACGACATTAGTTCTCGCGGAATCCGACCTAACGAAAGGAAAATTACGTCGATTAAACATTTTCCACAACCCGAAAGCGTCCATACGTTGCGACAATTCCTTGGTATTACGAGTTACTTCAGAAAGTTTGTGCGGAATTACGCTACGATCGCTCAACCGCTGACAGCGCTTACCAGGAAAAACGTGGAGTTTTCGTGGACTGAAAGGGAACGCGACGCTTTCAAAGAACTCAAACGCATTTTAACTGAACGGCCTCTGTTGGCCATATATGACCCTAAACAAGAACACGAGTTACATACGGATGCTAGCGCTCTGGGACTGGCAGGAATATTGTTTCAACGTGACACCGACGCACAGTGGTTCAGAATCCCAAAAAGCTGGCCAAAAGTCGAAAATTCGAATGTTCCCGCCCGAGGTAAAGCTTTATATTTTCTCGTATAGGGGGCTTCGGTGTCTTAGAATCCAAGAGGGTTAGTCGTTATATGAAGAGCTTTCTCCGTTTCGAGCAGTCAAAGTCGACGAAATGTCGAACGCGTCAGTGTTGCTGCCTTACTTTGCGCTTTAACGTTCGACAAAAATTTATATTATTCAGTGAGTTCGTGTCAGAAACAGATGATACAAAATGGAAAATACTCTTGAAGGTACGTAGATTCTGAATTTATTATTCAATACAAATTATTCGAGGTTATATTTACTTTGGAGGCGAGGTAATCAAGGGACAAATATTTTCCCGCTTCAATCTAATTTGTAAATTCACAAAGAGAATTAGTTTAGAGATCCATCGAGATCCAATACGGGATTAGTTTCATTCATCGCGAAAAAGTGTCTAGTTTTAGGGCCCGTTAACGTTTGCTGCTCATATTTGCTCCTTTCTGAAAAAAAATCGATTTTTTTTCTACCGCGCGCGGTAGTTCTGAGCGAGTCATGATTCCCCGAACGGTAGATCCCTCGACATTCATTCTTTCTCACAGATGGCTTTAGGATACATCCTTAAAAATGTAAAAAGTGTATTGTACATAATAAGCGTGACGAATTTCATGTAAAATAAATTTCTATTCTTTTCGTTATTTTTATTGCCGAAGGCGAAGTCAAGACGAAAATCGTAAAATGGACACGGCGTCAAATTTTCGAAACGTTACAAAACATGGATGAAACCACTGGTCATCAGCAAATCGTGACTTTGGCAACAAAGTTTCTCGATAAAACAGAAGACTCGTTTTCAATTGACCAACCTTCTGAAAGATCTCTGAAGAAAGTTATTCAGACCATAAAATCGAAATGGCAGAGATCTTGTCGCATAAAAGAACGATTTTTGAATCAGAACAAGGATTGGCTTGATGACTATTCGATTGTAACGGTATAAATTAAATATCATTTAATTCATTGCAATTTTCATATTAACTTAATTAACGAATTCCTCACTGAATTAGATCATTTTGCCTGAGAAAAAATCTAACACGTCTGGAAGCGAAGATGATTCTGATGATTCGAGAAGCAGTTTAGGACGACCTGAAACTCCGTTTGCTGAATCAAGTGACCGCTCTAAGCGAAGAAAAACCCAGGATTTACGCAAAAATTACAGCACTGACGAACTCACGTTTGCTGCAAAGATGAACCTCCGTTCCGAAGGAGCTAAAGAAGCAGCAAAGTTAGTTGATGATGTTGTTAAGTCGCCGAACGTAGCAATACAGTACGTTAATGCAATTGAAACATTCAAAAAACCTCGACCAAAGTCCTTATCTCCTGATGCTGCTTTGTCACTCGTAATTGACTGCAAATTATCAAAGAATCAGTATCAAAATGTTCGGGTTGCCTCGTTGTCTTGCGATAGTAATACTTTTCCTAGCTATCACAATGTTTTGACCGCTAAGAAACTGTGCTATCCTAACGGTGTCTCTGTTTCTGAAACTTCGGCTAAAGTGCCATTACAATCCCTTCTTAATCATACTGCTTCGAGAATTTTAAAAATGCAGAAGGAGGTGATTGATCGTGTAGATAGAACTGTTTCAAAAAATTTGACATTGTACGTTAAATGGGGTTTCGATGGAAGCTCAAGTCAAAAAGAGTACAAACAAGGATTTGAAGATGAAAGTAGCTCCGATTCCAACGTTATACTTACGTCACTCGTTCCCCTTGAACTTTCGGGTATTGATGAAAAAACAAAATCGAAAATCATTGTTTGGAAGAATCCAAGACCTTCATCACCAAGATTTTGTCGTCCAATTCATCTTCAATTCCTTTCAGAGAATAAAGAATCGACAATAGAGGAGAAGCGAGTTATTGACGATCAAATAAAGTGTTTAGAAAAACTCAAAACCTGCTTTAACGCGATAGATGTAAAGGTCAATTTCCATTTGTCTTTTACTATGATTGACGGTAAGGTGTGCAATGTTGTGACGGACACAGCATCTGCAATGCGCTGTTATTTGTGTAACGCGACATCTAAAGATTTCAACGATATACATGCGATGAAAAAGCGACCAGTTAATACAGATAACTTGCAATACGGATTATCCACGTTGCATTGTTGGATTCGTATGTTTGAATGCCTGTTGCATTTGGGCTATAAAATGAACAATCAAAAATGGCAGATTCGTGGGGAAAATGAGAAAAAAATTTGCAACGAACGTAAAGCCATCATCCAGCAAGCGTTTAAGAAAGACCTCCACTTGATTGTTGATCGGCTTAAACAAGTAATGGGTAATTTCAACGATGGCAATACGGCTCGACGTTTTTTTGAGAATTCTGAAGATTCAGCACGTATTTTGGGCATTGACCATGATATCGTGCATAGATTTCATATAATTTTGCAAGTTTTGGCAAGTGGATTCAATGTCAAAATCGAAAAATTCGAAAAGTATTGCTTCGAAACAGCGGAATTAATGGTCTCTTTGTATCCGTGGTTTAAAATGTCGACAACAATACATAAAGTATTAATTCACGGTTCAATGATTGTTGCATCGACCATTTTGCCAATAGGGCAAATGTCCGAAGAAGCGCAGGAGTCTCGTAACAAGGACGTTCGGAACTTCAGAGAAAATTTTTCAAGGAAGTGTTCTAGAACGAAAACGATGGAAGATGTCTTTTACAGGCTCCTCGCTTCTTCGGATCCTTTGATTTCAAGCCTTCGCAAATTACCTCCCAAGAAAGGTAAAAACTTGCTTCTCGAAGCAATTGAAATGTTAATATACGAAAAATCAGACGACGACGATACTTATTCTGAAGTTTTTGATGCAGATTGTGATAGCAGCGAGAGTCATACTCAATCCGAAAGTGAAACTATGTCTGAAAGCGATTAGCTTTAATTAGCCTACAATTTTTTCGCATTAAAAAACAATAAAAGTGATCTTTGAATCCTCATCAATAACCATCAATCTCATTTAGTGCCTTTATTAAAAATTTGCGACTCAAAAAACACTGTCTACCTGATTTTAGTGCAAATCGACCGAAAATTTTCGAAACTTATCCGCCATTTTGTGTCGGCCATTTTGAATTTTGAATTTTTAACAACATTTTTGAAATCAGCGACCTAAAAAACCCCTAACACCTGATTTAAGTGCAAATCGACCGAAAATTTTTGAAACTTATCCGCCATTTTGTGTCGGCCATTTTGAATTTTGAATTTTCGACGCCATTTTTGAAATCAGCGACCCGAAAAAACCCTATATTAGCACTCAAGAACAATGAAATATTTATTTCTCGACTTTTGGCCAGCTTTTTGCGATTCTGAACCACTGTGCGACGGTAATTTTCGACCTGTTGCGTATTTTAGCAGGCAGACAACTCCAACCGAGAAAAATTACCATAGTTACGAGTTGGAAACGTTGGCAGTGGTCGAGTCAACCGATCGATTTCGTATGTATCTTCTCGGAAAATTCTTTAAAATTATTACAGACTGCGAATCTCTTAAGTCTACACTGACTAAACGCGATTTAGTTCCGCGCATCGCCCGTTGGTTTCTTCGTCTTATGGAATACAATTTCGAAATAGAATATCGACGTGGCAAAAGTATTCAGTACGTCGACGCTTTGAGCCGAAGTCCTCATGATGGTCCCGTGGAACCCGGAATAGCTAGTCTAAACGTATTTAGCATCGAAATAAACAGTGAGGATTGGCTGATGACTGTGCAACTCCAGGACGCGAAGCTCGCGGCTCTAGCCAAGACTCTGTCGGGAAGACCTTCAAATCACGAGGAGAGGGAGGTCCACAAGAACTTCAAACAGAGGGAGAATCGTATTTATCGAAAGGTGGGTGAGGTCTTTCGTTGGGTTGTGCCGAGATCGGTCATCTGGAGGGTCATCAAGTCTTGTCACGACGATATAGGTCACCCCGGCGTGGAACGAACTCTGCAACTACTTCGTGAAACTTACTGGTTCGCGCGCATGCGAAACAAGGTTAAAAGCTACGTTGCAGCTTGCGTCGAATGCGCCTATCATCGAAAACCTACCGGGAAGCTGGAGGGCGAACTACACTGCATACCGCGAGTTCCTATTCCTTTCCACACAGTACACATGGACCACCTAGGTCCTTTTCCAAAAAGCACCAAAGGAAATGTGTATGTTTTAGGCATCGTGGACGGGTTTACGAAGTATATCATCTTGTATATCATCACCCGTGAAGAACTCGTCAACAGGGCCAGTTTTGAGAATTTTGACGGAGATGTCCCAACATTTCGGAACGCCGACGCGAATAATTACGGATCGTGGAACCGCGTTTAGCTCGAAAGAATTCGGGAACTATTGTAGCAATAACGACGTACAACATGTGATGACCGCAGTGCGAACTCCTAGAGCTAACGGCCAAATCGAGCGCTGCAATCGAACCATTCTGCATGCTTTGTCCGCAATGAGTAATGAACCGACGAAATGGGACACTCACTTAAAAGCCATACAGTGGGGTATGAACTCCTTTGCAAACGATACCACCAAGCTCTCACCGCATAAGCTCCTGTTTGGGTACCAGCCTCGAGATCCACTCGGAAGCAAACTCTTGCTCGCGTTACAAACAGAGGAGCGACCGGGAGAGCCACCTAGTCTCGAAGATCTTCGTTTGGCTGCTTTGTGTAACATCGAGAAATCCCACGTCAGGCAGAAGGAACGCTTCGACAGCAAACGTGTCCCGCCTCGGAAATATGCAGTCGGAGATCTGATCCTGATCGACAGGCCGTCGATTTCAACGGGAGATTCCCGCAAATTGGACGCAAAATACAAGGGCCCCTATATGATTTCAGAGGTCCTGGACAAGGACCGTTATGTCATAAAAGATATCCCGGGAGCACCGAGGACGCAACGGCCATTTAACTCGGTGACAGCATGAAGCCCTGGTGCGACGTTTTCAATGGAGACGTGCCAAGCGACGATGAGGAGGAAAATAGCGATGACGTCGAGGACGACTCTGTTTGTCAGGATGACCGAGCTGTTACGATGGTTCGCATGGCGAACGCAGCCGGCGCCCAAAGCGCCCAAAGCGCCGCCAACTTCACTTGAGAGACTGAAGTGCCGCCAACTTCAGTATGAAACGTCAAAAGGGACACACAGTCGCCGAGCTGAATTAAACGTGTGTGTACCTGTCGCTCCCTACGAATAATAAAGCGTGTAAAGATCAAAGCGTTTTTTTGTAATTATTTTCCTGACCATTTTATCCTCTGAACTTAAAATTCTAAGAGTAACATATATATATATATGTATGTAAGTTAAAAATAAAACTTTGCGTTTTAAAAGATTAAAAATTTATTCGAAAGATGCTTTCGCTTCCAGTAGCTGATTACAACGGCTACAGATGTAGCAAACAGTTCTCTGGGAAAAGTCACGTACAAGGGTTTCAGGTGATAGTGCCGGTTCATGCAACGTAGCGTCTGCAGCATTTCTGGGCCTTGTTATATATCCCCGCAGCTATTGTTCTTTTGGCGTTATTATGTTTGCATGCGGGGAATGCAACAAAACATTTAGCCGGCGAGATAGTCTCTCGCGGCATAAAAAACGTAAAATACATAAAAACAACAGCCGTGAAGATGAAGAAGAAGAAAAACCTACCTCTGTAGCAGCAGCAGCAGTAGATATTAGGAATAAAATGCTGTCGTTGAAAGAAAATCAAACATCCGAAATAATATCTCCCCTCGCAAACAATCAGAAGAATTTTGACTGCGCTTTATTTGAGCACATAAAAGAAAAAGAGAGGAAAATTGATAATATTTATGATGATGATGATGATGATGTTAGCAATGAAAGTCTAAATTACGCAACCCCAAATATACTCGCGAAAAGGCCGCGGTCTGAAAAAATTAAAGAAAAAGAGGGTGAGAATGACGGTGTTAGTGATGACGACGATGATAATGAAAATCTAGGCCTAAAATATATAGATCCAAATATACTCGTAGAAAGGCTTTAACTTCTGTATGCTAGAAAAACTGGCAGTCAAATTCTTAAAATCGTAAAACAATTAAAGATACAAAATATTATTGAATAAAGTTTTATGCCGAAATATCACGCAGTTTATAATTTAAACCCTCCAGGAGAAGGATATTGGGGTATAAAAGGGGCAGTCCTCGCATACATATCTCATTTAAAACGGTGGTGTTAAATGATTAACAACAGTAGCAGCAGCAGCAGCATGAAGAGTTTTATTTGTGTTAATTGTGAGAAATCTTTTACAAGGGCTGATGGCTTAAAACGACATCAAAAATATGTAAACTGTAAGAAAACACCAGAGCCCTCTTCAGCAACAACAACAACCCCAAAGGAACAGCCCCCTAGTATCAAGCCCGAACTTGTGAAAGCGTTTAGCTGAATCGGAGCTGAATTAGAACTTTCGGACTAGTAGTGATGCGCGCATGCTTAATTAGAGCAACTTAGTGAACTTTGCTTGCTCTTAACTTGAATAAACTTTGACTTTCGGACTTGAACTTAGAGCTTTGTGTGAACAGTGCAGGCGGGTGATTTTGGCAGCAATTAAATTACACTTTATTGACTATACAATAAATGCTTAGCATTCTTACTTACTATCATATCTACTGCTGAGTATTGTGCGATACTAATTAATCTGAGATCTTACAAAATGGAACAATTAAAGGTCAAGTTAACAACTTACGGCGATCGCGTTGAGAAATTTATGACAAATTTATTAAAAACGGGTAGAGATAAGCGCACAGATGCCTTTCTAAATGCACGTCTCCAACTGCTTCACAATTATTGGACTCAATATTTAAAAACTTATGATGATGTATGGGAGCATGCTACTAGCGAACAGCTGAAAGAAGATGAATTTTTTAATTCAGAAACCTTTAGCAAAGTTGAAACGTCTTACATTGACACTTCCTCCTGGATTAGTGAACAATTACAATCGTCGCGTCCTAATTCATCTTCTTCTGAGGACACATCGCTAAACTCCACTATTCGGGGAAATCCACTGGCACAGGCAGTAAAATTGCCAAAAATTAGCCTGCCATCCTTTAGCGGATCGTACCTGGAGTGGCCGGCTTTTAGGGACACATACAAGTCGCTTATCCATGACAATGCTTCACTATCTCTAGTCCAGAAAATGCACTACCTGAAATCCTCCTTATCAGGAGATGCATCTAGGCTTCTGCAGCATTTAGTTTTGACGGACGCAAATTATTCAGCCGCATGGCAGATCCTTTCTGATCGCTACAATAATACGAGGATTTTGGTTAGCTCTTATTTATCGGCTTTGGTTAACCTTCCAGCAATGTCGTCTGAGACTGCTGTGGAACTTCGACGTGTCGTAGATAACTTCACCCAGCATGTGAGAGCTCTTGACAATCTTAAACGACCAGTTGATAACTGGAATGATTGGCTGGTATATTTTTTATCGTCAAAATTGGAAATCTCTACGCGGAAGGATTGGGAAGCTTCTCTCACTTCTTCGGCAGATCTTCCTTCGTTCGAGGACTTAAAAACATTCCTAGAGAGACGAATTCATACACTCAATGCTATTAAGGGAACTACAACAAACCGTGTTACGAACAAAGCTACTCCTGTTTCCACCTCTTCAAAGCCTACCACTAAAAGTTTTTATTCATCAACGTCCAATCATCGCTGTATATTATGCCAGCAGAAACATTTCATATTATTCTGTCCCCAATTTCGAGCGAAATCAGTGGACGACAGAATTGCTATTGTACAGGAGAAAAAGTTGTGCTACAATTGTCTGAGGTCACACCACAATACATCAAACTGTAGTTCAGATAAACGATGCAAGACTTGTCAGAACAAACATCACACTATGCTGCATAAGACGAGTCTAACGAGTTCCCCAGGAAATTCCACTAATTCTCAAGATGTCTTGCCATCTAGCAATACACACAGGCCTTCTTCATCTTCGGGCACAAATGCGACAATAACTAGATCCAATACTGAAATTCAAGGCACTAGTACGGTCAGCTCACACGTAGTGCACAATCAGAGATCAATTCCAACAGTTTTATTGGCCACTGCCATAGTTTATGTTCGATCAGCTGATGGACGTCTCGTTAAAGCCCGTGCCTTGATCGATCAAGGTTCCGAGTGTAATTTTATAACAACTGCTTTGGCAAATCTGCTACGTCTACCAAAGCATGCACTCAATATTGCTGTCAAGGGGATTGGTGGTATAGAGTCTAGAGTCGTAAAATCTTATGTATGGCATGAGATAATTTCTACGGTGGATTCTGCTTGCTGTTATACAGTACGGTCCTTAGTCATGCCTACACTTACACAGCGAATGCCTTCGAAATCTATCAGTGAGACCAACTGGCCTCACATATCAGGCCTCGTACTAGCGGACCCTGAATTCAACAAGTCTTCACGCATCGACATAATCTTAGGAGTTAATATCTATACTCAAATTCTTCGCGGCGAACTACGGCGTGGAGATCCAGACTCGCCTATGGCTCAGCTAACATCGTTGGAATGGATTCTTTCGGGTAATGCAGATCGTTCTATTGAGGATAGTCATCAAGTTAATAGTCTACACACAAGTACAGCTGATCTTGATGCAGTTCTTAAAAAATTCTGGGAGGTTGAAGAGCCGCCTAAAGCATCCACATTAAGTCCAGAAGAACAAGAATGTGAGAAGTTCTTTATGGACACGCATCACAGAAACGCTGACGGTAGATATGTAGTACGACTTCCCTTGAAACAATCTGCTACAACTCTCGGACAATCTAAAAGCTTCGCACTCTCCGCCTTGAAGCGAGTCGAACACAAGTTCTCTGTGGATCAAGCTCTCTATGAGTCGTACTCTACTTTCATGCAGGACTACCTGAACTTAGGACATATGACTTTCGTGGAGCATAACAACAGTGATGAGAAAAGTTATTATTTACCACACCATGCTGTTGTTAAGCCAAGCAGCTCAACTACGAAGCTGAGGGTGGTCTTCAACGCGTCGAGGAAGACTTCCACTGGACTATCGCTCAACGACATCCTGCATACCGGGCCCAAGCTTCAAAATGAAGTTATTACTACCCTCTTAAGATGGCGTTTTTTCCCGTTTATCTATGCGGCAGATATCGAGAAAATGTTCAGGCAGATTCTTGTTGATGAAAAGGATCGGGATCTGCAGCGCATCCTGTGGCGAGAATCTCCTTCGCAGTCAATCAACATCTTTCGTCTGTGCACGGTCACATACGGAACAGCTTGTGCACCATATCTAGCGTGCAAGGTCTTACAGCAACTAGCTGTGGATTACTCTGAGGAACTTCCTGAAGCTGCACGCATTTTACAATCCAATTTCTACGTTGATGACGCTTTATTTGGAGCCTTTGATAAAGAAACTGCTATAAGGTACCGAGACGACTTGCGCTATCTGTTGCAACGAGGAGGCTTTAAATTACGCAAATGGATATCTAACTCCCCTGATTTACTCGTGGACATTCCCGAAGAAGATCGAGAACTTAAAGACTCCGTTCAAATCGTCAACGACCCTCAGATCAAGGCTTTAGGGATCAACTGGAGCCCTAAGACTGACAAATTCAGTTTCCTAATTGATTTACCACACTCGTCTCACATATCTAAACGATCCGTGCTATCGGACATAGGTCGTCTGTACGATCCGCTGGGGTGGCTTTCTCCAGTCATCATTAATGCCAAAATCTTTCTGCAAAAGTTGTGGCTTTCTAAACTCGAATGGGATGAAACTCTCCCTGAAAAACTGCACGATTACTGGACTAGTTTCAAACAAAATCTTACCTTGCTGAAAGAAATTTCTATCGATCGCTGGATTGGTACAACAAACAGTTCTTCCATCGTCTTGGAACTACACGGATTCTGCGACGCATCGTTGCAGGCATATGGAGCTGTACTGTATATGCGAGTGATACATGACTTTGACAACGTGCAAGTCTCGTTGCTCGCTGCTAAAACGTGAGTTAGTCCTCTGAAAACCGTGTCATTGCCACGCCTGGAGTTATGCGGAGCTCATCTCCTGTCCGTATTACTACAATATATCCAGCAAGAATTGAAGCTAGAACATGTGCCAACGTATCTGTGGACCGATTCTACTGTTGTCCTCGCCTGGCTTAAGGAACATCCGTCCAAATGGACAGTTTACGTGGCGAATCGTGTGGCTCACATTCACCGTCTTACTCCTGATGCTAAATGGCGTCACGTACGGTCCTCTGACAATCCTGCGGACTGTATTAGTCGTGGTATTCCAACACAGCAATTAAAAGACCTCAACTTGTGGTGGTCAGGCCCCACCTGGTTAAAGCAACATTCTTCAGCTTGGCCGTCATCACATGACAGACCTTCAAACGAGTTGCTCTATGCTGAGTTACGTCCACAAGCAGTTCTCGTATCGCAGCAGCGATCCAACGAATTCCAATTCGAATTACTTCATTGCTATTCATCCTTACAAAAATTAATTCGAATCACAGCTCTTTGCCTGAGATTTATTGAAAATCTATGAACGCGGAAAAGCGAACGTGTCTTAGGACCTTTAAAGCTGATCGAAACAAACTCTGCATTAACCACCTGGATAAGGATAATCCAACGACATAGCTTTCCCGAAATCAGCATAATACATAATAAGCAAAACTTGCCGTCTACTAGCAAACTTCGCAAGCTACAGCCATTCCTGGATGATCAACAAGTCCTTCGTGTAGGTGGAAGATTAAAGGATTCATTTCTCACCTACGACGAAAAATATCCTGTGATTTTGCCTAAATACAACTATCTTACTAAACTGATAATTCTTCACGCTCATCTTTCAACTCTTCACGGCGGTGTTCAACTTACGTTACACAATGTGCGCTCTAAGTATTGGATCCTCAATGGAAGAAGCAAAGTTCGACAGCTCGTGAGAGATTGCGTTGTCTGTTGCCGATACAGAGCCCGAACTGCTACACAAAATATGGCAGATCTACCTGCGGATCGAATACGACCCAGCAAACCCTTTTCCATCGCTGGAGTAGATTATGCTGGTCCCTTCAACATCACACCTGTCAGACGAAGAGGCTGTAAGAGCACCAAAGCATACGTCGCTATCTTTATATGCTTTGTGACCAGAGCGATACACATTGAGTTGGTCATGGATCTCACAGCAGACGCCTTTCTAGCTGCATATAGACGGTTCGTCAGTCGACGTGGAAGATGCTCTCGGCTCTACAGCGACAACGCGACGTATTTTGTTGCTGCTGATAAGCACTTATCATCGAACATAAAACAATTGGCGAAGGATAACACCGTGTTGAGTTCGCTATTGGAAATGGGAACTGATTGGCACTTTATGCCACCTTCCGCTCCTCACTTTGGAGGTATCTGGGAAGCTGGGGTTCGATCGTTTAAACACCACTTCCGGCGCGTAGTCGGTGATCATGTCTTGTCAGTAGAGGAAATGCTGACACTGTTAACACAAGCAGAGGCATGTCTAAATTCCCGACCTATACATGCTTTGACTGACGATCCAAATGACCTTTTCGTCATCACGCCTGGTCATTTCCTGGTTGGTGAAACCCTATCAACAGTTCCTTCTCCTAGCATCCTTGACACTCCTATGTCACACCTTAACCGCTGGCAATACGTCCAGCATATGTACGAGAGCCTGTGGCAGAGATGGTACAAAGACTATCTTCACCATCTTCAAATCCGTGGCAAATGGCATCAAAGCACGAAGCCGGTTCCAGTTGGCTGTCTGGTGCTAATCAAAGATGACCGACTTCCTCCTTCTAAGTGGCTGCTGGGCCGCGTAACACAAATACATCCTGGAAAAGACGGACACACCCGTGTTGTTACTGTTCGGCACAAAGACGGCTTCTTCAAGCGTCCCATCACCAAGCTGTGTGTTCTTCCAGTTCAGGCGCAAACAGATGCCTGAGGTAACTTAAAGCTAATACCCAAAATAGTATCCTCTTTTATACAGATACTGCATCGTACTCACGGCAATTCAACATAGTCGTTCATGACGGGCGGAACCTCTAACTACTTCTATCGTCGTGCTATCACACGAGGCGGGCGGAATGTTCGAAATTTCATTATCGATGTAATATAACAATATAAATAATCGCTTCTTATCTTAGTTTATCTGATTCAGTATTTTATTATTATAGAATGGTAACACTGTTTGCTTCCTTGCTTATATTTTCTAGTATTGAATTATATACTATCCTATTGTTATAACTGCTTTTTGCCTATGTATTCTAGCCTGACCAGTAGCTTTGCCGCCTGCTTTTTTGTAAACTTCTTCTTCTGTAACTAGCCGTCGAGGAATAAAGTGCTTTTGTTACCCTGATCCACTGAGTATTTACTACTAATTAGAATCAGTGAACTTAATATTCCCCTGTGCGTGTTAACATTAAAAACTACTATCGTCTGTGCGAAAACTAACTATAATTCGTAACTTTTGCGAACACACCCATTGTAATTTTAATGAGGTACTATAGAAATAGACAAATAGGGTATAAAAGGAAAAAAGCATCCATCTATCATTATTAAGTAAGAATACAAAAAAAATAACTAATTATAAGAAATTGTTGTAAACCACGGACGATGCCGGCACAAATTTTTAAAAATATCTTGAGAGCCATTCCTCTTCAAAGAATGACTCTCTTTTTCGCAGGGGGAAGGAATGTTGCATAGCGATACTTATCGATAAATATCGATTATATTAAAACTGTAACGGTGGGTACCGCCATGCAACCAAACCCCCCAGCCAGCAACAAAGCCAGACGAAATCCAGCCCAGGCGGCGAATCGGATTTCGATACGCCCGTGCAATAATGCGCCGAGCCAGCGGCGTCACCGCTCGGCCCGTGGGAAATGCGCGGCTGGGGAAACGCACCCTGCGCGGCCGGCTGGGAACTTTACTTTTGGCTAAAAAAGTAAAGTTCAGTTGCTGAAAAACGGTGAATAGTGGTGGCCGAAGTGACCGCGATTGGCTGGACGGGTCGTGTCCACGCGTAGTCTGCTAAGAAAACGAAGAGTGAAGTGGCGGCGTTATTGTGTCGAGAACTTGCAATCAGGCACCGTCCGTGGCCCGCAAAAAAGGTGTAAATCCAAGTTGAGTGTAGCTAACCCTGTTTCACGAATAAAGCATTAAAATCACGAGTGACATAAGACTTTCAAGGAAGGGACCCCCGTTAAAATATAACAACTCCAGCAACACGCCCGCCAATTTCACAGAGTGAGGCGATTGTTAAAAGCATTAGGAAGCAATCAGTGCTGATTGAATCCCTAAAAAGAATGCTAAACAGGTGTACCACGCTTGATCAACTTGCATCTAAACAAGCATGCGAGGAACGAGCAGCAACAATCGGGCGCTTCTGGTCACAAATCGAAAACATACATTTCGACATATGTGAAAGCACGGAAGAACCCGCAGCACAATTCTACGACTTGTTCTATCAAATGGTTCACATTCAGCCATTGGGACCCTGTCAAAAGATGTGGTATTTGAAGACCAATCTGGAAGGCGATCCCGAAAAACTAATCCGGCATTATACACTATCGGACGAGAACTATTCTGCTGCCTGGGAGACGCTAGTAAATCGCTACAACAATAAAAGATTAATAGTGACGGCGCTGCTAAACAAACTTCTCTCCCAGTCAAATATCCACAGTGAAAGTGCATCCTCCCTTAAGCAGCTTCATGACACCACTCATGAATGTCTCAAGGGACTTGAAAACCTTCAAGTGTTCACGACAGATTGGGATCCTGTAATAGTCCATCTGTTGATAAAGAGACTCGACAAAAACACGCACGGTCTCTTTGAGCAATCCCTAGAGAATCCTCGGGAGCTGCCGTTACTATCGCGTTTGCTTAAATTTCTTGAAATGCGATTCCAGTCCCTAGAAGCACTAGGCTCAAAGGTGAAGTCCTCGGAAGAGAGTGCAAGAAAGTTAACGATAGCAAGATCTCTTTCGACGACAACAACAAGTTCAAGGCAATGCCCCTCATGCAAGGGAAGTCACTTAGTGTTTGCCTGCCCACAATTTGTAAAACTAGCGCCACAAGCTCGCCTAGAATTTAAGAAGAGCCGTAAATTGTGTACAAACTGTCTCAAGACAGGTCATAATAACTCAACATGTAACTCCAGGGCATGTACAAAGTGTGCAAAAAGGCATAATACATTGCTGCACATTGATCAGGCAACAAAGCCACAAGGAGCAAATGCCAGTTCTCCTCCAAATCCGCAAACAGCACCTCATCTTCAGGCACAGCAAACCGCTTTAACCGCGCAAGCACCCTCTGCACCAAGAGGTTTCGTGATGTTAAGTACAGTCCTGCTTCGACTCACAAATGAAGAAGGAGTCAGCCTTGATTGCAGGGCCATACTCGATTCTGGCTCGCAGCTAAACTTCATAACCGATCGAATGGTTAAAAGGCTAAAACTACAAGCTCACACAGAGACAATGAGTATTGAAGGCATCGGCCAACACAAGCAACGAACTCAGAAAAGGGTCAGTGTCTCAATTCATTCTCGGACAAGCGGTTTCACCACAAGAGTAGAGGCTCATGTGTTGACAAAAATAATCGCTCCACAACCATCCAACACCATAGATTCATCATCGTGGCCAATTCCACATAACATTCCTCTGGCAGATCCAGAGTTTCACAAACCCAACAGCATCGATTTTCTCATTGGAGCAGAAATTTACTACTCCATACTTTCTGTGGGACAAATCAAGTTGGGAACTACCAGGCCAACCCTCCAAAACACAGTGTTTGGATGGACCATAGGGGGCAAACTCGAGGAAACATGTCGGGCTCCAGCCTCCTGCGGCATATGCAGCGAAGATGACACTCATACCGATCAAATTGAAAAATTCTGGAGGTTAGAGGAAGTTGATTCTTCAGATGAGAGCAGCTCCATAACATCTACCGAACAGAGGTGTGTTGTGGTTGGGGCAAGAAATTGTTCGGCCAATTTATTTTGCCTACGGCTATGGGCGAGCGCCTGGCGAGCCCACTTATTTTAGCCAAAAATTGACGGCGCTCAGGCGCGAGTTGCCGCTGCTTAACGGCTTGGCTGGCTGGTCGCGCCGCCCATCGAGCACTCGGAGGCCGCAAATTGGGAATTTTTAACTTAAAATATTTCCAATTTGTGGCCGCCGAATGTTCTAGAGGCGCCCGCGGCTCGCCGGTCGAGTCCTCGGCAGCGGTATCTGCTAGGAAAGTACCGGTGCGGCTCTCTCCCATATCTGCTGCCTGCCCGTCGGCAGCCGGCGCGGCTGATGTGCGAGCGAGCTGCACCGGTACTTCGAAGTGGCGTGATCTGGGTAGGAAGCCGGCGAGATGGAAGAAACGGCGTGCCTCCGGAGAGTCGTTGTTAAGCTCGCGGCCGGAAAAGACAAGCGCGAGGTCCTCCCCAAAAAAAGAAAAAAAAAAAAGTTAAGTGCGAAGAAGGAAATCAGTAAAAAAAAAAAACAATTTGGGAGTTTTTGCTTGACGGAGGAGCCCGAAAATTTCAAACAGAAACGATAGAAAAATCAAGAAAAACCCCGGCGCGACAATTGTGTAAGATAAAGAAAACTAAAGAGACGCGGACGCAAAACGTGAAAAGTGAAAACAAAAAAAAAAAAAAAAATAAGGAGCCGCGGACGCAAAACGGTGAACGAAAACATTTCGAATTAAAATAAAGCCGCGGACGCAAAACTGTGAACGAAAACAATTCAGAATAAAATAAACACGCGGACGCGAAACTGTGCGATCAAACCTTTTAAAAAGAGAGCCATGCAGGAACCTTGAACCCGGCGGAAGTTTTTTTTTAAATGCTGAAAAAAAGCAAAAGAAAGAAATAAAAAGATTTATATAAAACCTTTCGTGTTGTTAAATTGTTCCAGTTGTGAATCAAATAATTGTGCCCTGAATTAATTTTGAAAGAAAATATATATGAGCCAAAAGGGGTGGGAAGGAAGACTCCTTGTAAGTCTAGCATTTCTTTTTATAAAATTAAATTACAAGAATTTAACCGAAAAGTGAAAGAATAAAAGAAATACATAAACTATAACTAAATGTTCGAACGCAATTAGAGAGGATATTTTTTTTTTAAATGAAAACGGTTAGAAATAATTTAAGAAAATGGAAAAGTGAGTTAAATACGGTTAAAGCCAACTTTAGATAAGGATTATAATTAAATGAAAACAGTTAGAAATAATTTAAGAAAATGGAAACGTGAATTGAATACAGTTAAAACAAAATTAAATAAGGATTATAAATAAATGAAAAACAATTAGAATACAATTTGTTGAATTTAAGAGTGAAACAAATACGGCCGATTGCAATTACACAAGAAAAAAAAAAAAAAAAAAAAAAAGTTTAACTTTTTTTTTGATAATACGAAAAGTTTAAGGAATTTTCAAATGCTGAACATAAGATAACAGAACTTAACAATTTATAAAAATTTATACATCTGGATTTTGATGAAGTTATAAAAAAAAAAAAAAAAAAAAAAAAAAGAAGACCAGTGCCATGGGGAGGTCATCTGGGTGGTTGGGGCATAGGCCGTAAGGGGGGTTGTTTTTTCTCCACCTAAAACCCCCCGCCGGCGAGTCATTCACGGGCAGTGGCAGGGGTTCTGTCCGCCATGCCCTCTTTCCCCCGTACCTTATCGTGTTCCGTCCGCGCGAGAATTTTTTACTTATGGGGAGTTCGTTCTGGTGGCGAAGTGTGGCCTTCGGCAAACCCCCCCACACTACCGCAACGCTAGCCTGCCAGCTCGCGCAGCCACAAACCACCAGACGGGGTGCTTTAGCCGGGCCCCCGAGAACCACCCTCCATAACAGGTGTGTTAACCACTTCGAATCAAACGTGAAGAGAAACAACGAGGGAAGATTCATAGTAAGGTTGCCGTTTCGTCGCGACCCCAAGCTGTTGGGTGAGTCAAAGGACATCGCTCTCAAAAGATTCCTCTCGTTAGAGAGAAAGTTCATCAAACAACCAAATATTAGAGCTCAATATGTTGATTTCATTCGCGAATACCTGAGACTGGGCCACATGGAAAGTGTAGACCCAGACAAAATACCGACTCCACATTATTATCTTCCACACCACTGCGTGACAAGGCCGGAAAGCAGCACAACCAAACTCCGAGTTCTCTTCGACGGTTCCTCAAATACGTCAAGCAACATATCATTGAATGACCTTTTGCACAAGGGACCTTGGATTCAAGACGAGCTCTTTGCTATATTACTACGATTTCGATTGCCGAAATTCGTTTTTACTGCCGACATCGAAAAAATGTATCGGCAAGTGATGATTCATGATGACGACCAATTTTATCAACTGATTCTGTGGAGAGAAGAGCCTAACCAACCTGTGCGTAGTTACAAGCTGCGAACAATAACATACGGTACAACTTCTGCCCCTTTCTTGGCAACGAAATGCCTGCAATCATTGGGAACTAGTGAAGAAATCAAATTCCCATTGGGAGCAAAGATCCTCAAAAGGGATTTTTATGTCGACGACCTGATGACGGGCTCCAATAGCCTACTTGAAGCTCAGGAAATGCAGAAACAACTAAAGCATATTCTCCAATCAGGAGGATTCCATTTAAGAAAATGGTGCGCCAATCATGCGCAATTACTACATGGAATCCCTCCAGCTGACATAGAAATGCAGCTCGACATCAGCGATGATAATGAAGGACACACGAAGACTCTGGGATTAACTTGGCTTCCGAAATCAGATCTCTTCTCCATAAAAACATCATGGAAGGATGCAAAAAGAGTTACGAAACGATCTGTTTTATCAGACATCGCCCACATCTTCGACCCTTTAGGATTTGTGAACCCTGTCACAGTAAAAGCGAAACTATTCATGAGAGAGCTGTGGTCTCTGAAATTAGACTGGGATGCTTCTCTCTCAATAGAAATGAATACTCGATGGCTAATCTTCCGCGAAGGCTTGAAGGTGCTGGCCGACATCAAGGTGCCGAGACATATATTCTCATGTCAGCACCCAAGGCAAACACAAATTCATGCTTTCTCTGATGCTTCAGAGAATGCATTCGGAGCAGCGGTTTATATCCGTTCGGTCGCGCAGGATAATGTCGTAATTGTGCGACTATTGTGTGCCAAATCGAAGGTAGCTCCCCGTAAAACCACCACACTTTCCCGGTTGGAACTATGCGCAGCAAAACTGGCGGCTCAATTGGTACAAAGAGTAATGAAGGACTTAAGGCTACAGAATGTAAAATGTCACTACTGGACAGATTCAGAGATCGCCTTGGCCTGGATCAACTCCGAATCTTCAAGCTATCACACTTTCGTAGCTAATAGAGTAGCAAGCATTCAACGATCATCAAGTCCTGAGCAATGGCGCCATGTAAGATCCAGTGAGAATCCAGCTGACCTTGTATCGAGGGGAATCACAGCTGAGAAGCTAGCAACATGCAGCATGTGGTTCTACGGTCCCCGCTTCCTTCATGGAGCAGAAGAAATGTGGCCTCCGAAATATTCCAAAATGGACATTGACTTAGAGAAAAAAGCACCTAAGGCAATTTTAGCTGCTACACAGGCATGGCCATCATTAAATAATACAATAAACAGCAGCAATTCATTCAAAAGATTGCAGAGAATAATCGTATACGTTTTACGATTTATTCACAATACAAATCCACGAAACCAAGGATCCAAAAAACATAACTTGATAAACTCGGCAGACCTTGAAGGAGCACTCACGGTCACCCTGAAGCAAGTACAGCAAGAAGGGTTCCCGGAGGACCTCGCTCAATTGCAAAGATCAGGGACGGTGGATGGAAAATGTTCCACATCCAGCCTATCCCCATTTCTGGATGAGCATGGAATTATACGCGTGGGAGGCAGATTGGAACACTCTAATCTGCGGTATGATGCCAAGCATCCCATACTGTTACCATATTCACACCAATTGACTAAGCTAATAATGACAGATATTCATCGAACCAATCTTCATGCCGGCCCGCAAACGTTATTGGCCCTCACCCGTCAACGGTTCTGGCCTATTAAGGGCAAAACCATCGCGAGATCAATAGTGCAGAATTGCGTACGCTGCTCAAAGGGGAAACCCAGGATGTTTTCACAAATGATGGGCAACTTGCCACCTCACAGAATACAGCCAGCTCGCCCATTTATTAATTCGGGGGTGGATTTCTGCGGACCAATTTGGGTTCATTATCGTTCAAGAGGAAGTCGACCTCAAAAGAGCTATGTGGCGGTATTTTGCTGTTTCGCCACTAAGGCTTTACACCTGGAAGTAGTTAGCGATTTATCGACAGATGCTTTTATTGGAGCTCTAAGAAGATTTACTGGACGACGAGGCCAGTGCAAACATCTATACTGCGATAACGCAACGAACTTCGTAGGAGCGAAAAATCAACTAAAGGAATTAGCAGAAGCCATCCATTCAACAAAAGGGCAAGAAAAAATCGTGTCAGTGTGCAACACAAAGGGCATCAATTTTCATTTCATCCCACCTAGGGCGCCACACTTTGGAGGCCTGTGGGAAGCCGCAGTTAAGTCGGCAAAATACTTATTGCAACGAAGCGTGGCCTCAGCATCGCTCACGTTCGAAGAGTTATGCACTCTTATGACAGAGATAGAAGCCATTCTGAATTCAAGACCACTGACAGCTTTGTCAAGTGATCCTAATGATCTCACAGCCCTAACGCCGGGACATTTCCTGATAGGTGAGCCCTTAATAGCTACTGTGGATCCTAATTCTGAGCAGACGAAGACTAGTTTACTCACCAGATGGAAACTGGTGTCTCAACTCAAACGAGAATTCTGGACCCGTTGGTCGCAGGAGTATTTGCATGAGCTGCAGCATCGATCCAAATGGAAAACAGCCAGTCAGAACGCTCAACCGGGTACCATAGTAATCTTGCAAGAAGATAACGTACCGACCATGAAATGGCCATTAGGTCGGATTGTCCAAACCTATAAGGGTAGCGATGGTCTAGTGCGCGTAGCCGATGTCCGCACAAGCTCAGGCCTTCTACGTCGTCCAATTCACAAGCTGGCGCCGCTACCGTGTGAGGAGGCTCCATTAGAAAGTTCCACACACAATATTGAAGACGGCCACCCTTCTTCAGGACATCTGAAGCGCTGCAATGAAGATAACGAGCAGAGAAACGATGAGCCACCGAATACAACAAACGAATCTACAGAAATACATCCCACAAATTCCTCTGAATCACGCAAGAGGAGAAAGGGATTGTCATACGGATCCGGCATTGTGACTCTACTACTAACATGCTTGCTCCTACCAATACCGAACTCAGCCAACTCAATAGAGGTAAAGAGATTCGACCCTCAACCGGGGATACATTTTGCCAAAGTTGGGACAATAAATATAATATCAACAGAATGGAATTTGGTAGTATATTACGACTTACAGCAGTATTGGCAGGAACTTCAAGTGTTCCGGAACAGCTCAAGGGCTCTACAACATCTCTGCGAAACTATTAGGAAGAAGACAACGTGTACTCAGATAATACGTCAATTTCGACATATGGAAGAAGAATTGGAACAAGACAACCAGTTGCTCAACTCCAAGCTCACCTCAAATAGAACCAAAAGAGGAGCCATTGATGTAATTGGAAATATTGCCAATTCATTATTTGGTGTGCTTGACTCCAAATACGCTGAGCAAATGTCTTCAACTATTGATAACATTCAGCAGAATGAAGACCATTTACTAAGTCTTCTGAAAAATCAAACATCGTTGCTAGAATCCACAGTCAACATCATGAAACACGATCAGGCAGCCGCAACCAAGAAATATCAGGCACTGGACACTCAGTTCAACGAGATCATCAATCGAATAAACAACAACACGGATGACTCATATCAACTGAAAAATCAACAGCTGTTCACGTCCTGGTCAATTCATACAGCCTTAGTTGTGACAAATTTACAGCGAATCCAGGCAGCATTAATCGACGTTATTGCCGATGCACATCAAGGAAGAATTAGCCACCTATTGCTATCACCATCGCAACTACAAAAGGAAGTTATTAACATCAAAAATCATGCACCTGCATCTGTTCGCTTTCCAACGGACCCAGACAATTTATTGGAACTATTTAGATTATTGACAACAGAAGGACGTATAGTAAACAACCACGTCATATTTCGAATCAAATTACCCCTGCTGAGCTTAGAAGAATTGAACTTATTCAAAATAACCCCAATACCAGCCATGGTAAACAACTCACTACTGGCAATAGAACCATCATCCACATTTCTGGCCGTAAGCCCGCAACACGATCAGTATTCTCCCCTCACTGATCGAGAAATTTCATCATGCACTAAAATAAGAAGTGCATTCCTATGCAAGCAGACCCAGCCGCTTTATCATCGAGGGGCAAATATAAGTAAATGTGAAATCAACCTCCTCAATGGTCTATCAACTTCATCAGAGTGCAAATTAAAAAGAGTTCCAATCAGCCCTTTTTGGACGCAGTTACACAACGCAAACCAGTGGCTATTTGCAATGATCAACAAAATAGTTGTCAACGTAGTTTGCAACGATATATCATCTCAGTTAACATTGGAAGGCTCTGGAATCATAACATTGCTACCAGATTGCGTGTTAAAGCACGATTTAATGACCCTCCGAGGACATCGTATATATTCTAGCACCGCACGAGTATCATACGCAAGATTGAGCGAGGAGGCCAACATCGCTCGCATGGAATATCCCGCGCCCTTGCTCATGAAGAAAGACAGTATCGTGCGAAACTACAGGAACTGGAGGTATTATTGGAGCAAATAGCGGCGCAAAATCTTGAACTGCCCAACCATCTTCATCGAAGCAATGTCCAGCATACCACCGTTGGCTCTCTCGGATTAGCACTCATCATTGCCCTCATCGTGCTGGTACTCATCTGGAAATTC
Organism: Eutolmus rufibarbis; assembly: GCA_963920795.1. Lineage (NCBI taxonomy): Eukaryota > Metazoa > Arthropoda > Insecta > Diptera > Asilidae > Eutolmus > Eutolmus rufibarbis. Next base: position 192,800 of record OY987209.1, on the reverse strand, counting down.
TGCACCAACAAATTTAGGGAGGATTCAGTCAAACCTATACCAAAGCCCAGGACATCAAGGCCGCTCCAAGATGAAGATTTTAGAGTTAATATTTGAAGTTTCAGTAGAGTAGATTTTAATGCATTAAGGTTTATTTGTAATTTGTATAACTTAGTAAGAAATAGATAGGGAGTTGAACTCAGTTCAACGGAGGGGAGGATGTTCACATTCGTGAAAGCTATTTGCGGGTGTAGCACATTTGATGTGAATTCTCATGGAAGCTTTCACACGATAAGCAAATTCTAAAGTGAACTCAGACGCAATTTGAGTACCTTGCGCCGGCACACTCAACGTGCCCAGACGCAACTTGAGTACTTTGCACCTGCATACTCAACGTGATGTCGTCTGCCGCTGCAAGCGGAACATCGCAAAAAGAAGAAAGCTTTCGTGGGAACCAACCCAAAAACAGTTTGTATAATACCTTTATATAGAAGTGACAAAAATAAACAGAAGTCAGTCAGCAATTAATCACCGGCGTTTTTAATACTTTTCCCTTTCAGGTTGAACTAAGTTGTTCCTCAACTCTGCTCCGTGAAGGCATAGGTTTTGCACCTAGGCCTTATAATAACTCTGTCAAGGTATTGAACTTTGGCAACCTCAATTTGATTAACTTTGGGAGTCAAGGTATTGGACCTTGATTGTGATTCATCGCGGGCGGCAAAAGAGTCGCTCGTATTTTTAAACATTATAAATGAAATATATATGTTACGGGTAATGCTAGAAGGTGAAGTAAACCTAGGTTTACCCGGGTTGACTTAGTATTACCCAAGCTTCTTGGGTAAAGTCCGAATAATAAGTAAAATAAATTTTAATTCGGGGTTTACCCATGCTTTACCCAATCCAACCTAGGTCTACCCAACTCTGGCTGGGTAATGTTAAAAATTTGTCTAATTAATTAGTGAAATGAAAATCCAAGGCCATTTTAAACATTTATTATCTAAAAAACATACAAAGGTGAACGTAATCGCTTGAAGAGCATAAACTTAATAGCTTTAATAGCAAAAACTAATAACGGTCGTTGTTATTAAAATTGAAATTATTTATTTGAACAAGATAAACTGCTGTGACATTTTGAATTGCATAATTTTCCTGCAGATTTGCATGAACACTTCTTTGTAGCAAGCGGCGGCGTGGCCGCGTGTGAGGGCAAACGCGAGCAGGCGCAAGCGGCGCGGGGGAACGCGGGCCCCCGAGACGTCACGGGCTCGAAAATTACGCAACACCTAACATTACCCATACAGAGTTGGGTAGACCTAGGTGAGCATGGGTAAACCCCGAATTAAAATTTATTTTACTTATTATTCGGACTTTACCCAAGAAGCTTGGGTAATACTAAGTCAACCCGGGTATACCTAGGTTTACTTCACCTTCTAGCATTACCCGTAACATATATATCTTGAAATACTGTCCGGAGTTTTAAATCAACTCAACGAGTAAAACAGAACAATCTAATAATAAGTAAACAATTTGTAACAAAAATCAAACCATAGATTTCAGCGAAACAAGTTGTTAATCTAACATAATTAAGCATAAGCATAAGAACATTAGCAGAAATAAATTTCCAACAAATAATGTAAACAACAAGCTAATGACCTAATTTTGTAAATTTCGGCATGGTTAGCACTTTTCGCCCATGCGGTCCAAGAATTTGTCACGTGCGAATGCAAAAATAATTTGTAAATAATTAATAAGCAATAATTAAATTAGATCGTCATTGTGATGTACATTTAAATACCAGCAGGAGAAATAAAGAGACAGTCAGTTAATTTAACAGTCACCGTGCGTATTAATTCATTAATTTTCAGATTCGGCAGCCACCCTAAGCTGAAGCCAGCCACATCTTTAGTCAATTCATCTAGCTCATTTTCATTGGGAATTTTTTGTGAAGTGGTACATTGCACCGCTATCACACAATCTGAGTAAAGGTAAATAAAATAAAAATAAAAAATAAAAGCATTTTGGATACACAAGTTGTATTCCACATTTGCTCACAAGTAGATCGCCAAACTGCACCAAAATCGATAATAGTTACATCGCTGCTACAGAGGAAGTCTTCCGTCGAACAATGCTACTTAACAAATTCAATGGGACTATCCTTGTCGACGGCAAAGCCATGGACTTAATGGGAAGATTCATCATTCAGTATCAAAATGCGACACTTATGGTAAACAGACAGGCATACATAGCTAGAGAAGTCTCCAGCGCGAAACCACCTCCTCCAAAAGTATAACCATGTTTTACCTTCAAAACCTTTGAGGAAATTTTAACCTTTCAAGCCATGAAAGTATTACATCTAAACAACACAGGACAAATAAAGTTAATCGAAAATGAAAACCGAACGAACTGCCTTACAAGTTTTGGTCTAACTACACTGATCTTATCCTTCCTGGTTACAACAACAATCCTGAAAGTAATAAAAAAAATCGCAGACGAACTACAGCGACCACCTTACCTACAATAGAAACAATTGCCATCATACCACCAGTGAATCCTATTCCTGAAAATCATCCTTAGAGGGCACACCAAGGATCTCCTATTTTTGAGAATGGGGATAATCACACTTAAGTGTTAACGCAAAATATGCTAAAACCTCAGAATTAACGTTACAACGTTCCCACGCCACCCAAGATGTTCATATTTCACCCGCGGTCATCTTACACCACGAGCCGACAGAGGTCAACCTGGGAACTGCTGACGACATGTTGGCCCGCACCTGGCAACGTGATCTGAGTAGTTTTTAAATGTTATCTCTTAAGTCTAATTTGTCTAAGTGGGTTTTGGCAATTAAAGAAATCAGTCACAGACTGGCAAATAAAAATTTGTTTCTTTTTATTAAACAAAGCTTAATAAAATTTAAATTACATTTCTTGTCCATTTTTAACACCGTTATTTCACTCAAAACTTGAAAAGCTTAGTACTCTTATTTAATAGTCAGACAAAAGGTCTTTTGGAAATATCATACTTCAATCATTTGCCCAAATTCGGCAGTTGTTCCAGAAAACATAAAAAAAAAGTCCAGAAATTAATTTTGGCATCGTAATGTTAGAAAAGCGTTGGAATGAATGTATCACTCTTGAAGGAAGGTATGTTAATGAATAAAGTCGAATTTAGTCTAAAAGTTGTTGGTTTTATTAGTCATCGTACTAACTCATTAAATAATGTGTTAATTTCTGCGCTGCGCGCAAAATTCTTTTCTTTTTTCTCATCGTAGTGCAATTCACATTTCCTATAAATATTGCCCGGATTGCAATACGAATTGTAGAATTTGTGGAAAAATGTTGGGCTCGTAACTTTGTATTGCACCGATCAGTTAACTCCTCGTGCGATTTCACTGTTAATGCTTGCGGATCGGTTGTTCCTTAGCGAAATGTGAAATGGATTACATAAAACAGAAACTGGAGCTGATGAACTGCGGCCAATATTTGGATAAATGTCTGGATGAGTAAGTCTAATACGTATATTTATAAGCAATACAATTTATTTAATGCTCTAAAGGGTATTCTTTGTGTGCGAACTTTTTGAAATGTTCTTGACGAAAATATTCGCACATAATTGCCTTGAATGAAACTTAACGCTAATAAAAGTAACGTATATTTTTTTGTGTGTCTATAATATCTGTCGAATATTTCATATTTCTAACACAAATGGCGGAACCAGTTAGATTTCTGTAATATGTGAGGCAGCACAAAATGTCATAAATAGTTTAAGGGGTTAGGGGTAATCAAAAGAGTGAAAACATACGCATCTTTCTTTTATTTTTGGACTATTGCATTATTATTTTTATTGTAAATATTGTACCAAGTATTTAATTATATTTAGAGTCAACTGTATGTATAATTTAAAAACAAAAAAAAATATTAATTCTGGTCCAATTTATCTTATCGAATTGTTGAACGCTCTTTTAAAAATTGAGCCTTACGGTGACCACCAGTATTTCTTAGTTGTTTATCCAAAATAAATACAACAATAACAAAAAAAATTTGTTAATTTAAGGGGTTACACCACCTTGGCGTTCAGAAAATTATAAATATAAAAATTAAATTTATTTTTGACCTATTAGTCACGTATAGTATATATAATGATAAATATAATTTTTTCTCATATTATAAATAAATTATTATAGTTTGAATATGCAACTTTTTACTTAGAGGGTTTATTCTAGACTAAAAACTAGATACAAATAGTAATGGTAGTTTCAGTTACGGGTAAATACAAATATTCTATACATGAGTGAGTCTAGTGTGTAATTGGGATTGCCAGAATTAAACAATAATAACAGTATTAATAATACACCCTCCTCAACGACATTTCATTTAAATTCCTTAATTCAAATTAATTTTAAACAATTCTCAAATTTAGGTCAGTTGGGAGGTTTCGTAAAGATGTCTGCTTACATAGAATCAGTTTTCAAATATTATAGATTGATTTTCTTATCTACAAACTGCATCTTTGACAAAATGATGCCTAATAACTATATGTTCACTTCGGCTGTTAACTGGGTTCTTCGTTGTGGATTGAGCGCTTCTGTTGTCCTTGTCCAAGGTGACGGGTCTATCTGGTCGGGGTTCCATCTCGGATAATACGTTCTTCAAGTGAATTGGTTTTTTTGATACATGCCTCTGTTAATGCCATGTACTCAGCTTCTACGCTAGACAGAGCGACCGTGCGCTGTTTCTTTGCTTCCAAGGAAATAGGGACATCTGACAACTCCAATACGTAGCCAGAATAGGATCTTTTGTCGCATATGTTGGATCCCATTCTGCGTCCGCATACCCACTAAGATCAGCCTTTGACTTCTTGAATATCAAGCTATGATTAATCGTATATTTTAAATAACGTAATACGCTCTTAGCAGCCATTCAGTGTGCATTTCGGAAGTTCCAATTAAATTGGCATAGTTTCAGGTCTCGCAGTTATGGCTATGTGTAGGAGCGAACCAATTAAATTCTGATAGGGGAAGTCCTTTAAAGCTGTACGTTTTTCTTCGGTTTTTTGGTGACATCGATTTCGATAGCTCTGTATTCACGTCTATGGGAATTTTTAACGGGTCATAGAGAATTTCTCCAAGATCTTGTTGACAAATTTGCTTTGTTTTATAATTACACTTCCATCGTTTAATTGTTCGAATTCAATCCAGAGTAAAAATTTTAATTTTCTATGTTGCTCTGCATTCACGTCTATCGGGATTTTTAGCGGCTCATGGAGGATTTCTCCAAGATCTTGTTGATAAATTTGCTTTGTTTTATAATTACACTTCCATCGTATAATTGTTCGAATTCAATCCAGAGTAAAAATTTTAATTTTCTGTACTGCTTTGTATACACGTCTATGGGGATTTTTACCGGGTCGTGGAGAATTTCTCCAACATCTTGTTGACATTGTTTTATAATTACACTTCCGTCGTATAATTTTTCGAATTCAATCCAGAGTACAAATTTTAATTGTCTTCTTACTTCAAGTTTCGAAATAACTGTAGTTTAAATCATTCGATTCCTTCTTCTTTACTTAACTAATGCTGGCAAATATTCGTCCAGTTTAAAGTAGCAAATTCGACCACTTTGTTTAAGTCCATATAGATGCCGCTGTCCTCATTGTGGTATTGAATGTGATTCTTGTACTAACGATGTCTTCTCTCGAATTTTGTGGCACTCTACTGAAATAGAGCCGTACCTTTTACATTTGAAATACATAATTTTGTTTGTGTCTCTTTTCGATGTGTCCGTAGGTTTGAATTTTCTCTTTCTTTTATTCCGATAGGTCATCAGGACTTCCGAGGATCATCATCATCCCATGATTGCTGCCCATGCGAACAAGATTCTTCTACAATTTCTACTTTCAGCACTGACGGCTTCGGAAAGTCATCACGAGATTCTATAGCTGCTCTAAAATTTTCAAAATACTCTGGAAGGGTATAAAACCAATAGAATTGATAGCAAATCATCATCAATTTTCACGTCAATTGAACTTAATTTATTGACGGTATCGAAAAAATTTTACATATGCTCTTGGATGTCATGTTCTTTGGATGCTCTGCTTAGGATTAACCTCTTCAGTACAGCTGCTTTGCGCGTTGGTATTTTCGCATCATAGGTGTTTTGCAACTTTTTATATACCTCATGCGATGTCTCACACTCCTTGATGTCCTGATGGCTAGAAGAAGGTCCGCTTTAGACTTTCGGTCTGTCCTTTTCCACTCCTCGCGTTTTCCTTCATCGGCCGGTTTTTCATTTTCACTGTTCATTTGCACTTTCCACGTTTAAAAGTTCTATGAAGTTAATTGGTCCACTTTTATTAGGTTCTGATATGCCCTTTTTGTAATAAATTGTTCACTGCAATGTTCTTAGTTGATGCTTCGGTAAACTGTCATTCATAAAATTATATTTTCGCCGATCACTCAGATCTGAATTAATTTCAATTTTTTATGGCCATGCTTCGGATTACTGGGCCCACAACCTTTTAAAGATGCAATTTTTCACTTAGAGGGTTTATTCCAAACTAAAAACTAGATACAAATAGTTGAGATAGTTTCAGTTACGGGTAAATATAAATATTCTATACATGAGAGAGACTTTAAGTATATATGTATGTATGTATATGTAATTGGATTTGCCAGGATTAAATTTGAAAACAGTTTAATGAATTTAGCAAAAAGAATTAAAGAAATTAAAATTGGCGGGATATAAAAGGACCCTTTTTTGAAACTCCTTGCCGGTGGCGGACTTTTTTTTCTTTTCCAGGAATGATTTGAAAAACCAAATATTTTCTTATACATAAATAGTGGTCACCGCCTTTGATATTCTAGTTTTGGTTATTATAGGATATATCTAATATTAACACATTGGATCAGTTTGAAATTTTCACAAAATATTTTTATAATATTATATTTTAACTAAATGCCATAAAAATCGATTTTTTGAAAAAGGTGATTACCCCTAGCCCCTTGATTAACATGACATAGGAAGAATCAAAAATTTGATTGTTGTTGTAATTTGATTTGATTTGATTTGATTTGATTTGATTTGATTTGATTTGATTTGATTTGATTTGATTTGATTTGATTGATTTTATTTTATTTTATTTGTATTTTATTTTATACCGGGCGAAACCGGTCTATCAAACAATTCTAATTTGCCGTTGCCTGTCCCGTCAAAAAATGTATTAATAAATCGGCTGTCACAAGGACGATAATGGGGAAGCGCATATCGGAAGAAACAAAAACCGAAATAATAAGGCTATCCCAAAGTGGATTGCTTTATGGCGAAATAGCGGAGAAGACCAAAATAAAAGAAAATACTGTGGGCGTCATTGTGAGGAATTGGAGAAAGAAAAATGCTGAATCAAACGCTAAAGGCACAGAAGACAGGTCCGTGCAGACAGATGCAATGGATGTACAATCTTATCGGCCATTAATTTTATTATTAAGTTTATCGTTAGCGCTTAATTGTTACTTTATATTTGTAAAATTTTATTGTAAATAAACAACTTTTCAGAAATTTTGAATTCCTTTTTTATGGTACGCGCATATGAGGGGAATCCGGCAATCTGTACCTATTCTACAATACAAACCATCTGATAAAGTCAGTTACCGCATGACAAGGTTCTATATTTCGTCCTAACGAGAAAAGCCTCGTTGAGCACCAGACTGCCGAAGGAGGCATGCTGGGGCCCGTGTTGCTCCCGTTCGTTAGAGCTGCTGCTGCTGGAGACGGCAAACCGCACAACTCTAGACCCTCTTCGGACGAGCCTGGACAGAAATTAGTATTTAATTAGCGTCTATTTCTTTCACTGTCTTGAGAGAAAAAAAGCTCAAAACTTAGATTTTTTACCAAATTCAGCTCTATGCCAACATTAATTTCAATATTCAATTGCATGATATTTACAAAATGTAACCGATTGAACTTTAATTATATGTATTTTCCTTAAGGGGGTCCATATCTTTGAGAGGGAAAACTAAAGGCTTTTTTACGATTTTTTTTTTAATACAAGTTTATATATTTTGTTACTAACACTTTTCTATTTGAATACGAGTAGTACATGTTTCAAGAAGTTTCAATAATTTTTTTTATGGTAAAAGAGTTATAAGCAAATGCATTATTGTCACTCAAATCAAAATATCAACGGGATTTATTAGAAAACTATATTTCCATGGCAGATGTAGAGATGTAAATGTAGATTTCAGGAGTTATTAGTATAAACAATTTTGTTTTTATAAACGTGCAAGATGTTTATTAATATATGTATCTATTTCTATTAGTACATAATAAAGTAATAAATTAAGAATATATTCTGAAATTTTCATTATTAATTATGAAGAAATGAGCCATTCACAGCGAATCTTCACAGACGTCTCAAAAAAAAGTCGGTGCCCCCTGTAACTCAAAATCTACTGCACCAATCCTTTTGAAATTTTACACACTCTTTTTTTACATAAATGACGAGGTAGCAACGTCGAGTTTTATTTTATATAATTTTAACGTATTTTAAAATAACGAAATATTCAATTTTTTTATGAAAAATCGACATTTTGACTTCTAAGTGTTGTGAAAAATTGAAAAATCAATAAAAAAAAAACTCGACGTTGCTACCTGCAGAAACTTATCAAATAATTGAATCATTTTTGTCTCTTGATTTCTGGATGATCCAATGATGTGTTATGAGGGGCACCGCAATAACATTTTTTTTTTTGAGACGTCCGCGGAAATTCCCTGTCAATATGAGCCATTCATAAAAATTAATGAAAATTTCACAGAATATACTCCAAATGTGACATTATTATGTAGTAATTACAGAAATATTTAAATATGTATAGTATATATTAATTATGTCGTCAAAAAAAAATTAACGAAAATATGCCTTTTTTGTATTGAATTAACGTTACTCCCCCCTTAAAATATGATAAACGTATCGGACCCCTGTAGGGTTGGTCAGGAAATCTGGAAAAATTTAATTTCGAAAACAAAATACATAAAAGGAAAATTCTGAAGCACATAATGCCGAAAAACCTAAATCTCGAAACACGAAATACCGAAAATTATTGAAAAGCCGAAAATACTTTAAAGTGCGCGGATTGAGTAACAACAACTTTGAAGTATTTTTGGCTTTTTCGACAATTCTTCAATATCAGGCTTGATTCAGTTTCAGAATGACTGTGAACACAAATGCAACTAAGCAGCCACAGAAATTAACCTCAAAATTTAAAAAAGCTAAATAATGAAATATTTATTCGAATAATTATTCATTATTACTCATTTGCATTTTTTATCATTGATCTGCACTTTTTTCAGACACTTATTATCAAAAGTAAATACAATTATTAATATAGTTTACGCATATAAATTAGTTTATATAACAGCAAACTTTATACACAACACTGTAGTTTAAGTGCACAGCTGATGTGTTCTTCTTCTCTATTTCCCTTTTCTTTCCCGTCACACACACGTACACACTGTTGGCTGACAGTACCGACCTCTCGGTAAATTGGTTGGTACTATCTGACGGCCAACTTTACCATCACTCGCGCTCATTAGTCAAATCAAATAGCGCGCGCTTCCTTGGCTTCCTATTACATACTTCCGTCCCATTTCACGAAATCACTCCCACAGATTGCAAGAAAGCGAGAAGAAAGATACACATCAAACAATTATGGTTACCATATGATGGAATGCCCAAGGAGTGATCCATTATTCCTTCCTACAACCAGGCGAAAACATAACAGCGGAGTCCTATTGTCGTGAAACATAAAACTTCACTTACTGTTAACAAATTAACTTCTCTACAATATGTAATTTTACCACATCCTCCATATTCACCCGATATTTCACCGACAGATTATTACCTTTTTCGTAATTATGAATTAATTTTAAGAGAAAAAAAAAATACAATAACCAAAATGATGTTATAAAAGACTCTGAATTGTTTATTAACTCTAAAAATAAAGATTTTTTTCAAAAAGGCATATATGACTTGCCCAATCGTTGGCAGAAAGTCGTAGATGCCATTGGAAGTTATTTCGATTGAATATAATAAATAATGTGAAAAATAGCGCTTTTTGTTTTTTATTTTATTCAACGCCCGTTTCATAGTTTCCAACCTAATATTATATTGGGACTGGGGGATAAAGCTTTAGTAAATATGCTCTTAGCAATGAATTGTAAGTGTTTGAACGAATTACTCCTAAACATTGGATAAAAGGGATGCATTCCTAGCAAGCAGAGGCTGATTGTTAAAGCCTTTGATGATCTCGCGAATTCATTTGTGGTCATCTACATGGATGATGTACTCATAGCCGGTAATGCCGCGAAGGAGGCTCTAGAACGTCCTAAAATCGTACTTGAAGTCCTTACAGGCAGAGGTTTCTCATTGAATATCAATAAGTGCACATTTTTCGAACAAAAGGTTGAGTACCTTGCACTCAGAAAAATCTTGTCCCCTTGTCCCCTAAGCGCATCAAAGTCGATGGTGCAGGGCTCAATCCGTACATCTATTCCTGGTTGATTACCTTTGATTGTAGGGTCATCAAATTCAACAAATATTGCTTGCGGTAGCTCTCCTGTTTCCAATTGTTCTCTGCGAAGAGCAGGCCACTCAATCCTTCGGACAACGCCCATAGCGCCGTTCACAAGACCGTGGTTAATGCTGATGTTACGGCGTAACATTACTCGCGATCCCAGCCCAATACATAATGTGTTGAGAATGCCACCCGTCTTGTTTGGGTCGTTAGGTACGAACTCTTTGCGGGGGCACTGGCCGAAGGTTTTCGCTTCTAAGGAGGTGTCAACAGCGTTTACCTTATATAGTTTTAAAGATTTACCCAACTCCTCAGTCATTGTTGAATTGTAAGCGTCAACTTGTTTTGAAGTTGGGAAAATCCTCACCGCTTCTCCATCGGCAAATGGACCTACTAGTGGGACCCTGCGGCTGTCAAGGATTTCAAGTTGTTCCATCGTCAGTTCTCCCACACGAATATTATTAAGTATATCCACGAATGTATTATCTCCTGCCTGTCGCATATTTTGGGGCAACTCGCAAAAGCTGAATAACTGCCACAGATTGGTTTCGCCGATTAAGCTCGACGGTTGTCGAAAGCAGTAAGCACCACCTCTGATTTTGGATACTGGCCGTAACTGCATAAGATCTCCAAATAAAATAATATTTATTCCACCAAATAAGCTTTGATTTTGTTTCAGCTGCTGCAGTCGAAGATGAATATTTCTTAAGGTCAAATAAGGCACCATTGATATTTCGTCAATAATAAGCCAATTAATTGATCTCCACTTTTGTCGCTCTCTTTGTAACCTTTCGCCGGTGAGAGAACGTAATGTTTCAGCTCTTCCTTTTTCAATCGGAAGAGCAAAAGTTGAGTGTAGGGTGCTTCCGCCGATGAGTCTGGCCGCGACCCCAGTTGGCGCAGTAATTGCTACGCTTTTTCCTGCATCGATGGGACTTTTTATTTTAGAACGATGACTTACTTCTTTTTTTTCACAATCTCATTGACATTTTTTATTTTTACTGCACAATCTCATTGACATTTTTTATTTTCAGTTTCGTCAAAACTCTTGGAGACGTCAAGTTGAGAGGGAAGAGCTCTCTAAATAAAAGTGGATTTTTGAGTGTTTTTAAAGCTAATTATACTTTGTTGAAGTTAATAGTAATTATTAAAAGACTTTTATATAATTGGAAAGCAAAAATTTCCCAATTTGGAAAACATTTTTCACACCCACCGACCTAACCTCAAAGGCGTGGCGTCGGTCAGCCTGTGAGCGTCCCCATACTGGACTGGAGGGCGGCGGCTTGCGGTCGCTTTCATCACCCGCAAGGGGGCGCGGAGGCCCCTACAACGCTGGAGCTATAGTTTTTCACTACCAAGATGAGAGGCCCTTGCTGAGGGACGGCGCTGTTTCGGCGGTACTTTTCCTTTCCGGAGGAAGAAATAGGAATTGAGAAGGCGGAAGAAAGAAAAAAGAAGATAGAAGAAAGAAGATTTTTATTAATTTCCCGGACCCTGTAAAAGACTGGACTTTACTTTTTACTTGACCTTGTTTCGGTTTGTTTAGTTTTTTATTTCTTTTTGTAGCTTAATCTTTCCTTGTCTGGGGACCCCGTCCCACCATGGCGCCTGGCACGTCCAGGGCCAATAAATTTGCTCTTCTAGAGCACGAGGCAGAAATGTCTCCTAGAGGAGCCAAAAGAAAATTTCTAGCGTCGTCCCAGGACGATTTCCCGGCTTTACCATGTTTGGTTTCAATCAAAGAAGCCTCCATGAATCACCCTAAATACATTACAATTCAGGCCATTAGTGACGAAGGAAAAGCCCTAAGAAATTACAACCAGTTCATCGTAACAAAAGGAGTTGATGCCATATCGACTAGGCACGATAGTGCCAGTTTTTTGAGGGATGGGTCTTTGCTTTTATTAGTAAAAAATTAGAAAATTGCTGAATTATTTATCAAAGCAAAAACAATTGCAAATCTGCCTGTCAAAGTGGCCTATCATCCTACACTTAATCATGTTAAAGGTACCGCTTTTTCCCCGGAATTCAAGCAGCTCTCGCAGGCGGAAATACTCGAAGGACTCAAAGACCAGGAGGTTGTAGACGTCGTCCAAATGACAAGATTGGTCGAGGGGGGGCTTAGGGTTCCCACTGGTCTGGTCATCCTCACTTTCAACGCGTACAAGATCCCGCACAGAGTTGCAATCGAGCAGCCGTAGCGAGTGGACGTGTTATATTACCGCAGTTCAAGTGCAATTACAAACCGATCACCGCCCAGGTGCAAAAAGTGATTAATTGCAATAAACTTGTGAAATTGTGAAAGCGCAAAGTGCGCGCATGCAAAAAACACTAAGTAAGCAAGAAGTGTTCGCATGATTGCGATCGACATAGACAGGAAGAAAATAAACAAACGTGCAATCAGCAAAAGTGACAAAAGTGCAAGTGCCAAAATGAGTTCCCCAGAGGGTGAGGAAGGGAACATGGACACTGACCCCACTGATCCAAAAAGTGAAAACGACAACTCAGCCCCAGCGGGAATCGAACGATATTTCCAAATTGTGTCACGAAAACGCAAACGCGAGCAGCTAAACGCTGGCGACGCTGAAGCAAAAACAATTTCTCACGGCACAAGCGCCACTGGAGCAACGACCAGCAATAACAGATACGCTATTCTAAAAGATGAATCAGATTCAGCCCCAAAACCGCCACCGATCTATGTGCGAGTGCAGAACAACAATGAACTAGTAAAAGGCATAAAATCGCTAATTAAGAAAGACCTCTTCTACATAGTAGAAATTAAAAGAGGCCTTCTAAAAGAAACAAAAATACAAACGCAAAGAGAGGTGGATTATTGCCAAATTGTAAATTGGCTAGAAGCAAAACAGCTACAATTCTATACATACCAAGTAAAAAGTGAGAAAGGCCTGAGAGTAGTGATCAAGGGCATTGACCACAGTGTTCCAACAGAGGACATAAAGCAAGAACTCAAGGACCTCGGCTTCGATGTAAAATACGTATACAACATCCTAAATAGATTTAAACAACCACAGCCGATGTTTAAAGTCGAACTAACGCCAGAGAGCAGCAAAGCGCCAAAGGGGAAAATTCACCCAATCTATGAAGTACGCTATATCCTCAACAGGAAAATAGTTGTCGAAGAACCATTTAAAAGTAAAACACCCATACAATGCAAAAACTGTCAAGAATTCGGACACACAAGGTCTTATTGCAAACTGAAAAACGTATGCGTCGCATGCGGCGGAGACCACCAAACCTCGGAATGCAACAAAAAGAAAGATAACCCCTCTGATAAAAAGTGCAGCAACTGCTGCGGCAACCATACGGCTAACTACAAAGGCTGTCCAGTCTACATGGCTATACTCAGCAACCGAAAACAGCAAAAAGTCAACAACAAACCAAACTTCAACAACGGTGCCCATAAACCCCAAATATACCCCGCCCCAGCAACTATCCCCCCAACAGCTACAGCCCGAACGAATCAGTCACTCCACCCGAACTACGATAATCGAGACTTGACATACGCAAACATAGTGAAAAACAATGGCCACCAACCCACAAGCAGCCAAAATGAAGGCATAATGCAGATACTAATCACGCTAACAAACAACTTAAACCAACTAACCCAAACCATGCAACAAATGCAAGCCATGCTGAACAGACAAACCGAAATATTATGCAAACTTATCAAATGAAGGAACTTAAAATAGCACACTGGAATGCAAACGGTCTACCCAAACATAAACTCGAACTGGAAAAATTCCTAAACATAAACCAAATCGACATCATGCTAGTTTCAGAAACGCACCTAACTGGTAAAAATAACTTCAAAATTTTCGGCTACACGCTATATAAAAACGACCACCCCGACAACAAGGCACGTGGAGGCACAGCAATTCTAATTAAAAACAGGATCAAACATCACCCAATCAATAGCACCCAAACGAAAGAAATCCAACACACTACAATTTGTCTCATGGAAATGGGCGGCCCAATTAATATCACCGCCGTATACTGCCCTCCAGGCTACAGCATAGAAAAAGATCAATTTGATAAGTTCTTTAAACAACTGGGAAGCAGATTCCTGGCGGCAGGAGACTATAACGCAAAATCCCCACTATGGGGATCGAGAATTACATCTCCAAGGGGTAAACAACTAGGGAAATCAATCTACACAAACAACCTAAACTGTATTTCTGGCAAACAACCAACGCACTGGCCAACCGATAGACACAAGAAACCTGATATTATCGACTTCGGACTCTCCAAAGGCCTACATAGGAACCTATTCAACGCAATAACAACCATGGACCTATCATCAGACCATGCACCAACCATCATCAGGTTTGCAAGCACCCCAATAACAACAGAGACACCACATAGACTGACAAACGGGAAAACCAGCTGGCCAAAATTTCAAGATCTCTTCAAAAAGAACTACTGTCCGCACGTGAAGTTAAAAACAGAAGAAGACATTGAGAATGCCCTACACGACATCAACGACACGATCAAGAACTGCGCTCAAAACGCCACTCCCGAAATCCCAGTGGTCAGAAGAACATTAGAAACAAACACGGCAACCACACTGGAACTGCTAAAAAACAAAAGGAAAGCAAAAAAACGCTGGCAAACAACAAGATCTCCAGAAGCCAAGGCGGAGCTAAACCGAGCCACCAGAGAACTCAAAACACAACTAGAAGCGGAAAGAAACCAAAACATAGATGATTTTACTACAGGACTAAACCATTACCCGGACACGGATTATTCTATATGGAAAGTAACGAAAGGGATCAAAAAGCCAATGCAGCAAAGTACACCCATTCTCGGGAAAAACAACGACTGGATCAACGAGGATCAGGCGAAAGCGGAAGCGTTTGCGGAACACCTAGAAAAGGTATTTAAACCCAGAATAACAACCATTGCAAACCCAACAAAAATACCAGGAAAGAAGCCAATCAAATTCACCCTAGCCTCAGTACTACAGGAAATTCAGGAGCTAAACCCGAGGAAAGCACCAGGCCACGACAAAATCACCGGGCAACTAATTAAAGCCCTGCCGCTAAAAGGGAAAATTGGGATACTACACATATTCAACGCCATCCTCCGCCTCAGCTACTTCCCGCTACAATGGAAATTAGCAAAAATCTTCTTTATCCCCAAACCAGGGAAAGACGTGTACAGAGTCGAATCATATAGACCCATCAGCCTGCTCCCAATCCTCTCAAAACTATTCGAGAAATTGCTCCTAGGAAAACTCCAAAGTTACCTAGACAACAACAATATCATCCCCACTCACCAATTCGGGTTCAGGAGCCAACACAGCACCATCGAGCAGATCCACAAGATCCACAATAAAATAAAAGAAGCCATGGAAAAAAAACAATACTGTATCGGTCTTTTCCTGGATATAGCACAGGCATTCGACAAAGTCAATCACAACGGTCTGTTAAGCAAAATCAAGGATCTACTCCCAGGGAAATACTACAACATACTCCACAGCTACCTCACCAACAGGAAATTTCAAGTAACTTATAATAACTGTACCAGTAAAATCTACCAAATCGAAGCGGGAGTCCCCCAAGGAAGTGTACTGGGGCCGGTGCTCTACCTGATATACACGGCAGACCTTCCAGTAGACAACGAAATTACGACCACAACATTTGCTGATGATACAGCGCTGATATTCGCACACAAGAACCCCACAACAGCTACGAGAATCATCCAAGAACACCTCAACAAAATAATAGAATGGACAGAGAAGTGGGGTATAAACCTAAACGAAAGTAAAACTGAGCAGATCACCTTCACACTAAGGAAAGGGACCTGCAAACCGGTCAAAATAAAGGGAACAAAAGTAAAAACAGTCAATGAAGTTAGATATCTGGGCATCCATCTAGATCGCAGACTAACGTGGAAAGCTCACCTCCACAAAAAGAAAGAACAAATAAAGCTAACATTTAATAAAATGTACTGGCTACTCAACAAAAAATCGAAGCTAAGTCTAAGCACAAAAATAGCAGTCTACAAGAGCATTATTAGACCAATTTGGACTTACGGAATCCAGCTATGGGGCGCAGCGAAAAATTCAAACATAGAAATAATAAAGCGAGCACAATCAAAAATAATAAGAGCAATAACCGGAGCACCACGCTACGTCCGCAACAAATTCCTGCTAAGGGAAACAAAAGTTAACGAGGTCGAAGAAATAATTGCCAAGCACAGTAAAGCATATTTAGCCAGGTTAGAACAACACCCCAACAGATCAGCAAGAATCATACTGACTGCAAAAAAATTTACAAGACTCAAGAAAAACGACCCGCTGGATTGCGCAAAGCAAAACGACGAAGCATAAATAGGAAGGCCTGAGGACAGCCAGGCAGCAGTCAATTACAAACAGCAAACCAACAACCATGGGAACTACTAACTCAAAGAAGGTGGACAACGCCGGGGAAATAATAAACACCATCATCATCAACCCCGAGGACATCAAGTCGGAAAACATCGAGCTGACACTGATCATCCTTACAGTCGAAGTGGGACTATCACTCCTCTACCAGATATACAAGGACTACAGGAGAGGACTAAAGAAAAAATACACCAACAATACCAGCCAGCCTTAACAGCAACAGCTACCCATCCAGGCCTACGAAATCCGCCAGCAAAAGCTGACCGGACACTATGGATAGCTACTAACGACCAAAACATAACTGCCTAGATAAAGGATCTAGCAGTTCTAATAATTATATCGTAGTTTAAGATTTGCAAATATGTATGCTAGAGCCTATGTAAGCTAATCCATACAATTATAACAAGGAATGTTGAAATAAAAAAAAAAAAAAAAAAAAAAATCCCGCACGACATTCAGGGCCCTTGGACCAGAATTCTGGTGCGAGAGTACTACCCATCTCCGATGCGGTGTACTATCTGCCAGAGGATGGGTCACACTAAAAACCACTGCGATGGGGAAAGCACTTGTGGCACTTGTAGTGTTGTTGGACCTCACGAGGAGTCTGGCTGTCTCCGGAAGTTCTGTGTCAATTGCAATGCTGAAGGACATGAATCCTTCAGCCGTAATTGTCCTGAATTTTTAAAAAATAAAGACATTTTGAAAATCAAGACACAGAAAAAGTGCTCAATGTATGAGGCTCGTAAAGAGTATTACAATACTCACAGGTCTGTTTCAGGGCCTTCGTTTGCCGATACACTCTCTCGCGATGTAAATTCCACTGTCCTCTCTACGAGTTTGCCTACAAAAATTACCCAAGAAAATATCAAAAGCAAAAATCTTACCGAAAAATCTATCCATAGTAAACAAAATTTGACAGTTGAATCTGTCAATCTAATAAAACCCATGTCATCAACTACAGAACCCCCTCAAACAAAATCAACGAACATAGAGTTCACTAAGGCCATGGCCTTAGCTACTAAAAAATCAAGTAATTAAATTACAAAGAAGTCACCTCAACAAACGAAATTTAAACAAAAATCTATGATTACAAAGGCAAAAAATTCCAAAAATATAAAACATAAAACAAAGAAAAATCTTAGTGTGGATGTGAATCTTTCTGATAGTGATGACCTAACGGTCGAATTCTCCTCATTATCAGACTAATTCTAATTAATTTAAATATTTTATATGCATCTATATTTTCTAGTTTTACCTCTAATATTCCGCTAATTTAGTTAATTTATTTTTCCTTTTTTATCAATTGTGCCTAAGAGTGTTTCTCATTTTAATAATTCTAGACTTTCCATTAAAAATATAAAAATCTTACAATGGAATATAAGAGGACTGAGAAATAATCGCCCTTCTCTGGAGCTCCTAATTTGTAGATACCGGCCGCAAGTTATTCTCCTCCAGGAGACACACCTTTTTTCCCATGAAGAGCCGGATAGATTGGGATCCTATTCTTTTCACGGGTATAACTACCCTAGGGAGAATAGACATGGAGGCGTTGCCATATTGGTACACAACTCCATTGCGGTCTCTCGGATTCAGATAAATAGCAATTTGACTGCCTGTGTGGTGTCTCTGGAGGCTTCTAGTCCTTTGACTTTTGCTTCCATTTACTTGGAAAATACCCAAGATGTTTCCTTTACGGATTTACAGAATCTGGCTAACCAGCTCCCTCCCAACGCCATAATTGGTGGAGACATCAATGTGCATAGCCCTCTTTGGGGGGCGACGCATTGGAGTCGTAGGGGAAGAATTTTTACTAGCTGGGTAGAGAGTCAGAACTTATGTCTGCTCAATACTGGTAGTCCCACCTTTTTGTCGGGTACTGGAACTTTCTCCCATATAGATGTGACCTTGGCCCCCCCGAATATTGCTTCGGTTCTCAATTGGACCACGCATGAAAATACGGAGGGAAGCGACCATTTTCCCATCATCATCAATTCAGATTTCCAGATCGCTAAGAATATTGTAACACCCAGATTTTGTGAACACAGGGCAAAATGGGATCTTTTTTCTGCTATACTGTGGAAAGAGAGGTCTCCTTGAGGCCTGTATCGGGGAATATCAATAAAGAGGCCGCTCAGCTCACTAGAGCGATTAAAGTGGGTGCTTCTGTCGGGATTCCAATTTCAAAATCCTTTTCCAGTACTCAGCCTAGGTGGATGAACCAGGACATCCTAAATAAAATTAGATCTAAAAATAGAGCATGGAAGCGTTTCCAGAGGCATCCAACCACTCCTAATCTGATAAAATATCGTAGAGGTCGGCGGTTGTGAAGAGGTCAATTCTAAATGCTAAAAGAGAGACGTGGAATTGTTTCGCGGAGAACATAGACCCGTCTATCAATATCCGAGATGCTTGGAGGAAGGTCCGAGCCCTGTCCGGTAACTGCTCTACCAGTATTATTGGTAGTCTGAGGGTGGACAGTAATATATACGTTGATTCCAGCAAAATATCTGAGGAATTGGCCAGATCCTGGACATTGTACTCGGAAGACTCCACTTTCAGGTCTGAGTTGATAGAACGTAGGGACTCTTGGACCTTTTCTGGGACCTCTGATGAGGATGGGTTTCTGCATTCCATATGTCATAATATTTCCTTCACGGAGTTTGGTGGGGCCCTTACCGATTGTAAGGGATCAGCGCCTGAAAAAGATTTAATTACTTACTCCATGTTGGCTAAAGCCCCTCAGGTCTACAGAGAGATACTCTGTGCGCTTTTCAATCGCATTCTGGAGAGTGGTATTTAGCCACAAGAGTGGAAGAATGCTATTCAGGTGCCCATCAAGAAAAGGAACCTCTCAACCAACGGTCCTATCACACCCAAAGACCTGAGACCAATCTCTCTACTCCCCTGTGCTGCAAGACTCCTGGAGAAGATCCTGGGACGTAGACTCTCTGAAAATATAGGGAAAATTCTGCCTAAGGAGATTCATGGCTTTAGGAAATATCGGGGCACATCTTCTCTCCTCCTGGAGCTGGACGCGGACATCATGTGGTCCCTATCTAAAAAGCGTGCGGTTTGCCTTCTAGCCGTGGACGTGGAGAAAGCCTATGATAGGGTCAAGTACGATGTGGTGCTAGAACAGCTATCAGGTTGGGGCTTTGATGAAGCCTCGAGTCGATTGATTAAAAACATTTTAGTCAATCGGACCGTGCAAGTCAGAGCCAATGGAGTCGTCTCTGGCAAATTTAGGAGTAGCAATACTCTCCCGCAGGGATCTCCCCTTTCTCCGGCCCTCTTTAATGTTTATTTGACTGGACTAGTACTGAAACTAAATGAAATCGACGGACTTAAAACCTACGCATACGCCGACAATGTTATAATTACTACTGACGACCCATACCCAACGGATATACTAAGACGGGCCATAGCTGTTCTGGAGATCTGGACCCACAACACCGGAGCCGTGGTGCCTATGAACAAGGCAGAACTAATGATCTTCAGCAGGAAAAGGAGAGTAAATCTACCGTCTAATGTACAAAGATGGCGGGCGAAGAGGACGTTGAGACCAAATCGCGGTGCAAAAAATGTAGGAAAAAAGTGGGTGAAAACGATAGTGGAATCCAGTGCGAGGGTTTTTGTGGTCATTGGTACCATGCCGAGTGTGTAGGTATTAATAAGAAGGAATATGAGGCAATCAAGGAGCTGGGGGACAAAATAATGTGGATGTGCGCGACGGACAAAAAGGTAAACGGTAAGATCGTAGATAGCAATATGGGTGCGATGATTGAGGAAAAAAGTAAATATGAAGGTAATATTAATGAGATTAAATCTAAAGTAAGTGAAATCCATGAAATAATCAGTAAGAATAATAACATAAAGGAGACCGGCTTCGTATGCGAATATTGTTAGGAGCGGAATTGCTAATTCAGCTAATCAAACGGTTAACGGGTACACCAAAGGAATTATAGTCAAGCCATGCTCGGAACAAAACTCAGAGGAAACAATGAAGATGATAAAAAGAATAATAAGTCCGAACAAAATTAAAACTCCAATAGTCTACACAAAAAAAATATCAAGTGGGGGGGTTTTAATTAAAACTAACTCGGAAACCAATAACGAGAAGCTTTTCACAGAAATGTCGTCTAAACTAAGAAACTTCTGTAATGTAACCAAAACTAAACAAAGGAATCCACAGCTGATTATTCGTAATTTGGAGAGGAACTACACCAATGCGGAATTAAAAGAGGAGCTAAAAAACTTGAATCAAAACATAACGCACAGTGATAATTTAAATATAATTTATTCCAAACAAAATAAGCACACAAAACTCTGGTCGTTGTCAATCGAGGTATCTGCGGATCTCTACACAAAAATGTCAAATAAATATGTAAACATAGCTTGGAGAAATCACTTTGTAACAGAGGATTTCAATATCCTCCGATGCTACAAATGCCAACGATTTAACCACTCGACGAAGAACTGCAAGAGTAAAGAAGACATTTGCGCAAAGTGCGGAGGCAAACACAAAACGAGCGAATGTAAATCACACCTAACTGGATGCATCAATTGTCTGCGGGCCAAATCTTTAGGTCGGTGTGACCATACTGCAAGCAGTCGGGAGTGTCCGGAATACACAAAGCAGATTAGAGCAACTCAACTAAGGACGGATTACTTAACAGCAAGGATAAATAATGGAAATGAATAATAAACTAAATATTTTTTACGCAAATATTAGGAGTATGAGGAACAAGAAAGAGGAACTGGAACTCTTGAATTATATGAACCCGGAAATAGATATTTTAATTTTTAATGAAACTTGGTTATACGCAAATGAGATCAAATATTTTGACCTAAAGGGTTTTAATGCTGTGCACAACTGTAGAGATGATGGCAGAGGGGGAGGATGTGCAATATATATCAAATCTAATTACAGCTTTAATATTTTAAAAACAGATCCCAAATACAACTTAATTATTTTAAATATAACAAATGTGAAGGAGAAAGTGAAAATTGCAACTTTTTATCGGGCACCTACAGAAGAATTAGGAGAACTTTTTGAAACTCTTGATGATCTATATTCAAATTATAAAAACTTAATAACTTTTGCAGATACCAACATAAACATTTTTCGGGAGACGGAAGTAACAAAAACTTATCAGGAAATACTTATGGTTAATAATTGCCAAATTCTTAATCCAGAAATGCCTACAAGAGAGAGCGATCTTAATGCGACATTGATTGACCACCTTGTTACCAATAAGGTTTTCCAACTGCGCTCCTTCCACGTTAAAGTGGATGACTGGCCATGCTCAGACCATAAAACCATCAAATTAGAAATAAACGTGAGTATTAAACGGAAAGAACCCATGGTAAGGAGATGTATCAAGATGATAGACGAGTCACGCTTTATAGAATTACTAGATACCAAGGTAAAAACGGCCGATAAGCTTAATATGGAGATTTTAATAAAAGCAATAAAGGAATCCAAAGAAGAGTCAACAAAGGTGAGAATGTTTCGGACACGAAACTATGATTGGATGACGGAAAACATAATTGTAAATATTGAGAAAAAGCACAAAATGTATAAACAACTAGCGGCTAATCGGACGGATCAACATCTCAAAGAACTGTATAAAGCTCAAAAGAAAAAATTTAACCAAATGATTATAAAAGCGAAGCAATTGCATATAAATAAGAAATTGGAAAATTATGCAAGTAACTCACATAAACTCTGGAAAACTATAAAGGAATCAATTCTAGGAAATAACACTTCTGCAAAGACAGAAAATTTTGAAAGCATGAAAAAACCTAACGGGGATATAACTCATAATTTAGTGGAAATAGCGGAGATCATGAATAATCACTTTGTTAATATAGGGAAAAATATAGCAGACGAATTAAGAGCCTCAGATAGAACAATAAAAAGAGTGAGCAATGTTAGGCAAAGTAATTCGATATTTTTCTCACCAACAGATAACGTTGAAATATCAGGAATAATATCCGAAATGAAATCGCATACAGCACCCGGAGATGGGGAGATAACGGCATCAATACTGAAGATGGCTAAGAATATAATTGCTGAACCTCTAGCAAACATAATAAATGAGGATCTTGAAACTGGGACTGTCTGAAAACTGTCCGGACTGTCTAAAAACTTCAATTATAGTCCCGCTTCACAAAACAGGAGATAAAAATAATCCAAGTAATTATAGGCCCATAGCTTTAATAAGTTCTTTAAGCAAGATCTACGAGAAAGTTATCTACAAGAGAATTGTTGAATTTATTAACAAAAATGAAGGATTTGACCCTAATCAATATGGATTTCAAAGTGGAAGTAACACCACCTCAGCGATATTAGATGCTATGAACTTCATAAACACATCTTTAGACAAAAACAAGTATGTGGTAGCAATTTTTGTGGATCTTAGAAAGGCCTTCGACACTGTGGACACTGAGGTACTATTTGCAAGTCTAGAGGAAATAGGTATACGTGGCAAACCATTGAATCTACTGAAGGATTACCTGGACAGAAGGATCATCAAAACAAAAATAGACAACATTTACAGTCAGGAAAGGCATATTAAAATTGGCGTGCCTCAAGGATCGACACTAGGACCATTACTTTATCTACTATATATTAATAACATTAGATTTCTAAATCTCACCGCAAAAACAGTCATTTATGCAGACGACACGTTACTACTGTACTCTGGAGATTCGCCGAGGGAATTGGAAAATAAAATTAACGAAGATTTAAAACACTACGATGAGTGGCTGCAAGGAAACAAATTATCAATGAACAAAGAGAAAACAACCTACATGATCATAAAGCAAAAAAATAAAGATGCAATTAACATCAACATACGAATCAATGGGAAGGAATTAAACAGAGGGGAACTTCGGAATGCAGATACCTGGGAATGATAATGGATGAGCAATTAACTTGGACGAAACATGTGGACACAATTAGAAGGAGAATAGCCGGACTTATTGGTGTTATTAAAAGAAAAAAATATATTTTACCTAAAATCAAAAACCTAATGTACAATGCCAACATATTGCCGTTGATAACCTACGGTTTAATAATTTGGAGTCAAACAACAGAAAGGAACTTGCAATCCATATCACGGTTGTTGAATAGAGCCATCAAAGCAGTATTAAATCTCCCTAGGGATACTCCTACTGCAATTTTATATGAAATAACAGATAAATTAAATTTGAAGCAACTAATAGAGATGGAAAAGGCTAAGGTCATTTATAACATATCAAAGAGACACACAAAATCTTCGATCAACCTGGTTCTGAGGACGAAAACTCACGAACATAACACAAGGACAGCAATGATGGGGAATTTTAATCTACCTGCACCGAGGACAAATCGTCTTAAATATGATCCGTTTTACTCTGCTGTGAATTGCTATAATAATTTACCAGAATACATAAAAAACGCTCGCACCATACTTGAATTTAAAAGAATGATAAAAAATTATTTAAAAACGAAAACCTAAAATAATTAAGCTCAAAAGGTCTAATTAAAAATATCTTTAATCTATGTGTGACCCTTATACCAAATTTTTATTTGTCTGGGGAGCACAACAGATAGTCTAACTACAATTTTTTCACAATAATATTTGTTTTTATCCAATTTTTTGGGTTATTTAGCGATGGATCCACAGAGCCTAAATTCTAAAGCCTAAGGCATAGAATTGGGTGAATGTTTCCAGCGTCATGCTGAGAAGTGCGTCAGACATAATCTTGAGTATAATCCTTGAGTGACAGACAGGCGTCAACGGTTTTTGTTGTTTTTCTTCCGGGGCAACAGAGGCATTCACTCATCAAGCGATTTAAGCTCCATCTGGATGTGAATAGCTATGAGGCGGAGAGCTATGCAATCTGGAGAGCGATTCAATATGCTGCGAGTGCAAACTTCCCGGCGGTTATTTTTTCAGATTCGCGATCCTTCCTACAAGCTCTAAATAATAATAAATGCAAGGAACCTCTTGTTAAACATTGCCGGGCTATAATTGGCTCAAGTAATAATAACATTCACTTGGCCTGGGTTCCCGGGCATGTGGGTGTCCACGGCAATGAGGTGGCAGACTTTTATGCTAAGGAAAGTTTTGCAAGAAATGTTCCAACGGAAGATGTCCCTATGTCGTCATACCTGTACCGGAAACGATTGAATTGCTTGAGGAGAAGATGGCAGTCTAATTGGGAGAAGGAGGAGACATTCCTGGCACTACATTGGAAGCAAATTGAAGCGCCAGTGTACAGCAAGACACTAACAAGAGCCCAGGGCGTGCAAGTTCTGCGGGCTAGAGTTGGGCATACTTTACTCACACATAGCCACTACTACAGCAGGAACCCCAGAGCCGGATGCCATTTTTGCCAGCCCCCACTAACCACTAAACACTTCCTTAAGGACTGCCCGTTATTTGTCAGAGCCTACGGTGGCCATCTGCCCCCCCTCTCCACTCTCCTTAACCCCAACAATCCCGAAGCCCTAATTGAAATATTAACCAAATTAGAATTTTTGCACAAATTATAAAATAACTATGGTCTTGGTAAATATCATTAATTAGTTTTGCAAATCAATTATGACCAACAATCTAATTTAATACTTCTCCTTCCATTAAAGGATTTTATTTAGTTTCGTAGGTGTTACGGATATTTATTTTTAATCAAAATATACATTATATTGTTTAACAAATTTCTAAATATCGACAGGAATCGATTTGTTTTTCTAAGATTTAAATTTAAATAGGTTTTTGACGGTCCGTTTTCTGTAATGGAAAAAGAGAAATCTAAATTAAAATATGTATTTGAACGTCTAATTTTAAAATCAAGGCGGAAGCTCTGAAAGCTTCAATGTAAGAATTTTGTTGTATTTAAAAAAAAAAAAAAAAAAAATAGGAAAATGTTACCTTTCTTGGAATCTTGATAGCCCTCTGATAATCTGGAAAAGTGAATATGTTTTTTTTTTTTTTTAACTTATTGTAAAATATTGGCATTATATATATATTTAATCTATTCTAAGCTACTTATGCACTTAACCGAACATCCTCTAAGATGCAAGCACAGATAAAATAATATACAGATGCAGAATGGCGTACCTCTGTTGCAGGCAGCAGCCAACTTCTCGTAGCCAACTAAAGCTTTATTCCTAGCCAACCAAGCTTAATACTTTAGCTAAGTTCAAACCCATTTAATTGTAAAGTGATCTACAACGCAAAGTTCTTTGTGAGAATCGGACAGTTAGCTACTTAATCGTAATACTGCTTACATCGGTATTAACCAGAGACCAGAAATAATGATTACTTATTTCTGAAATTTAAAACAAAAAAATTATCACTTTATACCAAACTAAAACCAATTATTTCATTTCTGGCCTTATTTAGATTCAATAATATCTATACATATAATAAAATTGTAACTGGTCGATGTCTGTGCATAGGAGATATTTAAGAAAAATTAATCTGAGGGGTCTTTGAGAAAAGTAATTACATGGAAAGAAATTATATTGGAAGTGCATAAATAGGATAATTTTTTCACGATCCATTTTAACAGAAAAATTACTGGTAGTACTACTGGGTAATTCACTGGTTAATTAACCTAATTAACCTAGTAGTGATTAATAACATTCATGTAGTTATAGAAGGTATGTAAATATATGCTTTGTTGATGTAAATCACAAATCAAATTCTATAACATTTTAACCCGATTTATCTTTTCAGTTTAAAAAAATAAATAATTTGTTTTGTAGTTCGATTTTATGCGTGTAATATTGCTTTAACTTTATTTCTTTTGCTTCTTACTTTTTTTTGAGAACGATATACATCTGAGAGCCACGCACAGTTTTTTCTAATTAAAACCAAAAGCATGAAATCCAATATCTGTATGCGATGATTATAACACTCATCTCCGATATCAAACCAATCTGGGAATTTTTCTTGAGTTTCTTCAATGCATTTATTAAAAATAAAACTTTTTATATTTTTCTTGTGAGAAAACTGGTCAAAAATTTTTCTTAAATATTCTATTGTGATGTTTGCATATTTCATAAAATTTATTTGACGGTGTTATTAAGCCTTTTTTACAATTATCAAATTTTTTTTCCATTATCAATATATTTGAAATATCAGCATTTTCTGTGTTAACTTCTGACATTACTTTTGTACATTTAATGCAAGGTGTGTTCATTTTTTTCATTATTTTAGAAAAACAATATCCGGCAAAGTATTTTAGTGCAATATCTGTTGTTTCTACATGAGTTTGAGGTTGTTGCTCTTCTGATAATTCGAATAATCTTTCTATACCTTCATCTTCCTCGTCTTGTGATATGTCTTTCAAGTGATCTTCTGAATTGACCGAAATTGATTCGTCCTCTGAATTTTGGAATACTGCATCCCAATCAAGGCTAAAATATTCATCACTATCTGTTTCGCAATTTGAAAATGCTGACGTAAATAACAACTTCATAGTTATAAATTTTGCTAATATACGATTGAATTCAAATAGGCTGGGATTAGTTTTATTAAAATATCTAGCTCTTATATGGGCAAACAAATTTTCCAAAGTGTCTTGGTTAAATTTCATAGCATATACATAGTAAACTGTTGTATGTAACTCAAAAATCAACATAGTGATTTTTATTATGGACTCAATTGAAATTAATAAGCCCTTAAAGCAAAATACAGTTCCTTTTGTTGTAAGCGGTTTCATGTTCATTATATACTTTTTCATTTCCACAAGAAATTCAAAATTTTGTGAATCTCGCATCAGCGGTGGATTTCCGTTCAAAATGTCGAATAGGCGATTCATTTTGTCGAAACAATTTGCTGTGGCTTCAGCCTTTTTTTCTAAATCTATAGTGAACTTTTTCAGACCCAAAAAACTCTTAATACCTGATGAAACACTATGACTTATCGCTTGAACAGCAAGCTTTACATTCATTTTCTGAAAATCAGAAGGATAAATATGTGAATAAGTAAGCTTTGGACATATTTTCGTTTTATTATTTTTTTCTGAATTATATATGAATGCTATAACGTCCCACGATATAACACTATCGGGGGTTAAAATCTTGCTTGCTAGCAATCTATTTCTGAATGTCTTAAATAAGTGAGGAATGTCATAAATAGCATATATGATTTCATTTTTATATTCAAAAAAGCATTTATCTGGAGAAATTTGTAAAGTACGAAATAGTTTTCTATTTATTGGCCCTTGATCGCAAGTAATTCCCTGGACATTCACCCCAATATTTTTACACATTTCAAGGCATATATATAATTCATCTTTTAAAATATCTCCAGTTACAGAGGAAGAGCAGGCTATATAGTAAAATACATGTTTAAAGTTTCCGCAATTACTTCTTATCATAAATACAAGTACGTTTTTAGCAAAAATGTTTCGTAGTACACCATCTCCATATACTTCATATCCATCTATTCTATCAAGAGTACTATTGTATGCAAGATTCTCTTGTATAGCCATTTCATCAAACATGAGGATAACTTCTTTATCTTTATCTTGTAATTGATCAACTTGGTTTTTGACTTCTTGTAAAATATTATGATTAACTCCTGGAGATAAATTTTTAATTTTTGACCATTTCTGTAAAGAAGTTGGATGAGCTATATGTAATTCAAGAACATTACGAAGAAAAGTATAGCCGGCTGAAGACCGAAAATAAATACACTGAGCAATTTTTTTTTCTGATTCTGAATAAGTTCTTGGTTGAAATAGAATCATTTTAGCAAATGTTTTTGCGTTGTCATTTACGTTTTCCATTAGATCAATATTTTCCCTTAAATTCTTTTTGAATTGTTTCGTTTTTGCTCTTTTATTTATTATAATCTTTTTCGTTAGTACCTTATTTACCTTATGCAATACTAGCTTGCTGCGTTTTAAAGCCTTAATTTCTGTCTCAAGCTTTTTAATATTTTTTTTTAACATCTTTATTACTTTGTAATGTTTGGGACATTTTTCGCATAAAATTCGTGATACTGGCGTAGATGTTCTTGTATAAAATATTTTGAGGCTTGATTTAATTCATCAAGAGTGATGTCATTTTCTTCAAATTTTCTTTGATATGTAACAAGAGCTTGACAAGGATCAACATGAGGAGACGGCGAACGAGTTTTTGAAACAGAAGGGCGAAATTCTAAATTCAAGGATGGTACAGCATCTTTCCTTAAATATTTTTTTCCTATATATTTGTCGTCAAAATGTGAACTACAAATATATGGTTTTTTCTTAGCTCGTATTTCGCTAAGCGAACTGAAACAAGCTTGTAACCAAACAGAATATTTTTCTGATCCTGATTTGGGAAAATTAAAGTATTTACGAGTTGGATAATTCTTTGCAGTAGCCTGGCAACAAAGAATACTGCACTTTATATTCCAATTTTTAGATCTATCAGACATAACTAAATTTTATATTTCAAGGTCAATATAGATAATCCAAATATACAAAAACAATTAAGGAAATCAATTCCTCTAACAAAGGTCGAAAGAATGTCCGCAATTCAATGTCGAGATCAAAAAACCATGAAAATATTCAAAAATCCATAAACGAAGTCAATTCAGAAATCCAAAGAATGTACCAAATTCAATGCCAAGATAAAAAATCGCCAAGAGAATATCTAATTTGATGAACAACAAAAACGCACAACTAATCGCTCCAAGATGAGAACTCGAAATGAGACCGAAGTAGAAGGTAATTTAGCTGGAAACAAAACGGGACTGATGCTCCCATATGTGTAGACCTTGAACACAAGCGCACCAAGCTGTAACTGTCCGACTCTCACAAAGAACTTTGCGTTGTAGATCACTTTACAATTAAATGGGTTTGAACTTAGCTAAAGTATTAAGCTTGGTTGGCTAGGAATAAAGCTTTAGTTGGCTACGAGAAGTTGGCTGCTGCCTGCAACAGAGGTACGCCATTCTGCATCTGTATATTATTTTATCTGTGATGCAAGACTAATTGTTTTTTCAAAATTACACTTGTTAGAAGCGCCATATGAACTCTAGTTTTCGAGTGCGCGTTAAGCCTTTTATGTAACTAGGTTAACCTTTTGCATAAAATAAAATAAATAAATAAATAAAATTTTTTATTTTTACTGAAGCTATCTTGATCAAAGTATAATTTTCCATCGCTAGCTAGTTTTATCAATTCTACAGTGATTGAACAAAGTACTTTTTATTTTTAAATTAATTGAATTGAATAACAGTTTTAATAATAAGAATAAAGTGAAAATACTTAATAACATAGCTAGATAAATGGCGGATCTAATTTGGCGGATAATATATGGTTAATTTAAATTAACAAATTTCACCATATATTATCCGCCATCTTTGATTTTGCAAATCCGAGTTGAGATTCGTGACCAGCGACTCCGAAAACCCCTATATACCAAATTTGGTCAAAATCGGTTAAAATTTGGAAAATTTGTCCGCCATATTGGATCCGCCATCTTGGATTTTGCAAATCCGACTTCAGATTTATGATCAGAGTCCCCGAAAACCCCTATATACCAAATTTGGTCCAAATCGGTTAAAATTTGGAAAATTTGTCCGTTATATTGGATCCGCCATCTTGGATTTTGCAAATCTGACTTCAGATTCGTGATCAGCGAACCCAAAAACCCCTTTATACCAAATTTTGTCTAAGTCAGTTACGATTGTTTGAAAAAACGAATTTGAAATTTCGCATTTTTTCTGCTTTCAACTGCCATAGTTACAAAATGGCGGCAGATAGAATAATTCTGTCGCCGGATTCGGAAAGAGTAGAAAAAATTACTATAGAATATGTTTCTTACAAAGCTTTGGTTGATTGACTCACTAAAAGGAAAACGATTGAAAACAGAAAAAAAATGTGTGCCATTTGGCACGAAACGGGTTAAAACAAAATTAAATCTTTTAGATTTTTGTAAGCTATTTATGATACCCTTTATTTTGATACCCCACTCGACAAGTTTTGAGAAAAAAAAATTTTTTTGAAGACATAATATGGCGCCAAAAATCGGCCATTTTAATTTTTTTGCAATTTTGATATTCCCAGTGTCACTCTCACAATTAAGACGAATCTAACGGCACCTCTCAAGCTGAAATCGATCAAGCCGTTTAGGCTACAGAGCGTGCCAAAGAAATATACATACATACATACACTCGAAAAACATAACCCTCCTTCTAGTGCAGTCGGGTAAAAATACTTATTTGGCGGAAAGCACTCGGGAACATTTTCAAAATGTGCTATTACGTAATATTTACAAAGTGACATTAATAACTCTGAAAGACGGATGGGGGTAGAGGAAATGATAAAAAACAATGGGTTGGTTAGTTGAAATGACGACCCTGATCCCCTGATTCATAGCAGTACAATTCAAAATAACATTGATCTGCATTGGTGTCGTTAGTAAAAGGAGATAATTCAACTTGTTCAATACTCGTTCTTTGTAATTCTTTTTATTTATCGTCATTACATTTGAATCATTATCATGACGAAACAATGTTCCAAGTGTGGAAAATCGCTAGAAGAAATACCTCGCAATAAATACCATATGACAAATGGTATACACATTTGTCAAAAGTGTTATACGAGGAGACATGAGAGAGTTCCATTAAATGCTGATGCTTCTACTAGTAATAGTAATAATACCAATCAAAATGATTCGCATATAATTCTGCCATTTTCAAAAGGATATCAATCTCATCATACATGTATTTTTGGTTGTCGCAAAACGCGATCTTTGAGACTTCTTTCAAAAGAAGAATGCGTTGAGATTTATTTAAAATCTAATTCGAATCTCTTTGTTCCTTATGGGAGTCGAATGTGCAGTGTTCATGGAAAAGGTGATTCTATTGATATTCCTGAAGACTTTGTAGCTATAGGAGTTGGCGTTTCTTTAAGTATCGAAGAAATTGTTGCATATTTTGAAACGATGAAAACTATGATTTTAGAAATGAAAAAAAGACAATCCGAAACTCAAGTTATACAGTTTAGCAATATGGATGATGATATGCTTATGTTTGAAGTGGGTCTAAATCAACAACAGTTTCAGGATTTTCTCCCATTTCTACGAAATGAAGAGTTGTCTGTACACAATGTAGAACTTGCACTTGGCATTTATTTATCACGTCTTCGTCGTGGATATACATTCGATGAATTGGCATTTCGGTATAATATTACACGACAAACGGTTAGCTCAAACTGTCAGCAAATCAGACGTATTCTTGCTGAGTCGTTTTGCAATCAATATCTTTCATTATCTCCTGATCGTAATGAACTCGTTTCGCACCAAAGTCCAATTGCCAGACAATTGCACGCACCCTCAGGTGATCGAATTATAATTGTATTAGATGGTACATATATTTTTATTGAGAAAAGCTCTAACTTTTCTTTTCAACGTGAGACCTATTCCGGTCATAAACATCGCAATTTAATTAAGCCAATGATGGCCGTCTTTACTGATGGTTACATTGGTGCAGTTTTTGGGCCTTATCCTGGAAATAAAAATGATGCAACTATTCTGAATGAACTTTTAGATAAAAATATTTGGCGTTGCTTTGAACCGGGTGATGTTTTTCTTGTTGACAGAGGCTTTAGAGATTCTCTAGAAAAAATATCAGAGAAAGGATTCGTGCACAGAGCGAAAAAGACTTGCTTGATTTAAAAACTTTTTGCTTTTCATATAAAGTTGGAAGAAAAATTTTAAAATAAAGATCATTTTTTTAAACCAAAGACGATATTTTTCACGTTCAAAACTTAGGCTTTTAATTTAAAAGACTGGCGAAGCAAAAATGAAATTCAAGTCTTTTATTTTAAATATGTAAAATCATTTGTTTCTCGTGACAGTTTGTTTCTCTTATAATAATGGAGCACTTGTTTTTTTGTCTAATTTGGGTATAGTTCTGCCTGACCTTTTACTATAATCCTCATTTAATTTTAGCTGCACTTAACGAAAGTGGTTGCAAATAAATTCGATGTAATTCGCCTCATTAGGAAGAATTCGTAATATCAGATACTAAGAAATTATTTTCATCAATCAATAACTAAATGTTTGTTAAAAGCTAAACTATTGCGAGAGATTACAATATGTAGGTACATTGTGTTTCAAAATAAGCTAAAACGTTTTTGCATTCATAATTCAAACCCTGCCCAAAATCCGTCATAATTCCAACCCTGTCCAAAATCCGTTAAAAGTGAGCAGCAATGAAAGTGGATCCCCTTTTTCTGAGAATTTTGTATGGAACGAGTAGTCCCTTCTTTGTGCCAGTGGTTATGACATTTTGTTTTAAGAACGCAATTTTCGTTTTAAATGCTTTTATCTCTTGGTTTTAAAGAGAAGTTTTTGTCTTAAAACGTAAAACTTAAACGTAAAAGCATTCGAAACATTTTCATTTTTAGTTTGAGTTTCGATCGTGAAATACTGACACGGCAGTGGAAATTTTATATGATTAAAATTAAGGTATTTTATAAATAATATGTATGACCAAGGTGCAGTTTCGGATGTGTTTGATGATGAACAAGTTCTCAGTGCCATAATTTCGGATGAAATAATAGTGACAAATGATTTAACAGCGCTGTTAAAATCTTGGTGCTTAACAGAAGATACTCTGCATCATTTACAAAATTGCCAAGTTGATTATAACGTGTTAAAGTGCATGGAATTAAAAGACATCGACGAACTTTTCCCAAATATTTCAGAGCTGGGACAAAAAATTTTATTTCGAAATGCATTGCGAGAATGGAGAGAAATTTTAGTATGAAATTTGGATAAAAAAAATAGCCGAATAAGGAAGTCAAAAAAGGCCAAAATGACCATTAAAGCCACTGTACTGATAAATACGATCATTATGTTTGATAATTGCTTGATAACTTCGAGTTGATACCACCTTTGAATTTCTTACCCGGCTATATACTTTGCAAAAACTTTCTGATGTACATAGATACATATATGTTTTGTTTTATGTAATTAAGTGTGAAGTTAGGTGTGCTTTGAGAGTCGTGTATCTCTAAAACGAAGAGAGCGCCACAACTGATGCGACGTCACTTTGCAGCGACTCAAGTGCTTTGACTTCTCTTGTAAAGTGATACGCAGAGAAGCAGCATCCCAAGCGTTTATTTCTTGTTATCTTGAAGTGAATAAATTTAATAATAGTACAGATAACAAGTTTAGTGTTTTTGTTATTACCCTGACCTAAAAGACTTATATAAATTAATAAGAAATATTCTATCATTAAGTTAAGGCAAGGCGGACTGTTTGGAAACTTATTTGCGTTCGTGAATTTTTTTTCTGTCTTCCTAGGGAATTCCTCTTAAAACAGAGTCGCATTCTACAACGGATACACTTTCCATGAATTCTAAGGTGATTGAGTGGATCCAAAGGCAGTCTAATTTAGAGTCACCACCTAGTAGTCCGTCAACGTCTATGATTACTGTCTGTTCAAACAACAGTGAGATATATGATCTAAAAAGCACTTTGCAAGAAAGTGTAAAGGGTCAAATTGTGCTGAGAAACTTATTTAGATTATACAAATAGAGAAATAACGCCTAGTACTAGTGGGGTTATCAAAAGAAGCAACGCTGTTATGGGCCCTGCACTAATTGCTACAAGTGCGGTAAAATTATTCTCTTTTATATGCTTTTTGAAATACTTTTTCCTTTTTTTGTCTCAGGCTTTAAAAGCATTTATTATTAAAAATAATGCTGGTCATATTTTGAAAGAATATGAGGCCAACTCAATTTTAACTGATAAATCAAGAAGAGTAATGGTTAATCTTGCTGTTTCCTTTATGGAAGAATTATTTGGTTTCTATCCAGAAAAAGAACAGAAAATTGCAACTGCTCAAGCATGTATAGATCTTTTCCCAGCCTACAAAACTAACAATAGTGAGCTTAATGGTATTGTAAGTTATAATTTTTATTTTTCTATCTTCTTCAATTTATTTATACACAGGGTGTTTTCTTGATACATTCAAGTTTTTCTTACCAAAAGTATTTCACCATTTTAAAAACTTAACAGTAGATATTCAATAATTTTAAGTGTAAAACTCTTAATGGTATTGAAAGGCACTACACCTCTTATACCACATGCATATATATGATGCTTAACTTGAGAACACCCTGAATATAATTCATGGAGCTCAGCTTGTAAAGTGTAAATTCATTCGGATTTTTCTCAACAGCTAAAGAAAAAAGTTCAAATGTTTTCATAATTACATTTCATAATTACATTCATTACAATTTCATTACATAATATTATTCAGAAGTTTTGTATACACAATTTCAAATAACTTGTGAAAAGTCCACGGCAATCACATAAGTATAGTTATAATTTTAAATTTATACAGAATCCATCAAATTGCTGTACATATAAAGAATAATAAAATTCGACCCATACATTAATAATGTTTCCTTGTTCTTTCTCGATTTTGAAATGCTTCTCTTCATATGTACATAAAAAAGCTTTTAACGAATCATATAGTACATCTAGAGACATTAAAATTAAAAAATAAACCAATAGATTAGCGAATACCGGGATTTACTTTTTGATATTTAATATCCATGTGATAAATTTGGTGAATTTACTCTATATACAAATGTTGTAAATAGTGTGCAACTATTAAATTATAAATTTTTATATATATAAATGTATACCTCTTTCTTTCAAAGGATCTATTTTTTGACGGAAAAGGCGGATATTTGGTGACAAAACTAAAAAACGTCCAATCGAAAAGACGACAAGTAGAAGGCTCCTTTAAAATTTTCAAACGAAAGCTTGATTATACTGATGATTCAATAAATAACGAGGAACAGGATGAGGATTTTAATGTCGAAGACGATCTTATGTTTTTAAAGCATGCAGTCGCTCCAAACCAGAACGAACAAATAAAATGGAAACTAAAGTCAACACTTCAAGCCCGTAAATTATTAAAACCAAGAGTCAATTTGCAAGAAAGCTTTCCTTTTTTCTTTATCGATGCTAGCCTGGTAATACCTACATTTAATGTTTTTTCAGTTCTTTGCCACTAATAATTATTTTTAGATATCGTATGAATATGATCTCCGTTTTGGAGAATTTTCGAAGATTAAAGTAAGTAGACACCGCTTTAAAACACATTACAGATAACGTGTTTCAACTTCTGAAATCATTCGGCCATCAGGAAATAAGCTTTAGAGAGCTCGGTAAATAACTATACAATTTTCACTCTATAATTACTAACATATTTTATTATACATATAGATTGGCCCAGGTCCATTTTAAGTTTATTGTGTTTCCTGAAGTTGTTACCCCCCACGGCATCTGGTAAATTTACTAGAACTAGGGATAGGGGAGACCGGGGTTGGTTGACTATAGGGGTAGGTTGACTAACTATCAAAAACTCGTCCGACGTAATAGCCTTGAGCCAACCAGTGAGGCACGAGAGTCCGTCACCTCCCCCCGCTCAGTCACCGAGAACGAGGCGTCGCGGACGCACGTTGTTTGAGAGAAGGAACGTAATATTGAAAAACAACGCACGTAAGTAATTATTTTTGTCGTAATGTTATTTGTAATACTGCCTATTTATTCATGGTTATTGATTGTCAAAGCATTTATAACGAATGTTTGATTCCTGTTCTTTCTTTTATGTATTATGTTATTTGTTTTCGTCGCAGTTTTGAGGTTATGGCACGTGGTTAAAAATTAAAAGGTGGTTCGGGGCTAGTAGACTAATGTATTGACCACCTGGTCAACCAGCCCCATTAATATTATGGATATTCCACACATAAAATGAAGTCGGTATTTTTGAAATTTTATCCAAAAATTGTTGTTTCAGGACCATGCGAACATACAAAAGAAAGACTAATAGAGGGAGTACACCCAAAGATGTAATAGATAGAGCATGTCAACTAGTTATCTTTGACAAAAAAAGTATTAATTCTATGGCGAAAGAGTTTGGTATACCGTATAAAACACTTCAATGCCACGTCGTAAATATGACGAAAAAATTAGAAAAAAATCCCGAATTATCGAAATCCCAATCAACTTTGGACAGCGTTGGCTACAGAAAAAATAGACAAATATTTAGTGACGAGGAAGAGCTTGCTTTAGAGAGTTACTTAAAGAAAGCAGCAGATATTTATTATGTATTAACACCTTATGAAA
The DNA here is from genome assembly GCA_963920795.1 of Eutolmus rufibarbis. Lineage (NCBI taxonomy): Eukaryota > Metazoa > Arthropoda > Insecta > Diptera > Asilidae > Eutolmus > Eutolmus rufibarbis. The sequence continues at coordinate 155,699 of OY987209.1, read as the reverse complement.
CACGAAAGTTCGCATATGAATTTGCAAAAAAAACTAACAAATCCTTACCTGACTCATGGGATACAACACTGCTTGCTGGTAAAGATTGGTTGGGGCATTTTCTTAAACGTCATCCTGCACTTTCTATACGAACTCCTCAAGCCACTAGTATATCTCGAGCCACATCTTTCAACAAAACTAACGTTCATTTGTTCTTTGACAACTTGAAAACCGTTTATCAACGCCATAATCTAAGTCCTGGTGATTTTTGGAACGTAGATGAAACAGGACTGACAACCGGTACATGTTTGTGGCGGCATCATTCGCGGAGGAGTCACTTTGATTACAACTACCTGTTACAATTGAAAATTCATATAACCGATAGAATCACTCTGGTGGATTGGGTGGCGTATTCCGTGTTGTCCCTGATCGTATACAGGCCTTGGAAGCTGCAAAGATCTTTTGTTCATTTCAGAACCCCGTATTGGAAGAGGCATCGGAAAGATTACAGACATACTTGCGGAGGGGCTCCGCAATTCCCTTGAAATTCCTTGAGCGCGCTACACACCAGGGAAGGAGAACCCGTAGCTGGCAACTGCACGCGCTCCGGCGCCTCAACCTCAGCACTCCACTGCACGTGGGATTCATAGAAGCGGGTAGAACCTGCAGTTGCAAATGGGAGTAGCATACACCACGGCGCAGACATCCCGGCCGAGCCTGTTCGCGAACCTCAACGCTCCACTGCAGCCGAATCCGTCGAGCTCCGCGGCGAGGTATCAATTCCGCCGCGAGGAGCGCCGCCGCCACCAACAATGAGCTCGTCCGAGGGGAAGGCGCCAACGGTCACCGCACCGGAAAACCCGAAGAAGGAGCAATTAGTAGTTTAGTGGTAACTGATAATCATTTAGTTAGAAGTTGGTTAAGGAAATCATCATCCAGAATATTGAATAATAGTCGAACGCAGTAAGTTACAGGAATTGTTAGGTATATTATATTTGTACGTTAAAATGTGATATCGAATCACTTACCGTAGAAAATATTGTACGTTGTGGAATATTGAATAATAATTGAACTCAGTAAGTTACAGGAATTGTTAGGAAATATTGTACGTCAGGCCGAGGGTGATTCAGAAGCCGCGGTGCGCTCGCGGAAAGTAGTCGCACCCCTGCAATGGGGAGAGAATTTGGAAAGGGGGGGGGGGGGGGAAGCGGCTGCGAATCATTCTGGGAACACTCAGTCACCACATCCTTCACTGCTCGCACCACGTTCGGCCATGACCACAACCACTCGCAACGACGACGTCAAATTGCACACGAGTTCCCGCAGGAGGAGCCAACCGTAACCCGGAGGAAGTCCCAGCGAGGATGCTGTACGCTAAGTGTTGGCCCGAAAGCAAATAATGAACAACATTGGAACGAGAACAGGTGCCCTGCTGTCGAATTGAGAAGCACCATTAAGCAGAACGCTGAACGCCTCCGCCGGAAAGCGACGGCCATCCTTCGTTGGGTACTCCGGTAGGCGAAACGGACGGCTCTCTCGCTCGCTTGCGCTTGCCCTGCGTCTCGAGCAGTTGGAGATCAGAGCTGAAGCCGAGCAGTCGACGAGCAGAAAGGTTAAGTTTTGTGTTGTGAGAAAGTCAGCGCCGTCATCAGAAAAAAAAAAAAAGGAGGAAGGGAGCAAGGAGCAGCGGTGTCCCAGAAGGAAAAAAAGGGAAGCAGTTACTGGAAGACCTAAGGCGCAGCTAGAAACAGCCGAGGTGGACAAGGATTCTGGAAGATTCCGGGGATGCGAGCCGATCACGCCGGCAGCGTGGTGCCCAGGGAAAATTGCATCAGCGGCATGGCCCGCTAGGAATTGCGCGCAGCTAAGTCCCTTTGCCTTTCTTGCCTTTCTTGTCGTGTTTTGTCGAATTTGAATCGGTTTATAAGCAATATTTATAGTGCGTTTTGCACCGCGGTTTCTGGCCACCTGGCCCGGCTCTCTGAGGTATTCCCTTACAGTAAATTTTTCTTGAAGTTTTTTTGATCTAATATGTCCAGAAATAAAGAAGGATTTGTGGCTAATCACCCTCTTGTTTTCGTGCCTTCCCCTTAGCCATGGATGGCTCATTTGTTTCATTGGTTCTCGGCAGACCGTAAGCCGAGTGGCGCCCAAAATTGTTTTGTAGAATTTGTAGTATTTCAGTAATTCGATCGCCGTTCAGCGGAAACCCGGCCCTCCTCCAGGAGCTAGCGGGGCCCTTGCGTGTATTAAATATTGCACGTAACATTTTGGCGCCCAACGTGGGGCCCGAAAGCTGTTCGGCGACCGCCCTAGGAGGGAACGGCACCTCAGTTCTAGCTGATATTGGCAACAAGTTTTTTTTGTTTTGAATGAGGGGGTGATACCGCAATTTTGTTGGCCAGCGTAGCTAATGCCGGTCAAGTAATGATAGCCGCGGAGTTTAGTGGAAGCCACGGAGCCGGGCGGGGTGCGAGAGGACGCGGGCGACGCGAGGAGTAATGTCCAGTGCCGGGAAAATTAATAGAATCGGAGCCATTCGCTCTTTTCCGTATTGCTTTACTTTGGTAGTGGCACGCTTCCCCTTTGAGCGATTCCCCTTTAACGAGCGAAACCGCTGCCTTGCAGTATAAAAGAAAATTTTCTTTAGCTGAATTGAGTAAACTCAGCCAGCTGAAGACCGATCTTTTTTTTTTTCTCCTTGAGTATGATTAGAGATATTTGCGGGGAAAATTTTTTTTTTGTGCTGAATTAGTTAAGTTCAGCTAGTTGAAGACCGATTTTGTTTTTTTTCCTCCTTTTTTTTTCCCTTGAGTATAATTGGAGATATTTGTGGGAAATTTTTCTCAGCTGAATTAAGTGGATTCAGCCAGCCGAAGACCGATTTTTTTTTTGGGAGTGATCGGAGATATTTGCGGGTTGTCGGAGCATTATCGAATCAGGCGCCAGCCGCGGACAACCGCATAAAATAATTTCTCCGGTTTGTTCCTATTGGTGCTGAATCTGGTGTGTGGGCTGATCGCACGGAAGAGAATCGAGCGGAAGCTTACACGATTTTTTTTGTTGTAGTCGGAGTCGATTCGAAAGTTAAGTAAATTTTTTTTTTGGAGTTTAAATGAATTTTTTTTTTGTCGCATTTTGAATCGATTTCTATAGGAGGGAGGAGTCTTAAGGCGGAGTGGCGCTATTTGAATTAAGGATTTTTTTTTGAAGTCTTTTGTTCCGTCCCCTTCTTGAGGTGATTCGTCCTCGTACCCAGCACCGAGAGAGCCTGAAGCATAGTTGAATTTGGTGCCCGGTATTGAACAACCGCATAATTTAGTATACATTTTTTTTTGGTCTGCCTTATTAGCGATAAGTGTAGTCCGTGATTAGAATCACATTTGCCATTAGTCAGTAAGGCGCATATATATGGAAGGAAATTGAGTTGAGCTTTAAATGATTTTTTTTGTTTTTTTGTGAACTAGAGGCGAAGTGAAGGGGGCAACGGCAAGTCGAATTTTTTTTTTGGATGTGATAAGTTGGCGAATTGAATTAGATTAGATTAGACTAGATTAGTTGGATTTTTTTTTTTTGGAATTCTCTTACCTCGTTTTTTTTGTCTAAGCTCTTAACTTTTGCTGAGGGTCCGGCGTAGTAGTAAGTAGCCTATAGTGGAGAATTAGATAAGGATAGGTTGCTGTTTCCTCTGATTGTCGTTGCACGCTCACAAGGGCAGGATGGAGGTTAATAGGTTAAATCAGGAGGAATTATCCTACGAGTTGAGTATTAGGGGCCTACCGACAGGGAAGGTCGACGAGATGCGGGTGTCTTTGCGTGAGGCCCTTAGAGTAGAAAGGGATGGAGAGAACCTTCTCATAAAGCCGTACCCTTTTACTTTCCTGGAGGATGAGAAAGCTCTGGGAGTAAAGCTGCAAGAGGTCCAGGGTTTGTTAGCGACCTTTGAGGGAGACTCGTCGACCTCAGAGTATAAGAAAATCTCAACTAAGATTGACTGGGCCTTGAGGCGGCTCAAAAGAGTTGTAGCCAATGGGGAAGAGCAGGAAGATAGCCAAAAACAGCTGCGTGCGAACTTCTTCTCTGCGCTAGGCTCGTTAAAATTAAAAGCAGACGGTGCTGCCGGCGTTACTGAAGACGAAGGCGCTGAAGAGTTCTCCAGTTTTATACAGAATTTGTCTGTTGCTCAGCCGGTGAGCGCCACACCGAGTAGTAAGGAGTTACCCTATCGGTGGAACCTTAAGTTTTCCGGCGAGGCAGGGCAGTCTTTAAATTCTTTCCTAGAAAGAGTTAGCGAGCTTTCCGAGGCCAGAGGGTTGACGAGGGTTCAGTTGTTTCGATCGGCTTTAGACCTTTTTACAGGCCGAGCCCTGCTATGGTTCAGGGCAAATAAGTCGAGCTTTAATTCATGGACCGAGCTCGTGAGGGAGCTAAAGAAAGAATTCCTACCCAGGGACTACGACGAACGCTTACTCGAGGAAATCAAAAAACGTACGCAAGGCAAGGAAGAAACCATAGGGGTATATGTAGCAGTCATGAAGACCATGTTCTCCCGGATGAGTGATCCCTTGCCCGAAACAATGTCGCTGAAAATTATAAAGAGAAACCTGAACCCGTTTTACCAGACCCAGCTAGCCTTACTGCAAGTCGAATCGATCGAACAATTAATAGAGTTCGGGAGGAAGTTGGAAACGGTCCGCAGTTCAGTCGAATCGTTCGCCCCTCCTCCATCAAAGAGAAATAGTCAGCTTTTGGAACCAGATTTAGCATATATATCCACAAATAGTCCCTCGGTGGCACTTGTAGGTGATCGCCCTTCGCAAGGGTCTGCAGCCTCAAGGGTAAAGTGCTTTCGATGCAACCGACCTGGTCACATCGCACGATCTTGTAGTCAGACTTTAAACCAGAATGTTTCTTGTTATGGTTGTGGTAGGGCCGGCGTAACGCGCCCCAAGTGTGAACACTGCAAGGGTCCGCGATCTAGCGGAGATCGAGCACAAAACCCCCAGGCCCAAAGCTCTTCGGGCAACCACGCTGGTCCTTCACGGAATTCCAATAGTTCGGGAAACGGAGATGGGGCTCGGTAAAGGTGGGGGCCCCGAGTCCATTTCGCGTTCCTAAGGGCTCCCAAAATAAAATTCCAAATCCACGAGCTTTCGACAACGCGGAAGCTTTATGCACCTTGTTAGATTATGTGTTCGCTAATGCGGATGGCGACGAGCGGCCGCATCTCTCGGTAAAAGTTTTTGGAGTAGTCTTGCGTGGGTTGTTGGATTCGGGTGCTAGTAGGACTATAGTTGGGGGACCTGGGTGGAGGTTGCTAGATAGGTTAAAGTTAAAAGTAAATAAAGCAAGCGCGGGGTCAGTATGCTTGGCAGATGGTACAAAAGTAAATGTCTTAGGTGAGGTAAGCCTACCGCTAGAACTGGAGGGCCACATTTTCGTGATGAATGTCCTCGTCATACCTCAGCTACCTCATTTTGCTATATTGGGAGTCGATTTTTGGCAAACGACGAATATTTCAGTCAATCTCAACACGAATACTTGGCAACTTGCGGAGCAATTAGGCAGTATGCAACCCAGTACTGGGTCGTGTAGATCTTTGCAGTTAATGGGACAGGTAGATGGAGCGCATGTCGATGCCTTGAAGAGCCATTCTACCTTAACCGAAAGACAACAGGAAGAGCTTAATAAAATAGTTCAGTTAGTGAAGGCTAAGATGGGGACGAAATTAGGGCGCACCCATGTGGTGGAGCACGTTATTGAGACCAGCTCAAATCCTATAAAGCAGCGCTATTACCCCGTGTCGCCGGCAATTCAGAAAATTATCAATGTGGAATTAGATGCAATGCTGGAGGCAGGGGTAGTGGAACCGTCAAATAGCGCTTGGTCTTCGCCGGTGGTCTTAGTTAAGAAGAAGGACGGCACCTGCAGGTTCTGTGTGGACTACCGCAAGCTCAATAAGGTCACGAAAAAGGACGCGTACCCGCTCCCGTTTGTCACAGCTACCCTAGATAAGCTGCGTGATGCTAAGTATATGTCCTCGCTCGACATCAAATCTGCGTTTTGGCAAGTGCCGGTAGCGGAGGGTTCGAAGCAATATACTGCTTTTACAGTCCCGGGTCGGGGCCTCTTCCAATTTAAAAGAATGCCGTTTGGCTTGACTAACTCCCCTGCTACATGGCAGCGCTTGATTGATAGGGTACTGTCCGGGACTTTAGAGACGCACGTATTTGTTTATCTAGACGACATTATCATTGTCACCCAAAGTTTTGAGGAACACATTAGAGTACTTAGGGAGGTCCTGGAGAAAATATACGCAGCCGGCCTCGTAATAAATTTTGACAAATGTGAGTTTTGCCGTAGTGAATTGAAATATCTCGGGTACGTTGTTGGGGATCAAGGCCTGAGGGTAGACCCAGATAAAGTCCGGAGTATCTTAGATATTCCAAGGCCAAAGTCCGTATCTGAAGTACGGAGATTTATAGGCACGGTTGCGTGGTACCGCCGGTTCATCCCAAGTTTCTCAACCCTAATTGCGCCTATTAGTGATCTGCTCAAAAAGAAGAGGCAGTTCGAGTGGTCTTCTGACTGCGAAGAGGCTTTCCGTAGAGTAAAGGAACGTTTGGTTAGCGCACCAATCCTAAGCTGCCCCGATTTTTCGCACCCTTTCCTAATCCATACAGATGCTTCAGGGTATGGACTGGGTGCTGTTCTGACGCAAGAAATCGATGGCGAGCAGACAATCATTGCGTATCTGAGCCGCTCCCTCAATCGGTGTGAAAGGAACTACTCGACCACGGAGCGCGAGTGTTTAGCCGTCCTGTGGGCGGTCGAGAAGCTAAGGCCCTATGTTGAAGGGACTACGTTCACTGTTGTAACCGATCATGCCTCACTGGTGTGGCTCCACAATTTACGAGACCCTCAGGGGAGATTAGCCAGGTGGGCCATGAGGTTGCAACAGTATAACTTCGAAGTGGTCCACAGGAAGGGCAAGGACCACTTGCTGCCCGATCTACTTTCCCGATCGGTTCCAATGATTGAGTGCGTACAGTCCAAGCCGAAACTGGAAGATACGTGGTACGTGAAAATGATAGAGAATGTTAGGACTTCCGCAGATAAATTCCCCGATTGGGAGGTAAGAGAGGGTAAATTATGGCGACACTGCAGACCGCGCTACCCTTCTTTAGCGACCGAGCAAGACTGCTGGAAAGAAGTAGTACCGAAGTACGACCGGAGCGAACTTATGTACAAGGCCCATGATATTCCAACATCCGGGCATTGTGGGGTTCAGAAGACGTTCGACCGGCTCGCGCAAAGATATTATTGGCCAAAGATGCGCCCGGATATTGCTTCATATGTTCGGCGGTGTAAGACCTGCCAAAGCACAAAACCAGAACGAAGGAGCGCTAAGGGTTTCTTAGTACCGAACCCAATACCAAATAGGCCATGGGAATGTCTTGGAATGGACTTGATAGGCCCACTTCCGAGATCCAATCGAGGATTCAATTATATTCTTACGGTGATCGATCAACTGAGTAAATTCCCGGTTCTCATACCATTACGTTCGGCAACGGCTAACCTAATAACGCGGGCAATGGAAGAATGCGTTTTCTTAGTTTTCGGGGTGCCACACACCATTATTTGTGATAATGGGGTACAATTTAAAAGTAGGGATTTCCAAAAGTTCTGTGGAAGTTATGGAGTTGAAGTTAAATATACGGCTTATTACCACCCTCAAGCCAATCCGGCAGAGAGAGTGAACCAGGTAGTCAAGGCTATGCTTCGTGCGTATGTAGTAGATAACCAGCGGGTCTGGGACCAGCACCTCGCAAAAGTCGCGTGTGCAATTCGAACATCCTCCCACGAGGCTACCAAGCTGACTCCCTATTTCATAAATTTCGGCCGGGAAATGATAGGGACGAATGATAGGGCGGTAGGGACGAAATATGTGACCCAACAGCGAGATCTGTAGCTTTAGAGGAAGTGGTTAGAGATGTACGGAAACGGTTATTGAGGGCAGCGCAGAAATCTAAACATCCATATAATCTACGTCGTAGGAACGACAGATTCGTGAAAGGAGATCTAGTCTGGAGACGGAATTACGTGCTGTCAGATGCAGCTAAATATTTTAATGCCAAGCTGGCCCCAAAGTACCTCGGCCCCTTTAGGATTGCGAAGGTAGTTTCGCCGTGGACCTATGAGTTGGAAGACACGTTCGGAAAGCGCGCCGGTACGTGGCACGCAAAGGACTTGAAAGCTTATCACGCTGATACCAATTGCTAAACTCGTTAGTGGTGGCCCTAAGAAGGCATCCAACCAGCTTAACTGGGTATCGATGGTTGTCATAAGGGCCGCCTATGACTGACCAGTTTATGCGGTCGACATACCTTTTGTCTTGGGGTTTTTTATTTCCTCTTTCCATGTGTTTTGGTCTTCCGTTTTTTTTTTGCCCCTATTTCCTGCCAACCCTCTGTTATGTACCAAAATCTCATCTAGATTTTGGAGAGGCCTTCAGAGTTCAAGACGCAACAGGCTTGAAATCTGAAGCGGTTCAATAAAAAATAAAAAGTCGCTAGATAAGGAATGCAACCCATGAATTACGCTGCGTCGACCGCCCGCGAGCGCATCGACCCAAGCTCACGCTGGGGTGACCGCCCGCGCGTACATCGACCGGAGTAATTTATGATGACACAGAACATGTGCATCACACAAGTGGCGACGCGCACGCTATCGGCAATTGGAACATTGGAAAGTTCCAATAACTGATCGAGGGGAATATAAGTACTCGATCGGAAAAAGCCGAGAGGAGTGAATAAAAAGAGTAGTCTTGAAGAAGTCAGGGTGTTAAGTCGGAGTCGGAACCGCGGAGGCATAGTGAAAGAGTGCCTGAAACAAAAGTCAAAAATCGCGAAGTCCGGGATCGGTGATAGATTCAATTAAGGGAGTCGCGAGTTCGAACCGAGGAATAACTAATGTCGTGTAAAATAGAATTACAGAATAGTGCAGTGTAAAGGAACCAATAATAAATAGACAGTGTGATACTAAGCGCAGTGTTGTTCCTGCTACTCCCTCACCTTTTATCCCCAGAGCCGCCGCGGACTCGAGGAGTAAAGCATTCGTGCTGCTTCCGAGTTCCCCCATTATTCACACGAGATCTTGAGAAGTAAAGCATTCGTGCTGCTTCCAAGATCCGCAACTAAAGTACCTCCAGGGCAGAAAACCCGGAGTCGTTACAAAACAAGAGATCTTATTCACGCCGAATAAGATCTCAATTGTTACTGTCTATAGAACATAACAATTTGGCGCAGCCGGTAGGATCAGGGAAGCCTGGTTTTTAATAGTTACAAAAACCATAAGAGCTTGAAAAGCCTTGATCCTCGAACAAGAGTTCGATAAGTTGCTTAAGTGCAGGGTAAAACAATTTTTACCCATAACCTGAAGTAGAAAATAGCTTCGGGGGCACGCAATTCCTTTAAAGCAACGAACTCCAACGCTCCCGGGTACTCAACTATAGTTGCCTCTGCTCCAGGCGAGCACGCAATTACCCCAAAAGAAAAAGGTACTCAACTTTAGTTGCCTCTGCTCCAGGCGAGCACGCAAGTACCAAGAAAAGCACCAATTGAGCATCACGACGAGTGAATGCCAGGCCCAGAGATCTCAGACGACCCCCAAAAAATAGAAACATCGCCCGGACCCAACTCCGCAGACTCCAAAGAAGACCCCACGAGACCGCAGCCGCCGAAGGAGCAACTCAGCGGCCCATCACAGCGAGACGCAGCATCGCAACCGCCGAGGGAGCCGACGACACCGATAGCACATCAAAGAGCATCACGGGACACCCCCAACACCTCAACACCGCATCCACACCAAGGATTGCAACTAAGAAGCGGGACGATCATCCCCCGCGGAGCAGCGACAGCAAATCAAATAGCCGTAAGTTTAAGAAATCAATTAAGTAAATTAGTAGAAAAAGCACGAATATCAGGGGAACTCTCGAGTGCGCAAATTAACGAGCTTAGCGCCCAGATCAATCAGACTGGCGAATTAAGACAAACTCAAATTAAGAAATTTACGCAAGAAACCGAGAGTTTCCGAGAATCTCTAAAAGATTTTAAAGAATATTCGTGCTCTTTCTTAAATAAAGGGCCAAGCAAATCGGAGCCCGATTTAAGCCGCGAAAGTGAATTAGAGTTAAGTAGTGAAAGTGTAAGTGAATCTGAGGCTACCGCGATCGCGATAAATTGGTTGAACGCGTCGTTCCCAATTTCGGATTTTTCCGGTGATTTAAATAACTCCCCTCCTTTTCCCGACTCAATCTCCGCGAAAAATAAAATAAAAATGGCAAACTATACAGAAGTCACGAGAAATCTGACCCAGATAGTGCCCATCTTTTCTGGAGAGCCAGGCCCAAATTTGAGCAATGAGCTCCAAGCTTTCCTGGGCTGCTGCAGGCGGTGTTTAGAATGCCTCGCAGACCCAGATAAAGCAATTTTTATTAAAATGATCCCGACGAGACTCCGGGGCGAAGCTTATCAGCTTTTAGCCTCAGAGGAACCTGCCACCTTCAAAGAAATTGAAGATAAATTGAATGCAGCGTTCCTACCCCGCGAGTCTCATCAGGAACTTGTGAATAAGTTAATAGCCATGCGCCAGACACCGTATGAAGACCTCACCCGGTTCATCTCGCGCATTCGGAAAGCTCTGTCGCAGTGTAAAGAAGCGGCAGAAACAAAATATGGTGCTGCAGCGGCAGCAATTGTGAATCGACAATTAGAAGATTTCGCGAAAAATACTTTGCGAAACGGGTCCTTCAGTCCTTATCTTCGTCAGTACCTACTGACTTTAAATGAGCCTGACCTGGAGGAACTGGCTAAAAAGGCACTGGACATGGAAAAGCTCCAGCAAGGAGCCTTCCAAATACCCAGCCACACCTTCACGCCACCCCAGGACAATAAACCGAGCAATTCAAACCTGCCGGCACCCCCGAGTTACGGCGAGCCGTGGGGATATCCATTCAATGCTACCATGGCAGCTGCATATTCAAATTCAGTATTTGGATATCCTTACACGGCTACCGGACAGGCACAGAATTACGCTCAGCCTCCGACAAGTTATCCCGCGAAACCGAATGCGTTATCAAAGCCACAAAATTCGGGCGTTGGAGGAGCATCTAAGCCCCCAGTCAATATCGTGTGTAATTATTGCTCCAAACGGGGGCATACGTATGACGAGTGTTTTAAAAGAAAAAATACCCCCGTTTGCGTAAAGTGCAATAAAATGGGACACGATATCAAAACGTGTCGCAGTAATAATAGCGGTTCACCTCGCAAAAACGCACAGACGGCCCACGCAACAAATAATAACGGGGCACGTCGCGTTTATAACGTGCGGGTAAAATGCGATTGGTGCGGCCGCCGTGGGCATGAAGAAAACGTATGCCAAAGAAAAAAGGAATACCAAAGCCGGAATTCGGGAAACGGCGACGAGTCGAGCCCGAAATCCCCGGCTCGGCAGTAAATACTAATAGTAAAAATACAGGGTACTCTCAGCCGCCCAAACCAAGTACTCCAGTAGTGGAGCTCCCCCTAGATTTTGGTCTGAAAGAAAAGACTCAACTAGTGGTGGACACGGGCGCTGAGATAAGCTTGATTAAAAAACAAGCTTTGAAATCTTCCGAGCTGATAAACGCCGAGAAGATTCTTACCCTGCAAACTCCTTTTGGCACGGGATACACACTGGGAAGCTGCCAGGGAAACCTTGTTACGAAATTAAATGAACACAAGGTAATCAAAACACCCTGCACTTTCCAGGTAATAGAAAATACCTCAGGCCTCTCTCACGACGGTCTGTTAGGCAACGATTTTCTTGCCCAAAACTGTAATGTTGAGGGCCCAAACCGTGAACTTCGGTTTCCTCGCACGGAAACTAATTTAGAGGAATTTTCTTACCCTATTTTTCTCGAGACTGAGAAAAATAGCTCCCGAAAAACATCTGAATCCGAGAAACGGGCAAAAGTGATGGAACCCGTAGGGGTTAAACTTTCTACCTGCCATGTTCTCGAACCATCACATGATGGGGGATGTTTGGCTAAAGATAAGCCACGGGAGAACGAGAGGGAAATTCTGGCGAATACACCTGTGATCACACAAATCAGGCGGCATAGAGTAGCTCTGATCAAGCCCATATGCGTACCTGCGAGATCGCAGATAGTGGCTAGAATTCCACTGAAACTGCAAGAAGAAATGCTCTGTCTATCCCAAGATATAGGCGACGGAGTCTTCTTGGCAAACAGTATAATTTCCTCTAGAGAAGAAAAAGAAGTTCTGGTTGGGATCCTCAACGCAAAGGACTCCAAGGTAGCGCTCACCGCCCTTGATTTACAATTGGCTCCGGTGAATGACTACACATTAGTCCCATTGTATCCCCAACAAAATGCAGAAAAGCCAAAAGAGAATGCACGGGAAAAATCCCCGGGCTCAAGCGGCACAAATAATTCAGCCCTGGCCCAGGAGAAAAAATTTATAGAAAATAAAATTATAAATAAAACTAGTGTTACACGGTCCGAGAGCGCGCATTATAATTCTAAAACGCCCGGAAACACCGTACACACTACTATAGCCGCCAAGGAGCGCATAGCCAGGTTAGAGGAAGAGCTCAACCTGAGCCCCATTCTCAATAAAACAGAGAAAAATGAAATTTTGGAACTATGCCGAGAATATAACGACATATTCCACTTAAAAGGTGACTACCTCACTCATACAGATGCTATTACACATCTAATCCCAATAGTGCAGGATCAAGCACCTATAAATCAAAAAATGTATAGGCTACCTGAGATACAGCGTAGCATCATAAACGAGCAATTACAAGAAATGCTCGAAAATGATATAGCGCAGCCTAGCAAGAGTCCATGGAACTCACCTCTACTAGTAGTCCCCAAAAAGCCGGGACCAAACGGTGAGAAAAAATGGAGAGTAGTCGTCGATTTCCGCAAATTAAATGAAAAAACAATTGGCGATGCTTTTCCCCTGCCTCGAATCGAGGATATACTGGACCAATTAGGCCACTCGAGGTACTTTTCTACCCTCGATCTCGCTAGTGGTTATCACCAAGTACTAGTCGAGCCACAAGATCGCCCAAAGACGGCGTTTAGCACGAATTACGGGCACTACGAATTCAAACGTATGCCTTTCGGATTAAAGGGAGCCCCTGCCACTTTTCAGCGCCTAATGAATTACGTTTTAACAGGCCTGCAGGGACTCGAATGTTTTGTATACCTGGATGATATCGTCATCTACGGAAAAAATTTAAAAGATCACAACAATAAGCTGCGAAAAGTATTTACCAGGTTACGTGAAAACAACCTGAAATTACAGCCGGAGAAATGCCAATTTCTCCGCAAAGAAGTAATCTACCTGGGACATAAATGTTCCAGCGAAGGAGCACTGCCCGACCCCAGTAAAACGGCCTGCGTACAAAATTTTCCCGTTCCCCGAACAGTAAGACAAGTCCAATCATTTTTAGGACTTGCGAATTATTACAGAAAATTTATTCCCAATTTTTCTAAAATTGTACGCCCAATAACAAATTTACTCCGCAAGGACGTTAAATTTAATTGGACCGAAAAATGCCAAGAAGCTTTTTTGAATATAAAAAATTCTTTAATTTCACCTCCACTTCTCATTTACCCAGATTTTAATGAACCGTTTAATCTAACAACAGATGCGAGCAATGAGGCTATAGGAGCAGTCCTCTCCCAAGGAGAGGTAGGAAAAGATCAGCCCATAGCCTATGCAAGCCGCACTCTGAATAAAGCGGAACGCAATTACTCCACAATTGAAAAGGAGTTACTGGCCATTGTCTGGGCAACCCGAAATTTCAGGTGCTACCTTCAAGGTAGAAAGTTCACGGTCTATACAGACCATAAACCTCTAAAAGGGGCATTCAATGTAAAAGACCCCACTTCCCGACTAGTGAGATTCCATCACAAACTTTCGGAATTCGATTATACAATCGAATATAAACCCGGAAAATATAATACGAATGCAGACGCACTCAGCCGCATTCCTAGGGGAGAAAATAGTGAAGATGAAAGCCACACCTGCACGGTAGAGGCCCAAATCCATCACGCGACAAACGCAAACGCAAAGAAAAATAACTTTGCCAAAATAAGCGCAGTAACTCGGGCTCAAAAAAGAAACGCCCAGAGTAATAAACAAGAGACCACGCAAAAGTCTCAAGAAACTAAGCAGACAGACAATAAGCCGCAACAAATTAAACCTAAACAAGATGTAGATTCAGAAGCCGAAGAAATAATCCCGGCAGAATTTTTTTCTCAGGAATCAAACTCTGAAGAAAACAAAGGTCTCCACGACCCATTACAAATTGGGAAAAATAAAAATTCCCCAATCTTAGAATCACAGCATGAAACCCCTGAATTAATTACGAGCCCCGAAGAAATTAAAATCATATTAAAAGATTATCATGATTCAGTCTTCGGAGGTCATCAGGGAGTGATAAAAACTTACAAGAGAATAAAACGTAAGTACAAATGGAAACACATGCTACGTGACATAAAGCGGTATGTGAAAACATGCCCAAAATGCCAGAAATTAAAGGCATCCCCGCAATATAAGATGCCCATGGTTATCACTGATATAGCCGAAAAACCTTTTGACAAGGTTTACCTTGATATTGTTGGACCACTACAGGGAATAAATACATCCTGACCTTCCAGGATAATCTAACGAAATTAGTAGACTGGTACGCAATGCCAGACGCGGAAGCGGAAACAATTGCACGAATTTTCTTCGACGAAATCGTCACGCGCTACCGCATCCCCAAGAAAATTGTCACAGATCAAGGAACGAATTTCCTAAGCGATCTATTCAAACAAGTCTGCAAATTATTAAAAGTGAAAAAATTACAGACTTCGGCCTATCACCCTCAATCAAATGGGGCATTAGAAAGAGCACATAGGCCCCTAATTGAATATTTACGCACCTTCGTAGACGAAAATCCCCAGAGCTGGGATCAATTCCTACGAACAGCTGCGTTCGTGTACAATAACAGTGTACACGAAGGGACAAAACTCACACCCATGGACTGTCTATACGGTTTTACAGCGGATGTCCCATCCAATTTAAAAAGGGAACCAGAACCCCTTTATAATAGTGAGGCCTGTTATCATAAACTCCGATA
Organism: Eutolmus rufibarbis; assembly: GCA_963920795.1. NCBI lineage: Eukaryota > Metazoa > Arthropoda > Insecta > Diptera > Asilidae > Eutolmus > Eutolmus rufibarbis. Next base: position 140,519 of record OY987209.1, on the reverse strand, counting down.
TAGATTGCAGAAATCATACGCTACCGCAAGGAAAAACCTCCTAGCCGGCAAGCAAAAGTCTAAAGAGTATTATGATAAGAATGCGAAACCAATAGCATTCCACGTAGGCGACAAAGTCCTCCTGAAGAGCGAGAATAAAAAACATAAGCTCTCGGAAATCTGGATAGGACCCTACACAGTAACAGGTATCCCCTCGTCGGTAAACACAGAATTAAAAATTGGCAAGCGAACTAAAATAATACATAATAATCGCTTAAAGCCTTATTTCGAGTAAAATCAGCCTCAGCCAAAATTTGCTACACGAACACCCCATTCAGTTTTTTTTTCTATCTTTAACTCTCCCCTGCACATCTCAAATTTTTTTAAGAAACGTAAGAAAAAAAAATAATAGAAAAAAAAAATGTGTCACTGACAATAGTAAAACCCATTTCCAGGAAATGTGGACCTTAATTCTCGTATACCTGGTACTGGGAACAACGAAAGGGAGTCCGACTAATGGAGCCTATATGATCACGCCGCTAAAAAACTCGGGCATTATGTTCGAGGACATCGGCACACTAATGATATACCACAGAACTTGGACAATTTTCACCGAATTAGATATAGAGGAATTGGATCAACATATAGAATTAGCTGAAAAAGCCGAAATGTTGTTAGACCAGGTTTGTGATAGACCAAACATAAGCTACAATCCCTGCCTCACACACAGAGTGCACATCCATTCCCTAATAATTAGTTTAAAGCGTAGAACAGAAGCCATACGGGAATCTCTGGGTAAAACCAGAATCACCCGTTCTCTATTCGACGGGGTAGGGAACGCACTACATTCCCTATTTGGTATAATGGACAATAATAACGAAAACGAAATTTATAGCCGATTAGACCAGCTAGAGTCTGATACACAGACACTAGCCAAATTAGAAGAGCAGCAAATAAGCATTATGAAAACCACTTTCGAAAAAGTGCAAAAACCGTTTTCCACTATTATTGAGAAACAGCGAAATCTAACGCAACAAATTAATCGAATAGAGGCCACGGCTAACGAGACCAAACAAAGGCAAATACAACACGATATAATTCTAGGAATTCTATTCCAAGTGATTGAAATCGAACTCAGGCAACAAGCCCTACTTGATATAATCACTACAAGTAAAAATAATCAGATTCACCCGCTATGCATATCCCCAGGAAGTTTGCTAAAAATCTACCAAAAAAGCCATACAAAATGTGCCCGTACCAATGACTGCCTATCATTGATATATCAGACATCTGAAGTACAAACGCACATCCTTCAAGACAAATTAATTATAAAAATCAGTCTCCCCATTTTAAATTTACCAGCAATGAATCTGAAAAGAATACATAGTTTCCCGATCCATATGGAACTAAATAAATCTTTAATTCCAGTAATAGAATATAAATATCTTGCAACAAGACTTTCAACGCAAGAAATCCTATTACTGAATAACGAGGAAACAAAGGATCTAAGAAAAATTACGAGAGGCCTGAACAGAACAACTTACGTTATAAGGCCTCAACCGCCAATAACGAAGATTTCCCTAACAAATAACTGTGTAATACAGCTATTTCTGGAACAGATAATAAGTAAGTCTACCTGCGAGCTGCGAGTACAAACTCCACCGCAGAACATATTTGCCAAACTCCAACAACCAAATGCCTGGCTTTACTCCGTTACGCACCCGGTAACGGTTAGGATCATATGCGAAGACCAGCATATCACACTTGCGATAGAAAATCAGGGAATAATAACGCTTAATAAAGCTTGCAATATACAAATAGAATCCAAAATTATACACTATGAGATGGGGGAAATACACCCCTTCACATACCAGCAGCCTAAATACTTTCCGAACACTAACGAAACCTACAATCGATTAGTGAAAATTTCTCAAAGAACCCCTTTAGCAAACAGTAATAAAATTTCCAACGAACCAAAAATACAGTATGACGTAGATAAAATAATAAAATATAGCACGAAATCCCTAGAAAACTTGGAAGACGAAATTTCAAAATTTAACACACACCCCAAGATAATAGAGAATCGCCAATTAGTCACCACTTCATTGGGACTAACAGGCACCATAATACTTATTCTATTAGCAGCCACGCTAATAAGAATAGTCCAAACCAAATTCACGACCAGAAAACCAAAGGAAGAAATGGAAAAACCAGCTGAAAAAACTCCCGAAGAAGCTATAAAACCCCCAGCAACCCTCAGGCAAACATTGCCCCGAGCTGAAAAAAGAATGAACCTAGTATAAAACACCAAAAAAAAAAAAGTTTTTATATAGATTACAATTTTATTTCCAAAAATTTTTTTTTATTACAAAAAGTCAACCGCGGCGACGCTCCAACACGAACTCGTCGGTTTCGGCATCGGAGGGGAAATCCTCAACGTCTCCTCCAACCAGTGCCGCGCCGTCCTCATCCAGGGTCCAAACCTCACAAGAAGGAGCCTCCCAGGGAGTGGGACGTGCCTCAGGCGCCCAGTCCCAAGGCTCAGGTTCTGGATAGGTGACTAATCCGACGAGGTTGCACCGGCCACCTAAATTATAAAATTAAAAAACATAATTAGTCAGACAATTTTCTTAACTATCACAAAAGAATGACTTACCTAAAAATCGCAGCCGACCACCGGCAGGGAAGGACAAATCCACCGGGTAATATCCTTCCCTTGCATATGCGTCGACCCATACAACCAGGGCTTGGGCGCCCTCGAAACTCTCCCACATCAAACGCGGGAGCCCACGCCAACCCTGATAGCAGTGGGTCACAACTACTCCGGTGACCCTAAAGTTGAAACGCAAAGCCATGGGCCCTCGGGGTAACCGCACAACACTGAAACTCATTCTTTACCACTGTGGCTAAATTCGGGGATAAATCACAATAAACTGGCAAAACCTCCCACAAGACACGGGCTATTTAAAGGGACACTACCACTCCGGCAGTAAGCCAAAAAATCGTCACTTTTCAAGATAATTCCTCAAATAGACAATAATAGGAATCCGATCAAACAATTTCCCAGGAAAAAGTGCAACGGAAATGCACAATTCCTGTAAACAGCGAATAAATACAAGCAATAACCATAATTGACCCTTCCGAGTTTTTCCAATTAAAACATCCCGGTAATAAACACAAAAAAAAAAAAATATATAGACATATAATACCGTAACATATTGAAAGGCAAAAAACACATAACACAAAAAAAAAAAAAAACAAAACACCGAGTCGACTCGCTAAAAAAAAAATGACACAAAAAATAGAAAAGCCACAGAGTCACTTAACTTTCAAGGTTTTCCTCAACGCAAGCGCCCACTTAGGTAATAAGAAACCACATTAGCCATAGATAGATTATTGCGCGGATAATAAGCAAAACAATGTTAAGGTAGGTCGGAAAAACCGAGAATTCTTTGCATATGTTGACCTAAGCAAATTACACATGTACACCTTTAGCCCATAAGAAATAATAATTAAAAAAAAAAAAAAAAAAAAACAAAAAGAGAATGATTATTATGTACAACATTAATGCTAGAAAATAAATGATTCATGTAAAGGGGCACGGAAAACCTAGGCTAGGAAAACATTAACACAAAAAAAAATTTTTTTGTACTAGATATTAAGATTTTGATTATGTTAACGTACTCGCAACTCCCTGAACAAATCGCGGTAATACGAACACTATCGCGATATCTCAAAAATTTACAATAATTCTTTTTACGCTTGTGCCTTTCAACCCCGAGAATTATTCCTCTTCAAAGAATAATTCTCTTTTTCCAAGGGGGAAGGAATTGTTATGTACCAAAATCTCATCTAGATTTTGGAGAGGCCTTCAGAGTTCAAGACGCAACAGGCTTGAAATCTGAAGCGGTTCAATAAAAAATAAAAAGTCGCTAGATAAGGAATGCAACCCATGAATTACGCTGCGTCGACCGCCCGCGAGCGCATCGACCCAAGCTCACGCTGGGGTGACCGCCCGCGCGTACATCGACCGGAGTAATTTATGATGACACAGAACATGTGCATCACACAAGTGGCGACGCGCACGCTATCGGCAATTGGAACATTGGAAAGTTCCAATAACTGATCGAGGGGAATATAAGTACTCGATCGGAAAAAGCCGAGAGGAGTGAATAAAAAGAGTAGTCTTGAAGAAGTCAGGGTGTTAAGTCGGAGTCGGAACCGCGGAGGCATAGTGAAAGAGTGCCTGAAACAAAAGTCAAAAATCGCGAAGTCCGGGATCGGTGATAGATTCAATTAAGGGAGTCGCGAGTTCGAACCGAGGAATAACTAATGTCGTGTAAAATAGAATTACAGAATAGTGCAGTGTAAAGGAACCAATAATAAATAGACAGTGTGATACTAAGCGCAGTGTTGTTCCTGCTACTCCCTCACCTTTTATCCCCAGAGCCGCCGCGGACTCGAGGAGTAAAGCATTCGTGCTGCTTCCGAGTTCCCCCATTATTCACACGAGATCTTGAGAAGTAAAGCATTTGTGCTGCTTCCAAGATCCGCAACTAAAGTACCTCCAGGGCAGAAAACCCGGAGTCGTTACAAAACAAGAGATCTTATTCACGCCGAATAAGATCTCAATTGTTACTGTCTATAGAACATAACACCTCGTTCCCCACTGAATTTCAATTTCACTTGGTAGACCGCTTCACGGGAATGCCAACATTTCAAGCTTCGCCACGAACTTCTCGAGATTTTTTTTCTTCTCGCTAAGGTTGCGATGTGCGCGACCGAGCGGACGTAAGTGGGTGCCTAAGGTAGGGATCCGAAAAGGTTACCCCATCCTCTCTTGTCGAGCTAGGTTGTTCGAGACTCTCACCGCCGGCCACCTGCTGGCCCAGGTATTGTTTACCGACCGCTGTTCTATAAGGATCATTCTCGGGCACGGGCCTCGTAAAGGGAATTTCAAGTATACAAGGTTTAATTGTTGTAGTTGGAGGCCAAGAATACGCGCAAGCGGATCAATCAGTTATCTAAATGCTATTCCGAGGCGTGCTCAGGTACTTAAACGATATTTGGGGCTGATCGCAGTAGTGGAAGCTCAGCGCAGGTCAGAATAGTTGTCGGCTACCCCCCCCCTCATTGCGTAGACTGGATTTGAGATTTCGGTGCGAAATCTCCAGGAGGAAGGGGAGGCGTGTTACAATTGAAAATTCATATAACCGATAGAATCACTCTGGTGGATTGGGGTGGCGTATTCCGTGTTGTCCCTGATCGTATACAGGCCTTGGAAGCTGCAAAGATCTTTTGTTCATTTCAGAACCCCGTATTGGAAGAGGCATCGGAAAGATTACAGACATACTTGCGGAGGGGCTCCGCAATTCCCTTGAAATTCCTTGAGCGCGCTACACACCAGGGAAGGAGAACCCGTAGTTGGCAACTGCACGCGCTCCGGCGCCTCAACCTCAGCACTCCACTGCACGTGGGATTCATAGAAGCGGGTAGAACCTGCAGTTGCAAATGGGAGTAGCATACACCACGGCGCAGACATCCCGGCCGAGCCTGTTCGCGAACCTCAACGCTCCACTGCAGCCGAATCCGTCGAGCTCCGCGGCGAGGTATCAATTCCGCCGCGAGGAGCGCCGCCGCCACCAACAATGAGCTCGTCCGAGGGGAAGGCGCCAACGGTCACCGCACCGGAAAACCCGAAGAAGGAGCAATTAGTAGTTTAGTGGTAACTGATAATCATTTAGTTAGAAGTTGGTTAAGGAAATCATCATCCAGAATATTGAATAATAGTCGAACGCAGTAAGTTACAGGAATTGTTAGGTATATTATATTTGTACGTTAAAATGTGATATCGAATCACTTACCGTAGAAAATATTGTACGTTGTGGAATATTGAATAATAATTGAACTCAGTAAGTTATAGGAATTGTTAGGTATATTGTATTCGTACGTTAAAAATGTGATATTGAGCCACTTACCGTAGGAAATATTGTACATCGTGGAATATTGAATAGTAATTGAACTCAGTAAGTTACAGGAATTGTTAGGTATATTATATTTGTACGTTAAAATGTGGTATTGAATCACTTACCGTAGAAAATATTGTACGTCGTGGAATATTGAATAATAATTGAACTCAGTAAGTTACAGGAATTGTTAGGAAATATTGTACGTCAGGCCGAGGGTGATTCAGAAGCCGCGGTGCGCTCGCGGAAAGTAGTCGCACCCCTGCAATGGGGAGAGAATTTGGAAAGGGGGGGGGGGGGGAAGCGGCTGCGAATCATTCTGGGAACACTCAGTCACCACATCCTTCACTGCTCGCACCACGTTCGGCCATGACCACAACCACTCGCAACGACGACGTCAAATTGCACACGAGTTCCCGCAGGAGGAGCCAACCGTAACCCGGAGGAAGTCCCAGCGAGGATGCTGTACGCTAAGTGTTGGCCCGAAAGCAAATAATGAACAACATTGGAACGAGAACAGCTGCCCTGCTGTCGAATTGAGAAGCACCATTAAGCAGAACGCTGAACGCCTCCGCCGGAAAGCGACGGCCATCCTTCGTTGGGTACTCCGGTAGGCGAAACGGACGGCTCTCTCGCTCGCTTGCGCTTGCCCTGCGTCTCGAGCAGTTGGAGATCAGAGCTGAAGCCGAGCAGTCGACGAGCAGAAAGGTTAAGTTTTGTGTTGTGAGAAAGTCAGCGCCGTCATCAGAAAAAAAAAAAAGGAGGAAGGGAGCAAGGAGCAGCGGTGTCCCAGAAGGAAAAAAAGGGAAGCAGTTACTGGAAGACCTAAGGCGCAGCTAGAAACAGCCGAGGTGGACAAGGATTCTGGAAGATTCCGGGGATGCGAGCCGATCACGCCGGCAGCGTGGTGCCCAGGGAAAATTGCATCAGCGGCATGGCCCGCTAGGAATTGCGCGCAGCTAAGTCCCTTTGCCTTTCTTGCCTTTCTTGTCGTGTTTTGTCGAATTTGAATCGGTTTATAAGCAATATTTATAGTGCGTTTTGCACCGCGGTTTCTGGCCACCTGGCCCGGCTCTCTGAGGTATTCCCTTACAGTAAATTTTTCTTGAAGTTTTTTTGATCTAATATGTCCAGAAATAAAGAAGGATTTGTGGCTAATCACCCTCTTGTTTTCGTGCCTTCCCCTTAGCCATGGATGGCTCATTTGTTTCATTGGTTCTCGGCAGACCGTAAGCCGAGTGGCGCCCAAAATTGTTTTGTAGAATTTGTAGTATTTCAGTAATTCGATCGCCGTTCAGCGGAAACCCGGCCCTCCTCCAGGAGCTAGCGGGGCCCTTGCGTGTATTAAATATTGCACGTAACATACCTTGTTGAGTAAAAGAATTAAAATCAAAGTAGGCGGAGAAAGCATTAGAGCAGGCTATGTAAAAAAACAAATTGTGGAAGGAGAATGAACTTTTTTTCACTGGTGTGAGACGTGAGTCGAGGAGTTATAAATAAAAAATATTTAAAAATTAATATCTAAATAAAATATGTGGTGTGATTTATTTTACCCCCATATTAATTGGTGACCCCGACAAAGGAAAAGAAAAGCGATACTCGCTAGTCTACCCCGACAAAGGAAAAGAAAAGCGGTACTCGCCAGTCTACCCCGACAAAGGAATAAATTGAGGTCCCATATGTTCCTAATAAAGTGATAGCTCGTCGAGGAATCAAGAACTTGGGAAAAAGGACTTCCGCTGAACGAGGTACGCTGGTGACGGTCGCGGTTGCTATCTCAGCCCTTGGCAACATGGTTCCTCCATTCTTTATTTTTCCACGGGTTCACTATAAAGAACATTTCATCAGAGGTGGACCAGTGGGCTCAGATGGCGATGCTAATTCTTCTGGGTGGATGAAAGAAGACAATTTTCGAAAGTTTGCTAAACACTTCGTAAAATACGCCAAACCCAGTAAAGAAAACCCGGTTTTATTACTTCTCGACAACCATGACTCGCATTTGTCTATAGAAGTGCTTGATTATTTTAAAGGTAACGGAGTTACAATTTTATCATTTCCTCCCCACTGCAGCCATTAGCTGCAGCCTCTAGATAAGACAGTTTATGGGCCACTTAAGAAATATTACAATCAAGCAAGCGATAATTGCTTAGCAAGTCATCCGGGAAAGACTATAACTATTTATGACATACCTGAGTTGGTAAAAACATAATTGCCATTAGCAGCTACGATTGATAATATTCAATCTGGATTCCGTGTGACTGCGATATCACCACTCAACGAAAACATATTTCCTGACTCAGAGTTTAGCGGGTCATATGTGACTGACAGGCCAGCACCGGATGTGTTTCCTGCACTAACATCAGCATCGGTTACTGACAGTGCTGCACCACTACATGACCTAAGCAACCAAATTGATCCATGTAATTTACTTAACCAGGTTGATGCTATTTCTTTTGAAACTGTCACACCATCGACTTCAAATGCGTTTTGCGAGGTGCCTTCTACTTCTGATGCGCTCTTAGTAACCAATGCAGATTATGGATTCAAAACTCCTGAAAAAAATCCAGTAACTGATGAAAGAAATGTTGGTATGCCGAGCACATCGTTTAGTTTACCTGAAGATATTAGACCCTTTCCGAAAGCTGGACCACGTTTAGAAAATAAAAGAAATATCCGAAAACGAAAAAGCACTATTTACACAGATACAGAAAATCTTATGCAACTGTAAGGAGCTGACCAAGAAAACAAAGAAGCCAAAGACAACAGGCGGAAAATCTACAGGAACTCGAAAGGACGGAAAGGGTAAAGGAAAAAAAACTCTTCATGAGGCTAATAAGAAGAAAAGTGACGACGATGAAAGTGATGAGGATGAAACATTTTGTTTGGAGTGCACTGAATCCTATAGCTCTAGTATTTTAGGAGAAGAATGGGTTCAATGCACTGCGTGCAAGTTGTGGGCACACACAAAATGTGTAAACGGGAACATATTGTTCTATGAATGCAAAAATTGCACCTCCGATTTAGAAGACTGATTGGATAGTATGATCTCAAAATAATTTATTTTATTAATTATACGAATATATATCAGTGGAGTTGAGGAAAAACCAGTTAACTGACATTTTTTCGAAAATTAAGTTACGTATATATTTTGATGTCTTTTCAAGTGAACTTTCATTTGAGACTAGTTGGAAGGGTTTTCGAACACCATATTTCACGTAAAACGTATAAAACTTTATCAGTTAACTGACATTTTTGAGGAAAAACCAGTTAAGTGACTTGAATTTAAAGAAAAATTGTAAAAAACGTTGGGTTGGAAAAAATATGTTTTTTTGATTTTTTTTTACTTTATTGACAATGTTCTTGTCATAGATTAGTATATAAAATAACCGTGTAATTAGTTTTTAGTTTGACTGCACCCAAAACCCCTGAACTGTAACTCCTGATGCGTGCAATAAATCAGTCTTGTACAGAAGCTCAAGCATTTCAGTCCTGCCGGCCACAACAGTTTGGCGACGAGGTAAAGAAAAAAAAAGTAAACTGCCGCGCTGAATTTTAATATGGCGCAAGTGGTCCACGCAAACTTCCACATCGAACATTTCGATAAGAGCAAGGGAAAATGGAGCCGATGGGTGGAGCGACTTGAAGGAGCATTTGAAATCTTCAAGGTGGAGGCCGATCAAAGAAAAAACTTCCTGCTGCATTATATGGGACAGGAATCCTACGACGTTCTGTGCGACAAATTGTCGCCCCTGAAGCCGAGGGATAAGAGCTATGCGGAGATCACCGTTCTGCTGGAAAAACACTACAACCCGGAGCCTTTGGAAATAGTGGAAAACTATAAGTTCCACCACAGGAGGCAAGGCGAAGGTGAAAGCGTTTCTGACTTTTTAGTCAGTTTGAGGGGATTGGCGGCGACCTGCAACTTCGGTGGGTACTTGGAGACGGCGCTGCGGAATCAGTTTGTTTTCGGGTTGCGAAACAAACACGCGCAGAACAGGTGCCTGGAAAAGAGAGCTTTAACCCTGGAATCTGCGGTGGACATTGTTAAAGGAATTGAGCTGTCAGAGGAAGGTGGGGCCGTGATGGCCAAAAGCAACACAAGGGAGGCCACAGCGGTCTACAAAATCAACCGTGCAGCGGTAACGGGACCCTTGGCATCATCGAGTGACAAGACCCAGCACCAGGGCCGGTTAAGCAGCAACAAACACAAATCCAACGAACGGGCCAATATACAGTGCGGTAGATGTGGAGGTGCACACGAGGAAAAGCACTGTAAACACAAGAGTACGGTATGTTCTTGTTGTAAAAGGAGAGGTCATTTAAAAAGATATTGCTTTAAATTAAAAAGTTTAAACAAAAACAAAACTAATTTAGTAGAAGAAATCCTTGAAAATGAAAACATTTATAAAGTAAATATAATTGAAAAGGAAAATGATGAATATATTGCGAAAATTTTTGCCGAAGGAAAAGAAATTAGTTTTGTTGTAGATTCTGGCAGTAGATTAACATTATTGAGTAAAAATGATTTTTTGAAATACTTTCCAAGAAAATGTATGACCAAAAATATTAAAGTAAATTTACAAGGCTATAGTGGAGAGAAAGTTCCGATTAAGGGATGTGCTAGTATTACAGTAAAATATAAAAATATTGTAAAAGTATTAAAGATATACATCACGGATGTAGATAGGGTTCCATTACTTGGTAGGCAGTGGATCAATGAGTTGAACATTGATTTAAATGAACTTGCTGGCGTAAATTTAAATAAATTATTTAAAGTGGATTCGTTAGATTCGGATTTTCATCCATCAAAACTGGTGGGCGACCTGAGGCAAAGGTATCCTGTGGTGTTTTCGCAGGATTTGGGCTGTATCCCTAATTTCCAGGCTAAACTTAAATTAAAAAAATCAGCTAAGCCAGTTTTCATTAAACACCGACCTGTACCTTTTGCAATACGGGAAGAAGTAGAAGAAGAAATAAATAAAATGGTGGAGGAAGGCATATTGCAGAAGGTGAACTATAGTAACTGGGCAACCCCTATTGTTCCCATTAGAAAGGCAAACAATAAAATTCGCTTGTGTGGGGATTATAAGCCCAGCGGGAAATGAAAAATGCGCTTCCACTAGAAGCGCTTCCCCTGCACTGCAAATTGGAAGCAGGTTGCTGCACACGAAATTTTTCTTTTTGTTTTGGCGTTTAATGTAAATGCGTCATATGTCAGATATCCGCAGTTCGATTTCATTCTTGTTTGGTGCTTGATGCTTGGTGCGTTAAAGTGAAGTGTGCTGTTTTTGCTGCGACGTAGAAAAAAAGAAAATGTAAGAAAATAATCTAAGGTAGAATTCGCTTTATTTTCATTTGCGGGGAGTTACAAAAAAAAAGAATTTGTCAAGAATATTTTTAGAGCAAACTATAAGAATCGAAATTTTTGCATAAGTACACCATTTCTAGTTTAAAGTAATTATATTAGAGTGATTTTGTTGATTTCAGTAACCTTTGCCTTCAACTAATTTTTCCGCACATAGCGTCAAAATAATTCGATTGGATTTTTCTATCGAATTATTTTACCCAATTTGAACGAAAAAACTAATTGAAGTGAAAGATTACTGAAATGAATTTATGAGAATATTAGAACTTTATTAAGGACCTTTTGTCCAAAAAGGGCTTTTGTAAGCTCTTTTCAATTAGATTCAAGAATAGGACCCAATTTTCATAATTTTTCTCGAAATTCACTTTGCTTACTAAGTATATGATACACTACAAATTTATTTTAAAAAAATTTATATTAGGTCCTACTCGTCCTACGGAATTTTAAAATGAGTAAGAATATTGGAGGAATTAGTAAGAGGCATATGAGACGCCTAATTCAAAAAGAAAAAAATGCTGTCTCATACAGGAATGAAGTCTCGGGGTCTTTAAATCAATCTCCAACAGACCAAGTTGAATTAGAAGATAACTTCGCTAACATTCAGGAACGCGAAGAGCCATTCTTGACACAGAGCGAAGATATAAAACAAGATCTTGTAGATGATTTAAAAGATTGGTGTGTAACACATAGAGTTACAAGAAATTGCTGTGAACATATTTTACAAATATTTAATAAAGCTGGCATGAAAGTACCGACCTCAATGAAAACATTATTAGATATTAAAAACAAACCGATAGAAATTATTGCAATACCTCCAGGCAGATATTTTCATTTCGGACTAGAGAAGGCCCTGAAAATGCTAAATTTGGAATTTTCAGAGTCAAAAACCCATTTATTAATCGATATAGGCATTGATGGATTACCTCTTTTTAAAAGTTCCAGAACGACACTATGGCCAATTGTAGGTTCAATATCTAATTGTTTGGCTATCAAGCCATTTTTAATAGGTGCGTATGTGGGTAGTCGAAAGCCAGACAATATCAACGATTTTTTATTGGAATTTGTAAAAGAAATTAAGCAATTAAATACCGATGGTGTCTTAATAGATGGAAAACTCATATACCCCAAAATTAGAATATTTGTAGCTGATGCTCCGGCAAGAGCCTTTATAACTGGCGTTGTTGGGCATACTTCCAGCAATGGATGCTCGAAGTGCACCCAAAAAGCAAAAAAGATTAATAATAGATTGGCGTACAGTTCATCAGTATCTACATTACGTACCGATAACGATTTTAAAAATAGGAATGATCGATCTCATCATAGTCAGTACTTTTTAGAAAACATTCACATCTTAGAGCAAATTGATGTGAACATGGTTACACAAGTGCCCTTAGACGTAATGCACTTAATAGATCTAGGAGTCGGAAAAAAAATTATATATAATATATGGAAAGGCAGTCACTTAAGAGGAAAATTAAGCAATACAAACAAAGAACGCTTAAACAATAAATTACTTTCACTGCAAGGTTATATCCCCAAAGAATTTAGCCGCCGACCGAGAAGCATGGAAGAAATTAACAGATGGAAGGCGATCGAGTTTCGTCAAATGCTTTTATACACAGGCATTGTGATTTTTAAAAATATTATAGATGAAGAATTATATTCTCATTTCCTACTGCTTCATGCAGCTTATAGACTTGTTTCTTGCCCTAAGAACTGTCAAGGAAATTTAAACACCGTACAGGATATACTGGAAACATTTGTTCATAATTTTAAATTTCTTTATGGCGAAGACAAATTAAGCTATAATGTCCATAATTTATTACATTTAACAGATTGTGTCAAATTGTGTGGGAATGTTGATAGTTTTTCGGCGTACAAATTCGAAAATTTTTTGCAGCTTCAAAAAAAAAATGTTCGGAGTCCGACTAAAATCTTGGAACAAGTATATAACAGAACAATGGAAAAGACCAAATACATGTCAAGTACAAATTCTTCAAATGCAAAAAAAGGCATGAAAAATCTTATGAATAGAAAAACAGAAATAACCACTAACTCAGTATATAAAAATTATTTTTTTAACACATTCCTCTTGAGCTGTTCATCGCCAGATAATTATTGCTACATAAAACCATTGGTTCCAATTAAAATAAAAGGATTTTCGAAAAACATAAACAACGATGAAATTGTCATCGGTCTTAAATTTTTAACAGTGGACAAATTTTTTTCTGAACCCTGTAGCTCATCACAAGCATTGGGCATAACATTCGTGAAAGACCTAAGCGATAGAGAAGAAGAATACAAAATTACAGACATTCTTTGTAAATCCGTTTGTTTGCCTTTCGAAGATGGTTACGTATTTCTTCCTATTCTCCACCAATGTGTTTCCTAAGGTTATATATTAAAAACAATTAAAGCCATTTCAAAATAAAACTTTACCCTTACAGAAAAATGAACAGCCAATGAAAAGGAAATTTGGCGATGCTCAATTTGAACCAACCCCTCTATTTCGTTGCAATGCAACATTGGGACAAGAAAAGAATGGTATTACTTTAAAAAATAAAAACTACATATTCATATACATATATGAACATATTTTCAGATTTAGCACCACAAAGTAATAAGGAACATTTTTTGAAAAAACGATGTGAAGAGTTAGGTGAGTGAACATTTCTTGAATATTTCTAATTTAATAACTATATCTATTTCTTAGAACACGAAAATAGAAGGCTTAAAACTGAACTTGATGACAAAGCCTTTAAAAACATCGAAGATTTATTAGATAAACAGAATAATATTCTGAGCAAACATACAGCATTCCTTGAGCGAATTATGGACAAAATTTTTCCAAACAAAACAATATTTAATATATTTCCAATTAGAAATATGGAAGAACTTCAGGAAATAGAAAAAAATTTAAACAATATTCCTGAATGCGAACTGGTAAGAATAAAGGTTTTTCAATACCGTAGATGCGGGTTACTTTAGCTCTAGGGGGTAACTTTGGCTCAAAACACAAAAGATATTTAATTTCCCACCTCTTCGTAACCATGACAGTAAACGATCTAGTTCGAGTCGGAAATTATTAGATGGTTTTACTGTCGCCTATTTTAAATTGCTTGCACGAATTTTTTCAAAATTAAAACTGTCATTTGCATTCCGAACTTACCTGCTATGAATATTTACGTATTTTAAGTCTGCAAACTTTCTTGTGTAACAGAGGGCTGTACAGAAGTTAATTTTTATATTTTTTTGAACATTTATCGTTTTGGTTCGACGAATGCTTCATTTGTGTATTTTCTCTTTTTTCGACAGACTTACATTGGCTCAATACTTGCTTAAATATATACATAGTTTTTGTGCCCAAAAAATCTGTGAGCCAAATTAACCCTCTTCAAAGGACAACTTTGGCTCAAATCTATACTTCAGAGCGATTTCTAAAAATATAAGAAAAAAGTAGCCAAAAAGTAACCCGCATCTACGATAATTAAATTTCTGAATAAAACCTGGAAACAAGAACTAAGTTGGAGTCGCATTATGTTACCTACCAAAACTTGTTATTTTACACAAATACTTATTTTCTTCGCAGGTTACCTACATACGAGAAATTTTGGGACGTTCTTCCATTTCAAAATGCGTTCATCTTTTCTTCGCTCCTCATTTCTTATTAGATATAAATTGGGATGGTCTCCAAAAAAAGTGTGCAATTAAAAATACAAATTTCTTCAGCAAAATTGTTTTCAGTAAGTAAATTTTCCTCTTATTATAAATAGTATATCCTAACTCTTTATCCATTAATAGATGCAGTAAAAAATGAAAACTACGGATATAAAGACTACGAAAGTGATATGAGGGTTGGTTTCCGACTCGCCAAAAACAAATGTTATAAAAAATCAAAAGAAAATCAAAATGCGTCAACTTCGGCTTCCACCTCTAATACATAAGATTTTAAAAAAATAAAAGACCGAATTATTTTTTGCCCTATTGCGAGTATCGTCATTTCTGCGACGAAAAGAGATTACGAAAGCCCTTTGTAGGTAAAAATTCCTTAATAAATAAAATTCTCATAAATTCGTTTCAGTAACCTTTGACTTTAATTAAGTTTTTATTTCCAAGTGGTTAGTATAAGTCGATTAGAAAAATTTAATCAAATATTTTGACTTTCAACCGACTTATGTTAACCACTTGGAAATAAAAATTTAATTGAAGTCAGAGTTTACTGAAATTATTTTATGAGAATTTTGAAACTTTATTAAGGAATTTTTGCCCACAAAGGGCTTTCGTAAATTCTTTTCGATTCGTACGATCGGACTCTTTATCGCAGAAATGGCGATATTCGCAATAGGGCCCTTTGTGAAATGAAACAAAGACTGATTTATGAAATAAAAAAAAACGAACTTAGATTAGATTTATAATGAAAAATAGATTTATTTTTACCAATAATTTGTGAAGAAAAATATTTATTTATGAAATGAACTTATAACAATTTGATTTACATAATGAAATAAAGATTTATTCATATGGACTTAGTTTTCAATTAAAATGTTTTATTTTCAGAGAGATATTATACTGAATTGAAATTAATTGTACTCAATGGCCTTAAGTTTAATTTAAAAAAAAATATTGATTATATAATACAGCGAGGTTGCCTATATAAAATCGCCAAAACATGAAAATGTTAATATACTTTAATTTCAATTCAATGTAAAACGATCCTTCTTAAAATTGGTGGAAAACGCAATTGAAAAAAAAAACATTCGCAAGTGCAGCCACAGCACTCGTATCGTTGCGCTTCGGAAGCGCTCTAAAGTATACATGTTTGAAGCGCATCTTTCTGCGGACATGCCCATGTAAAAAAGCAATGAAGGGGAATGGGAAAACGAAGCGCTCCGTGCTACAAAAGTAGCGCTTCAATAGGGCTGTTGAAGCGCACTTTTTCCCGCTGGGGGTAACATTAAATAAAAACCTAATTGTGGATGAACACCCTCTACCTACGATAGAGGAGCTTTTTGCGTCCATGAGCGGTGGAATTAAGTTTAGTAAACTTGATTTAACAAAAGCCTACTTACAATTAGAAGTAGACGATCAGTCTTCAGAGTGTTTGACCTTGAGCACCCATAAGGGTTTGTATAGGCCTACACGGCTGATGTACGGGGTTTCATCCGCTCCCGCCTTGTTTCAGAGATTCATGGAAGAATTGTTACGTGACATTCCGGGCGTAACGGTATTCATAGACGATATTAAAATAACTGGGCCAGATAACGATACTCATTTGAAACGTCTATATGAGGTTATGCATCGTTTGAGTCAAAATAACATGCGTATAAATATTAGCAAGTGTGAATTTTTTCAAAGTCGTATAGAATATTGTGGTTTTTCCATTGATAAGCATGGAATACATAAAATGGAAAACAAAATTAACGCAATACAAAATATGAGTCCACCCACAAATAAAGATCAGGTTAGAGCTTATGTTGGGCTGATTAACTATTATGGCCGATTTTTTAAGAATCTGAGTACAACTCTTTATCCTATAAACAATTTATTAAAAGAAAAGGTTAAATTCAACTGGGATGGGAAATGTCAAGCAGCCTTTAACAAAATTAAGAAAGAAATGCAATCAAAAAAATTTCTTATACATTTCAATCCAAAACTAAAATTAATTTTAGCCACAGATGCATCTCCATATGGGGTAGGTGCGGTTTTGAGCCATGAATTGCCCGATGGGTCGGAAAGGCCAATTATGTATGCGTCTCAAACCTTGAATGTGACTCAGTAACGATATAGCCAAATCGATCGAGAAGCTTATGCAATTGTCTTTGGTGTTAAAAGGTTTTTCCAATATCTGTATGGTAGGAAATTTGTTTTAGTGACCGATAATAAGCCGATAGCGAAGATATTTTCGCCTCAAAAGGGAATACCCACTCTTTCAGCAACAAGGATGCAACATTACGCTGCGTTCTTGCAAGCTTTTGACTATGATATAGTTTTTCGTAGGACAAATGAGCACTCCAATGCAGATGCAATGTCCAGATTACCAAGCCAAGAAACCTCTGAGTATATCATGGATGAGGTCGACGTTTTACAAATTAACCAAATCAATACCCTACCCGTAACGGCGAAAGAATTGGGTGACGAAACGTTGAAAGACAAAAGTGTTGGTACCTTGATTCAGGGTCTGAAGGCCGGACGTATAGTAGATTCGGAATTCAGATTTGGTATAGATAAAGAGGAATTCAATCTACAAGGAAATTGTCTCTTGAGAGGCATTCGGGTCTATATACCACCTTCTTTGAGGAAGAGAGTTTTAAAAGAGTTGCATTCAACGCATTTCGGAACTACCCGCACGAAATCATTGGCACGCAGCTATTGCTGGTGGAAAAGAATTGATCAAGACATCGAAGAAATGATTAAAAATTGCGTGGAATGTCAAAGAGTTCGACCCGATCCAAAAAAAGTACCATTGCACTGCTGGGAGAGACCTAATTCTCCATTTCAGAGAGTGCACGTAGACTTTGCGGGACCTTTCGTTGGTAAAACCTTTTTTATTCTGGTAGATGCCTATACTAAATGGCCAAAGATATACGTGGTTCCTAATATAACTACAGAAACTACTATTAAAATATGTAGGGACATTTTTAGTCGCTTCGGGATCCCTTCAATCCTGGTTAGCGATCATGGAACCCAATTCACGAATTTCCAATTCAAGAATTTTCTAAAGAACAATGGGATTGTTCATAAGTTGGGGGCTCCCTATCACCCCGCAACCAACGGACAAGCTGAAAGATATGTCCAAACCATTAAACAAAAATTAAAAAGTTTGAGGGTAATGGAGGGGACTTTCAGTAGAGAACTTTGTAGTATCTTACTAGATTATAGGAAGATGGTACATCCTGCTACGGGTAAGTCACCCTCCATGATGATGTTTGGCCGCAATATAAGATCAAGATTGGATTTAATGTTACCGGAACCTAAAAAAATAGTAGGGGAAGGGGATAAAACATTAAAGGTTATCAGTTTGAAAATAGGAGATAGAGTGGCGGTGCGAGAGTATTTAAATAGAAGAACAAAATGGCTTTTTGGTATAGTTAAGGAAAAGGTAGGATCGCTCCACTATATAATATTGTTAGAGGACAATCGTGAATGGAAACGCCATATTGATCAAATTAGGAAGGTGGGACCCAACCTTGATAAGGAAAAACAACACATGTTAAGATATGAAAATCCAACTTCTGGTTCACGTAAAGAAAATTATCAATTACCTGAAAATGAGGGATCTGATTTAGATATTCAAATAAATAAAAGCTCAAATACTCAAGAATTACAAACCAATGGAAAAAATAATAATAATAATGATACGCCTTTTGATGAAGAACCGAAAGAATCCACTGGAAGTACACAGGAAACAAATGCAAATAACAATCAACTGCGTAGATCCACTCGCCAAACCAAAAAGCCAGACAGATTAGGCTATAACTAAATAATTTGATACTAATACATAAATGTGTCTATATAGATAACTTACATTGAATTCAGAAACTGTATATAGACCAACTTGAAATATAGTCATAGGTAGACTTGAAGTTTGGATACGCTTATATGTACATATGTACGCTGTTTGATGTGAATGAAGATGTTTAATTTAAGTGGCGGAGAGATGTCATAGATTAGTATATAAAATAACCGTGTAATTAGTTTTTAGTTTGACTGTACCCAAAACCCCTGAACTGTAACTCCTGATGCGTGCAATAAATCAGTCTTGTACAGAAGCTCAAGCATTTCAGTCCTGCCGGCCACAACAGTTCTATGAGAATTTTAACGCACAACATTGCTACAACATGATTCACATTTTAAACTTTAACCTGTTAACTGATTAGTTTTTCTTAGAAAGGTCGATGTAATGTGCTGAATTAACTTCAAGCAAAGACGCGTATTTACGACATAAGCAAAGTAAGTGTTACTATGCGTTATAAAAGTTGAAAAAGTGTAACATTTTTAAATTGGGTTTAACTCAACATTAAAAGTTTTATAATTACATATAAACTGATTTATGCAAAAAATGAATTTTTGAAATTGACGCATATATACGACATAATCAGTTAACAGGTTAAACATCAATTTCTCAAAATGTCAGAAAAGTCAGTTAACTGGTTTTTCCTCAACACCACTGATATAATAATTTTCTGATTGTTTATTCTTATAATTTGCATTTTATTGTGTTTAATTGAAGTGGCGGAAGATCGCATATTGGTTTCAATAAAAAAAAATGAGTAATACATTTTTGTGTCTTTTATCCTATTTCCTCGTAGATTTTGCCCTTACAACTTCATAGGTCAACTTACCCCAGGTGAATAGTCAACCTACCCCAAGCATGGGGTACAAAGTACATTTCATTTTTGACATAAATTATAATGAAAATTTGAAGTTCTTCTTAACATTTTTTCAATTTTATGTATACGAACAAAAACAAAATTGTAAATTGACTAGTCGTATCAACGAAATTCATTTGCGACTTTTTCCAGTAGAGAGTATATACTTAGATTTTTCTAAATCTTCAGAAGTAAGTTAAAGGTAGCAAAAAATATACAAAAGAGGTACATATGTATGTAATTTATCCATTTTTTGTAGAAAAATTCGGTCCAAAGGTACTGGTTTGGCAGGCAAGTTTTCAGTGCGGCCATCGCAGCCGTCCAGTTTTCCTAGAGGGCACGATTAACACAGAAAAATATGTGAAGGAGTGTTTACAAAAGCGTCTATTACCGTTTATAAGGTCACACACTAACAACACTGTCTTTTGGCCGGGCTTGGCTACATTACATTATGCAGCGGCGACTATGGAATGGTACGAACGAAACAATGTCCGATGTATAGCAAAAACTGCAAATCCACCAAATGTTCCAGAACTTCGTCCCATAGAACGGTATTGGCCTCTAGTTAAAAACATTTTAAGGAAAGAAGGCAGGGCAGCAAAATCACTTACAAAATTTTCAAAATTGTGGTCTTCTGCTAGTAAAAAAGTGTCAGATGGAACTGTGCAAAAATTAATGGCTCCTATTAAACGGAAAATTCGAAATTTCAGTAGACAAAAAATAATTATGGAAAACTAAGACGAATAAAATAAAGAACGTTAATAATTCAGTATTAGAAGTAGAATTAAGTGATAGCGATCCAAAAAACTAATAATTCCACCATTAATTAAACTTAAAATAACATTAAATAATATTTTGGAAGTATCTGCTCTTTACGATTCAGGCTCTAATGTTTCACTAATAAATTCAAAACTAATTCATTTAAAAACAGAAAGAATTGATCTAAAAAAGAGACTTAACTTAAGGACAATTAATGGGGTGTATCAGTCAAAACAATTGATAAAAATTAAAGCAAAGATTTTGAATATAGAAAAATACATAAATGTATTCGTAATAGATAATGAGAACTTTGAATATAACTTCCTAATAGGATTAGATTGCATAAAAGAGTTCAAATTGATACAAAATGAAAAACTAGAAATAGAACAGAGAAACTCGGATCTCAAAGATGAACAAATACATATATCAAATCAACTTCAATGAACATATAGATTTAGACAATTTTAAAGTCCTGACAAATCACTTGAGTCATAATGAAGAAAATGTAATAAAGAATCTCGTAGACAAATATAAAAATATATTTGCAAAAGACAAATATGATATAGGTGTAGTAAAAGATTACGAAGCCAGGATAGATCTCATAGTAGATAAATATTGTAGCAAAAGACCTTATCGATGCACAATTGAAGATAAAAAAGAAATAGAGGAACAAATCTCAGAACTACTCAAAAGAAATCTAATAGAAGAATCATATAGTCCTTTTGCTGCTCCAGTTACATTAGCATATAAAAGAGACGAAAATAAAAGATCAAGACTATGCATAGATTTTAGAGATTTAAATAAGATAATAGTTCCCCAATCACAACCATTTCCATTAATAGAAGATTTGGTAATAAAAACAAGAAATTGCAAATATTTCTCAAAGCTCGACATAAACTCAGCGTTCTGGTCTATCCCTTTACGAATCGGAGATAGAAGAAAAACGGGATTCGTAACCCAAGAAGGCCAATTTCAATGGACGTGTCTTCCATTTGGATTGAAGACATCGCCGGCCATTTTTCAAAGAATACTAAGTAATATAATAAGAAAACATAATCTGTCAGATTTTACAGTAAACTATATTAATGATATATTGATTTTTTCAAAAACTTTCGAAGAACATGTAGATCACCTCTCACAATTACTAGAAGCAATAATGCAAGAAGGGTTTAGATTAAAACTTTCTAAATGCACATTTGCATTAAACTCCGTACAATATTTAGGTCATATTATAAAGCACAACTCAATTTCTCCAATAAAAGATAATTTAATATCAATAAAAAATTTTCCAGTACCAAAGAATCAAAAAAACGTTAGACAGTTTCTAGGAAAGATAAATTTTTACAATGAATATGTTCCGAAAATTTCATTAATTTTAGAACCTTTGCACAACCTACTAAGGAAAAGACAGAATTTTATCTGGTTTGAGGAATGTCAAAAAGCCTTTGAATATATGAAAAATTTCCTCTGTACCGAACCAACATTAGCTATTTTTGATCCAAATCTACCAATACATATATATACAGATGCAAGCCTACAAGGTTTAGGAGCCGTATTAAAACAACCACAATCAGACGATAATTCAAGAACCGAAAAACCGGTAGCATATTTTTCAAAAAAATTGAATGAATCACAAAAAAAAAAAAAAGCTATTTACTTAGAATGCCTAGCGATAAAAGAAGCAACAAAATACTGGCAACACTGGCTCATAGGTAGACATTTCAAGGTATTTTCTGATCATAAGACATTAGAGAAGATGAATATCAAAGCTAGAACAGATGAAGAATTAGGCGACCTCACCTACTATTTATCGCAATATGACTTTGAAATAATATACCATCCAGGTAAAGATAATGTAGAAGCAGACTGCTTAAGTAGAAATCCTGTATTAGAATCTCATGAAAACGAAGAAGATCAATTAAAAATTGTAAATATGATAAAAATAGAAGATCTTTTCATTGATCAAAGGAACAATACAGATATAAAAACTAACAAAAATAGTCTACTTATAAAAAATAATGTGTATTATAAAAAAGTAAGGAAGAAAGAAAAAATTATATTGTCAGAAGAATTTTGTAAAAAATTTGTAGAAAATGTTCATAAAAATTTTTGCCACATTGGTATTAAACAAATGCAAAGCAAAATATTACCATATTATACAGCAAAGAATATTTATAAATTCATAAAAGATACATGCAAAAATTGTAACATTTGTATAAAAAATAAATCTAGAGGACAAGATAAAATGGGTTTGATGTCTCACCTTGGTCCTGCAAAAGAACCGTTTGAAATAGTTTCCATAGATACAATAGGGGGTTTTGGTGGTTCACGTTCCACAAAGAAATATTTACATCTTCTTGTAGACCACTTCACAAGATTTGCTTATATACTAACATCAAAAACACAAAACGCAAATGATTTCATTAAATTAACTGAAAACGTATTAGAAGAGCATGATATCAAAATAATTTTAACAGACCAATACCCAGGCATAAATTCAAAAGAATTTAAAAATTATTTGGAAAATAAAAATATTACGATGATTTTCACAGCAGTAAATGCACCATTTTCAAACGGCCTAAATGAAAGACTTAATCAAACCTTGGTAAATAAAATTAGATGTACAATAAATGAAAAAAATAAAAAAAATGCATGGACAACTGTAGCACGTAACTGTGTAGAAAAATACAATGAGACAGAACACACTGTCACGGGATTCAGTCCGAAATATTTATTACGAGGAGAAGATACCTCAATATTGCCAAATGAATTAAGAAAAACTAAAGATTATAACAACCTTAAAAATGATAGAATAACTGCCTTACAAAATAGTATAAAGTACCATAATTATAACAAGAAATTATATGATAAGAACAGAAAAGATCATGATTTTAACATCGGAGACTTAGTATATGTGGAAAATGGAAATAGATTAAATAGAAAAAAATTAGATGAATTGAGAATCGGTCCTTACAAAATTTTAAATAAGCTATCGAATTCAATGTACGAAATTGATGTTGGCTGGATTGGAACCGCATCGAGTTTCAACCCGTACTGTATTTGACGACTGCCCCAC
This sequence comes from Eutolmus rufibarbis, assembly GCA_963920795.1. NCBI lineage: Eukaryota > Metazoa > Arthropoda > Insecta > Diptera > Asilidae > Eutolmus > Eutolmus rufibarbis. The sequence goes on along the minus strand of OY987209.1, from coordinate 117,005 downwards.
CTTTTCTGGGGAATGACAGGACGCGCTGACGCACACTCACTTCTTCTCGTGCTCGCGCTTCGGACAGTTCACTGTAACTCGAACTTAATGTAATAAAGAATTACTCTGTGCAATTGTGTTCTTTTGCTGTTTTATACCTGCCTTTAACCACTTTCCCTAACAGGTTATGGGCCCAGGCACCAGCAGGGCAGAGCGTGTAGAATCAGCGATTATCGTGTTTTATTTTCGAGTTGTGATAGCAGTGTGAGAAAGCGGGTGCCTCGTGTGTTCCGCGTCTTGTTTTTCGATCCGAAGAGAAACAGCTGAAAAATGGCTCAAACGGTAAGGTTCGACGTCCTGAACAGAAACAATTACGATACTTGGAAGCTGTTCATGGAGGCTTTGCTCGTGAAAAGTGATCTGTGGAGGTATGTGTCGGAAGCGAGGCCTGATGTGGACGAAGACAAGGAGCCGGCCATTTTGCGCGATTGGGACAGAAACGACGCCAGGGCTCGTTCCGAGATCATCCTTTCAATAGGTCCGGGCGAGTTGAAACAGGTGAAATCGTGTAAAACCGCGAGAGAAGTGTGGCAAAGGTTGGAATCTGCCTACCAGTCGAGTGGACCGGCGCGAAAGGCCGCTCTGTTAAGGCAATTAACCTCAGCGAAAATGCAGAACGGAGGCGACGTGCGCGAGCATGTGAGAGCGTTTTTCGACATTGTCGATAAGATCGGCGAAATCGGTGTGACAATTGACGCTGACTTACTCGCGATAATGTTGTTGTCGAGTCTTTCGAGTGAATTCGATAATTTCTGTTGTGCCATAGAGTCCAGGGACAAGTTACCGGCCCCGGAGGACCTTCGTGTTAAAATTATCGAAGAAGCTGACGCCCGAGGGAGCACCGCGCGCGGCTCCTCGGCGAGTGCTTTATATGTGGGAAAAAGATGGAAAAAACCACAACAAGGCAGAATGTGACAGTTGCGGGTAAAGACGCCGGGTTTAAATTCAAATGTTTTAAGTGTCACGCGATTGGACATAAAGCGGCCGAGTGTAAAAATAAAAAAGAGCAATACGCGAAGAGCGTGGACGACGTAAGCATGTTTGTCTCTGAAGCTTTCGTGGCCGAGACGTCAGAAAGCAACGGCGGTTGGTGTTTGGACAGTGGTGCCACATCACATTTTTGTCGGGAATCGGGAAAGTTTCGTGGTCAGCTGATTGCAAGGCACGAAATGTTAAATCTCGCGACGGGACAAGGAACGCAAATTTTAGCCGAGGGCACCGCGATTTTAAGTACGTCGGTCGATGGTAAAGAAAAAAGTGTAAGTCTCCATAATACGCAATTTGTTCCCGACCTTCGTAAGAATCTGTTATCGGTGGGAAAAATGACGGACCGCGGTTTTAAGGTTTTATTCGATAACGAAAATGCCATCGTTACCGATTCGAAGGGTGACGTTAAATTGGTCGCTAATAAGACCAACGGCCTGTATATAGTAAACGAACTTGCGGAAAACGTTTACGTCGCGTCCGGGAGAGACTTGGAACGTACTCCAGTGAACATGGAGGAATGGCATAGGAGGTTCGGACATTTGAACTCTGTTGATCTCCGAGAGACTGTACGTCGCGGTCGAGTGCGGGGAATGAATGTAAAGGGTCCGGTCCGCATTGACGATTGTGAGGTGTGCTGTTACAACAATCTCCTCACCCCAACACAGAATTATAATATAAAGCACTATTACCCTTCCTCACTTAACATTCTTTACGCTGAGATCCTTTTAAGATTATTATAAATATTTACCCTTCCTCAATTATCCTAAATTATTATAAATTATTACCCTCCGTCACTTAACATTCTTTACGCTGAGATCAGTTCCTTTTAAGATTTCCTAACTTTATTAACGCTGAAATTTCATTACCCTAAATAATCACAGACGCTGAGACCATTTCTTTTTAAAACAAACAATAATGTCTCTTTCCCAATCCTATACCCCAAACAAAGACCTAAAGAGCAAAACGCTTAACTAACCAAAACAAATCCAGAACAATGAACTGACCTAAAAGTAAAAGCTAAGTACTCAGCGCACCACTTGACCCCAACTTTCTTTCTCGCTGCATTCAGACAGAAATGCATGCGTAATCTTTTTTTCCCCTTCAACCGATCTTTCTTTTTAATCAATAGTTCGATTTCAGTTGCAGTCAGAGTTTGTTCTTAGATCGAAACGGGTAGTTGCCTCGCCTTCAAAATTCGTGTTAATAGCGAATAGTAAAATATTATAACTTTGTTACCTCGGCTTTAAAATTTATACCGAAGCGAATAATAAAGTGTTGTAATTTTAACCAACCGGTGTTTTAATTTTCGTTTACCTAAAAGTTCCCGGAGGAACATCATTAGTGGCGCAGTCGGTAGGATACGCGAGTAATCGAAAGAAGATCGATTTCGTGTATGTCAATACTTAACGCGTACCGAAACTATATATACATCACTGAAAGATCAGTGATACAGCGAAGAAAAACCCGGTAGTGAATTGTTCTCGACGACTCAGTTTACTAAGCGCGTGTGCTACCCCGTGCAAGTGATCCAACTCCCTGTACAAAGAAAGAAAGTGATTCAGTTTGTACTACTCCCGGTACAAAGTACACCACTGAGAAAAGGAAAACTCTGCCTCAAAAGCCAAAATTCACCAAGGAAGGAAAGATTCGACCTAGGAAACACCCAGTTCTCAACCAGCAGAAGAAGACAACCCGGAAAATAGTCATCCCGAACTCGCAGAAGGAAGGAAGGAAGTACCCATCGCTGGAAAAATCAACACAGCCGAGAATCAACATCCATCAACAAATAAGTAATATTGGGCCAGCAATCCAAGTAGGTGACGAACAACTAATATTAGTATGAATAGTTTAAGACTATGAGCGATTCAGACTCACAGGGAAATAGGGAATTAGACACATTAGCGGCTAATTTTAGAAGTTCGCTGAACAGAAATCAGCAACACTTAAATTCCTTAGATTCATTCACCCTCAATACTTCCGGAATGGCTTCCCTCACCATTGATCCTCTAAAATACCTATCCCGACTCCCCGACTTTAACGGAGACTTTAACAAATTACAAAACTTTATTGACTTAGTAGATAGAATCCACCCTATATTAACAACTTACGACGAAAATTCGCAATTAATTTTCGGCGACATAATTAAATCGAAACTAGTCGGTAGGGCTCGCGAAATAGTGGATATAAATTACGAGGTAACTTCTTGGTCAGAAATAAAAGGTCTATTGAATCACAACTTTGGCGACAGAAAATCAGTCGACCAATTATTCGAAGACCTTAGAAGTGTAACGTTCCGCACTAACAGCTTAGCTATATACAACGAAATTAAAGAAATACTAAGAAGACTAAACATAAAAACAAAAAACGAATGCAGGAACGACGTAAACTTGGAACAATTAATTAAGGCAAATATAAGATCAGCTTTAGAAGTGTTCAAAAGAAAACTTCCGGAGCCGATGAAATCCATCTTATATTGCCGAGATCCTAAAGACCTGGAAACAGCTCTAAACATACTTTACGAATCAGGACACGTCTATTATAACTCTCAACCTCAAAACCAGAAAAACTATAATACACCTAGACCCAATCGGAACGGGAACAGGAACGCAAATTTTAATAACGAGCAGACTAGAAATACTCAAAGTAGACAACCCTATCAGCCTCAAACAAACTCATCTTCTAATAATACTAGCAACCGCAGTTTTAACACTCCTTCTGGATCAAACCAACAACCAATAAATAGAAATAACTTTAACCAAAATTTTAATCAAAGACGAAACTTCAATTATAATAATTATAACAATCCGAATAATCGGAGTTTTGATAACAGTAACTATAACAATGCTCGTAACAACTATAATAATACAGGACAGAATCATAATAATCACAACAACTCTCGCACTAATAATAATAGCTACGTTAATAATAATAATAATAACAACAATAATATAAGACCAGAACCTATGGAAGTGGACATGGCACACGTTAATCAAAGTGAGACGGTTAATACCGACACACAAAATTTTCAGTCGCCTGCCTCAATAGAAACTTACCCTATATAGTGGTAAAATCTAAAACGGTCCCACTGAAATTTCTCATAGACACAGGCGCAACCCACTCTATTATAAATCCTAATCTATGTAACCCTAAATGGATAAGTAAGCTCGAACAACCATTAAAATTAAAAACTTTGAATCACTCAGTGGAAATAAAAGAAAAAGCCAACATCCCACTTTTTGAGGAACTAGGGAACTCATCGGAAAAAATCGAAATGTTAATATGTAAATTCCATACAGAATTTGACGGACTAATTGGAAATAATATCCTCTTACCACTCAAAGCTAATATACACTGAAAAAACAACTTTCGTAAAATCATAGAATCATCTGTTTTTGGCTTGGATTCATTAGGTCTTAAAAAGCATTATATCATCTATATAAATATTTCATTTCCTTAATTTTATACTTTGTTAGATTTATAGAATTGAAAATCACTCTTTTTTATATATTAATTAAATGATTTGTAGGATTTCCGAGTAACCTGCCGAGCGGCAAGTGATGCCTCACATTTTTTGCGACTCGCCTTGTTTCGGTCAACTCGCGTAAGCGCGTAGATCGGCTCACACACAGCAAATAATTCAAAGAATCGTGCTCTAAAAACTCAACATGCGCTGACGCGTATGCTGATTGCTTGGTTCGGGATAGCGAAGAGTTCTTGGAAAAGGTGTCTGCCTAGATGCAACACAACTCGCGCATTTACTTGAACGGAAGGATCCCGTTATAATCAAATGGTGTTAGTATCCTGGCGAAGAACGAAAATTCAGTAGTTCGTGGAGTGTCATTCGAAGTGCTTCGTGTTGTAAAGTTGTGAACAAAGAAAAGTGGTTAAAGAGTACAAAAGTCATACAACGTATAGCGAGATATACATTGGGACAATAAGGTAAGTACCCTAATTTAAGAGATAAATGTTATGATAAATGTGTGTGGTTAAATGTTTTAAGCTATAGAGTGCCCGCGCCCTTCCGTGAAACGTGAGTGATCGCGTGGGTGGTATTTGGCCCGCCCGTATATTTAACCCTAGAACTGCAAATCCTTTTTGTTTTACCTGTAAACCACAAACCGGGGTAAATATTTACCCCACGGGTTTTTTCTTCAGAAAAACCGTTTTGAAAACAGCTATTTGACTCATAAGTACATGCATTTTTTTGTTTTTTCATGCAAAAGAGAATATTGAAGAGATAATTCAATTTTATCATTATTTTTGGTTGGTGAAAATCGATTTAAATAGCTAAAAGTGCTGCAAAACGGTTAAGGGGACTTTTACTTTCTAAATTGGAAAAAATGACAATTTTAAAATATTTAACAAAAAAAGCTATTATATTTGTGGCTACAATTTTTTTTTATACATTGTTGAAAAGGTTTTGAAGTTTACAAAAAAAAAAATTTTTTTGGGCACTTTTAGTTGTTTTTCACCACTGCAGAGGGCGTTTTCCAAAAGTTGCATTTTAATTTGGGAGACACTTTTCTGCCTTCCTGTAACATTTTTTTTTTTTAATTCCAACGGGATTCAATTCGTGATATTTAAAACTAATAAATAAACCTTTAAAAATTTAATTTTTTTATATTTTTAAATTTAAATTTCGAAAAAACCTTGTTTTGGGGGTGAATTTACCCCTGTACTAAAAAGGTGGAGTGGTGTTTTTTAACTTTTTAGGGGTTTATTTAGTAGTCGTATATAAAGTATCAAAAAAAATTGGTTTACTGAGATTGGTATAGTCGGTTTTGAAAAAAACTCCCAGTTTTGAAAAATGTGATTTGGAGAAAAACGCGTTTTAAGTATTTTTATTGTAATTGTATCGAATAAAATGGTCATATTTATTTTACAAATATAGCTATAACTTTCTTAATAAAATCTTAGGACAGTATTTCTGTGATACTAAGGAATGGTTTTACGTAAAAAAAATCGATTTTTTGAAAATTTAGAAATTAAAAGTCCCCTTAAACCGTCATTTAAGAAACAAAAGAAAGTTATCAGAAACTGGATTTAATGTTTTGTATATATTTTAGGATACAATTTCTAATATGGAAGAACAATTTCATCAGGACGACAGTCTTAAAAAATTATTAGAAGAGTGGGATTTTATTTGTCTCTATGAAGTCTTTAAAGACAAGGGTATAGACATTGAATGCTTGAAAAATATGACACTGGAAGACATTAATGAGTTAATCTCTACCAATAATCTTGGAATGAGAATACGATTTCGACAACGTCTTTTTGAATGGCGCCAATCAAACGTAAATTTATATAAATATATATATTTCATAAGCGTAGATTTTTTTTACATGGCATTAAATTTTCAGGGTTTTGTTACACCATTAGCGGAAACTATCGCTTGCAGTTCTCGAACTGCAAGCTGGATTAATGCAAATAGTCTTGCTGTATCACCTTATTCCAGTCAATCTTCGATTAAAACCGAGCTAGCAATTTCACCAACTTCGTCCAGTTCAAAACCTTTAGTAAGATTTAAATTATTTTCGAAAATTCCCGATGGGAAATATTCGTCACTTTATAAAAAGCCTAAATTTTTAACGTATAAAGGCTACTTTACACTATTTGATAAGTCACATGCCTAGACATATGACTTTTTATTTGAGTTCTCAAAAGTTACGCTCATATCATAGCATTCTAAGTTTTCTGGTTTACATCTATTTGACAATCTGTTTGAGTTCGAGTGTGTTATTTATTACTAAAATGTTTATTTTTTCAGCCATATAGACACAGTGTTTGCTCCCAAACGATTAGGACCATTTCACTCTTTTTATATAATAATAATAATCTATCTCTAATAATTCACAAATAATAACAATAATTGGAAATAAATATTTAACCTTCTTTTCCACATACTCATTGCCCATTTTTCAAATAAGTCTTCAGCAATAAACTTTTATTATCTTTTTATGTACTACTTAATAATTTTGTTTTCAATAGAAGGTAGAATTGATTCTACCTTGCTTTTATTTATTTCACGCACTCGGGAACTTTAGCCCATATGGCGCTTTCTTTGCATTTTTTTAATATATATTTTATTATTATTTTTTTATTTTATTGATTATTTCATGATTATTTCATGTGGGAATCGAACCCACAACCCCGGAATAGCATACTCACAGCCAAACCGCTCAACCAACTACATTAATAAATGCGCAGACTCTTTCAAACTCCTATGACTTCTCAAATTGAATTAGAAACAATTCTAATTTTCAAAAAGTCATATGATTACTCAAATGTCAGGTAATTTGAGAGATATGGGTGAGTTTACACCATATGAGTCGTATTTATGAGAAGTCATATGCTTTTTCATATTACTTATCAAATAGTGTAAAGCCTACTTAACTGAATACATATATTTGTTTAATTATATTTATATAGAATTTGGAAAACCTTTTGGGAGAATCTTTTTTGGGAAAAGGTGTTAGAATATACTTTGAGAAAAAAAACTCCCTGTCACGTACAACTCGAAATGATTTATGCACTGTTATTGCAAAATTTTGGGTTGCCGAAAGGAGACATGTAATTGACGAAGATTATCACGAAGCATTCAGAGAAATCAAAAAGTTATTTCCAAAAGAAAAAGAAGTAAGCGTCAAACTCTTAGATATAATAATTTTTTTTTCAAATACAGAGATTTTACCACACTTACTGTAATTGGTCCCTCTCTAAAATGCGTGATAGTACTTGATTTATATACAAAATCGTAATATTTTTAGGAAACATATTTAACAACCTGTACAAAATCTAAAGGAAGGCTTGCTGCTCGATATTATACAATTTCAAGAAAATATCAACGCAAAGGTATCCTACAAAGCCGTTATAAATTAAAAAGTCTTCAATCAAGTCAGTCCACAAGTAGCAACGTGTGTGACAATGAAACTGTCCCGCCTTCAATAATTGAAGATATACAATGGCTAAAGAAAAACTTTGAACCTGAGGGTCTTGTAACGCAAGCTTGGTTAAGAACTCACTCTTATCGTATGAAGCATGTGAAGGATGAAGAAATCGATATCCTGAAAGAATGGCCAATTTTAAAACAGAACTTTTCATACTATTTGGTACATTAAAAATGTCTATTCGTATAATATATTTACTGATAAATGTATTTTAATTTCCAGATCGAATTGGATTTTGAAAATATTTATCCCGGAAAAGATAAATTACTTTCAATAAAGTGGGATAAATACACTGGTAAAATTCTAACTATTTTTAAGGAAAATATTAAGGATGAGTATTGCAAAAAGTTTTTAAACCAAATTGTTGGAGGCACCCCAACGGAAACAATTGACTATCTTTCTGTATACCTCTTACCGGCTATACTGCAACCAACTATAATTCACGCAGGAAGTAAAAGATGGAAACCTTCAATTCTAGAATCACAGCAATCTTTCATATTGCACGTCGAGGTAAATCAATATTTTACATAAGTATATATGTACATATTTCTAAATCGCATTTTCTACAGGTTGAAAATGATATTCTAAGGCAAGCTGAAGAGCACAAGAAATTATTAACTGGAAAAGGTCTTCGTATTCAACCCTTCATTATAGCCGTCGGAAGCCTTACATCCTTCAAATATTTTTATGTTTACTATAATGAAGCAATTTATAAATTTCATACATTTTGTAAAGCACTTTCTGTAACATTCAAAATTTTTCAAGTTTTTAATCTGCAATATCCCAAACCTGCAGCTCAAGTTTGGGAATTTATATCGTGTTATTTTTATGAAATCCCCTTAACTGGGAAGCACTCAAACGCTCTCTACGGATTATTATCCGACCTAGAGGATTAGTTGCACTATCGATTGAAAAAATGTATGAATGTTATATTTGCGCCAATTTAATGCCGGATATAGAAAGATATTTTGTTCACTTAAAGTATTTTCATAACATTTCTCATCATTCAAAGTTTTTCCAATGTACGGTTTGTCCCCAGAGTTTTCAAAGTATACATTCATTTCGACGTCATCTGATCCGAAAACATTCACATTTCAATCAAAATTTTTCCGAAAAGCCTAATTCAAGTAGCACTAGAGCGGATGCCGAAAATAATGTTGAAGATTATTTTGCAGATAGCTATAAAGAAGACAATGAAAAAGATTTTAATTTGTTTAACAGTTTACACGAAGTTTTGAGTTTTGTTTTAAAACTTTATGGGAATCTCTCTATAAACAGAAAAGTTGCTAATCAAATAATTACAGATGTTCAAAACCTCATTCAAACCTTTATTGCATTCACTAAAACAATTGAGGATATAAATGATTTAAAAGTGAAACTTATCGAATTTCAAAATGCTTTCACGTTTTTCAACACGGAATACAAATTAAAAAAATACTTACAAAACCATCAGATAATTGCAAATTTAAACGAATATGTTATAGATGACAGTATTAAAATAGGATCTAAGAATACAAAATCAAAAGGCATCCTTCTACCGATTAGAACAAATATTGTTAAGTTTTTGGAAACTCCGGGTATATTTTTAGCAATGAAAGAAAATGAAAAAAATATTAAAAATTCGAAAGGATTATGTAATGTTATCCAAGGATCAGTTTGGAAAGAAAAAATGAGTAATTTTGAAAATAAAAGTGTTATTCCATATATGCTTTACCAAGATGACGTCGAAATTAATAATCCTCTGGGGTCAAAGGCTGGTGTACATAAAGTATCAGCGTTATATTTAAGTTTTCCTTTATTACCGTACAATGAATTATCAAAGTTAGATAATATTCTTGTTTGTTGTATAACTAAAACTACTGATATTTGTCATGGATATTACAGAAATTTGAAGCCTTTAATAGAAATTCTTAAAACTCTTGAAGAAGAAGGTCTTGATATTAAGATAAACAATACTGAAAACCATGTGCATTTAGTGTTATCTAATATAACTGGCGATAACTTGGGACTTAATGGCTTGTTAGGATTTGTAAAATCATTTTCGGCCAATTTTTTTTGTAGAATATGCAGTGCGGAAAAAAGTGCCACCAAAACAATGTTAACTGAAGATAGTTCCCTCATTCGAAAAGAAAATGACTTTAATATTGAAAAAGATGAAAGTAGTATTCACGTAAAAGGCATTAAAGAACCGTGTTCCTTTAACATAATAAATTCATTTAAAGTCATTGATAATATAACATGCGACTTAATGCACGACATATACGAAGGTATATGTCACTTTGAAATTTGTAGCATTCTGAGTTATTTAATTTGTGAAAAAAACTACTTTACTTTATGTGAATTAAATAGCAGAAAATCCTTATTTGACTATGGTTATTCAAACAACAAATTTACAGATATAACTTTAAATCAATTATCAAACAAAAAATTAAAAACTTCGGCTGCTCAAATGAAAACTTTTGTTCATTTCCTTCCCCTAATAATTGGTGACCTTGTGCCACCACATGACGAAGTATGGAAACTTTTATTGTTTCTCTTAAAACTTATCGAGTCTGTTTCACAACCAACTTTTGATGATAACAGTTTAGAAGAAATGAGAAATATAATTGAAGAACATCACAAACATTACATAAAGGTACTTAATGCAAATCTTACTCCCAAACACCATTTTATAACACATTATCCCACAGTAATTAAAATATTAGGTCCAGTAAAACGTTTATGGGTTATGCGCTTTGAAGCGAAGCATAAACAATTAAAGCAATACTGTAATATGTGTAATTCGAGGAGAAATATTCTGCTGAGTTTGGGTACAAAATTAAATTACAACTTTGCGGCCAATAATTATTTTAAATCTTTAAGTCAATTATCCAATACTTATTATGTTTTTGAGGAAGGAATTGAAATTGATTTCACAAGAAATGAAATATACACTAAAATTTCAAACTTAAAGATAGATGAGCAAAAACATATTTTCGAAAAAATTTGGTCTCTAACAAAAATTAAAATTTTTACAATAACTTTTCAAACCGGCAATGTTTTGGCCATTATAAACAACTTTAATGAATTGAGTTATCATTCGATAAAATATATTTTGTTCCATTCCGATACATTTTATTTTATAACAGTTACCCTTAATGTAATGAATTTCAATGAACATTTACAAAGTTATATTTTAAATGAGAATGTTTTCAGTAATAATTTCAACATTATTTTTCATAAAGAAATTAAGTATGCTCCTTTGCATTTAATCAAATTACCTGACGGAAAACTAACTGTAAAATTGGACCTTCCACTTATGTAATCATGTCGGCTATTAAATCCGACGGAACCATTTTGGCGGAACTCCATCCGACCCGCATTAGTTTCATTATAAAACATCCAATCAATTTGCGCTACTCGTTGAAAGGATCAGTCGGCTTGAATAATCGACAAGAATATATTATGAATGTATGTACTTACATGTATGTATATTAATAAACAAAAGTAAAATATATATATATGATTTTCGTCAAAAATATGAGTTTTAAATTAATCTCCTATATACCCTTTTTAATTCATTTTTACACATTTTTTATATAAATAACAAATTTGAATATCATAAATTAAATTATTTTAGTATATAAAATAATTTTCTATATTATGAAAGAAATTTTTCTAGTCTTCATTTAAAAACTTTATGAAATTCACACAATGTATTTCTATGAATCCTAGAAATTAGAAAAGAAAATTGGGGAAATTATATAATTTATTTAAATGAAAGATATACTGAATATCTTAGAAATATATACTAAAATTGTTTAGAGCATAGAATTCAATTAGAAAAAATAAAGAAAACATTCTTCGTTTTTCCGAAAGAGTGATTTCGAAATCTCATAGAATTTTGAATCACTAAAGTATATAATTAGGAGGTATGACTGAAAATCATAGAAAGTTTTCTGGTATATCATAGCCAGTTTTCTTCAAGTCCATACAATCTTTTTTTTCAGTGTAGACTATGGAACAAAGTATTTAACCACGGGAGATAAGAAAGTTAGACTATATTTTAACTCGGGCGAAAAAATCATATATAATTTTACGAAAAAAGGAGAATATGAAATTACACTCCCAGTACCACAAGAAAATGGTTTGGGATATATTCACGAAATGCGTAACGCAGATGGTTCCTTCATAGTAAAAGAGGGAATATATAACGTGGAAAATTTTAAAATACACACTAAGACTCAACTATCACAGAATATGCCCATTAAGGTGACCCTTGGGCCGGCGAATGTAGAAAAGGTAGATTATCAGAATTTTAACATTATAGAGAGTAAGGAAATAAAACCTCTTAACGAACAGTTAAGAATGGAGCATCTTAACTCCGAGGAAAGGGTTAAATTAATCAAACTAGTAAAAAAATATCAGGAAATTTGTTATAGGGATGATTCCAAGCTAACATTTACCAACGCCATTAAACATAGAATCCGGACTATAAACGATATACCTATCCAGTGTAAAACATATCGTTACCCGTATATACATAAGGCCGAAGTCGAGAAACAGATCAAAGAGATGCTCGACAACGGTATTATACGCCATAGTAACTCTCCTTACTCAGCCCCAGTTTGGATTGTGCCTAAGAAGGCAGATGCCAGTGGGAAAGTTAAATGGAGATTGGTAATTGATTACCGCAATTTAAACGAAGTTACTATCGACGATAAATATCCTATTCCGGTCATCGATGAAATTCTTGAAAAACTGGGCAGATGCCAGTATTTCAGTACTCTCGATTTGGCGAAGGGTTTCCATCAAATCGAGATCGACGAGAACGACATCCATAAAACAGCTTTCAGCGTAGAGAACGGGCATTATGAATTTTTGCGTATGCCTTTTGGGCTAAAAACAGCGCCCGCAACCTTTCAGAGGCTCATGAACAACGTACTGAAAGAATTTATAAACAAAATTTGTCTCGTTTATATGGATGACATAATTGTTTTCTCGACCTCTTTACAAGAGCATATCGAATATCTAGAAAAAATATTCGAAAGATTAAGAGAAGCCAACCTTAAAATTCAAATGGACAAATCCGAATTCTTAAGAAGAGAAACGGAATTTTTAGGACACATCGTGACCCCCGAAGGAATTAAACCTAATCCAAAAAAAATAGAATGCGTCAAAAATTTTCCAATACCGAAAACTAATAGACAAATCAAACAATTTCTGGGATTAACAGGCTACTATAGAAAATTTATTAAAGATTATTCAAGAATTTCTAAACCCATGACTAGATACTTGAAGAAGGACGCAAAGGTTGAAATAACTAACCCCGAATATCAAACTAGTTTCGGAACCTTGAAGAGGCTATTAATTAACGAACCCATTTTACGTTACCCTGACCTTAGTAAAGAGTTTGTTTTAACCACAGATGCTAGCCAATACGCATTAGGCGCAGTACTTTCCCAAGAGGGACACCCAATCTGCTACGCAAGTCGTACATTAAACGATCACGAAATAAATTACAGTACGATTGAAAAAGAGCTGTTAGCAATCGTTTGGGCAACTAAATATTTTCGACCATATCTCTTTGGGCGAAAATTTAAAATTGAAACAGATCATAGACCTCTTACCTGGTTATTTTCAATAAAAGAACCAAATTCAAAATTAGTCCGCTGGAGACTGAGACTCTCCGAATACGATTACGTAATATTATATAAGAAAGGAGTGAAGAATGGTAACGCAGACGCCTTATCTAGATTAGAAGTCGCAGAAATGAACCTGACTGGGGTAGAGAATCAAGACGAAAACTCCATTCCAGTAAGTAAATCCCCCATAAATGTATTTAAGAACCAAGTAATAATAAGGAAAATAAACTCGGGTTCCATGAAAATAAAAACCTCAAAAATTTTTAAAAAGCATTAGGAAAATTATCTACACGAAAAACTTAACCGAAGAGTCCGCGTTAGTCCTTCTAAAAAACCATTTCAATTTAAACCAGCTTAATGCAATTATAATAGATGACGAGTTTTACACCTCATTTTATACAGTATATAATAATACGATGCGCAGTAATAAACATTTCCGGATAGTAAGATGTACTACACTGTTAGAAGACGTAGAGGACGAGGAAAAATTAGCAAACTTAATAGAAAAAGAGCACCTTTTGAATAATCACCGCGGGATAGAGGAAGTTTTCAAAGAAATGAAATCTAAGATTTATAATCCGAAATTAAAAATTAGGATCACACAGTTTATAAATAATTGCGAGATCTGTAGCCTCGAAAAATACGAGCGGAAACCTCTAAAGGTAGCGTACAAAATCACGGAAACTCCTTCACGTCCCAACGAAATCATCCATGTCGATGTGTTTTACAGCTTGGAAAAACAGCTTTTCATGACGGTGATCGACAAATTCAGCAAACTCGCTCAAGCTATCAAAATAACCGGCCGTACTTGGACCGAATTCAAACGAGGGTTAATCCAATATTTTAGTTCATATGGAAAAGTAAGAAAAATAATAGTAGATAACGAACTAGGGTTTAAAGCTCTTCCTATCCGCGAATTCCTTAGTAATCAAGGAGTTGATATACACTATACCTCTAACAGCAATCACACCTCCAACGCTGACGTAGAACGCCTACATAACACCATAAACGAGCACCTTCGACTTCTCAGACATAATGACGACAGCGACATAGACACAGTTGAAGAAAAAATTCTAAAGATTATAGGGTTCTATAATAACACAATTCACAGCACAACTAACAAAAAGCCCATAGACTTCGTGACGGGAAAAATTTCGGAAAACGAGTATAAAGAAATACACGATAGGATAGTCAGAACTAAGGAAAAAAGTATTAACAGACTTAATAAACACAGAGACGAAACAGAGTTAGAACCAGGACCGAACTATATTAAAGAAATTCGAGGAGGTAAAAATCACGCCAAGTATAGGAAAATAGAAGCAGACAAACTTGACGACGAACATTTAACAGACACTAAAAACGGACTCAAATATTACAAGACTCATGTACGAAAAAATAAAAAATACCAAGACAGAAGCAACCCTACTATTAAGTCAAAAATTAAATCAAGAAGGACCAAAGTAAAATCAGTACCAACTAATTCCTAAACCTGATTAATTTTAACCTTAGAAGATGAAATCGACTATATGCAACAAATATACCAGATTAATAACGACATAACCCTCCTTCGGAATCATGTAGAAGATATACAACAAGTCATCTTTTCAAGTAAACTCGGTATTCTATCTAGGGACATTTTAACAAAATCAGAACTTGACCTTATAAATGACTTTAACAGCTACCAGAACATAAAAACTGCAGTTAGGCTGCAAAATAACGAAATAATAATAGTCCTATTAATACCTACTTATTCCCAAAATTGATTATCCAAAATACTAATCGAACCCATCCCGAATAGCCAAAACAAATCAATATTTCTGGAAGAGAACACAATATTAGTAGATTCTGACAATAGAATATATAAAACAAATGTAAAGGAAAACTTAAAGAAAAACCTAATTGAAATAAATGACAACTGTATCAGTAGTATAATAAAATTCGAAGAAGCTCATTGTAAAACTAAAAATCTATTGAAACAAGAAATAAAAGAAATCATGACAGGTGTAATCGTATTGAAAAATGTAAACAATCTAAATATTACACAAAATTGTAAGAATGCAAAAATTAATATCAAAGGGAATTTCTTAATAAAATTTGAAAACTGTAAAATAGAAATAGGAAATAATAGCTATGTAAACACCAACCTTAGAGTTTATGACAACCTAATTTTGCCCAATTTTATAACAAAAATCAGAGAACATGTTCAGGATATACCTGAAATCGAATTAGAGGAATTAGATCTAAAACAATTACAAAGTGAAAGCAACATTAAATCACTGATATTTAAGACCGGTAGTAATAATATGATAAGTTTCGGTACAGATATTTCAATTGTAATTATATTAATACTCCTAATAATTGTATTCTTTTATTGTAAAAGGAAAGGCAACATCTACCCAAGAATCTCGTATCCAATAATTTCGTCGGAGCCTCATTCTAACGGTGGGGGTGTTACAACAATCTCCTCACCCCAACACAGAATTATAATATAAAGCACTATTACCCTTCCTCACTTAACATTCTTTACGCTGAGATCCTTTTAAGATTATTATAAATATTTACCCTTCCTCAATTATCCTAAATTATTATAAATTATTACCCTCCGTCACTTAACATTCTTTACGCTGAGATCAGTTCCTTTTAAGATTTCCTAACTTTATTAACGCTGAAATTTCATTACCCTAAATAATCACAGACGCTGAGACCATTTCTTTTTAAAACAAACAATAATGTCTCTTTCCCAATCCTATACCCCAAACAAAGACCTAAAGAGCAAAACGCTTAACTAACCAAAACAAATCCAGAACAATGAACTGACCTAAAAGTAAAAGCTAAGTACTCAGCGCACCACTTGACCCCAACTTTCTTTCTCGCTGCATTCAGACAGAAATGCATGCGTAATCTTTTTTTCCCCTTCAACCGATCAATAGTTCGATTTCAGTTGCAGTCAGAGTTTGTTCTTAGATCGAAACGGGTAGTTGCCTCGCCTTCAAAATTCGTGTTAATAGCGAATAGTAAAATATTATAACTTTGTTACCTCGGCTTTAAAATTTATACCGAAGCGAATAATAAAGTGTTGTAATTTTAACCAACCGGTGTTTTAATTTTCGTTTACCTAAAAGTTCCCGGAGTAACATCATTAGTGTGTGCCTCGAGGGAAAGATGGTTAGGAATCCTTTTCCTATGAGATCTGGGAGAACCACGGAGGTAATGGATCTGGTGCATACGGACCTGTGTGGTCCAATGCGAGCGGCTTCACATGGCGGCAACAGGTATTTTGTTCATTTTATCGATGATTGTTCCAGGTGGAGCGAGATACGTTTTTTGAAAAATAAAAGCGACGTGATTCAGGCTATCAGGGACTTCGTTGGTCTCATGGAAAACCAGACGGGCAGGAAAATAAAGTGCATCCAGTCCGACAACGGCGGGGAATTCGTCAACGGAGACGTCGACCGATTCTTGAACGAGCGCGGCATAGTTCGTAGGCTTACTGTCCCACACAATCCGCAGCAGAACGGCGTGGCTGAGAGGCGGAATCGGACGCTGGTGGAGATGGCGAGATGTTTGCTGATCCAGGCGGGGCTGTCATCTGAGTTTTGGGCTGAAGCCGTGAATACGGCGAACTACATTCGCAATAGGTCTCCGTCAAAGTCGTTGGATGGGAGGACTCCTTTTGAGGTCCTGACGGGCAGAGTTCCGGATGTAGCACATTTGAGGGATTTCGGTAGCCGGGTTTTTGTGTTGAAGGGAGATCCGAATATCGGGAAGTTCGATTCCCGAGGTTTGCCTGGAGTTTTCGTAGGGTATTCCGAGTCCTCGAAGGCATATAGAGTTTGGTTGTCAGCTGAGCGTCGGGTTGTAACTTCGAGGGATGTCAAATTTCTGAAGACAAAAGAAGATGGGTGTGGGTCTCATCTGAATGTCGGATATGACATAACTCTCGGTGAGGAGAGTGTCATTTCTAGGTCTGACGACATGGAGCTCGAACTGAGTCCGCAGCCTGACGACATCTTAAATCGGGACGTGGAAGATTCGCCGCATCAGGGGGTAGTTGATGATTTTGTCAAGGACAAAGGGGAAACTCCGAGATCTGGTAGAGCTCGTGGCAGACCCGGAATAGTTCGAACTGGACGCAGGGGAAGACCTAAGAAGAAATATCATGAACATCGTGAGGTGTCAATGTTCGTGGGGAATGAGGAGGCATTTCTTTCTGAAATTCCCATGGATGAGGCTTTGTCGGGTCCCGAGTCGGGTGATTGGCAGGATGCCATGGCCGAAGAGATGAGATCTTTGGTTGATAACGGAACTTGGAGTTTGGTGGATCGTCCGGAAGATTCGGTGGTGATCGGTTGTCGGATGGTGCTGCGGAATAAGCTGAATCCCGATGGAAGCATTCAGCGACGGAAGGCTCGTTTGGTGGCGCAGGGCTTTAGGCAGAAGCCCGGAGTGCATTTTAATGAGACTTTCGCTCCCGTGGCGCGACTTGGATCCATTCGCTTGATGGTGAGTTTGGCTGTTCGTTACGGCATGAAGATTCGGCAGCTGGACGTTGCTACGGCCTACTTGAATGGTTTTCTTGAGGAGGACGTTTACATGGAAGTTCCAAAGAACCTGGATAAACTTTTGATGATGGTCTGTCAAAAAGAGCAAAAAGGTGATATCGGGCGGAAAGCCAGAGCAATGTTGAAAGATTTGCGTGCTGGAAATAAAGTCTGTTTTCTGAAGAAGGCTCTATATGGTTTGCGACAGGCTGGCCGAAGTTGGTACAATAGATTCGATCAGGTTTTGAGAGAGTATCGCGCTGAACCCTCATCCGCTGATCCTTGCCTTTATCATGTTGGCAAGGGGGAAGACATCTTGTTGGTGGCAGTATACGTGGATGATGTTTTGATCGCAAGCAGAAATCAGGAGGCCATTGATTCTGTCGTGGGGCATGTTTCTCGTCATTTCGACATCAGAGACCTGGGGGAGGTCAGTCATTGTCTCGGGATGAAGTTTTCCCGCGAAGGGAATGCGATCACGTTGCGGCAGGATGGATATATTGAAGAGATACTTGAACGGTTCAACATGAGGGATTGTAATTCTGTCAGTACCCCTCTGGACATGGGTGTAAGGCTGAATCGTCAGACCGAGGAGGTCTCTGAGGAGACAAAGAATTTGCCTTATCGAGAGCTTGTGGGGTGCATCACCTATCTGGCTACGTCTACAAGACCCGATATAGCTTTTACAGCCAGTTAGTTGGGCCAGTTCAACTCTTGCTACGGGGAGAATCATTGGAAGGCTGCAAAGAGGGTCTTGAGATATCTTAAAGGAACAAAAGATATGGGACTGAGGTACTCTGGAGATTCTGAGTCTCTAAAAGGGTTCGTGGATTCGGACTGGGGCAATTCCTATGACAGAAGATCGTTTTCGGGATACGTGTTTATGCTGAGCGGGGGAGCCATTACTTGGGATGCTAAGAAGCAGAAGACGGTGGCCTTGTCAACTTATGAGGCGGAGTATATGGGCTTGACCGATGGCGTAAAGGAGGCTCTCTTTCTGAGCCGTTTCCTGGACGAGTTGGGTTTTCCGTGCTTGGGGGATGTGATTGTTTTTGGCGATAATCTGGGGTCCATCAAATTGGCTGAGAACCCGGTATTCCACCAGAGGAGCAAACACATAGATATTAGGTATCATTTCATCAGGGAGGTGCTGAGGGAGGGAATAATTGATGTCGGACACGTGCCTACCTCTGACATGGTCGCCGACATAATGACTAAGGCGCTTCCAAGGAGCAAGCATGTGAGATGCTTGGGCATGGCTGGACTGATTTGCGGCGAGGAACCTGTCGGAGGGAACTCGATTCGAGGGGGAGTGTTGGCTGGATTGGAACCGCATCGAGTTTCAACCCGTACTGTATTTGACGACTGCCCCACCTTTTCTGGGGAATGACAGGACGCGCTGACGCACACTCACTTCTTCTCGTGCTCGCGCTTCGGACAGTTCACTGTAACTCGAACTTAATGTAATAAAGAATTACTCTGTGCAATTGTGTTTTTTTGCTGTTTTATACCTGCCTTTAACCACTTTCCCTAACAATTGATACAGGACACAAAAAAGCAGAATCAAATATATTTCATGTAACAAAACTTATCCCAGCACCAATATTATAAATCGTAAATTTAGTATACAGAAAAAAAAAAAAAAAAAAACAGAATTACTGAGTAATGATAATTTTAAGATTATAGTTTATATAAAATTTTATAAATAAAATTTTTCCTGAGGGAGGGAGATGTAAAGCAACACATGCATTACTTTATAGCTGACTTTGCATCTCGCTTGCTCAACTGACGAGGTGATTGACTTTTATAAAATTGAGCACGCCGTCATGAACGACGGGAGTCGCCAGTTCAAACTGAGACTTCAGAAAGTGAACATGTGTGTTATGTTGCCCCGGATGCCCAAATACAAAACACTGTTACTTCGTTTGGTTATCCTACTTTATTTTAGGAAGTTACACTTTGAGGCAAACACATAACTCTTTTTCGGGGCCACGGACGATATCTTTTTCGCTAGCGGGTGTTCAGCCACTCTTGATTGTTAGTTCACAACCCGTTATTCGTTCACCTATTCCGCATCAACTTTTTCCGGTCGTTTCACAACTTCGCCGACTTTTAACAACTTTCGCGAACCTTTAACAACTACCCAACTTTTCGTTAATCTTTTAATCTCGCGAACTTTTAGGAACTCTTTTATTTCGCGAACTCTCAGCAACTGAACTTTACTTTTCTGATCAAAAGTAAAGTTCCCAGCCGGCCGCTTCGGGAATTGCGCTGAGGGCGCAATTCCCACGCGCAGGGTGCATTTCCCCAGCCGCGCATTTCCCACGAGCCGAGCGGTGATGCCGCTGGCTCGGCGCATTTTTGCACGGGCGTATCGAAATCCGATTCGCCGCCTGGGCTGGATTTCGTCTGGCTTTGTTGCTGGCTAGGGGGGTTTGGTTGCATAGCGGTACCCATCGTTACAATTTAAATATAATCGATATTTATCGATATGTATCGCTATGCAACATTCCTTCCCCCTGCGAAAAAGAGAGTCATTCTTTGAAGAGGAATGGCTCTCAAGAAAAATATTGCGCGGGCATCGTCCGTGGTTTACAGAAATTTCTTATTGTTATTATTATTATTATTATTTTTTTTTATAACTTACTTATCTATTTTTCTATAATTTATTACAACTATAAACGGGTGCCTTTTTTTTCTTATTATATATTTGTATATTTTTCTTTTTATGATAATTCATTAGAATTATAACCGCATTTTTTTTTTTTTTTTTTTTATATTTTGTTCTTTTTTTTTTTCTTTTTCAAGGTTGTTTTTTTTTTTTCTTTGTTTTTATAATAATCCATTGAAATTACTTCTCTCTCTCTCTCTCTTTTTTTCTTATACTCTATCTATCTAATAAATTTTTTTTTTTTTTTATAATTAAAAGCGGGTGCTCTTTTATTATTATTCTTTTTGAAAAATTTTTTTTTTGATATAATTTTTCTATCTATAAAAAATATTTGTTTTTTGATATAATTTTTCATGTTTCTTTCTTTTTTTTTGTTTTTATTACAATTTTATCAAAATTTTTTTTTTGTTTTTACCATAACCTAAATTAAATCTTTCTATTTACCAAAAAAAATAACAATTTTTTTTAAAAAAAAGGTTTTTTTTTTTCACATATAATTGAGTGAGTGTTATTATTTTTTTTTCTTAATTTTTCTTTTTTCAGTTTTTGATATTAAGAAAAATATTTTTTTTTTTTTACCGTTATGAACGAGTTTTCTCGTTTCTTCTCTCTCTCTTTTTTTTTTTATAATCTATCTATCTACCTAAAAAGAATTTTTTTTTTGTCATTTGTTTGTGTTTTTTTTTTTTTTTTTTTCATACGTTTTTCTTTTCAAAATTCTGTGAGGGAGTCATTTCAAAAATGCCTACGAGACAAACGCTCACCGTCTTCTTGAGGTGGCTTGTTTTTTGTTCGAGCTAGCCCTATCGGATTTCAAGGCAAATGTGGACCGTCCGCGGCGGTGTTTTGCTTATCTATTGTTGCAAGTGCAATTGAGGTTTTTTTTTTGTGTCTTCGTGCACTATCTGGACCAAGTGCAATTTTGTCGCAGAAATTATTTTCATTGTTTCTGCGATTACGAAATGGACCGCATCGTACTGCACCGTGCCCAGGAATTTCGAGTGGCTGCCTTCCACGTTAATTACGTGGAGGTAGTCGAAGTCTCGCCCGGGTGGCGGGGCTTTATTAAGCTCGAATTTACTTCGTGGCGGTCAGGTATTACCTGCCGCCACTATTTTTACGCAGAAACGGGTGTGGTGAACGCGAGCTTCGTGCTTCCGTCGTGCGTGTCTTTGCGTTTCTTGGGTAAGTTGGTTGTTATAAAATTTTTGTTTATTTTATATCATTCTTCCCCCTTTTTCTTTTTGTTTTTCTAGGGGGTACTGCCCTTTTATATGGGGAGGAGGTCCCCCGGATGGCGCGAGTTACGGTATGCAACGCATAATACCTAAATACCCAAAGCACCGGCAGAACACCCCAAGTGCATTCACCTGTCCTCGATCACCCGATCACCCGATCACGTTTTGCAGCGCATCGATAAAACCGCAGACATAGTGTCAGCAGAATTTCGGAAATAGAATAATGTAAAGTAATTTTAGGCAATAAGTTCTTGGCAGTCTTGTACAAGTGTTCTAGCAATAAAGTTCAATTCTTTCTCGACCGAAGTCAAGCATTTTTATTTTTTTTTAAATATTTTCTCGGTCGATACCTTAACTGGCGCAGTCGGTAAACGAATTCGAAATTAATTCCACGTTTTGAGAAGTTTAATTTTCGCGACGGTTAATCGCGAGTAACCATATAAACTATCGACGGATTATCGATAAGAGAAAAAAAAACCAAAATCGTGGAATTCGAACTCGGCAGTGAACAAAGTGAACACAGGTGAATTTCAACGAGGGAACATCGTCGAGCATATCACCCTGGACCAGCAAGACTCAGGATTCTGCAAGGAAATGAGAACACTAATCTTACTGTAAGTCAAGTTCGTTCCTTCCTCGAATCCTTCAAAACCTTAATCATTAGTTAGTTCTAACACACTTAGAGTTAGGGAAATTGTAAAAATAAGCAGTGATTTTACAAAATAAAAATTAAGCGATAGCGTCAAATTGTGAAAAAAAAAAAAAACTATAATAATAACAATAAATAAATAAAATAAAGAATATATATAATAATAATATTAGTAAATAAATAAATAGAAAAATAAATTAATAAATATATAATAATATAAAAATAGATTTCAAATACAGCAAAAAGAGTAGAATTAATCAAAATTGTTTTGACAAAAATTAAACAGGCAAAACAAGGTATAAAGTTAACAGAAACATCTCAATAAAAATAAATAATTAAACAAACAAACATAAATACACATAGAATAATAACACCTAAGAATATTTCAAAATAAAACAAACACAATAAACCTATCCATAAGTTGATGCAAAAATCTTGTGATTAGAATTGTTAAAACCAACGCATTATTAAAAATCTATGTACAATACAATACGAGATAAAATTTCGGCTGTCAATAGGCTTCGCAGATCAAGAAACCCCCCGTATAGTGTTGTCCCCGGTGGTATTTATTCCTCGGAATTAAGCAGTAGTGAACCCGATCTACCTAGGCTAACGATTAACGAACCCCCAACCGACCTTAGCAATAGTGACACAAACCTAAACTTTAATTTCGAAACTACACCGGAGTTAAATATGGCAACATCTAACTCACCAATGGACATTTTTAATAAGCTAAGAGTACCCGACGTAATCAAGGACTTACCAAAATTCGATGGTAACCCAAGATTACTTCACGAATTCATAAATAATGTAGAAGAAATTTTAAGCCTAATTTCCGGTATCGACGGTACACCCTACGGTAGAATTCTCCTACGGGCAATTCGTAATAAAATCGAAGGCCCCGCAAATGAAGTCCTTAACATGTACGGCACACCTCTCGTGTGGACGGACATTAAAAATAACCTCATATCCCACTATTCCGATAAGAGGAATGAAACATCGCTAATCAAGGACCTTCATAATCTGAAACAAAGCAACAAAACAGTCGAACAATTTTACAGCGAGGTGATAGAAATTTTATCCACCGCAAGTAATCACCTGCAAATTCACGAAACCGATGCCAACGTGGTTAAAGCAAAACGAGATTTATATGCAGAAATGTGTCTAAGTGTTTTCCTGTCCGGCCTTAAGGAACCACTGGGTTCCACTATAAGAGCCATGAGACCCAAGAACCTAGCTGAAGCCTTCACATACTGCGTGAAGGAGCAAAATATCTCTTATCTCAAGTCTTATAACCAGTCTAACCCACAGGCATCCCTTGGAACCCCTACACCCAGGAACTCTTACAGAACTAGACCCATCACCCCTAACCCAAATCCCCAAGCCCCTTTTAGGCAAAATCGACCAGCTAATAACCGCCCTCTCCAACAACAGAGGCAGTATCACCCCCAGTTTACGGCAACCCTGCCAGTCCAACCCCAACAACCGAGACAATACCCTTCAGCACCACAAATGTTCCAGCCTCAACAGAGACAACAACCCATGTTCCCACAAACCTACCAACTCCAACAACCGAGACAACAGCCTAATGTACCACAAAACCCGCACCCCCAATTACCCCCCCCCCCCCACAACCGATGGAAATAGACTCAGGCAATACCAGAATCTCAAACCGAAACTTCCAACCTTCCAAACAAGTCTCAAATAGCTTTCTTAAACCCAGTCCTACGGCACTTGGCAATCGAGAACTTCACAACGTTTCAGAATATAACCACCCCGGAAATTTTAGCGGAAACCCCAACGTTAACTATTCATACGAACTACCCAATTCTCATCAACAAGAATTAGACCACTACTATGATTATTATCAAAATGGTGATCCCACCTTAGGAAGCGATCCTTGTAACACCACCGAGCAAGAAATTGACGACGCAAATTTTCGTATGAGTGCCTCGACGAACAAATCGGTTACTTAGACGTTAACACGCATGGATTTGTTCTACCGTATGTACACATATCATCCCCTTTCGGTAGACCCTTAAAATTTTTAATCGACACAGGCGCCTCGTCTTCATTCATCAACCCGGAGTTTACAAGCCCCGAAAATTTGGAAGAAATCCAACCTACCACAATTAACACAATACACAGCACTCACCACATAAACAACCCTACCTACATTTTCAGAATTCAGACAAAATGGACAAATGAGACTCCTAGTATTTAAATTCCATGGTTATTTTGATGGTTTGATTGGCTTAGACATTCTTACCTCGTTAAAAGCCAAAGTTGACCTAGAGAACAAAATCCTCATTACACGAAATTCAATAATTCCCCTGAATTTCAAACCAAACTTTATGTCAAGAAAATTTATTATCCCAGCTAACTCCAAGACTATCGCAGAATTACCAGTAGACATCCAAAATGGTGATATTTACATAAAAGCCACAAAATTGACAAACAATTTACTTATCCAAGAGGGCATTTATCATGCTAGAAATTGGTACAGCGCAGTAGAAGTAGCTAACTATTCAGATTTCGATAAAGAACTATTTTTGGAACAACCCCTCAAAGTAACCCAATTCAAAAACAATTTCAACGAATTAAACAACTTCAACATAAATTGTAGCAACGAAAGCGGGAATACATCCAACCCTAGCGATATAACTAATTTAATCCGAACTTCTCACCTCAACACAGAAGAAAAGAAATTAATTTCCAAAATTTGCAAACAATACGAGGATATATTCTTCAAAGAAAACGAAAAACTTTCTTTCACGAGTAAGATAAAACATAAAATTAGAACTTCCGATGATGCTCCGGTCTATACTAAATCATACCGTTTCCCCCACGTCCATAAACAAGAAGTCCAAAGACAAATTAAACAAATGTTAGACCAAGGAATTATAAGACCCAGCTACTCCCCTTGGAGCGCACCAATTTGGATCGTCCCAAAAAAGAAAGACTCTAGTGGTAAACAAAAATGGCGGCTAGTCATCGACTACCGCAAGTTAAACGAAAAAACCATCAGTGATAGGTATCCCATCCCCAACATCAACGACATTTTAGACAAACTTGGGAAGTCCATTTACTTTTCGACCCTAGATTTGGCAAGTGGTTTCCACCAGATCGAAATGGACCCTAAAGATGTTGAAAAAACAGCATTCACAGTAGAAGGAGGCCATTACGAATACCTCCGGATGCCATTCGGCCTCAAAAACGCTCCATCGACCTTTCAAAGGGTTATGGACAACGTTTTAGAGGACCTACAAGGCAAAATCTGCCTAGTTTACCTAGACGACATCATAATCTTTTCAACTTCCCTCCAAGAATATGCAGAAAACCTAAAGAAAGTTTTCAATAAATTACGCCAAGCCAATTTCAAGATCCAATTGGATAAGTCAGAATTCCTTCACAAGGAAATCAGCTTCTTGGGCCATATCATAACAAGCGAAGGGATTAGACCAAACCCAGATAAAATCAAAGCGATTCGTAACTTTCCCCTCCCTCAAAACCGCAAAGATAGAAAAGCATTTTTAGGGCTACTAGGGTACTATCGGAAATTTATAAAAGATTTCGCGAAGCTTACAAAACCATTCACGGAA
Source organism: Eutolmus rufibarbis (assembly GCA_963920795.1). Taxonomy (NCBI): domain Eukaryota; kingdom Metazoa; phylum Arthropoda; class Insecta; order Diptera; family Asilidae; genus Eutolmus; species Eutolmus rufibarbis. The sequence goes on along the minus strand of OY987209.1, from coordinate 90,707 downwards.
TGTCTCAAAAAAGGAAAAACAATAGAATTTAATGAAAGATACATCCAAACTTTCGAGTATTGTAAAGACATTTTAACGAACGAACCGATTCTTCAACACCCCGATTTCTCTAAGCCATTCATCCTTACAACAGACGCCAGCAACGTTGCAATAGGGGCGATTTTGTCGCAAGGTCCAATTGGAAGCGACCGACCCGTGTGCTATGCTAGCCGAACCTTAACGGACACAGAAAGCAATTACTCAACAATAGAAAAAGAATTGCTGGCTATAGTCTGGGCAACAAAATATTTTAGGCTATACTTACTAGGAAACAAATTCACAATAGTAACCGATCATAAGCCTTTAACATGGCTTATGAGCCTAAAAGACCCAAACTCCAAATTAGTACGCTGGAGACTTAAACTTGAAGAATTCGACTACCAAGTAATTTATAAAAAAGGTACACAAAATTCCAATGCCGACGCCCTTAGCCGTATAAAATTAGTTAATGAAGAATCGGGAAATACTAATAAAATAGAACTAAATACGAACGAATCCGCTAATGACAACAATCTAGGAATTACAAACCAAAGTACAAATATCTCCACAATACACTCAGCAGTAGAAAACCTTAACGACCATATATACATATCCGAACGCCCTTTGAACGAATTCAACTTACAACTCGTCTTGGAAAAATCCGACAAACGACCACCGACAACAGTAGAACAAATTTTTAAAAATAAACAAAGACGCACCATGCGCATGCCAAATTTCACCAAAGAAAACATAACGGGCATTTTTAAAAGATTCTTAGCACCAAATAGACTAACGGCGATATTCACAGACGACGATACTTTCAAATTAGTACAAGAGATCTATAGCTAGTATTTTTCACGCAGTAAATTATTCAAAGTAATCCGTTGCAAAGAAATATTGATTGACGTAACTACAGACGACGAACAGGACAGACTCATTTACGACTATCATACAAACAATAACCACCGCGGAATTAACGAAACCTTCTTGCACCTAAAAAGAGAATATTACTTCCCATTCATGAAAAACAAAATTACAAAAACAATTAACAACTGCGAAATTTGCCAAACGTTAAATTAAAGTACGATAGGAACCCAATAAAACTAAAATTCGAAAAACCAGAATGCCCCGACAAGCCTCTCGACATTTTACATACAGACATTTACACCATTAATTCCAAGCAAATTCTCACCATAATTGACAAATTTTCCAAATTCGCCGCTGCCTATACACTCTCAGTACGCAACAGTCTAAACGTAATTAAATCTCTCAAACATTTCATAAGTATGCACGGCATCCCAAAAAAAGTCATTGCAGATCAAGGCTCTGAATTTACAGCCAACATCTTCAAAGACTTTTGCAAACAATACAATATTGATCTCCACATTACCTCATTTCAACAAAGTAGCAGCAACTCCCCCGTAGAACGTTTACATTCGACCCTCACAGAAATATATAGAATTATATATAAACTAAAGAAAGACAGAGATCACAACAACATCCTTAACGAAACCCTAATTACTTACAATAACGCTATCCATTCAACCACGGGCTTAACCCCTTACGAACTTTTTACAGGAAAAACCTTTAAATTTCTCAATAACGTAAACTATAGTAATGAACACGACTTCTTAAAAAAACTTAATGAATTCCAGGAAGAACTCTATCCGGCCATTAAAACAAAAACTCAGGAAATAATGAACAAAAATATAGAAAAATTAAATCAATCGAGAGAAGAACCAACCGACCTTAAAGAAAACGAGACCATTTACAGGAAAGAATGTAAACGTAACAAACTAACCCCCAGATTCTCTAAACAAAAAATTAAACGAAACAGAAAAGTCACGATCCTCACAAAAGAAAATAAAAAACTCCATAAATCAAAAATTAAAAGAAAACGAAAATTTCAGGTTCCTCATGGCGACGACTCACGGACAGAAACTGGAAATTCACGACCTTAGTAATAGACAGGGACTTTTACCGCTTACACTAGGCAAAGCACGGACGATACAAACCTACAGGAAACTGATTCACATCGTAGAACTCGACAAATACGACGAAAACGTAGCCAACATAGGAAAATCTCTAGAAATTCTAAATAAAAACGAAGCTTTACAAGACACTATAGAGATCACAAAACTTAAATTCAAAGAACTAAATTTTAAACTTCATACCCTTTTACCAAAAAGAAAAAACAAAAGAGGATTAATCAATGGGCTAGGGAGTGCAATCAAATTCATAACAGGAAACATGGACGCGTACGATGCCATAGAAATAAATAAACAAATTGCAAACCTTCAAAATAACCAGGGAAATCTCGATAACAAAATTAACAAACAAACCCTTATTAACGAACAGATGAGAGAAAGATTCAATAACATAACTATTCACATTAACAAACAACAAGAAACCATAGAGTCATACTTAAACTACTATCACAGAACCATAGACAACAAAATAAGAACAAATGAAGAGATACTTAAATACACACAATACATAAACATAATTAACTTTAATATCGACTTATTGACCAACCACTTATCAGATATCGCAGAAGCCGTTACGTTAGCACGAATCAATATTATTTCCAAGCACATTTTGAACCCATCAGAACTTAACGAAATTTACGAATTTTTCCAAAAAGAGAACGTCGAGTTGATATCAGACGAACAAATATACGAGTTTCTTGGTCTACAAGCCTACTATAACTGCTCAAATATTATATTCAACATACTAGTACCAGTAATTTCTAAGGAATATTATACATTCTATCATCTAATACCCCTTCCAATTAACAAAACCCTTACCATAAATACCAAACCCTATGTTTCCTTGAACGAGCTTGAAACTTACTTTTACGACGAGCCCTGCCAACTAATAGAGAGAACCTATTACTGCAAACCTCCAGCCACCAACGCAACAATAGACCAAACCAGATGTATTACAAAAATTATAAAAAATAAACAAGCTAGCTGCAACCTTTTCGATGGAGTAGAAATAACCGAAATTTACCAACCAGAGCCTAATTACATCCTCTTTATCAACATACCAAACACAAATTTAACATCAACCTGCGGCATCACAGAAAGCGCAATCAACGGGACGGGACTAATCCACTTCGAAAACTGCACTATAATAATCAACGAAATCACCTACGACAGCAAATACAGCATACACTGGGATGACATCCTCATACACCCCGCATCGTTCAACAAAGTAAATGCATCTTCAACTCCCGTTAACATTACCCTAGAAAAATTAAAAACCTACCACCAAGAGAACCTATCCGAAATAAAACTCCTGGAAAATCAAACAGTCACAACACAATATCAAAATTACGGATTCTTCATCTTCATCTGCATCATTATCACAGCTTACGCACTTTACTCGCAGCGCCAAATCAACCGTCAGCGAACCAGTATGTCTCCAGTCATCCCTACATCAGCATCCACCGGCATCCAACTCTTGTGGCCTTCCCTGCATACGCATCAATCTCAGGGGGGAGGAGTTACGGTATGCAACGCATAATACCTAAATACCCAAAGCACCGGCAGAACACCCCAAGTGCATTCACCTGTCCTCGATCACCCGATCACCCGATCACGTTTTGCAGCGCATCGATAAAACCGCAGACATAGTGTCAGCAGAATTTCGGAAATAGAATAATGTAAAGTAATTTTAGGCAATAAGTTCTTGGCAGTCTTGTACAAGTGTTCTAGCAATAAAGTTCAATTCTTTCTCGACCGAAGTCAAGCATTTTTATTTTTTTTAAAATATTTTCTCGGTCGATACCTTAACTCGCGCTCGCTGGAGCTTGAGGCCTTTTGGGCCTCACCGTTCGCGGTTCTTGGATCCCCCGTGCCTCGGGAGGACTACCCGGGGGTCGAATCAGTGGGAAGTTGGTCAACGGTGGCGTCGGCGCGGGAGGAGGACATTAGTACTGACTCCTGGCCTTCCTTGGCGGGCCCGGAGGATCCCTGGTCCGGGTCCATCGGTTCATGGCACACCGAAGACCTTTGGGCTTGGTCCCGAATATCGTCGGCTTTGGGGGCTCCGGCGCGTGCGTGTTCGCCCGAGGGTGTTCTTCCGGAGGTGTTAGAGCGGGCGCAGTTAGTAGACGGCGAGGTGTGGCCCATGCGAGAGCGTCTCCCCCTTTTTTGGTGTTCCTGTGGAGGCTTACGTCGTGGGGGAACTGTGCGTGCCCTCACCGATGAGGAGGCCTTGGCTGTTCAGCTGGGGCTAAGCGAGGAATACTTAAGGATTGGCGACGATATTTTGCTCGATTATGTGCGCCGTGGCCGTTATTAACGGTTTATTAAAAATAAATAGAATGTGTTATATGCGGAAACGAGACTGTAATAAAGTTCGTATGTTCGTTTATATTTTATTGTTTTTGTTTTGGTTGGGTTTGGTTTGTGGGGTGGTTGCTGTTTTGTGGGTTTTTCTTTTTTTTTTTGTTGTTTCTTCAGATGATTTGTACTTGTTGTGTTGGCTTGGCTCGCGCCAATGTTTGACTGCGCGTTGATGGTGTAGGCCTTGGACTGGTGTTTCCAATATTTTCTATTTCTATTTGATGGGGTGTGTTGCTTTTTCTTTCTCTCTCGGTGATCTCGTTTTTGGGTTTTCTTAGTCGTTGCAGGCAGTATTTATAGGCCATTACTGCTGCCAACACTATTATTATAATCGTGACTAGGGATGTGGAATACACCGTCAGGTGTTTATGTATCCCTTTGTCAGGGTGCATTTTGATTTGTTCTATTTGATTTTCTAATTCTGAGAGGGTGTATGTCCCTTTATCGATCGTGGCCCTCATGTCTTCGCCTATCCCCCTGCTAGGCTTTGCTAGGTTCGCCGTAAACGTTTCGGGCGCTTGTTTTATGAGTTTTTCCACCTTTTCCCAGATGTCGTTTAAGTTTGGGTAGGTTGGTGGTTGCACGATTTTCACCGGGTTTATTTCTTCTTTTTCGAAATGCAGAGTGTTATCCCCTATTTGGAGGTTGCAGGGTTCCGTTAGGGTGAGGATCCCCTGGCCGGTCAATAGGGCCGTGGTCATTTTAGTGGGGCAATTGAATTGGGCCACCTGGGGGCTTATTAGTGAATATAGCCACGTGTTGGCCTTGTCTAGTCTTTTGTAAAAGTTTCTGGACGGAATTTGTACGCGGAGAGAGCATTGAGGCTCTTCACCGAGGGGGTTAAACAGAAGTCTCACCAGACATTCTGAAGTTTGGGGCCCTTTAATCACCGGATATTTCAATTCTATGACATAAATGTTTTTCCGTGTGGCCTGTGTGATTTTTTTGATGTTTTTTCCCTCCTCCGCGGTCAACAACAGGAATTCTTGAGTCGCTGCTCGGCTTCCCATGTAGACGTATTCTTCATCCGGGACAAGGGAGTGTCCCTCTTTTCCGTGAATAGGGAATTTTTGTATATTATATAAGATCATGGGTGCCGCTTCGAGGATGGGTATTTTAATTACAAGTTTTTCTTGTAATACGTGGGTATATACCCTGGCTGTCTGGTAGAGCAATGCCAGGCAATTTCCAAAATTTTCGCAATTTGGATGTGCCTTGTGGTATATTTCGAGGAGATTCGCCGGGGATACGCACAGGGGGTGTATCTGGCCGTGGCTACTGGCGGTGATGATGTCGAGTAGCGTTTGTTGCCTAAACTCGATTTCCATCACCTGTAGTAGTAGTCCCAACACCACTTCCTGACGTTCTTGTCTCAGATCAATCTCCTCTGTAATATTATTTAGGCCATTAATTTTTCCGATAATCGAACGTTGGCGTTCCATGAGGGAGGAGAAAGGCTTTTGCATTTTCTCAAATGTAGTTTTTACTACACTGATTTGGCGTTTTTCCAGGTCCGCCAATGCCTGATGGTTTGTCTCTAATTGCTCCAGGCGACTATAAATCTCTTTCTCGTCCGAGCTATCCATTGTACCGAAGAGGTAGTGTAGGACATTCCCTATTCCATCGAATAGGGACCTCACTACCCTTCGTTTAGGAGTCGCCTCCCTTATGGCCGCCGTTCTTCTCTTTAAGTTTTCTATTAGGGAATGCACGTGTATTTCGTGCGCCCGGCATGACCGCATTGTAGTGCTTTGGGCGCCACACAGATGATGCACCAAATGTTCTGCCCTCTCTGCTACCAGTATCTGTTGGTCCAGCTCGGCCAGGTTTATTTCTGTGAAAATGCTCCACGTATTGTGGTAGGTGGCCAACGATCCGATGTCCTCGCAGACTATCCCTGTGTTGTTGACCGGGTGTATAAGATATGGCTCTCCCCCTTCGCTTAGTGCCCCTGTGTATCCCACTACGGTGAGCGCCAAAATTGCCAGCCACATTGCTTAAAATGTTGGTAGCTTTTAGTACTTTCGTCTTTATCATTATTTTATTATATATAAAAAAAATTGGGGGGGGTGGAATTGACTCCCCCGCCTACGCTACTCTAAGTAGGGTTTTAGGCGATTGTTATGCACAGTTTTAAATTTCCTACCCATGCGTATCGTGGTGTTCACGGATGACGGGGTAGCGGTTACCAGGTAAGGTCCTACCCATAATTCTGAGAGTTTGTGCTTCCTGCTTTCACTCTTCAGGAGGACCTTATCCCCTACGTGAATAGATAGGGGTTTAGCGTCTTTGTCGTAATATTCTTTTGATCTTCTTTTGCTAGCCAATATGTTTTTTCTAGCTATTGCATATGATTTTTGCAACTTGTAGCGGAGCATCTGGTAATAGCTCTCGTGATTGTATATTGGCTCGGGGTCCCTTTTTAGATTAGATGGGACATCCGCGGTAAAGCCAAATAGGCAGTCCATAGGGGTCAATTTTGTCCCCTCGTGTGTACTATTGTTGTACACAAATGCTGCCGTGCGTAGATATTGATCCCAACTTTGGGGATTCTCATCCACAATGGTTCGCAGATATTCGATTAGCGGTCGATGGGCGCGTTCGAGCGCGCCATTAGACTGTGGGTGGTATGCTGAAGTTTGCAGCTTCTTCACCCGCAGCAACTTACATATTTGCTTAAAGAGGTCGCTCAAGAAATTAGTACCTTGGTCGGTAACTATTTTTTTGGGGATGCGATAGCGCGTGACGATCTCGTCGAAGAAAATTTGCGCTACTGTTACAGCCTCTGCATTTGGTATCGCGTACCAGTCCACAAATTTGGTCAGATTATCCTGGAAGGTTAGGATATATTTATTTCCTGACGTGGACTCTTCCAATGGTCCAACTATATCGAGGTATACCTTGTCGAAAGGTTGCTCGGCTATGTCGGTTATGACCATGGGCATCTTATATTGATGAGAAGATTTTAGTTTCTGGCACTTTGGGCACTTCTTGATATAGTTTTTTATATCGCGCAACATGTGCCTCCATCGAAACTTGCGTTTTATCTTCTTATACGTTTTAATCACGCCCTGATGGCCTCCGAATGCGGAATCATGATAATCATGTAAGATGATTTTAATTTCCTCGGGGCTCGAAATGAGTTCAGGGGTATGTCGTGATTCTGGCGCTGGAGAGTGTTCTACTATTGCCTGAGGCTTAAGGCGCGCTTCCTCTTGATCCTGTTTCGAATCTGGAATCGGTTTCTTCGCCGGTGGTGCCTCTCGTGCTTCTGGGATGGCTTCGGCCTCGTTTTCTTGGGCTTTCTTTTTCTGAGCCCTTGTAACTGCGCTTATGCTGATGGCGGGGTTATTTTCCTCCACATCAGAGTCCATGGAGAGATGGACTTGAGCCTTTACCGTTAAGGTTGGGCTAATCTGGTCTTCTTTATCTTCCCGAGGGATGCGACTCAAGGCGTCCGCATTTGTATTATACTTTCCGGGCTTGTACTCTATAGAGTAGTCATACTCGGAAAGTTTGTGGTGAAATCTCACCAAACGGGAAGTGGGGTCTTTCACATTGAAAACTCCCTTTAGAGGCTTGTGGTCCGTGTAGACCGTAAATCGTCTACCTTGGAGGTAGCATCTGAAATTTTTTGTCGCCCAAACAATGGCCAATAACTCTTTTTCAATTGTAGAGTAATTGCGTTCTGCCTTGTTCAAAGTGCGACTAGCATATGCTATGGGCTGATCTTTTCCTACTTCTCCTTGAGAGAGGACAGCTCCTATAGCCTCGTTACTTGCGTCCGTGGTTAGATTGAAAGGTTTATTGAAATCGGGGTAAATTAGGAGAGGGGGGGAGACTAGTGATTTTTTAATGCTCTCAAATGCTTCCTGGCATTTTTCTGTCCAGTTAAAGACATCTTTTCGGAGCAAATTGGTAATATCCTGTGCGACAAAACAAAGAGAAAGTGATATATTTTAGAAAAATTCATTTAATAAATAACTAAATTTCTGCATCTATTTTTTTTTTAGAAGGTGCGTTGTGTTGGTAATATTCCCCGAAAATTTTATCTGATTTAACCGTTATCTGAAGGGGAATAAAAAAAATAACTCCAAGTTGTGCATTTTGAGTGCGACAAAACAAAGAGAATAGTTTTAGTTTTTCAGTCTTCTTTAAATTTTCGAGCAGATAAGTGTATTTTTCAGATTTTGGGTAATTCTATGAATTTCTAATTATTGAAAAACGAACTGTTAAAGTTATTTTTAAGAATGCCAAGAGGAAAATATTTTACTAAATCGGAGTTGGAGAGATTGGAGCATTTAATTAAAAACAAATGGAAACCTGCAGATATTGCGACGGCTTTAGGAAAAGGGATCTCAACTATATACAGATATTTAAAAAAAGACAATATTTCTGGCCAAAAATTTAAAATTGGAAGACCAATGGAAGTCACTGTGAGGGAAAAAAGAAATATTCTGAGAAAAGCATCTAATACAATGAAGTCCGCTGCCAAAATAAAGAATGAATTAAATGTGAAAGCATCCGTTAGAACAGTTCAAAGGATAATAAAAGCCTGTAACCACTTAAAACGAAAAAAAATCAAGCTTACTCCCGCACTGAAGCCGCGACATATTGAAGCCCGTTTGTCCTGGGCTGAAGAACATATGTCCTGGACAGAGGAATGGAATAAAGTCGTCTTTTCAGACGAAAAGAAATTTAATCTGGATGATCCAGATGGTTACGACTATTACTTCCATGATTTAAGGAAAGATCCGCTAGTATTACATAAGCGTCAAATGGGTGGAGGCTCGATAATGGTATGGGCTGCAATTTCCTATTACGGATGTATTGATTTAATATTTGTCAGTGGCCGCCAGAATAGCCAAAAATATTTGGAATTATTAAAGGTACAAATAATTAAAATTCGGGAAATATTTGAGTCTAATAATTTCATTTTTCAACATGATAACGCTGCCATCCATTCAGCACGCATTGTGAAAACGCACCTTATAGACAGCAATGTTAATGTTCTTCAGTGGCCAGCAGTTTCCCCGGACCTCAATATTATCGAGGATGTTTGGGGTTACCTATCAAGGCGAGTATACGCGGAAGGGAAGCAGTTTGATGGAATAGAAGAGCTGAAGACTGCAATAATTAAAGAATGGAAAAGAATACCTTTGGATTTCTTAAAAAAATTGTACGAATCGTTGCCAAGAAGGGTTTTTTCATTAATTAAAGCAAAAGGAGGAAAAACTCCTTATTAATATTTGTAAAATTGAGTTGTTTTTACTGTTTTTTCCGAATATGAAATTAAATTCTCTTTGTTTTGCGCTGAGGGCGCAATTCCCACGCGCAGGGTGCGTTTCCCCAGCCGCGCATTTCCCACGGGCCGAGCGGTGATGCCGCTGGCTCGGCGCATTTTTGCACGGGCGTATCGAAATCCGATTCGCCGCCTGGGCTGGATTTCGTCTGGCTTTGTTGCTGGCTAGGGGGGTTTGGTTGCATAGCGGTACCCATCGTTACAATTTAAATATAATCGATATTTATCGATATGTATCGCTATGCAACATGTGTCACGAGTAAAGAAACTTAATTGTAAAAATAATTAAGGAACAACAGAGTGAATAACAACATTAGTTATAATTATTGTATAATCTAGAAATAAAAAACTTTGATTATTTCAGGGAAACTATTCTTGTAATTATTCACACAAAGATATAACATTATAAAAATATGAATGTTCTTCCTTGGCCAGGAAATTCCCCCGATCTCAATCCCATTGAGAACTGTTGGGCCTTTCTAAAATGTAAAGTGAACTCGAGAACAAATAATACCATACAAGTTTTGAAAAATAACATCGAAGATATAGGGAATAACGACCCTGAAATTAAGGCAATGATCAACAGTTGTATTGAAAGTATGCCAGCGCGAATAACAGAAGTAATTAAAGCAAAGGGGGGGACAACAAAATATTAAATTTTTGACTTTTTATGTACACCAGATGAATTGAGTAATAAATATTTAGTGCAAATTTCACGTAATTTTTACTTAATACCTTAAATTTTCACAAATTCTCAAACTTTTTTTAAAGAAATTCTAGTGTTTCTAATTCGTTGATCACCTACTGTATGTAATTTATCCTTTTTACCTTTGCTGTAAAAACATAAGTTCGTCTGCGACATTTAACCCTTTTATAAATATGAACTATTTTTGCTATTTATGTGAGAAGAGTTTTTCTGAAAATTCTCACATCATATACCATTTGAAAAGTATTCATAAACTACTTGAACTCAATTTTTATCATTAATGTCTTATTTGATAAGATAACATTGAAGTAATATTAATTATTTAGAAGTTACATCTAATTCTATATGCGCAAAAAGAAAAGTTTTTTTTTGAAAATTGCAGCTAGATGTTACTCCTTTAAAAAATCACCTTTTTAGATATTCATGCTATCGTATATTAAAAACGATTTTTATACTAATAATGGGGGTTTCATATTGAAACAACCTCACAGCCGTCTGCATGTAGTACGTTATCAGTTTCATCTAGCGTTAACCGTTGGCTGAGCAACCAAGAATCCTGTTCAACGTCTTCTTCTAATAACGTATAGAATACAAACCGATTCATAAAACATACACATTTAGAATAATACCTCCTTAAAAGTTTTTAGATGTTAACCATTTACTAAAATCAAATGAGAAAGGCCAAAAATTGTTATTATTTTATCAGAATAACAACAGACTAAACGACCAAAAGCGGAAAGAACTAATTAATATTATAGTGGAGTACATTTGGGAGAAAAAATTGAAGCCTGGGCCACGACATTTTGAAATAATTGCTGAAGGGATTTTGGAAGTTTTCCCTAAAGAAGATAAAGTAAAATATTTATCAATTATATAGACAAATGAATATAAGCCGCTCATAAGCCAAATCGATCAACTCAACTTTTAAAAATTTCTGAAACTTAATATTGAAATACCAGATACCTGCATGCAAGGCTTAATTTTGAAAATTAATTTAATGCAAAAATAAAATACCTTTAGCAAATTCTATTTGAAATAATATTAAAACAAGTTTTTAAGTCAAACGTGTGTAATTCCGTCAGTGTTCTCGACCTTTTGCTTGAGGAGCTAATCGATTTGGCAAATGAACGGCTCATATTAGTTATTATAGCTGTGATATTTTCACTCATCCGGGTAAGGATCAAAGAAATCAGATCTCGACCTGTATGGTTCAAAAATCACAGCTACAGTTTGTGGTCGCACAAGTTGCGTAGTTGCTGCGTAGCTTTTTGTAGATTCATTAAATTAGTTACAGTTTCCATTCAATTCAACTCAATATTAAGTAGTACCGTTGTAGTAAAAAATGCATGATACATTTTTCAAAATAAGCGCAATAAATTCTATTCCATTTTGATTTTGTACACGATCACACTTGGAATATACGACTCCTTTTTAGGAAACGTATTTTTTGCGAACGCACCGAAAAGCACCTGGAAGACTTCTGTATACAAAATTTCACAACCTGTTGCAAAAACTTAGACGCTTGGGGGAAATTCCTCGCAAAAAGGAATTAAAATTAGACAACCCTAATTGTGACGACAAGACACCAGAACCCACTTTAGTAGGTAGGTATTTAAATCATGTTTATAAAAAGTTATATTTAACTTCTATCTATATATTTCAGAATATTTAGAGGAAAATTCGGAAGAATTGATGACATGGCTGCAAATTTATGAGGCTCCATGGATAATTGTGGAAGAGAAATGGTTCGCATCCCGACACTACCGGAAAGGCGACATCAAAAATAGGACTTTAGCAGAAATCTTGCAGAGATGGCCTCTATATCGGCACCCTGCAGGCCATATTTTGGTAAGACTTAAGAGCAAATATAATTAGCATTAAGATAGAAAACAATTTGTATATCGCAGTTAGAAATAGACTTTTGTGAACTCTATAAAGGGAAGGAATCTCTCTTATTCTCTAAGTGGAATACGTTTGCTGAAAAGGTTTGTGCCGTTTTTGCGACGGACATAAAAAAAACGACCGAAGTTTGAAGCTTTTTAAACGGCTAAAAGACAGCCAAGATATAAGCACAGATAAATAATACAGATGCCCAGTCGAATAGGCAAGAAATTTTCAAAGTTGCCGAATTGCCTTTTTCTTAGGCACATGCATATAGCTACATTTTATCTCTCAGGAAACAACTAACTTGCACCAGATATTGAGAAGAATAAGGAGAGAAATGACTAACGAAACATTTTGCAACCTCAGCCATCATTTGGTCGAGAGCCGCAACATCAGAGCAGCGGGAAGTTTTTAGAAAAAGTGTGTTAAGGGGAAAGCCGTGGAAGCGAGGCCAATGAGGAGGCAAGCAAACGACATGTTGCACAACACTCATTCACACATGCATAGCTGCTTTATCCCACTTATTAATGTTTACTCGTTCATTATACCCCTTATTTTTTTGTTTTTGCTTTTTACTCGACCTTTTTTGTTCGAACGATAATTGTCCATTATCCAAAAACAATGTTTTCGTATTAAAACTGTGATCATAAAATCTAATATATTTATGCAAATAACAATCGTCCGCTTCTTGAAACCAAGTGGCAAAAGAAATGTTTGTAGCTTCGATACAATTTTGAATAATTAATTTTTTTATTAAATCGTCATAAGAATGTTCTGCAAAAATTCTTCGGAATACTGATACCTGAAGCTTACATATTTCAAAAAATTGATCTGTTGGTGTCACAAGGCAACATTTATCCTTCGATATTTCATATCTTTTAGTTGTTATTAGAATATTTGATAAATTATCTTCCGAGTTAGTTTGTATCATACAATGCTTGCAATTTTCGCATACTTTCATTTTTCTCATCATTTTGTAGCAGCAATACCCGGCAAAATATCGTATTGATATGTAATTTTCATCTAAATTAATACTGCTTTGAGACTCTTCTGAATTATCCGCTACAAAATCTATATCCGGAGCACCTAAGAAATTTCTTTCTGTTTCAAGTTCATTTACATTATCAGTTTCAACACTTTGTTCGTCAATAGCTTGGTCAATTATTGAAGTTGAAGGTGTATTCAACACTGCTTTCCAGTCTACATTCAAAAATTCGTCATTATCTTCCTCACAATTTGAAAATTTTGAACTATAAAGTAATTTAATAGCAATAACTTTTGCTAACAATTGATTAAATTCGAAAAGGCTTGGATTGTTTTTATTAGCATTTCGCCCCCTTATTTTTGAGAACAGGTTTTCTAAGCAATCCTGATTAAATTTTTGGGCGCAAATGTAGTATACATCTGAATGACTTTCAAATATAGATAGTGATATATTTTTGATTGATTCAATAGACATCGCTAGTCCAGTAAAACAAAATGGATTTCCTTTTTGCGGTTTAATTTGTAAAATGTAGTTCTTCATTTCAGTTAAGAATTCAAAATGAGCTAAACTCCGATTAAGAGGTGGATTTCCGTTTAAAATATCGAAGAGTTTATTCATTTTAGTAAAGCAAACTGCAGTTGATTTAGCTTTTTCTTCTAGCTCAGGAGGGAATTTTTTCAAAGCCATTAAGCTGAAAATACCTGCTGACATACTGTGGCTTATTACTTGAACGGCCAATTTAACATTCATTTTTTGAAAATCGGTAGGGTTTATATGTGCAAAAGTTAAATTTGGACAGACTTTTGTAGTATTTTCTTGTTCAAGTTTATACACAAATCTTAAAATATCCCAGCTAATGATACCATCAGGAGTTACTATGTCATTTAATATTAAACGGTTTCGAAATGTCTTAAATAAATGAGGAACATCATATACGGTATAAATGGTTTTACCGTCATAATTAAAATATGGCTTATTATAATCCACTTCTAAAGATTTATATAATTTTCTATTTAGTGGCCCCTGATCACATGTAAGTGCTCGTACATTTAAACCAAGACTGGTGCAAATTTTTAAGCATCTGTATACCTCATTTGTTAAATTTTCACTTTTCATTGAAGAAGAACATGCTACATAATGCAACACATGCTTAAAATTTCCACAAATATTCTTACCATAAAAACCAATACACTTTTCGCTAAATTTGACGACCGCATACCATTCCCAAAATCTTCGTATCCTTCTACAATATCGCAGACTTCTTTGTAAGTAAGATTTTCTTGAATTGACATTTCGTCAAATATCAATTCAATTTCTTTATCTTTTGGATGCAAGCAATCAACTTGTTTCTTTATTTGATTTAAAATTTTATCATTAATTCCAGGAGAAAGATTTTTAAGAGTAATCCAATTATGCAAGGAACTTTCGCATGGCATGTGAAAATTAAGCACATTGCGTAAAAATTGATATCCTGAAGATGATCGATAATATATAAATTGAGAAATTTTTTTTTCCTCCTCTGAATAAATTCTAGGCTGTGTTAGGATCATTTTTGCAAATGTTTTCGAATATTCATTTATATTTGGCAAAATATCAATACTGGAGGTAATGTCAGCAGCAGAACTTTTAAGAATACTGATTTCTTTTTTGTATTTTTGTAGTTTTAAATGTAAAGTTTTCTTATCTCGTTGTAAGTTTCTATTTGATTTTTTTAGTGTCAAATTTTCAGCCTAAAGTTCTTTTATTTGCTTACTAAGCAACTGCATGCGATGCAAATTATATTTACATTTCCTACATGAAGCTGCCTCTATTGTTTCGTTGCTGGCCAATGAAAGGAAGTGCGAAGACTTATTCAGTTCATTAAGATCAACATCCGTGATCTCCTGTTTCCGACTATATACTCTCGGATTAGCACTTCTGCTAGATACCGAAGAAATCGCCCCATGATCCGGGACAAAAGACAAAAATAGTGTCGGTACGGCATCCTGTTTCAAATATTTTTTTCCACTATACCGTTCCTCGAAATGTATATTGCAAATAAAAGGCTTTTTCTTTCTCCTTATTGCAGAGACTGACTCTCCTGAAGCATTAATCCACTTTTCCAATTTTTCGGGATCATTCTTTGGAAAGTTAAAAAAACGCCTTTCAGGATAATTTTTTGCAGTTGCCTGACAACTGACAATAGAACATTTAATATTCCAAAGTTTGGACATATTAATGAAACATGAAACAAAGGAAAAAGTTTAATCCAAAATCGATTTACCAGGAACCAGCTGAAGTCGTCAACAAAATATTCTTATTTTTATATTAACTTTTTAAGTTAATAACAAAAATCCCAAAGCCACAACCAAATCAGAAGACTAATCAAAAACCTAATCAATAGCCAATAATAAAAACCATATAAAAATGCAAGCACAATAATCGCTAAATCCTTCCAAATTACCAAACCTCCTAGCGCAAACCCAATTTGAAGAATGAGTTATTTGTTCGGCTCGATTTTTCTTGCCTGGACCGCCGAGATACGAGTTTTTATTTGTGTGCGTACACAATTTCGGTAAACCACGCAAGCCCAAGAAGCCACAAAAAGTATCGTGAGCGCACCTTTGTAAACATTGACTCACAACATTCATTTGCTGCGCAACATTACTTGGCTAGAGCACAGAAAACTTGGCTAGCGGAAATGTTGCATTGGTTTGACTTCTTAACGTAGTGGCTGGGCATCTGTATTATTTATCTGTGGTGTTACTTTAAATAAATTTCTTTACTTTTTTTGTTTTAGATAAATGTACGAGCCAGGAGAGGAGAGTGTACCGCGTGAGGTTATGCGCGGCGTGAAAGGGCTTTGCGGATGTGTGTCGGAAGCCGCCATTTTTTTTTTTTTTTTTTATAAACAATATTTTTTGAATGTTTATTGATCAATAAATTAAGAACAAAAAACCGCTTTTTGATATCTTATTTCTAAGTACAGAAAAAAACAATTTTCAAATACGTCTAATTTTGAAGCGAAAGCTGAAGAACCTCGCCTTAAAACAAGTAATGACATTGACGTAAAAATAATTGAATTAACAGAAAAAAAATTCAGTACGAAGACAACCATTCAACCTATTATATTAGGTTTAGACACACTTTCCCTTACCGAATTCATCGTCTACTTATATCCCATAAAATATAAATTTTCTAACTTTTTGAAAGCATTAGATTGCTGCTTTAAGCTTTTTCATATTCTTGACTTAAGATGCCCCAACGAATCTATATTGGTATGGACATTCTTACAAAGGTACTTTTATGAAATCTTTTTGTCAAACGACCTAAAAACTCCCAAACTGGCAACCTTTATCAACGATTTAAAATATTAATATCTAACCCGAAATGGATTGCTTTTTGTGTAAAAAAAAATATTCTGAGTTCACATCTTTAGCCAAACATATCAAATATGTTCATAACCTGAAACCAGACTCTTTTTATAAATGTTGTGTTTCTTAGGCTGATCATGAATATGACCAGTTCGATCGCTAATGATCAGTCCCTACTAGCCGAAAAGGTGAACAATGCTCTCTCTTCGAATGCTAATTTATTGTCAGATGATCTCTGTGTTCTCAATAAGAAACTTGATAAGCTAATAAATGCGGTTGAATCTTTCACCAGCACTTCTGAAGCCGTTTTAAGTAAAAGCCGCGATATTTCCTCAAAGATCTCAAACGTCTCGGCCACTCTTGACGATCTACATGCCATAGTTAGTAATTCAGCATGTACAGGTGGTACCGTTGATAGTGTTGTGGTCGCACCTGCCATTGGCGATATTTTGCGCCACGTTAAGAATGTCCATAGTAACGTAAACTCAATGTCCTCTGAATTCTCAAAGAGCATTGAACTACTATGTTCTATAAAAAAAGAAATTGATACCCTTAAAGTTTTTCCACACTCGGGACGGAACATTTTAGCTGATGAAACCACGCTCTCTTCCCCTCCTCCTCCCAAGAACGTTGACCTGAAAAAAACTGGGAATCGACCAAAACGACTCAATACTCGTGCTTCTAAAAAAAATTCGGAGGCTGTAGTAGTAAATCTTGCAGATTCTCCTCATCGGTCTATCAGTAATCCCCATAATCGTACACCCGTGACAGAATCTGCCTGCAACTCTTCTTCGGATACCCCTTCTCCACTTGCTAATCCTTCACCCTTGCTTGATTCAGTACCCGGTCCTGAAACATCTCCTGGAAATGTAACTAACTCCCCTCTTATAACAAATGTCGAAGAACCACTAAAGGTAGTCGCTCAGCGACGATCCCTATTTATCTCTCGTCTTGATTCAGGAACATCCCCTAAAGCAATCCTCTCTCACATTCAGGCTCAAAGTATCTGTACGCAAAATGTAACATGTCGGAAAATTAATAAAGCTTCAAGTCCAATTGCATCCTTTATTTTACATACCCCTGAGGAGTTGGCTCCTACTTTACTTAATACTTCTTTTTGGCCCTCTGGTGTTCTAATAAAAAACTTCGTCCCTCGCGGACCTAACTCCAAGACTACATCTCGTAGTCCAAGAGTTATCCCATCTAATCCGACATTGCCAAAAAACTAAATCCCCAGACGATCTCCTTATATTATCAAAACGTAAGGGGTATCAGGACTAAGACTAGGACTCTATATCAGTCGTCCTCTGCTAGTAATTTCGACATTATCGCGTTAACCGAGACGTGGCTACATTATGGTTTCCGTGATGAAGAGATTTTTGATTCAACCTACCAGATTTTTCGTAAAGACAGGTTCACTGGTTCGGAGGCTCGTGGAGGAGGGGTTCTTTTAGCTTGCAAAACTCACCTCAATTGTAGCTTGATTTCACCACCTGATCTACCTAGTTCTTCTGACATTGAGCTAATAACCCTCAAAGTAACATTAGCCAGAAATTCGTTATTCATTATGACCTGTTATATTCCTCCCGATCAACTTAACACCCTTGATGGGAATGGTCAAAGTATTTATGATATTTTAATTTCTAAACTAGAATTCGTTAATAATTTAATGAATCCGGATGACGATCTCCTTTTGCTGGGTGATTTTAATTTACCCAGTGTCCAATGGGTAGCCAATTCCGATGACGATGGCTGTCATCCCTCTAATGGATTGGGCTCTAAGGAGACTTCATTTCTAAGTTCGGTTTTCTCTTTTGGCCTCAATCAGATTAGTACCATAAAAAATGATATGGGTAGGCAGCTTGACCTTATTTTTTTTTCTGACTACGACAACATAGTAGTTGATCACAGTCCAATTACTCTTTCTACTCGTGACAAATATCACCCGCCTATCCAAATCGATTATTTTTATAGTCCGGATAATAATAAACATCATGTTGACGTCTGCGCCTATGCTTACAATTTCAGGAAAGCGGATATTGACGAACTTTCCAAAAGACTGTCCGCCACTGGTTTTTCCACACACTTATCTGTTGATAATATTGATACTGCCGTATCTAACTTTTACACTCTACTTTTCAACATTTTTAAATCTTGTGTTCCTTACGAACGTCAGCGCTCCCTTACTTCTTCGCCCCCCTGGGTTAACTCTGATCTTCGTAGACTTAGAAATAAAAAAAATAAACTGTGGAAGGCATATCTTTTGGATAGGAATACTTCTTCGTATACTGTATTCGTTGAATGTTACAATAAATTTCATGAATATTCCACTCAGTTATACAGTGATTATAGGAAACATGTCTCATCTGAAATATACTGCAATTCGCGCGCATTTTACAAATTTATTAATTCTAAAAGGAAAACGGATGACTACCCTGCTAATATGCAATATGAGGGAGTTTCCAGTGACATCCCGTCTGTTATTTCGGACATGTTTGCGTCCTTCTTTGAAAAATCATTCTCCCCTGACTTTGTACCCGATCTTATTAACTTCAACCATCTGAGTAAAAATCCTGTTCCTATCAATTTATCCACTAGTATCACTTCTTCTATTGTTCTTAAACATATCAACGAACTCCCTGATGACTTCACATCGGGACCCGATGGCATTCCACCTGCTATTCTCAAGGCATGTTCTAGTGAACTAGTCACACCATTAACACTAATTTTCCAAAAGTCTCTTGAGACCGAACAATTCCCCGCTCTCTGGAAGAATTCTTTCATTATCCCGATTCATAAGAAGGGTAACAAAAATGAGGTATGTAACTATAGGCCCATTGCAAAACTTTCATGCATCCCAAAACTATTTGAGTCGATCGTACACTCGCAAATCTCGACTGTCTGCAAGAGCCTTGTATCAGTTAACCAGCATGGTTTCCTCCAGGGTCGTTCTACCTCTACGAACCTACTTGAATTTGTTACCTTTGTTGCTGATGGCTTCCAAAAAGGGATCCAAACAGATTGCATCTATACTGACTTTAGTAAGGCTTTCGATAAGCTTGCGCATTCTGTAATAATTCTTAAACTTCTAAAACTTGGATTTCCACCAGCGCTTGTTAACTGGTTTCGGTCCTACTTACTAGATAGAACATACCAAGTCTCTTTTCGGCGCACCACTTCGAAAAGGATACTAGCTACGTCAGGAGTTCCGCAGGGTAGTCACTTAGGTCCGCTCCTCTTTATTTTATCTATTGACGACATCTCACACCTTCTTAAAACCTGTAAAATCTTAATCTATGCTGATGACATGAAATTATTTTTTCACGCAAAAACTATTAAGGATTGCCACGCGGCTCAAGAAGATGTAAACATACTCCAATTGTGGTGCTCGCACAACAAGTTAGAACTAAATATTGATAAATGCGAAGTCATGACCTTTAATAGAGGCCGTAACCCCCTGAGTTTTGAGTATACCTTATCCAATCATGCTCTACGTCGTGTTAATTCTGTTCGTGATCTGGGAGTTATCTTAGATTGTAAACTAGACTTCATTGAGCATATCAACTGTATGGTAACTAAAGCCAGCTCTATGTTGGGATTTATCAAAAGATGGTCCCATGAATTTTCCAATAGATTCGTTTATAAACTGCTTTATTTTTCTTTTGTTAGACCAATTCTTGAATACGCGAGTCAAGTCTGGTCGCCATATTATCAAGTCCATATTGACTGTGTTGAATCCGTGCAGAGAAAATTTGTCAGGTTTGCCCTTAAGGATTTGCCATGGAGCAATCCTGTCCTTCTCCCTCCTTACAATGATCGGCTAAGACTCCTTGATATGCATTCTCTGCACAAACGTCGGGAGATTGCTGATATTGTATTCGTTCATCAATTATTAACTGGTAAGGTTGACTCAACGTTTCTTAAAACCAATTTTACTTTCAAAACGAACGTTCGTAACCTCAGGGTGGTGTCGCTTCTGCAAACCAGTCTTTGTAAAAATAACTATAGTTTTTTTCAACCCATTAATCGGATGAGGTTAAATGTCAATAGGAATGCTGATTTGTTTGATGTTCGTGTCAGTAAGCA
This sequence comes from Eutolmus rufibarbis, assembly GCA_963920795.1. NCBI lineage: Eukaryota > Metazoa > Arthropoda > Insecta > Diptera > Asilidae > Eutolmus > Eutolmus rufibarbis. The sequence goes on along the minus strand of OY987209.1, from coordinate 70,021 downwards.
TATGTTGAGGAAAAGTCTGCTTGAAGGTTGTGGTCGCATGCTTACTAACATAGAACCAAATGATGATTAATCAGTCTAACGCTTTTGATTAACTTCGTTTCTCAAAGCTTTGACTAAGCTGATGGTTCTATTAAAAAAAAAAAAAAAAAAAAAAAAAAAATAAGTGTACACAATCTTTTTCTTCATTTAGAGCATTTTCAAAGCACTGTAAAAGACATTTGAAGAATAGCATAGGTAATGAAATCATAAAAAAATCTGAGTATCCTGTCCTTGACCAAAATATTCAATCTTCTTCTTTAATTAATTACGTTCAAAGCGCAAACAAAGAAACCGTAATCGATAGTCCACATATCATGTTTAAGGTACTGAGGCGGCAGATACCTTAGCATTCATCATGCTTCGGCGACAGGCAGCCCTAATCTCTCGAGCTGGTTGTCAGATGCGAGCTAGAAAACAGGAGTAGAAGAAGAGGATAGGGGGCTTTTCGAATGAGAGACCTTAACGGTTGGTTGTACGTGTTTATTGTAAAAGCGTTCACTAGGACTTGTAAATAAATATCAAGTATTTAAAGAGAGTTGTTTGAGTACGTTATTCCGCGATTCTCCTTCTACCCTTTAGTACTATTACCGTCTAGAATTTTCAAAAAATGTATTTTTTTTTTTTTACATTTCTAGATTCCTTATACCTTCAATAATAACTCCCAAAAATATTATATATAAATTCGACGCCGATCCCGAGATATAACGACTCTATTGAAGCGCGCTCTCGGCTCGCCGCAGGTGTTCACGCAGCTTTAAAAACTTTAAACGCGTTTTTCTCGAGTTCATGTTTTTCTAACTGGCGGACAGTTAATCTCCGGATGTAGTGGGTCGATTTTAATAAATCTTGGAGCATTTTGTTTGTTTTTGTATCCTGTGTGATGGTTTACCACAATTTGACGAAAAAAATAAAAAATATAATTTTAGAGTCTGAAAAAAGGTCGAAAAAAAAGATTTTTGAAAAAAAAATTTGAACGTCCGCCATTTTTTTATTTTTACAGATTTTTTAATTTTTCTGGTAAACCATCACGTAAGAGCACTTCCGTTTTATAAATCTTTTTGAATTTTTTGTTTCAGACTTACCGTTCCAGAGATTAACTGTCCGCCATGGAGCAGTGTTTTTTTTGACAAGAAAATTTGAGCACCCTCTATTAAATGTACAAATAAAATATAATAAAAAAAAAATGTTTTTCTGTAATCTTCAAGAGTTGTATAATATTATAGAAAAAGTTTGATAACTATATATAATAAAGAACATGAAAAAAAAAATTGTTGAAAATATGTCATTTTTTACTATTCTAGACGGTAATAGTACCTTAATACTGAAGCCAAACTCAATTTGAACACAGAAAAAGATAGAAAGTATAATTTTGAAATATTAAAAGATAAGTCTTTAAAGTTTGCATGCAATAATTTGTCAAGAGAACATTTTACGAGGAAGGATCATTTTAGGCTACATAATGAGATAACAACTTATATTAGAAGCCCTATATCTGATGCCTTAAAATTTAACATTTTACCATACATTTGTGATGATAAAATACAGCATGACTTAAAAAAAATTATTAATTGCTGTGACAACCCTTTCCTTGAAACTGAAACAGAATATAAATTCTTTAAATATATTAAAGAAAAACATATATTCGCAAATCCGAGGCTTTTTCAGTAGAGAAGTGACAAGAGAGTCAATGGGGGTAAATTCTCAAGAAAGGGATGAATGTTTGAAATTATTTCAAAATCTTGTATACAGCGAGTCCTCGGAGCATTTTGATAAAAATTATTTGATATTCAAAATATCTGTTCCTACTAATGTCTTGGCGTATTATCATAAAAACTGGCATCCCATCAAAGAAGATTGGGCAGAATATTCATTGAAACATGCAACTTTTCTCAATTTCACGAATAACCGGATTGAATCATTAAATTGTAAAGCTAAAGATTCCACGGGGAATAATAATTCTCTCGAAACCGCGGTCGAAAAACTTTTTTTGTGGCTTGAAAAACGCGAGACGGAAATAAATCACAGAGCGAGTAAGACGACCTCAACGCGAAGAATTTTGAACGTCGCACATGAGGCAGTACTCCGAGAGCCACTCGAAAAGTACAGTCTTTTGTTAACAGACGGCGCGTTTAAATATGTCGAAGATGAAATCAAAAAGTTCCAACACCTCTCATTGAAAAGAACAAATTCAGGTGACTTTGTGGTCCCATCACGAAAAATCACTTATACACCTCAAGTTTATGCGTGCAATTGTAAACATTGGGTTTCTTTGGGTTTTCCATGTTGTCACATTTTTGCGGTACGATATTATTCCAATGAGAATTTGTACGACTCGAATCTTTGTTTGCCCAGGTGGACACGCGATTACTATGTTCTCCATCAGCGAGTTTTTCAAAACAAAAATTTTACTATCCTACTGTCAAAAAGCGATACGGTATTAGCGAGCACTCAAACTGAAATTGGAAACCTTCCCGAGAAAGAAACATTTCTAGGGCGATCTCCAAGAATGGTTTCCTGTATTCCAAAGATTAAAAAGAAAAAAGTTCAAGTTTACTCTGAAAAAAGTGTTGAAGACCAAACAAAAACATTGTTAAGATGGCTAGGAATAACAAATTTGTTTATCAAACCCATTTTGTTTGGTGAAATGCTTCTCAAAAAAGAGGACCTATCAGAAGATCTTATCATTGGATCGATTAAAAACTCGTTAAAAGATGAAAAAGTTTGCATTGAAAGTCTAAAAATTTATTTTGAAGAAACAGGTTTCCAATTTTTATCAAACAAAGTTGCAGCAATAAGAATGGAAAAGACTCAGGTATGCGACTCCTGTAAAAGTGTGTTAAATGAGATTCGAAGCCTACGCTGTGATGGTTGTTTCTTGCGATTTCATTTATCTTGCTACGATTATAAGCGAAGGCCTCCTAAAAACAAATTTTGGCTGTGCAATAACTGCACGAAATTAGTTGTATAAAATGTAACTATGTATAAAATTTATAATGTATACAATGTATAGAATAATAATATGTAATTAATAAAATAGTCATAACATTAAAACAATGAAATTTTTATTTAAAAAAAAGTAAATAATTGTACAAAATGAATCGACGTCACAAGAAAGTTGATTGATTTTCTAGTTTAAAGCAAAAAAAAAAACAATGAATCGTCGACAAGGCAAGTCTCTTGTTTTAACAATAAACAAAAAAACAAACAATAAGATGACAATAAGACATTTGTACACAACTTTTAAATTATTCACTTGAAAAGTAGATTATTGTACAATAAAAATGTAAAAGTCAGAATATAGTATTATATTTACGTCACTTAATTACAATAATTAAATTAATGTACAAAAAATTTTGACGTCGAAAGATAATTGCACATTCGTCAAGTTCAAAGCGAACTTAAAAACAATCGTCGACATTAAGAGTCACTTTGATTGACAAAAAAAACAAACACTCGATGACAATTATTATATCTTGTATCTGTCTCTTGTATACAACTGTCACTTGTATCGAATTGTCGCAGTAAAGCAAAAACAAACAAAACATCGATGACAGTAAATTGTTTATTCAAAATGTACATTTTTGTAGTAAAAATATCGTCGACAATAAGATATTTGTATGTTTGATGACAATCTTTAAATTTAATTAATTAATTAATTACAATAAATCAGTTGTTGCGAAAAGTAATTGTAAAAAGTAAATTGTTGGACAAAAAATTTTGGCGTCGAAAGATAATTGAACATTCGTCAAGTCTAAAGCGAACTTGAAAACAATCGTCGACAGTAAGAGTCACTTTGATTGACAAAAAAAACAAACAAACAAACACTCGATGTTAAATGTGGGGGTTTATTCCCATGACTAATGTAAAATGGATCTTATAAAAAATTGTTGTTGATTTCAATACATTTATTCAAAAAAAGAAAATTAAATTGTTACAACTCCCTGAATGCTAAATTAAATAATCTTGGAATTAAATTAAAATCGATGAAAGGCGTTAGCATATATTCATATTCTTCAATCACAAGGATCATGCAATATGAATTTTCACTAACCCTTTTATGTTTAAAATCTTCAAAATTTCCGAATTTGTGACTTCCTCTTCAAACTCGTTGTCAGCGAACAAAAATCCAGGTTCAAATTCTCAGTCCAAGTTATTCTTCAAAATGGCCACAATTCAAAATTTTTGCAAGTTCAGTCGCCACACTTTTAACAATTCAAAATTACCACAAACACGTCTATTCACAAGAAAATCATTAAATCAAGAGGGCGATCGGGGTCTTGCTCTCCCTTATAAAGTCGCCTTTTTTTCCACTGCGCAGGAATCCTGCCTACTCTTACCCATTTACATGTTCGTATGGATCGTGTCTTCTTACCTTCCACATGACCTTACAGTAGTTATGGGAGACATCTTGCGTTTATTTTAATTCAATGCGTTTAGTTACTAGTCCTTTTATTTTAACTTTCCAGATATTCTTTATACTCATTATTCCTTCATCTGGCATCTTTGATTTCCGTTAATTTTGTAAAATTTCGATTCTCGTATGAATTCAGTATGGCTGTTGTGTATTCGGACTCTCCAAATTTTTGTCCCTTAATTGTGATATAAACGTGGTCTGCGTCTGCCGTCGTCAAAATGTCGGGCCGTCATCCACTTGTCAATCTGACATTGATTTGTTGTTAAGTTTGCCGTTTAATTTGACAGTCAGCTCAGGTAAGTACATTAAATTCATTTTTATTTCTTTTTCTTCTAATTTATTAGTTCAATTTTTATTTTAATTTTTATTATGTTAAACGTATTTTATTGTTTCTCAATTGTATATTTTTTAGGTGATCGGGCACCCGGTTCAGCACTGTTCGCTGAACATTCTCCCACCCGTTGAACTCTTTGTTCAACTGCTTTTATAATTTTCTTCAGCCCGCGTTTGTGATGATGATGCACTATAAGTCTGCCATTTGGTTTTATATTCAGGCGAAACTGAAATTTATCCGGGAGGTTCAGTGTAAAATCCCTTTTGTTGGCTTGGATTTTCTCAAAATTCAGCCGTTTTAATACTCGTCGCGGAATAAATATTGCCTTCCCTAGTCACAAAGCGCTGAATGTCGTTATTAATACGCATTTTTAATTCAGCTAACGTGGATGTTGGTCGCAAAATGTGTAGATCTGTTTCCTCGGCTCCATTGATGATTACTGGTAGAGCAATTTTCTCCAGTGACGATTTTATGTACGGTTTCCCTTTTGATACAGCGTTCGATGGTTTGGATGACGACTCTCCTTCCTTGCCAACTGGTGCCGTTGATGTCATGGGCTGCTGTATTGACTGCTGAGTATGCTTGGTCGGAAGTCCTGTGAGAATGTTGACGTTCGGTTGTACAAAGTAGTCCAACATGTCTTCATCAATCGGTGAAAAGTCGAGGTCATAATCGCAGAGGTCCAACACATCTTCGTTGTAAGCTTGCATCTAAGAACAAACTGAATATTAATATTTATTTACTTTAGGAAAACATACAAAGGAAGCCACATTCTAAAATGTAATTATTAAATATCGGAGTTACTCGCGGTTGTCTCCACTGGCAACCGACATATTTTAGTAATTGGCCTAGTTAGGATAGTCCTGTCCTTTAAACCAATTTTAGCTACCCGCACTAAACCGTCTTTGCCAGGACAAATTTCTTTTACAATTCCAAGTGGCCAACATGTAGGAGAAGAGTTTTCATCCTTGATAAGTACTATGTCGTTTAATTTGATGTTGTTTTCAACCCTTGACCATTTGTATCTTTGCTGAAGTATGTGAAGGTACTCATTTTTCCATTTCTTCCAGAATTGATGTACGAGGAATTGCACATATTTCCACCGTTGGGATGGTAAAACATCAACTGCCTGGGGCTCCGGTATAGCATTCATGTGTTGGCCTATTAGGAAGTGTGCTGGTGTCAATACCTCTAAATCTTCGATGGAATTTTCAATTGGACACAGTGGCCGTGAATTGAGACATGCTTCAATCTGAGCTAGGAGGGTGGACAATTCTTCGTATGTACAGGACGAATTTGCCAATGTTCTGCGCAAATGAAATTTTACCGCCTTTACGCCGGCCTCCCATAGCCCACCATGATGGGGTGAAGCTGGGGGGTTAAAGTGCCATGCTATGCCCTTCATAGCAAGACTTTCACCAACTTCATGCTGCTGGGCAACGATAGCTTGTCTCAATTCTTTCTCCAATTGATTTCTTCCTCCAACAAAGTTTGTTCCGCAATCGGAATAAATATTGGAACATAAGCCTCTTCTAGCCACAAATCTTTTAACAGCTGCAATAAATGCAATAGTTGTTAAATCCGAAACTGCCTCCAGATGCACGGCTTTCGTTGCCATGCATACGAAAATACAAATATAGCCCTTGTATTTTCTGGCCGTTCTATGCGTTGATGTCTTCACCAGGAGAGGTCCCGCATAATCCAATCCCACCTGGGCAAAAGGTTTCGAGACATTTATTCTGGCCGATGGAAGATCGCCCATAAGTTGCACTGTGGTTTGCTTGCGATGACGAACACATACTATGCAGTGCTGAATTCGTTTAGCGATTAAACGTTTCGCATTTACAATCCAAAATTCGGACCGACTAGCATTAAGTGTCAAGGTAGGCCCACCATGTAAATTTTCCAAATGAATTTTGTCGATTACAAGATTTGTAACATGATGATCATTTGGTAGAATAATAGGATGCCTCCTGGAATATTCTATTAATGCCTTGCTTAATCTGCCTCCAACGCGCATAAGTTCGTCTTCTCCTACAAATGGATTTAAATTGTGAAGTTTGCTATTCCTTGGCAGGGCTAGCTTATTTTTTAGGTGAGTATATTCCATCGGAAATGTCGACTTCTGAACCTGTTTCAAAATTTGATATTTCGCCTCTTGCAACTCCCTGCTGCTAAGCCATCCATCTTTCCTTGACTCAGGATTTTTTAAATTATGTACCAATCGTAGAACGTATGCTGTAACGCGTATAAGTTTAGTCCACGAGGAATATCTCATTAGGAAATCGTTATCAGTGCTAGTGAAACAGGCATAAGGATTTTTTGTTTTGGCCTCTAATTCCGTCTGACATATTATATTGGTTTTTGGCCAAGATTGTGGTGAGTCTAATAACCACTTTGGACCATTCCACCATAATTTATTGTCTTCAATTTCTTCAGGTATGCATCCTCGAGAAGCTAAATCGGCAGGATTGTCCTTGGACCTCACGTGATTCCAACAACTGGGAGATAAGTTCTCCTGTATTTCTGCAACTCGATTCGCTACATAAATTTTCCATTTTACAGGATGGGCCTGAATCCATTGAAGGGTAATCATTGAATCCGTCCAAGCTGAGATGGAGGGATTTTTTAATTGCAAATCCTCGACAGTGTTTTTTATTAACCTGCTAAGCAATACTGCTCCACTCAGTTCCAAACGTGGAAGAGTTATTGGCTTTATTGGAGCCACTCTTGTTTTAGATGCTAATAGGATTGAGGATATGTCACCATTCTCAGCTTCCACTCGCAGATATACAACTGCAGCATAGACCTTCTCAGATGCATCACAAAATCCTACAACATAAACGGTTTTAGCTTGTGAAGTCCATCCTATCCATCTAGGTATTTTTATTACTTCCAATTTAGACATATTTTTCTCAAATTCTTTCCATTTTTCTAGCAGTATGTTGGGTATATTATCATCCCAGGATACACCTGACATCCACAGCTGTTGCATAAGGATTTTGGCCCTTATAATAATTGGGGCAAACCAACCCTGTGGGTCATAAAGTGATGCTATCGAGGAAAGTATGTTTCGCTTAGTGCATTTGCTTATTTTTAAGACAGGCAGTGACAAGGTAAAATGATCTGCGCTTGGTTGCCAATTGATTCCAACAGTTTTAATTACGTCATGGTCAGATATACTAAGAATATCTTTCAATTCCCTTTGGTCAATCGGCAAGTCTTCCAGTAGCGTCACATCATTACTTGCCCATTTTCTAAGATTAAAGCCTCCTGACTTTAACATTTCAATTAATTCATCCCGCAGTAGTTTCGCATCATCAACGGTATCTGCTCCAGTAAGTAGATCATCTACATAAAATGATGACTTTACGACTTCCGCAGCTTGTGGCCATTGTAATCGGCACTCCTGTGCCAATTGCATTATTGTGCGTATGGCTAAATATGGCGCTGAAGTCGTGCCAAAGGTCACCGTCTTTAATTTGTAGTCCTTTATATTTTTAGTTTTTGGATCGTACCACAATATCCGTTGATATGTCCGATGATCAGGATGAATTAAGATCATGCGGTACATCTTCTCTATGTCCGCATTTAATGCAATTTTAAATTTCCTCCATTTTAACAAAATGGCAAATAATTTTGGTTGTAGAGTTGGACCAGCCAACAATTGCTGGTTCAACGATCTACGATTCCTGCTCAAGGCAGACGCATCAAAAACAACCCTTAATTTGGTTGTGCTACTGCTTTCCCTCAGGACCGCATGATGAGGAATATAATAATTTGGTTCCCCTGGTCCTGGACACTTGGTTTCTTCCATGTGGCTTAATTCCAAGTATTCATTTAAACAGTTTGAATATTTCTCTTTGAACTGGGAATCATTCTTAAACCTTTTCTCTAGCGATAAAAGACGTCTCAAGGCAATCTCTCGTGACTCTCCGAGTTCTGGAAAACCATTCTTAAACGGTAATTTCACTTGATATGTTCCATCAGGTAAACGTTCACAAGTTTGGTCATAAAATTCTTCACATATCTTATCCTCAGGTGACAGCATACGCTTTTGTGGAACTTCCTCCACTTCCCAAAATTTCCTGAGTTGATTTTCCAAATCATTATTCAGTTCAACTGTTATGTTGAATGCTGAAGTTTGGGTTGGTAATGACTTAGACATCTTTCCTAATATAATCCAGCCTAACCTGGTATTGATAGCAATGGGCTCATTCTCGTTCCCACGCTTAATGCCTTCCTGTATTATGTCGGCATATACATCTGAACCTAGCAGCAGATGTATTGGACCCGGCTTCCAATAAGCAGGGTCAGCAAGATTCCGGCCATTCAAATGATGCCAGTCTTTCCTTGCTATAGTTGTAGGTGGTAGGAGCCCAGTAATTTGTTTTAATACTAGCAGCTGTGTAGTTAGGACATGTTCACCATCTTGTGCGTGAAGCTGTAGCCTAACTTGCCTTGTTGCATGTGCTGTATTACTTGTATTAAGACCCTTTACCATTACTGAGGTGCTATTTCCTTTCACCTGGAGTTTTTTACAAGCTTCCTCGGTGATAAATGATGTTTGGGACCCTGGATCTAACAGACATCGCAAGGGCATTAATTTTCCAAACTGATCTGGTATTTTTATCACTACAGTTGATAAAAGTGCGTTACTTATATCAGTCGAGAGAAAGTTGTTGGTACGATCAGATGATTTCTGATCATTGGGTATTTCTGGAGAGACCGTCCGTTCGCGGTTATGCTCCATAGATGTATTAAATGCATTATTAGATTTATGCTCCCATGATTTTCTTGATTCTGAATCTCTGGTGGTTGAATCAGTCTTGCCTTCTGTCATATGAAGTAAGGTATGATGAGCCTTATGACAAACTGAGCAAGTAGATTTGCAATCGCGCTGCAAATGTTTGCTTGAGAAGCAATTAAAACATCGTCGTGATGCTTTAATAATTTTTCTTCGTTCTACAATGCTTGAATTTAAAAATTTCTTGCATTTTCCAACATAGTGCTTCTCTTCACAGGCAGGACATTTAGCATTTATCATCACATGATATGATTCAGTTTGGACCTTCTGACTCATTGGCCTTTTTTCACTTGTTGAATTTTTTATGCTCCCCTTTGGAATTGTTCCTACAGTGTATGCGACGGACTCTAAGACTTGATATCTAGCTTGTAAAAATTGTTTAAATATTTTAATGGTAGGATTCGTTTGTTTATTCTTGAGTTCTTGCTCCCAAGCCTTTATGCTTTGAACAGGAAGCTTCTGGACTAATAAGTAAATTACTAAAGCATCCCAGGAATCTACAGGTTCTCCTAATTGTAGCAATTGTTCCAGGCATCCTTCTGTAGTGTCTAGCATTGTTTTCAAGGCATTACTGGTCTCTGTCACTAACTTCGGCTGTTCGATCAGTCTTTTCAGCTGATAATTTATTAACAACCTTTTGTTGTCATAACGTCCAGTTACCCTTTCCCATGCTAGAGCGTAATTTGCATCTGTTACTGGCAGATTTTTTATTAAATTTGCTGGCTCTCCTACCAGACATTCCTTTAAATAATGCAGCTTTTTAAAAGGTTGGAGCTGTGCATTATTATGAATTAATGACACGAAATAGTCATGGAAGGAACCCCACTCATTGAAGTCACCATTAAATCTAGGCACATGAATTTTTGGAAGCTGACTATCTACGTGTCCCGTATGTACAATTGTTGTACCTGGTACAGGTATCTTTGTTTCTAGTCTCGTATTAGAAACAAGTCCGTCCACTAATTCTCCAATAAATTCCAAATATTTGACTTGAATCTCTGAGTACCGATCGTTTAGGATATATGGATCATCACATGCGCTTTTCGATGTGATAATAAGTTCCCGAATTTGACTGTCTCTTTCATCAAACTTTTGCCAACTTATTTTTAATTGCTCAGTAGTAGTCTGTAGAAATCCTGAACTTTGCTTTTCACCAATTATGGTTTTAATATTTTTAATTGATGATTCCAGCTTTTTAGCGTCCGATTCCTGTGCTACTAAAAGTTGCTCTAGTTTTGGAGCCATATCGTTGTCTTGTAGGTTAGGTTATAATGTGTAACTTTAGGTTAAGTTTCAATTTTAAGTTAGGATTAAATTTTACCAAAAAAATTCTTTTTTGAACAATGCAGTGATCAAACAACAGATCCGGTGCTCGAAGGACCAATGTTAAATGTGGGGGTTTATTCCCATGACTAATGTAAAATGGATCTTATAAAAAATTGTTGTTGATTTCAATACATTTATTCAAAAAAAGAAAATTAAATTGTTACAACTCCCTGAATGCTAAATTAAATAATCTTGGAATTAAATTAAAATCGATGAAAGGCGTTAGCATATATTCATATTCTTCAATCACAAGGATCATGCAATATGAATTTTCACTAACCCTTTTATGTTTAAAATCTTCAAAATTTCCGAATTTGTGACTTCCTCTTCAAACTCGTTGTCAGCGAACAAAAATCCAGGTTCAAATTCTCAGTCCAAGTTATTATTCAAAATGGCCACAATTCAAAATTTTTGCAAGTTCAGTCGCCACACTTTTAACAATTCAAAATTACCACAAACACGTCTATTCACAAGAAAATCATTAAATCAAGAGGGCGATCGGGGTCTTGCTCTCCCTTATAAAGTCGCCTTTTTTTCCACTGCGCAGGAATCCTGCCTACTCTTACCCATTTACATGTTCGTATGGATCGTGTCTTCTTACCTTCCACATGACCTTACAGTAGTTATGGGAGACATCTTGCGTTTATTTTAATTCAATGCGTTTAGTTACTAGTCCTTTTATTTTAACTTTCCAGATATTCTTTATACTCATTATTCCTTCATCTGGCATCTTTGATTTCCGTTAATTTTGTAAAATTTCGATTCTCGTATGAATTCAGTATGGCTGTTGTGTATTCGGACTCTCCAAATTTTTGTCCCTTAATTGTGATATAAACGTGGTCTGCGTCTGCCGTCGTCAAAATGTCGGGCCGTCATCCACTTGTCAATCTGACATTGATTTGTTGTTAAGTTTGCCGTTTAATTTGACAGTCAGCTCAGGTAAGTACATTAAATTCATTTTTATTTCTTTTTCTTCTAAATTATTAGTTCAATTTTTATTTTAATTTTTATTATGTTAAACGTATTTTATTGTTTCTCAATTGTATATTTTTTAGGTGATCGGGCACCCGGTTCAGCACTGTTCGCTGAACACTCGATGACAATTATTATATTTGGTATCTAAGTGTCACTTGTACCGAACTGTCACTTGCACCAAACTGTCACTTGATCCCAACTGTCACTTGATCCCGACTGTCACTCGGACCCAGATCTATATTAGACGGACGAATTAATCAGATGATCTCCAACTCGCCTCTTTCATGACTTCCTTCTAACTGTTGTCGAGCAGTTAGAAGGCCGCGACCGTGTCTAGCGAGGTTCGCCAGCGATCTGCTCTGCACCTGGGTCAGCTGGCCGTTGTTTCTGCTCCTTGTTCAACAAACAGCTCTGACGGAATAGCAGGCCGTTTTGCGAAGAATTGAGACTTGTCCTGGAATCGGTGGGGCCGAAGCCCTCGCTACCCAGGAGGCTTCCGCGACTGCCTGCCAGGAACGTGTGCTCGGACAGTAACACTCGCGTCTCTGCCTGTTTGGCTTCTTGCCTCGCCCTGAAAAATAAGTTTGAATTACTTTAATGCTCATCTTTGTTTTGGTTTTCATTTTGAGGTTAACCTCAAAACTGTCAATTTGTTTGCTTTGATTAGGTTAGCCTCAAAGATGTTGTCTCACTTTGAAAAATGAAAATTAAAAACACAAAACAATGTTTTTTTAATTTCAAAAATTGATAAAAAGATTACTTACTTTGTTTATTAACGTTGAACAGGAGTCTTGCCGGCACGCGACCACACGCGACATTTTGTGACAACAAACGACTCAAACTTAAAGGCGGGTTTCGACTCACCTTTGGGCGACACCAAAAGCGAGTTTAAGCGCCAAATTTAAATTGTTACTAAATTGAAGTCTAGTTATTTTAAGACCAGTACGAGGATATAACGTAGATATAAAAGCTATCACGGAGATTTAAAAGTTCCTTATACCTTCGTAACAGAGCTTTTATTCCTACGTTATATCCTCGTTATAGCTACGGTATATCCTCGTCTACGGTCTCCCTATACACTTCCTAAAAATAATAGCAAGCTTGACACCAAATGCAGACAATATTTAGTAGACGTAGTGGTTGATCAGTTCATAAAGGACAAGCGCTATATGAACCTCAACGACTTTGAATTTTTTTCAAAAGAAATATGCCGCATATTTCCCAAGGAAACTCCTGTAATAATTGTTTTCCATATTTAAGCGGCTTTTGAATTTCAACAACTTTAAATTTTTAGGAAACATATTATATTGCTAGAAGCGGTAGCAGTGGGCCCTCTGGAAAACTTTTCCACAAATATAACAATGCGAGTAGGTGCTACAGAAAATTTGGTCTGATTGAAAGCCGATACAAGCCAAGAAGCAGAATAAATTCAGTTGATACTCAACTCAACTCAAGTGATGGCGAGGCAACAACCCTAAGTAAGTTTTTTTGCAAAGTATCGGTAAAACAATTTTAAGGCATATAAAGTAAAATGAGGTGAATCTTTTCGATTATTATACCTTGTACAACCTATAGCTATGTACATCAACTCTTGAACCAAATAAGATTCTCTTTTAAACTTTTAAAATAGTTTTTACATTTTAATTCTTAAAATACATTTTTAGAAATCCGAAAACATGCACATAAAATAACATGACACAGTATGTATATGTATGTTATGTATCTCTTTTCGAAACTTTTTTTTGCTCCTTTACAGTTATTCCAAATAGAACAAAATGATCTAGATACTACGTTTTTTAAGGACAATAACTTGATATTAAAACATAATCAAAAACAATTGTTTTAGTTTTAAAAATACCTAACAAAATTTGGTTTAAAATTAATAATTTTTAAATAAATCCAATTTTAGCTGAAGAACATGGTAAGCGAATCCAATGTACGTTAAAACATAATCGAGACAACTGGGACGATATTCAGAAAAGTTGGTCGGAATCTTTTGATTATAGACAAATATGTTTTAAAAGATCTGGAAAAACTATTAAAAATAGTATTGAGGAATGGTCATCATTAACATTAAAAAAAGGATATACTTTGGTAAGCAAATTACATTCAATAAATTTTATTTTATTTATGTTTATTTTTTATAACAGATTGAACAATTGACTTCAAAAGAATTTACCCAGAAAAAGAATTACTTCTTCTATCGGGCTGGGAAGAATTTCTCCCAAAAATACACGATTATTTTGTGAAACATATAAAGGCCCAAAATTGCAAAAATTTATTGAAGCATTTAAAATCTGATCTAAGTGGTAAGAGTTGATTATAATATGTACTTAAGGACTAATTAACTTACACAGATTTTTCTTAGAAAATTCTCGGGATTGTATTACAGTTCTTCTGCTGTGCAGTCTACTTGTACCCAGGACCTACATAAAAAGTAAATCTGGAAACTGGAAACCTACGATAGCGGATTCCCAAAGAAGTATTATCCTGCTCGTGAATGTGAGTTTTACTCTTAAGCTTGGTTTGGTATAATTCCTTTTTGTACATTTCTAAATATATAGAGTGCTAACAACACTAATCCTGCTATTGAAGATTTACGAAAAGAATATGCTGAATTGGGCTTGACATTACAGCCCTTGATCGTAGCTATAGGACGTGATTGGAAACTCGTAGAGGAGTTTGAAGTCAGAATCGACAACTTAAAATATAATTTCTCGAGTTTTCTAAAAGCTTTGGACGTGTGTTTTAAGCTTCATCATGTTTTGGAAACTTGTTATGCGAATGCTTCTTACTCAACCTGGTTATTTTTGCAAAAATATTTTTATAATATCACTCTTGATCATGACAAAAAATCTGTACCTGTCTCAACCTTGCTTTCTGATTTAAAGAATTAGCAAACGCATCTAAAATGATATGCTTTAAATGTAAACGTGATTTTCAATCAATCAAAATTTTATGTGCAACATTTTAAACTCGAACACAACCTTAATGCTTACAGCAACTTTGTATGTGGGCAGGATGGATGTCCACGAACTTTCCAGTCAATATATATGTTAAAAAGGCATATTGTATTAAAACATAATGAAAGGGATACACATGTTGAGCAATCCATATCTGATATTCAAAGTCCTAACTGCTTCAATTTAAATGAATCCGCAAATTCGCCAAAATCCATTGATGTATCTGAAATTTGCCTTCAGAGTAGTCTTATGTTCATTTTAAAGTTACATAATCAATCTACACTTAACAGAAAACAGGTCTCTGATATATTATTATATGTGCAAGATCTTTTAGTATCTTCAGTTCTTGAAGTTTTAAAATACTTTCCCTTAAAACAAAACGAAGAGTCGCAAAAACTAGCTGAATTTTGTAAAAATCCTTTTCAAAATTGTGATACCGAATATAAACTTCTTAATTATTTAAGGAAAGATGGAAATACTCTGATCTTATCTGTAAATTTGGACCCAAAACCTTCTGGTTTAAATGAAAATACTACTGCCACTATAAAAGTTACTAAACTCAATATGCGTCATAATTTTAAAAATTTCCTTGAATTACCTAATGTCTTTGAAAATATGATGACTGAAATGAATAACCTTACACAAACTCCATGTGTTACTTTAAAAAATCTTGTCCAAGGCTCTATTTGGAAAAATAAGGTAGGAAAATTTGAAAATAAAATAATCATACCTTATTTTATATACGTTGATGATTTTGAAGTCAACAATCCGTTGGGATCCCATGCAGGGCAATATAGTATAGCTGCAACTTACTGCCAATTTCCTTGCTTACCTTCTGAATACAATTCTTCGTTAGATAATATTATTCCTCTAATGTTTTTCAAAAGTACCCATAAAACTAATGTTGCATAGCGATACTTATTGATAAATATTGATTATATTTAAAATTGTAACGATGGGTACCGCTATGCAACCAAACCCCCTAGCCAGCAACAAAGCCAGACGAAATCCAGCCCAGGCGGCGAATCGGATTTCGATACGCCCGTGCAAAAATGCGCCGAGCCAGCGGCGTCACCGCTCGGCCCGTGGGAAATGCGCGGCTGGGGAAACGCACCCTGCGCGTGGGAATTGCGCCCTCAGCACAATTCCCGAAGCGGCCGGCTGGAAACTTTACTTTTGGCTAAAAAAGTAAAGTTCAGTTGCTAGAAAACGGTGAAAAGAGGTGGCCCAATCTCGGGAGTAACGAGTTGCTGCGGGTAATTTTTAGCGAGTCGCGACCGCGAACCTTGCAAAGAAAAACAGTGTTAAGCGGCGAGAGAGTAAAGTGGCGACGATATAGCGTTGAAATTGGCAAGGGGGCACCGTCCGTGGCGAGTGTAAAAGTGTGAACCCATACATAGTGGAACTAGTCGCGTTTGTGAACGATTAGAGGGTAAATAAAGCCTAAAAACGAGTTGTGGTTTGAATTTGCACGGAAAGGCCCCTGTAAAACGTAACACTAACAATTTAAATGAAATTTATAATTTACTAGTCAAAGATATTATTGACCTAGAAAAAAATGGAATAATTGTAAAAACAACAAAGGGGCCAACCGTAATTTTCCCAGTTCTTGGCCTTATTTTAGGGGACAACTTAGGGTTGAATGAAATACTTAGTTTTGTTAAAAGTTTTTCATCCAATTTTTATTGCAGATTTTGTAAAGTTCATAGAGATATAGCACAAAACTTATCGGAAGAAACAGAAGAAACTAGGTCACTTATCCGAAACCAGGATAATTATGAACACGATATTCTCTTAAATGATCCTAGTAAGACGGGGTTGAAGTCATCTTGCATTTTTAATGAAATTCCATCTTTTCATGTCACCGATAATTTATCAGTTGATATTATGCACGATATTCTTGAAGGAGTATGCCATTACGGCATAACGCACACATTGTATTATTTTGTATTTGAAAAGAAATTTTTCTCTCTCAACACGCTTAATTTCAGAATTACTCATTTTGATTATGGACCAGATATTAAAAATCGTCCACAAATAATTAAAGCAGATCATTTGAAAAGTAAAAAAGTATCCATGTCGGCTTCCGAAATTTGTTGCTTTACGCACCTTTTACCATTATTAATTGGAGATCTCATTCCACCAAATGATGAAGTGTGGGCCTATTTTATAACGCTATTAAAAATATTTGATTTTATAATGAAAATTGAAATTAATATTTCAGAAATAAATATCTTAAAAGTACTCATAGCTGAACACCATCAAAACTATGTTCGTCTGTTTCACGATACCCTTAAACCAAAACACCATTTTTTACTTCATTATCCTGACATTATATTGCAAATTGGACCATTAAGGAAAGTTTGGTGCATGAGAATGGAAGCCAAGCATAGGGAATATAAATTACATGCTAACGTGACTACATCTAGAAACAATATTTGCAAATCAATATCCATAAAAAGTCAAATGAAGCTGTCATTTAGAGTGGCTTGCAGAAAAGGATTACAAGTTCATATTAATACTGGTCAAGAATATTCTTTGTATTTATCTGATTTGAATCTGCCCACTAACGTTCATTTTGAATGTTTGAAATCTTCTGAAAATAATATTTTAGCATATAATTGGGTTGAGCTTAACGGTATCAAATTTTATACAAATCAGTTGCTAAATATTTTTTCTAAAACATTGAAGAAATTCGAATTTTTTCAAATTAAATACTTAATTTTTTCGACTTTTGAAGATATTTTTGCACTATGTGTATGACACAATGATATAAATTCTAACCTATATTATACTTTTAATGGCGATACTGAAGCTAATGAATTACAGTGTCTTTCTTTAAAAGAAATTAAAGCTTTGCCCACAAACATGCACAAACTGCCTAACGGAAAGCTTGCGACTAGAATTAAACCATTTTTGGAATGCTCTTGAATGTATTTATGTAATATTATTTCAATATTTTTTAATTTCCAATTATTCTGAAATTCACAGGGTTTTGTGTAACAATAATATTTTAATTCGAAACCATTTCTTTTCAAAAAATCCGATTTACAATATATACAAATGATACTAAGCTGTATAAATAAAACCATATACATATGTATGTATATACTAGTGAGTAAGCTGTTACTTTTGTTTGTGAGAAATTTAATAAATAATTTTATACTCTTAAATCATCTTTTTATTTCTAAAATATTTAAATATTACACAATTTTCAGCTATAAAGTATGGCAATATATACCAACACAACAAATTCGAGTTTTAGCGGTAACGGAACGAAAATATTTATTTGTAAATTAAACGTAGAAAAAGTTAATATTACATAAATTTGCAAAAAAAATGCAAGGTATATATAATTTTGTTGTTGTTATATTTACTAATCGAGAGTGTTGCATGAACAACTAATATGTAATAGTTACATTATATTTGTTAATAGTTGGGATACGATAAAAATGTTGACACAACATAACGATTGTACTACACACAATTAATTGAAATGTAATAGTTACAATGAGATAGTATTGAGAACAAATAATATGTTCATGAAACATTCCTATAAATAACTAAGAGAAATGTTACCAGTACAGAAAATGATGGTTAGTTGATATTTAACCATAAAATTGTTTGCGAAAACCATCGTCGTTGTTAAGGGGTACAATTTAGTTTTTTCCGTGCAGCAGGTATATGATAAATGTAATTTTTCATATTACTGGAAAACTACCAACAATTATTAATTTCAGATTCTTATTTTTTCGCACCACTGGGCGCACAATATGCAGATCCAGGACATCCTGCTCGAAGCCCGGATGTCGAAAAAGACAGCTGTGGACTGGAACTCATTCTGCTTCGAAGTTGCCCTTGACTTTTGCTTGAGACAGGAAAAACCCATTGGTATGAATATAAATAACATTATATTAACATTTAAATTTTCTATTTCCTTAAATTTAGGTGGTCCCAACATAACTGTGGAAATGGACGAATCTAAATTTGGCAAGAGAAAGTATCACAGGGGCCACCACGTGGAAGGCAATGGCTTTTTGGTGCTGTATGTCGAGAGACTGGAGATATGTTTCTGGTGCCCGTTGAGCGTCGTGACTAGCGTTGAAAAAAGCATGAAAAATTCCCGTTTTTTTCCAAACAGCTTGTTTTTATCAAGTTTTATTCGAAAAAAACATGAAAGTTTGTCATCGAATTTTGCAGAGATTTTATGAAAAAAGCGGAAAAAAAACGGAAAAAAATGGGAAAAAAACGGAAAAAAACGTGTCGATTTTAAAAAATCCTAAAACAACGTGAAATCTTCTAATCACCTAAAAAAAATTCGGTTAATCATGTCATGATAAGACTAGTTGTCTTCTCGTGTCTGTGAGTTAGTCGCATTTGCCTGAAAAGTGCTTACCCGTGACTGAAGAATGTGTGGAGATGCTAATGGATTTGGGAAAGATCTTTAGCCGGCAAGTAAATACTAGATTATGGAAATGCATGAATGTACCCTCACTTTTGGTCTGTCTCTTGTAGCGACCAGGCGTACTTTAGAGTGATCTGTATAAAAGTGTAAACATAAATAATAACCTATCGAAACCGAACTAAAAATCATAAAGCGCACTCGCGAAGTGTACCCCAATGATAATGACTTTATAGAGTCTGCATATAATCATTCGTGTAATCATAAACGTTATATATCAAACTCATCCATCGCAATGAGTGATAAAAGAGCCAGTGCACCACAGCGTGGTAAGACTCTTGCATCGGGAAGCAAGAACAGTGAAAACCGTGCATCTCAGAGTGCAAACTACTTTACGCCGTTACAAACTCTTGCCGATGATTCCGACTCTGGTGATGATGCAGTTCTGTCAGCTGAAGCAACTAAAGTAAACAAAACTGTTGAAACTAAACCACCGCCCATAAATGTTATTAAAAGCAACAGTGCTCAGATACATAAAATATTAAATGAAAATGGTGTTAAGGACTACACAATTAAGCAAATGTCGATAGGAATAAAGATCCTATCAGTTTCCATTGAAAGTTATCGTAAGTCTTGCGAAATATTAACAGCATCTAAATGTGAGTTCTATTCCCACAGTTTAAAATCAGAAATGCCGTTTAAGGTTACCTTATCTGGTCTGGATATGAAAGATCCTGACTCCCTAAAATCAGAACTTATCGCGTCTGGAATAAAATGCACGGACATCAAAGCTATAAATAGAAATTCAAATTACGGACACCAAACTCTATTCATTGTCTACATTGAGCGTGGAACAATAACCTTAAAGGAGCTTCGAGAAAAGTTTGGTATAATAAACCGAACCATTGTGAAGTGGAACTTCCAAAGAAAACTCCCTAAGAAAATTACACAATGTTATAATTGTCAAATGTTTGGGCATGGATCCAAACATTGTCATATTAAAACCTTCTGCGCACACTGCTCCGGACCCCATCCAACGTCGGAGTGTGACTCTAAGGAAATCATGAAATGTGCAAATTGTCACGGAAATCATAAATCAACGGATTCTGAATGTCCCAGTCGCCGAAATTACGTTGACTTTCGTCAAAAAATGACTTCTAGAAAACCACCAATCTCTTCCCAACCCAGAGGATACGTTCACCGGCCTGAAGATTTTCCACCTTTGAAGAAAGTAAATCACAATCAACCCTATGGAGGTAATATTCCTTGGTCAGCCCCCAGATTTATTCCAAGAACTACAGCCAACACCAGCTTATATGATGCCAATAATGCAAATTTATTCACTATAACTGAAATTCAAATGCTTACTAATGAATTGATATCTAAGCTGAGAACATGTAAAGACAAATTTGAGCAATTCAGTGTCATTACAGAGTTGGCAGTGAAATATTTAAACAATGGTACGCAATCAAATTAAAGTCATTACTTGGAATGCTAGAGGCATCAGGTCCAAAATCACTGAATTTTTCAATTTTATGATTACAAATAAAGTCAATGTAGGTCTAATAACGGAAACAGGCTTAAACTCCAACATAAGTTTTACGAACCAAAATTACAATTGCTATAGGTTAGATAGAGCAAATTCTAGAGGTGGAGGAGTTGCAATTGTAGTGGATAAACAACTTAAACTCCACCCGTTGCCATTGATTGGGACAAAAATTATTGAAACCATTGGTATTGAAATTCACTTAGAATTAGGCCACACCATAAAGGTTATCTGTGCTTATTTTCCAGGTGGTACAAAAAATATAATTAATAAAAAATCCCTACGTAGTGATATAAGGAAAATAACACGGTTGCAAGGTAAATATATCATAGGTGGTGACCTAAATTGCAGGCATCAGTCTTGGGGGTGTATTCGGTCTAACTGCTGGGGGAATATTTTACACGAATTAAATTCGAATTACCC
Source organism: Eutolmus rufibarbis (assembly GCA_963920795.1). Lineage (NCBI taxonomy): Eukaryota > Metazoa > Arthropoda > Insecta > Diptera > Asilidae > Eutolmus > Eutolmus rufibarbis. The sequence continues at coordinate 48,792 of OY987209.1, read as the reverse complement.
TTTTACTCTACTATACCCATCTGATCCTACGTACATCCCGAGTCAATCTAGAGCAAACACATCCACAATTGACCTTTTCCTAACAAACTGTCCGGAGCTATTTTCCCAACCGCTGGTGATTAATGATCTGTCTTCTGACCATCTACCAGTCTCTGTTGAATTCTCCATCAGACCATTGACTCAGGAAAAACGCTATTATAATTTTAGGCGTGCAAACTGGGCAATCTATTTCAACACTATAAAACAGAAATTACCAAATCTAGTGAACCTATCGCTTGATAAAATTCAACATACCTTTGAAATAGATAATATGGTCGAAGTTTTTTGTAAAGCTATTAACGAAAGTACTGTAGCCTCGGTTCCTTGCTCTCCTGTGAACACAACTAAATCCAAGCTGCCGCTGAACATATTAAATCTAATTTCTAGAAGAAATTATGCACGAAGACTTTGGGTCCGTTACAGACTTCCTTTATACAAAAACGATCTAACATATCTAAATCGGCTTGTCAAAAATGCAGTTGACCAACATAGAAATAAAAAGTGGAGCAGACTCCTTGAAGGTTTAAACAAATGTTCCAAACCTTTCTGGAAGGTAACAAAAATTATTAAAGATAAACGAAAACCAATCCCAATATTAAAACAGCAGGATAAAATTTATATCACGAGTAATGAAAAAACAGAAATACTGTCACAAAAATTTGTTAACAGCTTCAACCTCACTGCAAATTTCAGTAATCAGGCAACGAAAGAATTAGTTGCTGCATCCATATCCCAGTTAGAACCCGTCTACCCGGAATTAGAACGCTCGTGGTTTGTAAAACCTAAGGAAATTAAAAATATCATCAAAAGTACCCGCGTTAAAAAAGCACCTGGCTTAGATGTAATCCCTAACATATGCCTGAAAGCATTACCCAATGCTGGACTTGTTTATCTCACTTTTATTATAAATTCGTGTCTAAAACTTCAATATTTTCCAACGGCTTGGAAAGTTGCGAAAGTTATACCAGTTCTTAAGCCTGGAAAACCGCCTGATGAGCCCGCCAGCTATCGTCCGATAAGTCTGCTAAGTAATTTGTCAAAAATTCTGGAAAAGGTCATTAAAATTAAGTTAATGGATCACATTGAAGAAAATAGCATTTTTCCCAACCAACAGTTTGGATTCAGACCGGGACATAATACATGCCATCCTCTTCTAAGAATTACCCAACATATCAAATCCCACCATAATATGAAAGAATCTACTGGGGTGGTTCTTCTTGATGTCCAGTCTGCATTTGATTCTGTTTGGCACGATGCTCTTATACATAAAATGATAAATTTTGGTTTTCCCCCTGCACTTGTTTTAGTAATTAAAAATTTCTTATACAGCCGTTCTTTTAGAGTTTACATTGGAAATACTTCTTCCACTGAACTACCCATTACTGCAGGTGTTCCCCAAGGCTCGGTGTTGGGCCCTATTTTATATAACATTTATACTGCCGATTTTCCAGAAATCCCAAACTGTTTCTCCTCAATCTTCGCAGATGACACAGCTATTTTTTGCTCGGACAATTCCGCGTCGTACATTTGCTCCAGTCTCCAACTTGGACTTGGAAAGCTGCAAGATTATTTTTATAAATGGAAAATTAAGCTAAATCCGAACAAAACGCTATGTATGTTCTTCACTCGCAAGCGAAGTCCACGCAATTTTCCCATTAGCAGCCTGAGCTTAAATGGTTCTCCTATTGAATGGACCGACCATATCAAATATTTAGGCATCACCTTAGATAGAACTTTAACCTTTAATAAACATATAACATCAGTTATCTACACTCAGAAAAATTTTGCGTTGTAAAATTATATCAGTGCAATGTTGATTCAAAAATAATTAATTTTACATTGCAAATTGTAAAATCGTAAAGCCCTTCATCAACAGTTACGTGAGTGAACTTTGAAATTACAATGCAGTGTAAAACCATACATGTTCCTTGTAAATTCATACATAGATGTACTACGCCACTGTAAAACTATTGACGTTTCATTGTAGTTCCTAATGTTCTTCAGGATTTTACGTGTTTAAGTCATTCGAGTTCCTCGCGTTGCGTCGTTCAGATCGTAAAATTGAGGTTTATTTAGTTAAGTGGTGTTTAGTTCAATTTGTGTACCGGTGTTACTTTGTTCTAAAAATTATGAGTGAGGAAAGTGCGCAACCTCAAGAAGAAGACGTGGTACTTGTATCAGAAAATTTTATTGACATAAAGTTGTACAATTTACTAGTTGAGTGGAAATTGGAAAACTTATATGTAACATTGCGAGGTTAGTAACTTTATAGCACTTTCAAGGATTATTTACGCTACATTCGATAGGCGGAAAAGTTTCAATGTATATTTTTCCGTGGGAGTCATGGCTCCCTACCCCCATGACATCCAGTAATCTGAATGTTGTCTTCACTCATTCAAACCATTGTGCGTCGTAACGTGAATGATCCTGGCGGTTCAAAAGATCATTCAGTTATATACAAATTATTTTTAATATCTTACTGTGTTTTATTCGTCTGACAGAAATTATAAAGCCTTTAGTACTCAAGAACGGGTGGTTTTAACATGCTATCAGAAATGTTTTGAATTTTGCGTTAACAATAACAATAAATTTGTGAAACATTTTAACTCTGGTTTTAGATGCTGACATTTCTTATGATAGCTTAAAATATCTATCAAAAGAAGATATTCGGGATGCTATTTCTAGCATTGGCTTTAGGGCTACATTCCGAGAGAAACTTTTCTCCTGGAGAAAAGAAAAGTTTTCGTAATAATAATAATTCGACATAATTAAATATAAATAAATAAATAAATAATTTCAGTTTGGTATAGAAGACGACACTGTATCCGTCGAATCAAGTGTACTCTCCTGGTTAAAGTCAGTTTCAAGTTATACATCAAATGCTTCATCTTCAAATGCATCACCAACCGTTAAACAAAATGTCATTTCTCATCTGGTGAGTCTTCATGAACTCATTGAGGAATTTTAAAAACGCATGTATTTACAGGATTTGAACCACATTTTAAGTTCTTCAAATAGAGGAAGAGCTTTACAAAACTATTATGACCAAATTGGTCAACTTCTAGATTTCCATCGTCAACAACTTATTTCAATAATATTAGAGGACATCAATTATAGTTGCCAAAACTTAGCAGCATCTGATTTCCCCTCAATTGTTGACCAAATAACAAAAGCTTTTCCTTCTGAGTGCAAAGTATTAAAAATAATACCTAATGTTTATTACCCTACAATAAATATTTTCAGGAATATTATTTTGTTCCTCGCCAGGGAAAGAAAAATCCTCGAGGAAAACTTTACGATAAATATATTAATCTGAAAGCAAAGATTAAAAGACTTACAACGAAAACCTCTGAAGTACCTGAAAAAGAGGTTGAAACTGAATTCGATGAAAGTATTGCACAGTCCCTTAAAACAACCCTCAGTCGTAACTGTAATGACTGGGATCAAGTTAAGGATAGCTGGGAAAAAACATTTTTAGTTCGGCAACGAGAATTAAAGTCGAAATCACAATCTAATTATGAATTTCTTCAGGGATGGCCGCGATATAAAGACTCAAAGGGATATGAATTGGTAAGTTTATATTTAATTATTAAGTATCTTCAGTAAATTTTTATCATTTTAGATCCAAATCGATTTTAAATTGTTATACCCTGGAAAGGAGCATTTTCTTTATGCCAAGTGGACAGATTTTAAAAATAAAATTTCTTCTTATTACGAAAGACAAATTCATGAGAAAGCTGCCAAGGACCTTTTCCTATGTTGCAAACAGCTTAAATTGGAAGGCAAGTTTTAGAAGTAAAAATTGACATTATATAATACTTTTTCTCATTAGATTCTTCTGATTACATTTACGCATTACTTCTCAATGCGATAATATTACCAACGGCCAGATTCGGGGACAAGACTGGGGGGCATAAAAAAAAAGCAACCATACAGGTCGCACAGGAGAGCTTTACATTACATCTAACATCAATTAATAATTATAAGCATAAAATTGGTGAGCTAACTTCATAATTTTATAGTGCAGGTTATACTATGCAACCTTTAATCATTGTAACGGGCCCTGATAATTTACATATACTTGAGTTTTTTGTATATTTCGATGGCACTCTTTATAAACTTAATTCTTATCTTGAGTGTATTGATATATGCTTTAAAACGTTCCAGACCCTTTTCTTAGAGTACCCAAAAGCTTGCGCGGGTCCTTGGAATTTCATTCAGAAGTACTTCTATGAAATCAGTACTGAATATGATGACAACAGTCCAGCAATAGCTACTCTGATCAATTTTTTAAAAAATACCAATTAATCTATTGAAATGTGATTAAAATTATTCATATCCTTTACTTTACTTATATTTAACTGTTTTAAAAACTGCACGAAATGTACGGTTGTTTTATGTGTAACGAAAAGTTTCTAGTGTCAGAGGACGTGATAAATCATTTAAAATTACTTCATTGCATCAATTCTGGAACTCCTATCAAATGTGCTCAATCAGGGTGCGGTCAGTTGTTTTCAAACTTCAAATCGTTTTCATCACACTTAAAAAGAGTCCATTCAACGAACGGACGAATTGAATTTCAAAATATTTCTGCTCCATCCGAACAATTTGAAAATCTTTCTAATCAGAATGAAGCGAGTTCAGTTTCACAAAATTTTATAAATACTAGCAAGGATAGCGAACACATAATAAATAACCAAAACTATTCATTACTGCGTGATTTAAAAAAAAAGGCTTTAAAATTTTCCTTAACTTTATATTCAGAAGATATCATACCCCGTAAGGAAGTCGTCAAAATTCAACATTTAATAACTGACTTTTTTTCTGTTCTCATGTCAACATTAGAATGCAATTTAACAAGGGAAGAGTTATCAAATAATTTAAAAGTAATTATTGATTTTTTTAGAGATCCTTTTCTTGACATAAAAACTGAATATCCCGCATTCCTTGAGTATAAAAGCTTCGTTAAAATTTGCATGTTTTTTGCTTCGGTATGAAAATGGTTTTCCAGAAGATTTAGAATTCGAAAAACATAAAGATATTGAATTCCAGCATTTAGATTCTTTCGATATAATTGCTAATTCAAACGAGTATGAATTTGAAACAGTTAAACTTGTTAATGTTGTAACCTATAAAGGTATTTCTTATAAAAGAAACCATTATCTAACAATATCTAAAGAACATGAAGTACACTTATATAAAATTAATGATATTTTCATTTACAATTATAAAGCCTTTGTGGTAGTTTTTGAAATCCAAATTAAAGAATTCAACTCTCATTTCCAAGCTTATGAGGTCGGCAGTAAAATTAATTTCCTTTATATCAAACTAATAAATAAATTTACTAGTCCACCCTTACATGTTTATTTATTAAATAATGGCAAATCTTATATACGAAACAAATTTATATAAATGAAATCCCTTTAGCTATGTACAGTACTTGTATTAACATATAACATATATATATATATATATCTATATGTGTTAGGTTTAAGATAAATCATAATAAATCATTTATAAACTTTGCAAGATATTGTTTTAATCTGTAGCCATACAAATCCAATTAAGTTGGTCATTATTATGCTACCAAAATAATTCATTTTATATGTAATATATATATGTTTTTCGCATTTTTACTAGTTTTATTGCAGGCTACAAAGTATGCTGAATTTAATAATACCGAAACGTTTTATTTCAGTAATGTGACCATGTAAAATTGAGAGTTATAGTTGTAGGTTTATATATTATTACAATTTAGATTCATTGCACTGGAATGTATTTTCAAAAGATGATTCTTATTATTTTTACATGGTAACGGTCTTGTTTTTACAATATGAAGTAGTAAAAAACTTTTTAACAAAAAAATTAAACCGCCGAAAAAACTGAAAAGCAAAAAATAATAAACCTTTTTTATTTAACCTTAATAACTAAGTTCTTAAACTAATGTAAGTATACCTAAGTAATTTTGAGTCGGCGCCAAACAAGCACATTAATTAATAATTACGTAAAGCGTGATGCGTGATGAAAGTTTCCTGCGAAGGATTATTTAGAGACAGTTTACGATCCTTTGTTCCAGTAGTGTGTGGTAGGAATGCTTTGTCCTCAAAAAAGTATAAAAGGGTAGCACTTGAATGGAAAAAGGCAATCTACTGTCGGGATGCAAAGAGTATTATAGTAGTTTGAGGAGTTATTTTCACTCAAGTGGTATCATCCAATCGGGCAGTAAACGTTCTTTAAACAGTTAAATATACTATATTTTATAAACAGTGCGGGTATATGTAATAAGTGATTTATCGCGTTCGCGTATATTCTTTGTGCATATTTACTATTATTTCTGTTAAATAACAATGCCTAGAAATAAAAGCAGTGTTTGGAAGTATTGTGAGATAATTGCCAAGGACAACAAAAAATATGCGAAATGCCGATTCTGTTCAAAGGAATATTCGTTTGTCAATGCTACATGTATGGCCGAGCATTTACTTTCATGTAAAAAATGTCCATACGACATCAAATATACCATTAACCACTTCGGTACGAGTATCGACTATAGTCGACGGCCACAGATGAACACGCACAGCCGAGTGTCGACTTTAGTCGACGGCCGTGATATGAACGCACACGGCCGATGCGAATGGTGCCGGCTGTGGGCAAAATTTCGTGGCCGATGCGCGCCGTACCGAAGTGGTTAAGGATGCGAAGCTGACGGCAAAGAAATCAACAGCCTTAATATCTTCGACACCTGTAAAAGGAGTATCGACGGCATCCACGTCTAATTCACTTGAGCTGCAAAGTTCACCGCCACTGATCGAGAGCTCTGTTCAACTTAGCGAACGTGTTGACGATGTCGATGATGACTCAAGTGACTCAACAGATAAAATTAATGCTGCACTAGCACGAGCTGTCTAGTGTTCTAGTTTGCCACTTTCTGTATTTGAATCTAAATACTGGAAAAATGCTTTAGATATTTTACATCCTAATTATAAAGCGCCAAGCAAATACGCTATGAGTAATGCTTTACTAGACGCTGAATATTTTCGAGTAAAAAGCAACATCGATGAGAAAATAAAAACAGGTTAGCATTAGGTCTTGTTACTGATGGGTGGACTAATATATGTATGTTGCAGGAAATAGAGTCGACTGTGTGTACACAGACTTCAGTAAGGCTTTTGACAAGGTTTCCCATAAGGCCTTGTTGACAAAGCTTTCTAAAATAGGAATATTACCGAGGCTCCTATTATGGTTGGAGTCTTATCTTGTTGATCGTTCAGAGAACGTACTTTTTAAGACGACTCTATCTAAAACAATTCATGTTACCTCTGGTGTACCTCAGGGTAGTCATCTTGGCCCGTTATTGTTCATTTTATTCATTAATGACCTACAAGATGTAATATTGAACTCAGAAATCCTTATTTATGCTGATGACGTTAAATTTTTTAGAAAAATAAGCTGTCCTGACGATTGTAGCTTGCTTCAAGATAATTTGAATCGTTTCGTTTATTGGTGTGATCTTAATCATTTATTCTTAAATGTTGATAAGTGTTCTGTCATGTCGTTTTCTCGTAAGGTTGTGGATTTTAGTTTTGACTATCGTGTGTCTAACTCATTTTTATCTTATACTGACCATGTTTCTGATCTTGGTGTTCTTCTTGACGATAAGCTCGATTTCGGACTTCATATTGCTTCTTTGATAAATAAAAGTAATTCGGTTTTAGGCTTCGTTAAGCGTTGGTCCAGGGAACTTTGCGACCCTTATGTTTTAAAGTCATTATATGTTGGATTAGTGAGACCTATTCTTGAATATGCTAGTGTGGTTTGGTCTCCCTATTACGCGTGCCATATTGCTCGAATTGAAGCTGTACAAAAACGTTTCCTTCGTTTCGCCCTGCGAAATTTGCCGTGGGGCAATTCACAGGAATTGCCACCTTACTTGAATAGGCTTAAATTGTTGAACATGGAGACATTGGAGCGCCGACGTGAGATCTTCAATACCATTTTATGCATCAATTAGTGATTGGTGAAATTGATTGTCCTGAGTTGCTTTCTTCGGTTAACATTAGCACTAAACCATATAATCTCCGAAGAATTGACATTTTACAAAATACATAGGACTCATCGAACCAACTATGGAAGGTTGGGTCCAATTAACTCACTTATAACTTTATATAATAAAAAGTACTGTATGATAGACTTTAATGAAAATAAATTGCAAATTAAAAATAGGTTTAAAAATAATTAATATTTGCTTTTGCTTATTTATATCTTAATGTTTGTATATATACTATTGTACAGTCAAGGCGGTTGTCTATTGGCTAAATAAAAAAAATAAATAAATAGGAGCGTCATCAACTTCATTATAACGACCCCCGAACCCATATTTCATAAATCTATATACCCTGGAAGAGAAAAAGAAACTGCTGTATACATAAATACTCAAGTTGTGAGTATAATAAGAGAAGTCGGTCCTGAAAAATTTGTGGCTGTTATCACTGATAACGCAAGTAACATGCGAGCAGCGTGGAGAGAAATTCAGGCTGAATATCCTCATATTGATTGTATAGGATGTGCTGCCCACAGCTTGAACTTACTTTTTGGTGACATTATAAAACTAGAATGTTTCAATAAACTTTTTCAGCAATGCAAAAAAGTAATAAAATACATCACAAAAAGACATGTTCACCTGGCAGTTTTCGAAGACAAACAAAAACAGAAATATGGCAATCAATTTTCAACTTTGAAACTTCCAAGTAAAACTACCCGACTAGAAATTAGTTCAGGTATTCCGGATTATGATCAGATCCGGATCAGATTTTCCTTAATACGGCCATCTGATCAGGAACTGATCAGAATGCAGTATCGTATCCCTTGATCCGGTCATCTGATCAGGAACTGATTAGAATGCAGTATCGTATCCCTTGATCCGGTCATCTGATCAGGAACTGATTAAAATGAAGTATCGTATCCCTTGATCCGGTCGTCTGATCAGTTCCTCATCAGAATACAATACTAAAAACCTTATTTTGAAAATTATAAAATCATTAAATAGTATTATTATATATGATATATTAATTAATATTATGCTAATTTAAAAATTTATATTATTATATTATATTAGTTTAAAAATTTTTCTTGTACAAATGTTTGTACTTAATATTTTATTTTATTTTATTTTTTTTATTTTATTTTATGTTATTTTATGTTATTTTATGTTATTTTATGTTATTTTATGTTATTTTATGTTATTTTATGTTATTTTATGTTTTTTATTTTTATTTTTATTTTTATTTTTATTTTTATTTTTATTTTTATTTTTATTTTTATTTTTATTTTTATTTTTATTTTTATTTTTATTTTTATTTTTATTTTTATTTTTATTTTTATTTATTATCACCCAGAAAAGTAACAAAGTGTATCCGTATATACTCGCGCGCACACACAACTTCAACTTCAACACAAGTAAAACGAAATTTCTTTTTTAACATCGATTAAAGTAATTCAAAACAATGAGTGTATATTCATTAATACTGTTCGTGGATGATAAAGGTGCAAATAACATAGACATAGTGCCGACGGACTGGATTTATTATAAAGAAGAAAACAACCAACTATATTGTAAATTCATAGACGATCAGCCGAGTGCCGAGGAATTTCTGTATTTACAAGATTTAGTAAAGAATAGAAGTCCTCCTAAAGAAAGCTGGAACTCATATCGAATAGATGTGCGAGGTGTTGCTCGTAAGTGGAAGAAAATTATTATTTAGTGGTTGTTGGATAGCATTCACTTTCAGATGGCGCTGGCTACAGTAAACGGGTGATGTTTACTCTTTTATTTTGACATAATGTTCTGTCACTTCATGTTCCGGCATCACCAAAGACTGAAAAGGAATCTGAATAAATCTTTGTTTTCTGAACCTTCGTTTTTAAATTAAATAACTTGAACAGGTTATGGGCCCAGACAGCTTTGTCTGAAGGTTTGCAATTGAGGATTGTCTGCGGAAAAAACAAAGTGTGTCTCTTTAACAATGGCTGAACACAAGTTCCTGGTGACGAGGTTGAATAATGCTAATTATTTCAACTGGAAATTTAAAATGGAGCTCTTGCTGACTAAGGAGAAAACTTGGAAGGTAATCGACGAGGATGCACCGGTGTTAGCAGCTGATGGGCGAAATCAGGTAGCCGTTGATGAGTGGAAGAAGCTGGACAACGACGCTCGTTCTTCAATCGGATTGTCAATTGACGATGATCAGATCGTGCACATAAGGAATGCAACATCGGCACGTCAGGCTTGGAACTCCTTAAAGGATTATTACGAAAAAGGTACATTAAGTAATAAGGTTCATTTAATGCGCACGATTTGCTCATTAAAAGCGGCAGAAGGTACAAATATCGCGGCTCACATCAATATAATGAATGAGCTTTTCACAAAATTAAGGGATATAGGTGAAGCGGCCCTCTCTGATGACTGGAGTGTTGCAATGCTTTTGAGTAGTCTGCCAAGCAGCTATGATGGATTGATCACGGCGTTGGAGGCTCGTCCGGAAAAAGATTTAAATTTTTCCCTTGTACAGCAGAAGGTGATTGCGGAGTTTGAACGTCGCAAAAATGCAGCAGAAGAAGGCAGCGATTCTGTGATGAGGGCGTCGACGAGGGAGAGATGTGCATCAGGGGCAGGTCGTCAATGTTTTTTCTGTAAGTCACGTTCCCATTTAAAATCAGATTGTCCTAAATATAAAGCTTGGAAATCAAATAAAGATAAAAAAAAAATATTCAAAATAAGGTTAATACAGTTGAGCAGAAGGATTTTTTGTTCACTATGGGTAACTTAAGGAGCGGCTGGATTTTGGATTCTGGCGCGACAAGGCATGCTGTTAATAGCAGAACTTTCTTTAGGAGTCTGGACGAGTCATATCAAGGTGTAATTGAGGTTGCAAGTGGCGAACTTATTAAGGTCCAGGGAAAGGGTAGCGGAAAAATTTCGCTTATCAATGCAAATGGCATTGCCACCTCGGTGACAGCTGATGAGGTGTTATATGCGCCGGATCTTGTGGGCAGTGTGCTGTCGGTGAGACGCTTAGTACAGAGCGGCTATGAGGTTGTTTTTGGGCCACAATTTTGTGCAATAAACTTCAAAGGCAAGCAGGTAGCGGTAGCTGATCTGGAGAATGAGCTTTATAAATTGCGACAACAGCATCAGGTCACGGCAGTGATTGAAACACATGCTGGAAAGAAATGTATTCACTACTGGCACAGAGTACTTGGGCATCGTGATCCTAACATAATTCAGGGGTTAGCAGCAGGAAAAATCGTTGACAACTTGAACATCGAGCCGTGCAATTTGAAGGTTGTTTGTGAGACGTGCCTGAAGGGGAAAATGACAAGGTTGCCGTTTCCGAGGAAGTCTCAAAGTGTGACTAGGGCTCCGCTGGATTTGATTCACACGGACGTTTGTGGGCCCATGCAGACAACTAGTTTTGGAGGTAAGCGATACATGCTAACATTTATAGATGACTATTCGAGATTTACGGTGGTGTCTCCTAAGCCACAAATCAGAAGTACCAGATAAATTAAAAGAATATATCAAATTGGTTAAAAATAAATTTGGCAAGGCACCCAGACTGATTCGTTCGGATCGTGGTGGTGAATATGTTGGATATTTGACGAAACGTGTTTTGAACTCGGAGGGAATTCAGATGCAGTTAACGACTCCTTATTCACCGCAGCAAAATGGGGTTGCAGAAAGGAAGAATAGGTCGTTGATGGAAATGGCACGCTGCATGCTCATTGAGGCAGAATTGTCAAATGAATTTTGGGCGGAAGCGGTGGCGACGGCAGTTTTTATACAGAATCGAGTATCAACTCAGGCAGTCGCAGTTACACCATATGAACTTTGGAATAATAAAAAACCCAATTTTAAGTATCTTCACGTTTTTGGAGCGAGATGTTTTGTGCATGTACCGGCTGTAAAAAGGAGAAAGCTTGATGATACCGGAAAGGAAATGATTTTCATTGGATATGATAATAACTCAAAGGCTTACCGATGTTGCGATCCAGTTCAGAGAAGGGTGGTCATTAGTCGGGATGTTAGATTTGTTGACGCTTTATTTAAAAAGGAACCTGAAGGCAGACATCATGAAGCGGATTCAAATCAGTTTGAGTTCGATACAGATCTTCGTGAGTTTGAGGTGCCATCGGTGGACGAACAGTTGCAGGGGGCGCAGCAGGACCAGGTTCAGCAGCCGAGCGGACAGGAGGAGCAATCTCGAGGGCCGCAGTTTCAGGAGGAGAGAGAAAATGCTGTTGATCGTCGCGTATCAAGTCGAGCAAATAAAGGAATACCACCAATGCGTTTGATTGAGGAGGTTTTCGCATTCAGCGATGACGTAATTGAACCTAAAACTTACAATCAGGCAATAACATGTAAGGAGAAGGCGCATTGGATACAGGCAATGGAAAGTGAGATGGCAGACTTAAAGAGGAGCAATACCTGGCAAATAACAGATTTACCTATGAACCGCAATGCAATTGGCTGTAAATGGGTTTATAAAATCAAAAGGGATGCTGACGGCAAGGTGCAGCGATATAAAGCGTGTCTCGTTGCACAAGGTTTTAGTCAAAAGTTCGGAGAGGACTATGATGAAGTCTTCGCACCAGTGGTACGTCAGACAACGTTCAGAGCATTGTTGTCTATAGCGGGCCGACGAAACATGCTGGTATACCATTTGGATGCTAGAACGGCGTTTTTAAATGGCGAGCTTCGTGAGACTATTTATATGAAGCAGCCACCGGGATTTGCAATCAGCGATGACTCAAGGGTGTGTTTACTTAAGAAGAGCCTTTACGGGTTGAAACAGGCGGCCAGGACTTGGAACGAGGTTGTACATCGAGTTTTGTCACGAGGTGGTTTTATGCAGAGTAGCAGTGATTCTTGCCTTTATTCGAAGAAGGTCAACGGAGGTTGGTGCTATGTTCTCATCTACGTCGATGATATCGTGGTGGCCTGCAGAACGACGAAGGAGGTGGAGTTGATCGAGGAAACACTGCGTGGGGAATTCGAGGTCAGGAACCTTGGACCAATAAAGCAATACCTGGGTATGGAGGTGACGCGAGACGGGGACGGGAATTTTAGGATTTGTCAAGGTAAATATATTCAGCAGATTGCGTCTGAGTATGGGTTGAGGGATGCAAAATCTGTATCAACACCCATGGATGTCGGTTATGGAAAGTCAGTCTCGAACGTGCTTCCAGACAACAAGAAATACCAGAGGCTTATAGGAAGTTTACTCTACGTGTCTGTCAACACAAGACCAGACATTACGGCAAGTGTTAGTATACTAGCACAAAAGGTATCACAGCCAACTGAGGAGGATTGGAATCATCTTAAGCGTATCGTGAGGTACCTAAATTCAACTAGAGACATGAGGCTCACACTCAGCAATGTTGCCGGTGATCAAGAAAGACTTGTTGGATATGCGGATGCGAATTGGGGCGAGGATAGGTCAACACGAAAATCCAATAGTGGATATGTGTTTTTCTTCAACGGTGGAGCCATATCTTGGGCAAGCATAAGGCAGTCTTGTGTGGCTCTATCATCGACGGAGGCGGAGTTTATCGCATTGTCAGAGGCGGCTCAGGAGGCTCATCGGTTGCGACGTTTGGCAGCGGATCTTCATGAGGATTTTGAGGGACCTGTAAACATCAATGAGGATAACCAGAGCTGTCTGAAGATGGTTAAGGGCGAGAAGTTTTCAAACCGGACCAAGCATATCGACACCAAGTTTCATTTTGTGAAGGACTATGTTGGAAAGGGAATTATATGCTGAACATACTGTCCATCGGACCAGATGATAGCGGATTTGCTGACGAAGCCATTGGGTGCGGTCAAGCACAGGTTCTTCAGGGAAAAATGTAATTTAAAGTGAATGAGGAGGAGTGTTGGATAGCATTCACTTTCAGATGGCGCTGTTTACAGTAAACGGGTGATGTTTACTCTTTTATTTTGACATAATGTTCTGTCACTTCATGTTCCGGCATCACCAAGACAGCATCGTCTGAGCTTTTGTGTTTTGTTAAAGACTGAAAAGGAATCTGAATAAATCTTTGTTTTCTGAACCTTCGTTTTTAAATTAAATAACTTGAACAGTGGTTTCGTCACGTCAAAGATTGTGAATTAATAAAACATTTTTGTTGAATGTAGATTCGTATAATGAGGCCATTAAAAAATTGACAATTTTGCAAGTGAGAACGCACGCGTTTTCAACGGATAATGAAGACAGCGTAAGAGCAAAACAAGATGAGCTGAAACAAAAACATCGTTTGAAGGGAAAAGGGAAAATCGACGTGAAAAAACAACTGAAGTCATGCCGCTTAGATCTGTCAAAGCCAGTCAATAAAAACAAAAACAAAATTACTGACATGTATGAAAACAGCTCAACGGGAGAGGATGGCACAACAGACAGTGATAGCCTTAGTGACAGTGGTTCTACATCCAAAACTACAGTGACTAATACTATTCAACAATCAAGTATGTACAATCTTATACCTTAAATGAATAAATATAAATATAATTAAATAAATAAATAAATTTATAATTTAAGTTTAACATAATAACATAAAGTTAATTACTAAAAAATAACTGACTAAATGTGCCAATATTTACAATTTTATTGACATAGAATCAAGACTAGATATAAAGATTAAGAGCAAGAAACCAAAACAAAAATCGACATATCCTTCAGCAAGCAACCTTCAACAAGGTAATTATACTTTTCAATATTCATGTACTTTTCTGCACAAATTACAGTACATTTTTTAATATCAATATGGTTACAGCTGATTCAACAATCAGTGTATCTGATGAGGAACGTGGACAATTTGCTGCTGGTTTGTCACCAGATGATGGTTCAGAAAAGGATGGTGATCTCAGTGATACGACTTTAGCATCCAAAACTACAATGACCAATACTGTTCAACAGTCAAGTACGTATGAATTTATACCTTAATCGAATAAATATAAATATAATTAAATAAATAAATAAATGAATTTATAAGTTGAGTTTAACGTAATCACATAAAATGAGTTACTAAAAATTAATTTACTAGAAGTATTAATATTTACAATTTTATTTACATAGAAACAAGACTAGATAAAGTGACTAAGAGAGATAAACCACAACAAAAATCGACATATTCTTCAACAAGCAAAGAAAATACAAAAGCTAATCCACCACCTCACTGCGAAGAAGGTAATAGTAAATATCCATTTCCTTTGGTAATATTAATTGTAAGAGCTTTCCTAACAGCTTTTTCAATTTTTTTCATTCCATGTTTTACAGATTTCGCTGATCTGAAAGATTTCATAAACAAGAAATTTTTGTGTTTTTCCCAACAACTTGGGTCGATGCAAGCTGATCTCAGTTACTTAAAGTCTGGTTTTCATCGTTTGCGACAGTCGAATGCTCCTGGACCTGCTATTAGAGAGAAAAAACACACTCTCAATTTGCCTTTTAAGACCAAAGACGAGTTCATGACATTCGATGTCTCTTTAAAAGAGGAAAATGACAAAAAAAATAATGACTTACGCACAGAAATTGTAAGTTTATAACAACTCATTTTCAAAAAATTGTATCATTTTTATGTAATCATTTTATTTAATTACAGAAAGATATTGTCTGGACCCTTACCATTTCCAACAAAACGCTATCGCAAAATTTATCAGCAGTTTTAACAAAATTTTTCACACCTGATCTGATCAATCAGTTTACCGCTGTAAAATCAACTAAAGATAAAGGAGTTCTCAAAGACACTGAATTCTGTTCATGTCTTCTTAGTAAGAATTAATATTTATTTTCTCAAAAGAATTCATTATCAGTTTTTAATTTTAATTTTTGAACGTTACAGAAATTATGCGTGAAGATTTAAGACTCTATGGAATACTATTTAAAGACAAAGACTTTCATGACGGCATTGGAAAAGTAATAAACAACGCAAAATCTTGGTGACAAATAAAACAAAAACTAAATATATAAGAAATATATGTGTATAACTTACTTGGATAAAAACTTATGATTTAAATATTATATATATTATATTATATAAATATTATTACATATTATTTAACTATTATTATTCTCATCACTATATAATTTAATTTTTACAAATAATACAATTTATACTATTATTTAAATATAACTTAAATATTGGAAAAGGTATTGCAGGGACAAGTAATGAACGACAAAACATATTCCTTGGAAAAAAGTAACATTTGGACTAATTGGTCCCCGCCTGCAATACCTTTTCCAATATTTAAGTTATATTTAAATAATAGTATAAATTGTATTATTTGTTAACGAGGTATCGAACAAAAAAGGAACATTGCTCTTACAATTTTCTATAGATTATAGAGCTTGTTTTTCGCTTTTCAGTTGATATTTTTACTGCAGTCGGGTTTTTTGTTTTTTAAATAATTTAGTTTTTTGATCAGGATCTAAACAGAAAACCTGATCCCTAAAAGATCCTATAACCTTATCCGTTTCTGAAAATAATTTGTGATCAGGACCGGATCTGTTATGCGGATCCGTCCCGATTAATATGAGGTGTGACGATTTTGATCAGAACCGGATTGGAAAGCCTGATCCGTACCTGACCATAAATCAGAAAAATCTGATCCGATCCGGATCCAAATATGAAAAAATTTCCAGTCGGGTAGATGGGCTGGTGCAATTTTAACACTCCAATCATTTTTAGCAAACCGCGAAGCTTTAGAGGCCTTTGCTATTTCTCAAGAGATACAAATTGATCGCACCATAAAAGCTGATATTTTATGTGATTTTTTTTGGACAAATTTGAAAGTAATGGAAGAAATTTTATCTCCCATATCAAGTGAAATATATCGCATAGAATCCGACAGTGGTTTACTTTCAGAAGTTCCAGTGGCATTTCAGACAATTAAAGAACAAATTAATAATGTTGCATTCCCGGAAGATTGTTTTGAGTTTCAAAATGAAAAGAACAATATTTTAAGTTTGTAGAAAACCCTAGAAAGTTCTGTGTACAGCCAATTCATCTAGCGAGATTTCATAATTCTGTTATCACTAATTACGAAAGTTTAGAAGATAACGAATTCCTTCAAATGACTCAATATTTATCGAAAGTAGCTGAGTCCATGCAAAAAGATACTTCTGAAATATTGGGAGATTTTGCAGAATATCAGTCAAGGAGTGCTTTCTGGAGTAATGACTTGATATGGCAGCCAGTCAAAAATATTCATCCTCGTGATTGGTGGAAAGGATTTTGTTCATCCAAGTCGCTATCTTCCCTAGCTATTAGATTATTGAGTGTACCGCCATCATCTGCAGCTTCAGAACGGAATTGGTCTATATTTGGACGAACACACACCAAAGATAGGAACCGTCTAGCCCCTGAGCGTCTCAATAAGCTTATTTATGTTAGGTCAAATTTGCATTTTTTGCAATCAAGTGAGCCGCAATCACAAATACTAGAAATTGAAAACATGACTTATAGTGACAGTGAAAGCTGCGATGAAATTTAATTTTTTTGTATGTACATAAATATATTTTATATTTAGTTTGTATCAAAATTGAAGAATATGCATAATTTTCAATTATACTTTTCCGAAAAAAACCGCATTTTTGAAATTTTTCTTGCTTTTTTCTTGAAATCTATTATTTGTATTTTTCCAATTTTTCTTCAATAAAACGGAAAAAAAACAATAATTGGTTTTTTTCACGAAAAATACATTTCGTTTCTTTCAGAATTTTCAACGCTAGTCGTAACGCAGCAACGTTGATTCCACTTATTAGAAGGTGGATTGCACCGGGCGGTATAATTATCAGCGATTGCTGGAAAGCGTACGCCGGTGTGGATGAGATGTTCCAGCATTTGACAGTTAACCATTCGGTTAACTTCAAAGATCCGCTAACGGGCGCTCATAGCAATACCATCGTCTCTGGCGACACGCTAAAGCAAAATTGCCCGAGTACAATCGGAGGAAGTCCTTATTTGCTGGCTATCTGGCCAAATTTATGTTTCTCCATTTCTGCAGGTTCCGAAAGTTGGATCCAACTTAGGAATTTTTCAAAGCAGCAGGAATGTTATATAATCCATACCAAGTAGGAGAAACATCCGAGGTAAGAATTTTGTGATAATTTTCCCAACGATAATACTTATAGTTATTATATCTACAGCAAAATGAAGAAGGAACCCAGAGAGAAGAGTCCCAAGAACAAAGTGAAGAGTCCCAGGAACAAAGAGAAGAGTTGAATTTTGTTTTACGTTAGTTTTATACTACATATGTAGCAATTATTTAATGTTATTTTCAAAATGTTTGAATAAGCTTTTTCTTTTTTTTAGATCATGCCTCCTCGAAAAAAACTAACTACTTGTAAAAGTAGATTAATTGACTGGCCATTCATCTACAGCATACAAAATACCTGATTACATAGTATAATGTAGGAAAAGAAATAAAGGACCCCGCTATAATTATATGGGATTTGGGTTTCAGCGGATTTGGCTGAATTTTTGATATTTTGTAGGTCTCATCATGCCAAACAAAAGTCTCCATGGGCACAAAGCTCGTTATTGAGTATTTTAAGAGATATATAAACATAAAACATCGGGACCATTTGCCGCCCCTTGGATATGCCGCCCTGAGCGCGCCTTTCGGTTTCTTAGTCAGATCTAATAATCTATTGGTTTGAGCAACATAGACTGCATTTACACGGAACGGAGTTTAGTTAGCAATTTGGCAAAAACATATTTGATGATATATTTTGAATATTAATCAGCATTTTTCACTTTTTCGCAATTCTATTCAAAATCGAAACCGTTCACGGCCGATATCTCTTAAAATACTCAATAACGAGCTTTGTGCCCATGGAGACTTTTGTTTGGCATGATGAGACCTACAAAATATCAAAAATTCAGCCAAATCCGCTGAAACCCAAATCCCATATAATTATAGCGGGGTCCTTTTAAATATTTTTATAGTGCCGCCCTGCCTAATATCAGATGACCTCTTAACGTAGAACTACCCATAACAAGTACATGAAGGGTGTTTCGGCGGAAACATTGAAAAGCCACGAACCGCGCACTAAAAATATAAACAAATGGAACTGTCAGAATGAAAAGTAGGGTTAAGCTGCAACTTCACGCAGGATTGTGTAGCAACACAATTTTAACTTTGCACATGCGTGTTACGGGATAAGAAGAAGATCATTGCCGTGTGATCAACCAACACATGCGTAATTCAGGCGAAGCACAAGGGGGAGACGTTACAGCATGGAAAGGACACTCCAGTGTGTGATGGACCAACACATGCGTATTCCAGTCGGAACGGAAGTGGCAGGTTGCAGAAGAAAAAAAAACCAAGAAAAAATAAAAAAAAAGAAGATTTAACGGTTTTTCGGCCTATAAAAGGGCGCGCTGAACGCAGAACGGGCATTAGTTCTTGGGCGATCACCGAAACTAATCCAGCAGCTCTTGGGTAATTACCAAAGCATTTTTTAACCTCTGGGCAACTGCCGAGGATATACTTAAAGGGCGTTGGGAACTACCGCGCGTTTAACTTTAGACATTTTCTAGCTATACTTGGAATAGTTTCGATTTGGGATTATAACCAATTGAAATTCTTCTGAGTCTTCTCTCCTTTCGTTATCTATACTTGGAATAGTTTCAATTTGGGATTATAACCAATTGAGATTCTTCTGAGTCTTCTCTTCTCGCACTATTTAAACGTAAATCGTTTTATCTACTAAACTTGGAATAGTTTCAATTTGGGATTATAACCAATTGAGATTCTTCTAGGTCTTCTATCCTTGCGATTGTTTGAGCGTAGGATATTTTCTACACTTAGAGTGGTTTCGGTTTGGGATTATAACCAACCGAAGCTTATCTGAGCTCTTCTCCGCGCGTTTGTTTGAACATTTAGGACATTGAATTTTAATCAATTACTATTAAACTGGGCTATTGCAATAACATATTTAGCAGCAATAACATTTTTTATTGTTTAACTTACGGCGACTGTATTAAGAACTTTGTGATTAAGGATTGTGTTCAGTTTTAGTTTATTTTATTTTAATAAAGTTCACGTTTTAGAATAATTAAATTTTTATTTCACACGTTCCCTTTCTTATTTTCATTATTTGTTCGGTTCGACTATAAGAGGTCGAAATTACAGGTTTGCTGTTTTTGGGCAATTGAACCAGATGCCCTTTTGGATAAAAAATTGTATGTTCGTTTAAAGCAGAACGAAACAAAGGGGGTCGATCGAGCAGATCAATATCTTGCTTATTATTCGATTATCCGAAGAACAAAAAAATGGACAAAGCGGGTTATCATTTATTTGCTAAACTGTGCGCTTTTTAATGCGTTCCAAGTATTTAGAAAATTAAACCCAACAACAAAAATTACTTATAAACAATTTCTGCATGAAATTAGCAAAGAGTGGATATGTGATCGGCTTCCTGAAAACACCGCTTCCGAAGATCCTCAACCATCTACATCTGGCGTTAAAAGGACTACAGTAAGTAGAGATCCTCTTGGACGATTGTCATTAGACTTGCGGAAACATGAAGCTACAAAAATTATTACTGGCGGCAAAAAAAAAATACCACAAAGACAATGTCGTGTTTCTGCAGTGCATAAAAAGAAAAGTTTAACTTCTTATACATATGTGTAAGTTTTGTCAGATTCCCCTTCATAGGGGTGAGTGTTTTCAAAAATACCATACATTAAAAAAATATTAGAGTAAATAAAATTATAATACTATACATATGTATAAGAAACTGATTAATAAAATATTCCTAAACATTATTACGCTTTTCTCTTACTACATGAACTCATAAAACTTTCAAAAATTAACAATTATTGTTTGGTCCATGTTATACATTAAATGAAGTAATAGAAAACTAAATTAATAATTTAATTTTTTTTTTAATTTCATCTACATCTTTGAAATACTATGTGATACCTATTTTCCAAATTTCATTGAAATCCTACTATTAGTTGTGAAGATATTACATGTTTTCTAAAAATTGGACTTTCTTCATACTTCACTAATTTTCGCCCGCCACACGTGTGAGTCAAGCTCATGGTGTTACCCGACCATAGTGCGTTAGGGCATTGTTTCCCAACCTGTGGTCCGCGAGTATATGTATGGGGGTCCGCGGTGTCATCTCTGGACCATACATAAATGCTAATGTCTCGTAATCGCTACGCTTACTTAGCACGGCGAACGTGCGCCAACGTGCGGTGAGCGAGACTGAATGAATGATGTGAGTGAAATAAGTGCGTGCGGGCGCCGGACCGTGACTCTTCCCCCCACCGCACCGCACTGCTTGCAAACTACGCTTGCGCTCGCCGCCCGCGATTAGTGCAATTGTTTTGTTTTGTGTTGCGTTGCGTTCGAGATTAGAATAATCAAATTACGTTTTTCAAGTTATTGTGACCTGTGACAATGAAACGCTGGTTAAAACCAAATGACTCCGCTTTGGACGAAGCAAATGAAAAACCTTCGACTTCAAAGGTTAAACGTCGTAAGTTTTGCGACGAATACTTAGCTTTCGGTTTCACAAGTACCAATTTAAACGGGGAAGACAGACCTCAGTGCGTCATATGCTACGAAGTTTTGTCGAATGAGTCGATGAAACCGGCCAAACTCCGACGTCATTTAGAAACAAAACACCAAGAATATCGTGAGAAATCAAAAGCCTTTTTCAAAGTTAAAGCCTCGCTATTAGAACAAAGCAAAAAAACAATGATAAAGACTGCTACTGGGACCAATAACGAAAGTGCTGTATTAGCGTCCTACCAAGTATCCTTGCTAGTTGCAAAAAGTGGTAAGCCCCACACCATTGCTGAAGAATTAATTTTACCGTGCGCTAAAATTATGGTTTCTGCAATGTTAGGCGACAAAGCTTCAAAAGAATTGGACGTTGTATCGTTATCAAACAACACAGTGAAGAAGAGAATTGATGAAATGTCGGGAAATGTTAAAGAGCAGCTGATATTGAACGTTAAAGCGAGCAGATTTTATGCTTTGCAATTAGATGAGAGCACAGATATTAGCAATGATGCAAACTTGCTTGCATATGTTCGTTACGAACACAACAACAGCATAAGTGAGGATTTTTTATTTTGTTTACCTCTGCCTTCGCACACTACAGGTGAAGCAATATTTGAAGTATTGAACAACTTTATGTCCACTCATGAAATTACATGGGACAAATGTGTGGCAGTTAGCACCGACGGTGCTCGGGCGATGACCGGGACACGAATAGGGCTTCAGGCGCGCGTGAAGAAGATGAATCCAGCTATTATCTGGCATCATTGCTGCATTCATAGGGAAGCATTAGCAGCTAAAAATATGCCAGAAAAATTAAAAACAGTGTTAGATGACATAGTGCAGGTGGTGAATTTTATTAAAGCTAGGCCTTTAAATTCCCGTATTTTCGGTATAATTTGTGAAGAAATGGGAAGCATTCACAAGCAGTGGTTATTGCACGCTGAAGTGCGTTGGTTGTCTCGTGGCAAAGTTGTATCGCGTGTTTTCGAGCTAAGAGATGAGATCAGAATGTTCTTTTTGAAGAATTCTGTACACGGCGTCAACAAACATGCTGATCACTTCAATGACTTTGGATGGCTTACAATGGCAGCATATTTAGCTGATATATTTAGTGCCCTTAACGAGCTGAACTTGGGTCTACAAGGGAGAGATAACAACATCTTCCAAGTCGATGATAAAATTGAAACGATGCTAAAAAAGCTTGACCTTTGGATAAATCGTACAATTCAAAAAAACTATAATCACTTTCCAACACTGTCAGCGTTTTTGGAATCCTCTGGTGAAGCAATATTGCCAGCACAAGTACAAGATGAAATGGTTACACACCTCCGCGCTTTGAGGTCTTCGTTTCGGGATTATTTTCCAGTACCCGACAAAAATAAAAATTGGATATCAGACCCTTTCAACACGGATGTTACTGATATTACTGGCTTGACAGCGGCACAGGAAAACCAATTAATAGAAATATCCTGTGATTCAGCATTGAAACGCAATTTCAAAGAATCTTCATTATCAAGTTTTTGGGTGAATGTAAAGACAGATTATAAGGAGATATCGGACGAAGCACTGAAACATTTACTGCTTTTTTCAACCACATACCTATGTGAAAAGGCATTCTCTACTCTTGTATATACAAAAAACAAATACAGAAACAGATTACAAGTAGAATCTGATTTGAGATTACAACTTAGTAGCAACATCAACCCGAATATCACTGATTTAGTTGCAAAAAAGCAACACCAACCTTCACATTAAATTTTTTCATATTTTTCATAATAAACAGTTATGAGTACCTATTTTGTATCTGTAATAACTAAAATAAATACCTAATCCGAATTTTTTTTGCTGTTTATTTTATTAAGGGGGTCCGTGAAAACTGTCCTTGATTTCCTAGGGGTCCGTGGCTGAAAAAGTTTGGGAAACGCTGATTTATAACATATGTATAATAATAATACCTAATAAATAAAACACATAATGAAACAAAAAAAAAACGGTTATTCATCACATATACATATGTACCTATCACCTTTCATACCACCAATATTTTTACTTGTCCTACATATTCAACGCATGTACGAAAAATAGCAAATATATACTTCTTCACAAAATGCACAATATTTACAGCAACATACAATTTTATCAGAGGTCTGGCCAGACCCATGAGTTGTTTACATGAAAATGGAAACATGTGTTCAACGGAGGGTTAATGGGTAAATCAGAATTATTTCAATATAGATATAAGAAGTGCAATCTGTAGAACAACTATTGTATGGTTTTCATGGAAAATTGTTGGATAGTTTTTTTTAAATTAGAAAGGCATGTATCCCATACTAAAAGTATAGTCGCCCCGATTTTTCAAGTTATACGTGCCCTTAGGGGTAACTATCCCTACTGGGTTTAAAGGTTGTGGAATATATCCGATCAACAGAAATGCAATTCCAGACTGCGAATTTTCGATTTTTGACACAAATAACTCCCTAAGATTGGCATCAGATAAAAACATTAATTCAGTTCCCGTTGCAATCACATCCACAGCGTCACTTAATTTAATTATAGACAACCAAAGTGCGTCCTCATCAAGCCATCTGGATAGATCTCTAAGCATACTAAATCCTCAACTAATAGACGGAATGTATGTTATAAACCAAAGTGTTGAAACCAAAGAGGTTCAACAAGTTCGAATTCACAATGAAACTCCATCAAAATTGCTTCGTGAAACACTACCTATTCCAGCACTCCCAACACCTATGTCTAAAAGGGGTAAACAGGCAGCTACTGTATTAAACTATGATGAAAGTTTACTAATGGCAAAAAAAAAGGGGAACAGCCACTGCAGGGATTCCAATAAAAAAAAACTGTGCAAAAACAGAAATACAAAGATAGGAGTGAAGGTAAGGAAAACCAACACCTGAATAAAAACAGACCAAAGAATAAAAACAGATCTGAATAAAAACAGACCAATATACACGCAGAGTCAGACGGTCCAGGAGTTGATGAAAATTTTTGCGTTGAATGTTTGGACAATTACAATAGCACAAAATCAAAATGTGACTGGATTCAATGTATAATGTGCAAAAGTTGGTTACATGAATCTTGCACGATTTCTAATAACTATTGTAACAGATGTGGCCGAATGAAGAAGATACCATCCAAAAGTCAAATTAATTATGTTCTTTTTAAAGTGTTTTCCGTTATTTTGATTTAAAGTAAATAGGTATTTGTATCGAGAGTTAATATTGTTCTTGTATGTAGGCGTTCGATATATTCAATTTATCTGAGAATAATGTCAATTTGTTATCCAATTTAAGTATGGTAACACTCGTTACCGCTTTGTCAACTGACACTTCGAATAAAGCGCTGCAGCTGAACGGATCGCCGTGTTTTTCTTCCCCAAATTCCTGAAAGCCTATAGAAATTCTCAGAAGTGGGATTTTGTAAAAAAGTTGTTAAATTCGTTTCACTTGAGTTGCTAAATTGTTATTTATTGTGTGGTTCATTATTTTATTTAATTAAGCATATTTTACATTTCACGTGTTGAATTTATGGTTGCGTACGGTACTGAACAGCACGAGGTGTGATAAGTGATTTTGGTAATCCGTGAAAATCTGGACCAATCTTTATGAAAGCAGATAAAAATCAGGTGAAATCGAAAAGAAAGCAGTGTTATTTAACTGGTCAAAACCACATTTTTCCCTCATCCTGAAATTTATACAAACTTTTCAAGTGATTGAACATAATGGCTAAGGCACGAGTTGAGAGATTTATGCAGAACGCAACCGTGCAAATTTTGAAGGAAAAACTCGAAACTTTTGGATTAAATACAGTTGGTGTAAAAGCAGTCCTCAAATTACGACTCGAGGAATATGTTAACGGGTTTTCAGATGCAGAACTTGAGCAAAATTTCCCAGTGAATGTTCTGGAATCTTTGAGTAGTCAGGGCGAAGGCGGTAGCGACGAGACTGATCAACAGGAACTTAATTCAGAAGCGGATTCTAATAATTTACAAAGAGAAATCGATCTACTGAATGACACCATAAAGAAACAGGAGGAAATTTCAAGTTTAAAAAGAAAACTCGCAACTTTACGCAGCGCTGAAGTTGAAGTAAACGGCACGCAGGCTTTTAGCTTTAGAGACGTCGAAGAGGCTTTGCCTACTTTCTCCGGAGACGACCACTATTCTATTAGGCAATGGATAAGATCCTTCGAGGAAGCTAGAGAAATTCACAGATGGAACGACTGTCAATGCCTTATCTACGCAAGACGACTGCTGATCGGAACTGCGAAATTATTTCTACGGTCATCTACCTGCAGAACATGGACCGACCTGAAATCAGCCTTAGAAAGTGAATTTCACCATGGCACAACACCAGCCGATGTACATGCCATGCTGAGGAGCAGGAAAAAGCGTAAGGATGAAAGTATTCACCAATTTGTCTTAGCTATGCAGGAGATTTCCTCACTAGCCAGTATCGATGAGGAGGATCTAATCAATTACATTATAAAAGGCATTCCCGATCTAACAGTCAACAAGCACATACTATTCACGGCGAAAAACATACCTGAGTTGAAACAAATTTTGAAAAAATATGAGAAAATTAGGACGTGTAACACCGATATTCCATCTTCAACCAGTTCAACTTTGTCAGCGAGACCTGCAAAACAACATATAAAAACTCAACATCATCTCCCATCAAAGATCAGTTGCTATAATTGCAACGAGTCTGGCCACGTATCAACAAACTGTCCCAAACCAAGAAGAGACCGTGGAACATGTTTCAAGTGCGGAAAACATGGTCACTCCATAAAAAATTGCAACGAAGCTGCATCAACATCATCAGCATCTTCTTCAGCCCCAGTTTTGCTTGTACAGGACTCGCTGGTACAGCACAATAAAGCAATTCATCGCGACAGTTCATCAGGAAGTCATAACTTAAAATCTTTACAAATTTCTAATGACTTCTTTCACAAATTTAGATATTCTTTTACTAACGAGTCATCAGGAGAAGTCATGACTGAGATCTGGGCAAATACCATGCTTGACAGCGGAAGTCCTATTAGTTTTATACAGGAGTATTACGTGCCTCCTTATGTAATATCGTCAATCGAGTCAGGATGCCAAGGGTACACTGGAATCAACAACAGTCGGCTGGTTATCGTAGGCAAGGTACAAATGTCGATTGTAGTAATGTAGATTTGATTTTATATGTTGTTGAGAATGGCACAATGAGTTGCCCTGTAGTGCTAGGAAGAAATTTATTAAATAAGTGTAATGCGAGATTTGTTTTCGATTCCGAGTTGAATAATGAAAATGATAGGAATTTTGACATTGACATTAATTTTCCTAAAGAAATCTTGAATATTAATACGCATTGTAATGACAATACTTCAAACTTAAATACATATAAACGATGAACTAAACTATAATGAGAAAGAGAAAATACGCGAAATTATTAAAACGGCATTTAAAAAAGACGACAACGGAGACGAAGAAAACACATACGAAATGAAAATTTCTTTGTCTGACACAAATATGTAGTACTTTTAATTGCACTCCGAGAAGATTGCCTTACGTAGATAAGCTTGAATTACAAAAAATTTTGGACGATTTACTTAACCGTAAGGTTATTCGCGAAAGCAACCCCCTACGCTTCGCCAAGTCTTAACTAAAAAGAAAAATGGGGAATTGAGATTATGTGTCGATTTCCGACAATTAAATAAAGTCACTTTGAAGGACAATTACCCTCTCCCACTTATAGAAGACCATCTCGATAGGTTGCGAGGAAAAAGATACTTCTCTTTATTAGATTTAAAAAACGGGTTTCACCATGTGAAAGTGGCTGATGAGTCCGTAAAATATACTTCCTTCGTAACTCCTTTGGAGCAGTTTGAATATCGCCGCATGCCTTCGGTCTGAAAAATGCACCATCTGTTTTTCAGCGGTTTATTAACTGCATTTTTAAAGATCTAATCGATGCTGGTAAACTTCTAATTTATATTGACGACCTTCTCATTGCCACTGAGTCTAAAGAGGAACATTTTGAGATTCTGGAAATGGTTGTGAAAACTTCATGTAAAAATAATCTTCAACTTAGATTCGACAAATGCCTGTTTATGCAGAGCAAAATCACTTATTTGAGATACGAAATTCGTGCGAAAGGGATAGGACCAAATTTAGAAGGATTACGTGCAGTTAAGGAATTTCCTATGCCCAAAAATACAAAAGAGGTACAATCATTTCTCGGCTTATGTTCCTATTTTAGGAAAGGCTATAGGGGGATAAGCATGGGTAGAATGCCCCCGCACGTATTGCATTGATTTTTTTTTCGCTGATTGCTATCGATATAAGATTAACATTTGCCAAATTTCAGCCCTTAAAAATAAACCCCTAGGGGGTGAAAATTAATTTCCCAAAAATTTAAATAAATTCATATCTTTTGAATGGCTCGACCGATTTGGCTAAAATTTTAATATGTTTCAGATATCACTATAGTGCATTTAAGAAAAATATTACCAATTTGAAAAAAAATTCGAACCGCAAAAAAAAAAAACCTTTTACTTTTAATAATTTTTTTTTATCCATTTGTAATTTTCGTACCATCACAAACATTTTTTTTGAAGGTGTCTTACTTTATTAGGCGTAACATATAATTTTTCCACAATTTTTCTCCAGCTGCGTGATAGTCAAAAAAATTAAAATAACTTAAAATATTGTTTTTTCCGAGGTTATGTTTCTGGTACGAAAATTTTTCTATCCGCACCTGGATAAAGTTCGTCAAATAGATTCAAAAACATATAAAAAATTTTGGTGATGGTACCAGAAACATAACCTCCAGGTGCGTCATAGTCAGAAAAATTAAAACACTCGATTTAAGTATAAGTGTAATTAATATAATTGACAATAAAATTAATAAAACAATCAATAATCATCACTTTCATCGGCAATAACTGTTGTTATTTCGGTGGTTTTAAAAAGTGATGGTAAGTGTTCGGCCGGTCTTGGAATTTTGGATAAATATCGAGCGTAAGATAGATAGTAAATACATAATAGAAGCTATATGTGAACAACAACCAACCGTTCTTCGGCCATTGGCGCATTTACAGAAATATCTCGAAATTCCAGATCGACCAATGCTGCCAGGTGTACATATACTCAATAAAACATCGGTCGATTTTTCGCGAAATATGACGCGATTGCACTTGCAGTTTTAGAATATTAGATTAATCCTTGAGAAATTGTAGATTTAACGTACCATCATCATTGATTATTTCGGTTAAATACGATATTGCTTGGGAATATTGATAAGTTCGACTGAACAAGATTTTAAGATCTTTCTCTGTTAATTCTGGAAATTCAAGCAGATCGGTCGATAAAATACTTTTGAAAGGTTTTTTTTCCTGAGTAATCCCTGTTCTTCTACCAAATCGGCTAGAGTATTTTCTATGTCTTTTCGTGAAATCATTTGTTGCACAATTTCGGATGAGATTTCAATATCCGAGTTTAATCTCTTTCCGAATTTATTGTGACGGAAAGCTGCAATTCTAAAATATGCACCTACACTTGATTGTGACAAGGACTCATCTGTAAGTGATTCCTGGGGCAAACTTACACATAAATCATGTACATTATCATCATCTTTTGATGTTTCCTCTTTTTTAACACGTTTATAGGAATTCATCCTGCAGTTGTTGCAGATAACATCGTCAAGATGTGAAGATTTGCCGATACCTTGAGAGAAAAAATCTGCATCATTGGCAGAATTTATTGTTTCGGCGACCTGAAATACTCCGCAAATTGCGGTCGCAGCCAGCACATTTCCCTTGTGGACTCACCTCAGCCATTAGAAGAAGGAAAATAATACGAAAAAAATATATATATATAAAAAAAAGCGAGGGAGAAAAAAATTCTGTTTTCAATTAACGAAAACCAAAATTCCGAAATAAATCAATTGAATGAAGTGCTTGGCGAATTATTCTTTTTATATATGGTAATGAGTAGCGCTTGAGGTTTGCACTCTATGCTCGTTCATGCGTGTGTGCCCACACGAGTGACATCGCTTGGGACTTTACCGAGTATCCGCTCATTCGCGTTATCCCCCACTACGTTGTCCCCTCTACCAAGTCTGGACGCAGCTATAGTGGGGTAGCGACAACATACTCAGTACGTCGTACTGAAAAATATTAAATAGCTGGCGTTTGAGATTCCCAAAAAATATTTAGATCGTATTTCAGCCGATAGGACTCCACCTTGTTATATACATACATATAGTCCGGGAGGTAGCGTATCATTTTTTCTAGGAATTTTATACCGAATGAATTTTATTTAAAACAGTTGTTTAATGTTCACAAATCACTAAAATGAGCGTCAATTGTCGCACTAGCGGTGCTGCTAAAAGAGACAACATGTAAAAGTCATTGGAAAAAAATCTGCTCCGATGATTTTTATACCAAGCGAAACTGTATTAAATTATTGTTTCAATGACACTTTTTAACAAAATAATCGTCAGCTGTATTGACGAGGGGGGATTAAATGTCAGTCACGTGCATAAACCTGATTTAAAATTTGACAAATAAATTTATTTTATAACTTATGAAATTTATACATCTCAATTTTTATACTTTTAAAATAATAGAGATAATTGTCAGCTGTACTTTTGACGGGGGTAACACTGTAATAAAGTCGCAAATTCCATTCCCACAGCCGCACTCCTCAAGTTTCCACTCCTCTAGTTTCCTTAAAAATCGCACATTCCATTCCCACATTACTATTCCCTGTTTCCCATAATTTTTACCCGCTCAGCAGATCGGCGTTACACGCGCTTGTCGAATCGCCTAGCTAAGCGGCTCGCGTTTCATTTTACGCGACGCGCGACGGCGGAATCGCGAAGTCACGTTCCGGGTCCACGGGACCGAAGCCGCGCTTAATTCTGTTTTTCCTAAAACCAGGAGTCTCGCAACAGCTCTCGGACCTTACGGTTTGTTCTAATTTGTAACCCCGTTCATTTAAATAAAGCCGAGTAATAAATACACGAGTTTTCTTTAAAAATTACTAAGTTCCCCCACCCAACCGTCAGTCAGCGTGATAAACATTTTGCGCGCTCAACGCATTCGAGCGTTGCATAGTCTCTTTGGAAAATAAACTGGCGATCTTTACACCCACAAACAATCAGCTGACGTTGTTTTTTTGCTTTTTTAACATTTAAATTATCTTATACTTTAAATTCAATAAGTATAATATTAATTTCATATAAATAACACCACAGTATATTTATTAATTATGATTTCTATTTTGTTATCGAATACGTTGAAAGTGTATCTATACTAATTTCATGATGATCAATTGAGTACGCGAAACAAATAAACAAATTCACTTTCGCATTTATTATGTGAAAGTTAGGATATTGGGACTTCTCCAACTACGTATTCACTTGCTCTATTCATTCCCCTACGCAGTCGGGTTTTTTGTTTTTTTCAACAATTTTTTTTTCTTTCGTTTCTGTTGTGCTGTCCTGTCGAAAGGTATAGTCTCAAAAATGTCTGCGAAAACAAAACCTATTTGTGTATTTTGTTTAAAAAGAAATGAACCGCTTCAGTCGTTCACTCCAAGTT
Organism: Eutolmus rufibarbis; assembly: GCA_963920795.1. Taxonomy (NCBI): domain Eukaryota; kingdom Metazoa; phylum Arthropoda; class Insecta; order Diptera; family Asilidae; genus Eutolmus; species Eutolmus rufibarbis. Next base: position 17,570 of record OY987209.1, on the reverse strand, counting down.
TTTTAGAAAAGTGTAAAACTATTCTAAATATACGAAAAAATAATAATTTATCGATGAAAGACGCTAAAGTGCCAGTGGATGTAAATGATAAACAACAATATCATTCAAAGTGTTACAAACTATTCACAGCATTACCAAAAAAATATCGTTCAAGTGGTGTGTCTCAGCCAACATATCATGAATCAAGGTAAGTTAAAAATATTAGTTATAAAAAGTTATTTATTTAATAATTAGATATCATTATTAGTAATTCAGTGAACTGAATTTAACAGTGAAGCTTAGATTTTTGGAGTATGGACATAACAATTGAAATTTTCATATTTTTTTTTAGTCTTCAAGAAGATACTGCAAGCAATGACCAGCATATTGCCGTCAATTTGTGTAATACTGGTGAAAAGTCTTCGGTCAGTGATGACCCTGGCCAAGAGGAATGTATAGAATCAACAACAGATAGAACTGCAGATCCTGAGGATGCCAATGGGAAAGATATTGTATGTATGTATTTTTTGTAATAAGAAGAGAAAAAAAATTCATGGAAATGAACAGGTATTACAAACTTGTGTCATACCGGAAAAAATTGATATTTTAAAAAGCTTAGCCACCGAGATGAACGACATTGATTTATTAAATAAAATCGATGAAGAATGTGCCAATAATGCCATCATTTATTACCATAGTTAAATAAAAGTCATGTGGATAAACATATAAAATTTACACTTTCTTTACAGAAAACGTCGAAGAAGAACGGAATCTCATCATCGACAGCTCCGATGATAGTTGTGAGGAAAGTGATGGATATGACACGGACACAGCAGAAGAAGTAGAATAATAATTTATGTATTAATAGAAATCTAAGTTTTTTTGTCTTATTTATGTTCATTAAAAAAAAATTGTTTTAAATAATTAGTATTTTGTTTCTAATAAATACATAAGTACTTCTGTATATAATTTGAAACCGACACAAAATTAATAAATATACTGTGGTGTTATTTATATGAAATTAATATTATACTTATTGAATTTAAAGTATAAGATAATTTAAATGTTAAAAAAGCAAAAAATCATCGTCAGCTGATTGTTTTAAAGTACGGGTCCTAGTACGCTTCCTTGGGGGACTCCCGCGTTGATCTGGTACGTTTTGCTAACAGAATTGTTGTATGTGACTAGAAATTTTCTATTTGCGAGGTAGCTGTGCAGGATGTTGTAGAATTTTGCAGGCAGTAGTTCTCTGATCTTTATTAGCAGTCCGTCATGGTTAACTTTGTCAAATGCCTGGGCTACATCCAGGAATAGCCCGATGCAATATTCCTTGTTTTCCATGGCTGCTTTAATTTTGTTGTAGATCTTATGAACTTGCTCTATGGTACTATGTTGACTTCTGAATCCAAATTGGTGAGTAGGTATGATGTTGTTTGTTGCATGCATTTGAAGTAGATATGGAACGTATGAATAGGTGGTACCAAGAAGGGGATATACTTGTTGTAGATAGAGGATATCGTGATGCTACTGAGTTGCTAGATCAATTGGGCATAACTTGGAAAATGCCTGCGCTTTTAGAAAGAAATCAAAGGCAACTATCTACAGAACAAGCAAATCAATCCCGTTTAGTTACCAAAGTCAGATGGGTAGTTGAATCAAGAAATGGCCACATGAAATCAATTTTCAAGTTTTTTGAAAAAACAATTCAAATACAGCATGTACAGAACTTGGGAGATTTTTATAGAATAGCTGGGGCTCTTATTAATAAATATCATCCGTTGCTGGTTATGGAAGGTGCTGATGCTGTATTAGCGCGTCAATTACTAGCAAAAGCACAAGAACCAAACGTCGTTCAAGCTCTATTTGAACAAGAAAATCTGCACACAAGGAATGCTCAGAGATGGGTAAGATTAGAGGCCAATCAATTAGCTGATTTCCCGATTCTAGAACTTGTGATTTATATATCAAGATGTATTGTAGGATTATATCAATAAAAATATGTTTCGTTCAATATCACTTCAAAATTTATTTTCACGTACTATGGTTACACAAATTCACTACACAAAAAGTTCTTAACTACTGCTTCATGCAATTTTATTTAAATTTAAAATATCCAACTATGCTCCAAGCTGCTAATGATTACGTTGAGCAACACTTTCACCGCGCAAAACAACCCCAATCACATATAGTACCAATTAGCATTAAAGGTAATCCCTTCAATCAGAGATCATATAGATTACCCTTTCACTATTTTTGGTAAATTCGTCAGTCTGCAATTCCTTGTAAATCCGTCAGTCCGCAATTCCTTAATTGGCTGAAATCGAAAAACTTGTGAGAGAGATCTTACTTGCTTTACAGCTTTTATACACCTCCCTTCCAATATTTTCGGGGCTGCCCCATTTAGTGTGTCAACGATCTTTTAGGTGTGAAGGAAATTTATTTTCATCCCACAACTCGTTACACCAGAAACACTCTAATGTAGCCCTTAAATACAAAAACTGTTGCTACTTGATGTATGTAGTATACAATCGCCTAGATCATCTACCTCAGACATTTATTTCTCTGAATTTCAGCTAAATATGCGTAGCACATTCTGACTTCATCATCTTATTTTCATTCTCCGCCTGGCAACTCCATCTGTGGACATTGGAAGGATCTTCCAGGATTTTTGATCCCTTTCGCCCATTTTCCTTCCCTTTTATTCTAATTGAGTGAGGTTATGTGTAATTTAATCCCTTAATCATTTTCAAATTTAAATTAATTCACCACAGGTAAGTTACCCATAGTGTAAAACCTCGGTGTGGGCATTAAATGTTATGTGGAGATTGTTCGTTCAGTGGATATGATCATGTCAGGCTGGCAGATTTTCGAGCTGTCAGTGCAGTGATGTTGTGACAAAAACAATGTTTATTGGCGAGGTAAGTGTTTTAAATTAAGCTATTTCAATTTATAATTCAATTCTAATTCATTTAGATTCACAAAGGTGCCTTTAAATTCATGCGGCTCATTTATTTTCTTTTGTAGCAACTTATGACAAGCCATGGGGGCCCTGTTTTTGGTTGAAGTTCTAGCTGTTTTAACATATTTCAGGTAATTCATTTGCTATTTACTCATTTGCATAATTTAATTCTTTAATTTTCAGGTGTGCGACGAACAACTTGGTTACTTGAAAAATCTAACAACTGGTGTTTATCAGATTAGACTATCACCATCATACATTCATGATAAACTACAAAGAGATGAAGCTGAAGAATTTCAACTGGAAATGTTAAGAAATGAGAATAGATTACCCACTCCTGGATTTATAAGAATACGAGTGTACTCACGTTTCCGAAACTCAACAAAGTATCAGTTATGGATATCCTATCGGCCAGTTGATGAAGATGACGAATATTTACATGACCATAATGATGCATTCATAAACGGTTATTATTGTACTTGTAAATCTGGTGCTCGAACCCTTGGCACATGTGCCCACGTAGCTGCTATATTATGGTTTTTCGGATATGCTCGTCATGAAGTGAATGTTAGATACCCTTGACAACAGTTACTTCAAACTGTTGCAGATGCTGGAAACAGACCACCTCAAGAAAATCTTAATTTATAATGAACTGTTGAGTGATTATACATTAAGGGGTCTTGCCTTAAGTGGTTGGACTGTAGGAAATCTTACCTTGAGTGGTTAGAAGGTCTTGTCTTGAGCGATTGGGCAGTAGGAGGTCTTGCCTTGAGTGGTTAGACGATGGGTGGTGTGTGGTAAACAATCAGCAGTTTTATATTATATGTATCAACTCCCGACCAGCTATATATATATATATATATATATATATATATATATATATATATATATATATATATATAAACTCTAAACATTCATTTTCATAGTTTATTTTTTTTAGGATTCTTAAAATCGGAAAATACCGTATATCTCGAAAACTACTCATAGGATCTTTGTGCGCCCATGACAACATTTGATCAGGAGGTCATCAGCTACAACATACTGAAATTTGAGACAATTCCACCGAAAGCCAAAATCCTATCTTTTTGTGCGGGGTCCTTTGTGAAACATTTTAACTCTGGTTTTAGATGCTGACATTTCTTATGATAGCTTAAAATATCTATCAAAAGAAGATATTCGGGATGCTATTTCTAGCATTGGCTTTAGGGCTACATTCCGAGAGAAACTTTTCTCCTGGAGAAAAGAAAAGGTTTCGTAATAATAATAATTCGCCACAATTAAATATAAATAAATAAATAAATAATTTCAGTTTGGTATAGAAGACGACACTGTATCCGTCGAATCAAGTGTACTCTTCTGGTTAAAGTCAGTTTCAAGTTATACATCAAATGCTTCATCTTCAAATGCATCACCAACCGTTAAACAAAATGTCATTTCTCATCTGGTGAGTCTTCATGAACTCATTGAGGAATTTTAAAAACGCATGTATTTCAGGATTTGAACCACATTTTAAGTTCTTCAAATAGAGGAAGAGCTTTACAAAACTATTATGACCAAAATGGTCAACTTCTAGATTTCCATCGTCAACAACTTATTTCAATAATATTAGAAGACATCAATTATAGTTGCCAAAACTTAGCAGCATCTGATTTCCCCTCAATTGTTGACCAAATAACAAAAAGCTTTTCCTTCTGAGTGCAAAGTATTAAAAATAATACCTAATGTTTATTACCCTACAATAAATATTTTCAGGAATATTATTTTGTTCCTCGCCAGGGAAAGAAAAATCCTCGAGGAAAACTTTACGATAAATATATTAATCTGAAAGCAAAGATTAAAAGACTTACAACGAAAACCTCTGAAGTACCTGAAAAAGAGGTTGAAACTGAATTCGACGAAAGTATTGCTTTAAACAACCCTCAGTCGTAACTGTAATGACTGGGATCAAGTTAAGGATAGCTGGGAAAAAACATTTTTAGTTCGGCAACGAGAATTAAAGTCGAAATCACAATCTAATTATGAATTTCTTCAGGGATGGCCGCGATATATGTAAAGACGCAAAGGGATATGAATTGGTAAGTTTATATTTAATTATTAAATATCTTCAGTAAATTTTTATCATTTTAGATCCAAATCGATTTTAAATTGTTATACCCTGGAAAGGAGCATTTTCTTTATGCCAAGTGGACAGATTTTAAAAATAAAATTTCTTCTTATTACGAAAGACAAATTCATGACAAAGCTGCCAAGGACCTTTTCCTGTGTTGCAAACAGCTTAAATCGGAAGGCAAGTTTTAGAAGTAAAAATTGACATTATATAATACTTTTTCTCATTAGATTCTTCTGATTACATTTACGCATCACTTCTCAATGCGATAATATTACCAACGGCCAGATTAGGCGACACGACTGGGGGGGCATAAAAAAAAAGCAACCATACAGGACGCACAGGAGAGCTTTACATCTAACATCAATTTAAAAGTAATTATTGATTTTTTTAGAAATCCTTTTCTTGACATAAAAACTGAACACAAATTTCTAAAAATACTTAAAGAAAATCAATTATTTAGTGAACCTGTCGCTTTCACAATAAATAATACTGTTGCATAGCGGTGCATATCGATAAATATCGATTATTATAATTATTCAAATTGTAACGATGGGTACCGCTATGCAACCAAACCCCCTAGCCGGCAACAAGGGCAGACGAAACCCAGCCCAGGCGGCGAATCGGATTTCGGTTCGCCCGTGCGGGAATGCGCCGAGTCCGCGGCGTCACCGCTCGATTCGTGGGAAGCGCGGCCGCAGCGCGGTTAAGAAATTGCACCCTAAGCGTGGGAAGTGCGCCCTCAGCGCAATTCCTAAAGCGGCCGGCTGGGAACTTTACTTTTGGTCGAAAAAGTAAAGTTCAGTTGCTGAGAGTTCGCGAAGTAAAGAAGGCCAACAAAAGAGTTGCGAAGAGACGATCAACAGTTGCATTTGAACCGGAAAAGTTGCTAGAGAGTTGCGGAACAACCAACTTAGTGAGGGAAAAGAAGAAAAGTGGCATAGTCCGTAGCCAAGTGTATCCTAGAGTGACTTAAGTTCTAATAAAGTAAACCGAAAATAAAGTGTACAAATAAAAAGGATTTACAACCCAAGACGGACGTTTGAAATATAACAATTTGGCGCAGCCGGTAGGATCAAGGAAGCCTAGCTAAGACTATAAGAGCTTGAAAACCCTTGATCCTGCGAACTTTTGGGCTTTGCGAAGCTCCAACGCTCCGGGGTATTCAACTTTAGTTGCCTCTGCTCCAGGCGAGCAAGCAATTACCCCGCCTTCAGGGGAGAACAACTCTAGTCGCCCCTGTTCCAGGCGAACAAGCGATCTCCCTGTAAATCTCCTGTCGTGCAAAAAGGCACCAACGAGGGACTAACTCGTGACCGTCCCCAAAGAAGGAAGTGAATGTCAGGCGAGGATTCATCCGCCTACATCCCAGCTGAAGAGGAAACCTCTCAACCGCCGCGGGAAAAGCCAGCAACTCCAACATCGGGGGAACACCTCAACACCGTATCAACAGCAGCGAGGGAGCATCCCAACACAGCAACTCCAACATCGAGGGAGCATCCCGGCGCTTCATCAACAGCATCGAGGGTGTGATGTACCAAATTTAGAATAAAGATAGATTTTGATATCAAAGGCCAAAAGCCTTAGTAACGAGAGCAGTTTTCAAGTTCACAGGCCAACAGCCTTAGCAACGAGAACATAAACAAATGCTCTCATAAGCAAACTTCCAGTATGTAAACAAAGCGCGACATAAAAAGCGCATGCTTAGCACTAAGCGGCCATCACACCCTGCCCCAATTCAAAGCGCAAGTTAAGCGGCGCTTTATGAATGAAAGCGCGACCTACTAAGTGACGCACTAATCGGGTTGCTATGTTGAGTAACTCAGGCAAGGCAGCAAGGTAGCTCGGTTTGTTCACATTCACATGCCCGAGCCGCCCAAGTTTGCTATTGTGAAATGGCCAAATGAGCTGACCAAGGGATAGCTGGGTCTTCGTGTAAGTAGGGTAGCAATTAGGCAATTATCGACTATCGATTAATGTAGATGTTAATGTAAGTAGTATAAATACCAGAAGAAATTTAATAAAGGGAGGATTCGATTTTGGATCACGAGACGGGTCTGTTCTTTCTGGAGTCGTGCTGTTCAGCTACTCCAAGTCAACCCCAACATAACTAGGAGTCAAAGCTCCCGAGCTGCTCCTGAGGAGTAAAAGCCTAAGTGGCTGCTCCCATTTTTCGACGCCTAAGAAAGGAACCCTCTGCTCAGGAGGAGTCAAGGCCAAATTAGCTGATCCGCAGCGCCCTGCATTTTGACGAAATACTACATGGCGACCGTGACCATCTAACCTGCAGCCGAGAACCAAGAGGGGATATGAACGACATAGACAAAACCTTCGAAACAATTTTCAAAAAACTGGAAAAATTGAGGATACCTGAAAGCGGTCTAACCTTATATCCAGCGAACACCGTCATCGAGCCATACGTCCCGAGACCTGTAAGGGAACAAGACGAGGCCCCTACGTACAACCCGGGACCAAGAAGACTCACTATAGAGGAATATAGACGAAGGCAAAGCATTCAACAAAAGAAACCACAGCCCAAACCGACCAGAGGAGGACAGCGACAAAAACTTAAACTAGAAATTAAGAAATTTAAAGAATTGGTAAAATTAGCAGCAACTAAGTAAGAACAATTTAAATACCAAGTTTTGTTAAATAAGGAAAAAAGTAAATTAAATAAACTAAAAAGAAGAAGATAAAAAAAAAAATAATAATAATAATAATATTATACAATTATTATAATAGACGAAGAACTTTAAATGTAATAAAATCAATATATAATATAATATCCAGTATAGTAATGTATACGGACAGGTTCATTCAGGAGAGATCTGCTTTAGCTTGGAAGCAAGCCATAGAAAAATTGATGCAATTCATATTAGGATTAGGAGTAGTAGGAATCGTAGGCCTTATATTAGTTATTATCTACCATCTATTACAAAAAAAAAAAGTAAGAAATTTGATATGTATGAATTACTAGCGGTTTAATTTTTGCTAGAATAGTCAGGGGATTAGCTCGTTTTAAGAAAAACAAAAAAAAAAAAATATATATATATACAAATAAATATAAAATTTATACAATAGAAAGTAAAGCTGGTAAAATTAGGATAAATTCTAAATGGGAGGAACAGAATCAAAGAAAAACGCCGATAATAACGGTGAAATAATTAATAACCTTAACATAGAAGATACAGTAAACGTAGATAATAAATTAATAACTGTTTTGCTTATGATGATTGTCATAATGAAATTAGCCGAAATTGTTTATAAATTATATAAAGATCATAAAAGAGAACTAAAGAAGAAATATTTAGGCAGTCCAGCAGTTATAAAAGTTTAATTCGTAATAAATGAACAACTAAGGAAGCCACAAAACTTTCATTTGATAAATTTAAATAATTACTGAAACTATTTCCTTGTTGATCTGGGGACGCATAGCCCTGCACGGGTAAAATAAATTTTATTGGACTTCAGAGGCAATCTCGCAAAATGGTATGACCGATGCACATGAAATAGACACAGACACGAATGGAAAAATTAATAAGCATCAGAGAGGAACTTCGAAAAATCGTAATAAACTTTAATAAAAGCAAAAACCGTCAATACACGGAAAAAACATTACAAACAAAAGCGGAATTAGTAAATGAATTCCTGGAGGAAGCAAAACAATACGTAAGTACACCGGCAGCCGCAGAAACGGTGTTGAAACTCAAACCAGTGTACAAAGAAATAATAGAACTAGCAGAGAATATTTTCACATTAATACGGACTCGAAAGCAGGAAAATATGGCATTCGATATAAAAACGGCGACGTCATTACTGAAGACATATGACGGTAATTACGATGAAAACGAACCATTCATCGAGTCGATGGAGTTATTGGACGAATTGACTGCGGAAGACCAGAAAGCCATTATGATAAAATTTATAAAGGCGCGTATAACTGGCAAAGCCAAATACGCAATAACAGAAGAAACAAATACTGTGCAGTTAATTAAGAACAAATTAAGACAAAAATTCTCAACAAAAATATCATCAGATGCAATACTTGCACAATTAAAAACTTGCCAGCAAGGCGGTAGAAAACTAATGGACTTTTCAAATCAGGTGGAAAATTTGTCTAGGCAACTAACAAGAGCTTTTATATCGGAAAAGGTTGCAGTGGGAGAGGCAGCAGAAAGACTTGCAGAAAAATTTGCAATACAAACATTCACGAATAATGTTGCCAACTCCGAAACATCATTAATTCTAAAAGCCAGCAACCTGACATCGCTTTCGGAAATAACTACCAAAGCAATGACGGTAGACAAACCACAGGCAAATACTATCTTGCATTATAATGCAAGGCAAGGAAGAAATTCTGGAAGAAATTATTATCAAAATAGAAGAACGATGGGGAACGCACAAAATTTCAATAGATTTAGAAATAACTGGCCGAGACAATATCAGCCAAACACTACATGGCGGCAGAATACCAAAATCCAGAACAATGAACTGACCTAAAAGTAAAAGCTAAGTACTCAGCGCACCACTTGACCCCAACTTTCTTTCTCGGTGCATTCAGACAGAAATGCATGCGTAATCTTTTTTTCCCCTTCAACCGATCTTTCTTTTTAATCAATAGTTCGATTTCAGTGGCAGTCAGAGTTTGTTCTTAGATCGAAACGGGTAGTTGCCTCGCCTTCAAGATCCGTATTAATAGCGAATAGTAAAATATTATAACTTTGTTACCTCGGCTTTACAATTTATACCGAAGCGAATAATAAAGTGTTGTAATTTTAACCAACCGGTGTTTTAATTTTCGTTTACCTAAAAGTTCCCGGAGGAACATCATTAGTATTTACCTCGAAATCGGATAGGGTTAGCTCAAACAAAAAATGAACCACCGCAACGGGAAGGTTAACGTTTGTCTCGTAGGCATTTTTGTAATGATTCCGTCGTAAACAATTTTGAAAAAAAAAAAAAAAGATAAATTATATCAAAAAAAAATATATTTTTTAAAGATAGAAAAATTATATTAAAAAATGAAAAGAAAAAAAAATTATTAAATAGATAGATTTAATTTATTTATAAAAAAAAAAAAGAAGAAAAAATAAATAATAAAATTATTTGATAGATAAATTAAAATAAAAAAAAAAGAGCACTCATTTAAACTGTATAAAAAAAAAAAAAACATTTATTATTAAAAATTATATCAAAAAGAAAGTATATATTTTTTAGAGTACAGCATAAAAACCGAATAATTCTATCAAAATAACGCTATAAAAAAAAAAAAAAAAAAACACTCGTTTTTAATTATATAAAAAAGGAATAACTACATCAAAAAAAAAAATTTTTTTCGTTTATAATTGTAATAGATTGTAGAAAAATAGATAAATAAGTTATAGAAAAAGCACCCGTTTTGTACTAATAACAAAAAAATAATAATAATAATAATACTAAGAAATTACTGTAAGCTACGGACGCTGCCCGCGCAATATTTTTCTTGAGAGCCATTCCTCTTCAAAGAATGACTCTCTTTTTCACAGGGGGAAGGAATGTTGCATAGCGATACATATCGATAAATATCGATTATTATTATTATTATTCAAATTGTAACGATGGGTACCGCTATGCAACCAAACCCCCCTAGCCGGCAACAAGGGCAGACGAAATCCGGCCCAGGCGGCGAATCGGATTTCGATACGCCCGTGCAAAAATGCGCCGAGCCAGCGGCGTCACCGCTCGGCTCGTGGGAAGCGCAGCGGTTGGGGAAACGCACCCTGAGCGTGAGAACTGCGCCCTCAGCGCAATTCCTAAAGCGGCCGGCTGGGAACTTTACTTTTGGCTAAAAAAGTAAAGTCCAGTTGCTGTTAGGTCACGAGAAGGAATCAAAAAGCAAAAACGGTGGTTGTATTTAAGTGAAAGCACCGCGTTCGTTGAAGAATAAAGTCGGGCGAGTTAAAAGAAATATTGAAAAAAGAAAAACGCGAGTAACGTCGCGACCATAAGTTCGGTCACCCAGGGTGTCGTCCGGGGACTCCACAAAAAAGGAAAAACTTAGGCGTTAAGCGAGGCAAATGTAACAACGAAGCAATAAAAGTGAGTTTTATACGAGAACCATTGTTTGGTATTACAACAATACTGTCAAACGGAAAATTGTAAATGGTAACCCTACACTATGTGAAAATGCAAGCAAAATAATTATAATGAATTTAGAATTTCAGATCAAATCATTTTTTGAGTTAGACGGGGTTTTAAAAGCAACACTTAATAATATTGAATCACTTCGTAACTCTGATAACATTGATAATTTTGTCTGTAGTGAAATTTACAAAAGGAATTTTGGAAATTTGCCGTATGCACATGTAATACCATATTTTCTCTATTTTGATGATTATGGCATAAACAATCCACTTGGCAGCCACACATCAAACATTTGCATTGGATATTATATTTTTCCTACGATTCCACAGCATTTACTCTCAAAATTAGACTTTACATTTATATGCTGTTTCGTTAAATCTGAAGATATAAAGCATTTAGGAAATAATATTACTTTCTATCATTTAATTCAAAAACTTAAATTTTTAGAGGAAGTAGGTTTAGATATTGGTACAAATGAAGGAAGCGTAAGAGTTCACTTTGTCTTAAGTCTAATATTAGGCGACAATTTGGGACTTAACAGTATACTTGGTTTCGTTCAATCTTTCAATGCAAATAAATTCTGTAGATTATGTTCAGCAAATAAGTGGGAAACAAAAGCAAGTATTCAAGAAAATCCATTACTACTAAGAACAAAAGAAAGTTATGAAAGTGATGTCCTTCAAGACGATTTTCAGCAAACTGGAATTAAAGAAAATTGCATTTTTAATCAAATAGAAACTTTTCATGTGACTAATAATTATTCAGTGGATGTCATGCATGACATTTTAGAAGGTGTTTGCATTTACGATTTGTGCAACGTAATATTATCTCTTATTAAAGATGGAATTATATCGCTAGATACAATAAATAGTAGATAAAACTTTTTTCAATATGGTGAAACAGAGGTAGGCAACATTTCTCCGGATCTTCAATTGCACAGATTAAAAACTTTCAATATAAAAATAAAGAGTGTAAAGTGTGCAGTGGAAGTGAGAAGTGTCGTTAATTCGATTGAAATTTTGCAAAAACAGCGGTCAAATATGGGAAAATTGTTTGACAGCTGCGAAAATTTTTTGACAGTTTTGACAGTTGGAAAGATTTTTAAAAGTAGTATATCTCGAAAACTACTGGTTTGCGCCAAAAAATGTTTGCATATTCGCCCGTTTGGCATTAAATGGAATGTTTTTGCAAAGTTTCATTGAAATCGGTGATATTTCAGGGAGGTCGCCTTGTTCCAAAAATTTTTGAATATTGGCTCGTTTAGGGCTCAAAGGAGACTTCCTACAAAGTCTCATGAAAATCCGGAAAAATCACGTTAAATAGACTTGTTCCCCGAAAATATTAATTTTGGTCACAAGAAGTACATGTTGAATAATTGAAAAATTAAGGAACTCTGTACATACGTTGAATTTGAGTAAGTAGTATATGAGTTAATTAGATTGATTAAAAAAATTTAATTTGAATTGTATATGGGGAAATGTAGAGATTTAGAGTTGCTTAAACTAGTACAGCTGGTAAATCTGATGTAGTGGAGCACCCTCTGGCTCTCTAATCTAGTAGAAGTAGGCTACCGGCCAATCTGACTAATAAAGTTGAGTGGCTCACATTTGTAGTTTTACTAAACGCCCTCCAAAGAATAATACAATCATTAATATCCTTTCACCTTAAGGACCTACATATTTAATAAATTAATGCTAAACAAAGAAAATAGTTCCATTTTGAGGTACGCTCCGCTGTATAAAATTCTGATAGAACTAGTCATTTTTTCTTAAGTATTTAGTAAACTCAAAAATTTCAAGACAAAATAAAACAAAAGTATTTCTTTCTGAGGATTTTAGAGTGTTACTTAAAATGGAACTGCTGTCTTTCTATAGTTGGATTGCATCATGCTTAAAACAAGTGGAATTGTAATCACTGAAAATATTACTGAAAAGTAAGAAATTACATAAGTGATTCCCTGTAATGTACGATTGCAAGCCTTTCGAAGCAATTTACTAGTAGTTAATCGATGTTTTCAGGAAGAACCGCGCAATAATGAAATAAGCCCTTTCGTGTAATGTCTCTTGTAAGTATTTACCACCCTAGGACATCCACGTGTAAAAGTAATCGACTCTGTAATTGGTAATGTAAACTAGTAACATTACAAATCGACATTACTCAATCGATTCGTGCTTACATTTCCTACTGGGATGCCGTGCCCAATTTTTTTTTTTTTTTTTTTTTTTTTTTGTTTCACCGTCAGAAGTGTGTCGCGAATTTTTCTCTTTCGGTCGTAGCGAAATTAATTCTTACCGCAGAATCGCACAGACAAAATAAAAAGTGAAAATAAATAAATCCACAGTGCTCAATCAGCTGATCAACCGCTGTTACATCAGGATCTTTAAACGAACAGCAAACTCCACAGAACAGGCCAATTTTCTAAGAAATACCATAACACCAAATGTTCTTTACATAAAATATTAATTAGAGTCCATTTTAACCAAATGTTTTTTACAACAAAAATCAATTAGAGTCCTTTCCAGAGCACTTGTTAATTAACAACAAAAATCCATTAAAGCATTTCCTGAATTAACAACAGGTGTGCGCCAACTGAACACCACACACGGAGATTGCTTGACCATTCTTAGTATAAAAAGAGCTCGATCAGTTAAAGAGCAGTCAGTCAGTCAGAGAGAAAAGAAATAAGAATATAATAAATATAAGGTTCGTGGATTTTGTTGCGAGGATTGCGAAGTCTTAAAGTTTAAATAAAATCTAACTTCTACTAAAGAAAACTTGTGTTTTTATTTTAAACTTGTAATTGGCGCAGTCGGTAGGATCTGCGCAGCATCGCGAGTTCGCGTATTACGTGTAACATAAATTACAGTGACTAAAGTGCGATTAAAAGTGCTTCAAGTTTTATTTGCCGAATGTGCAACTAACAACGCCGAATTATTCAAAAGTTCTTAACCAAGTTGAAAATAAATTAAAGGCGCGAAAACCGTCTGAGTGCGTGACAAAAGTGCTCAGTAACCAAATAGAAAGCGTTGTGAAAGTGTTACACGAAGAACAGTGGTGAAAGTGCCCAGATCCACAAAAGGAAGTGAATCACGTCCCAGAAAATGGCTCTTTCAGGCAACATTCTGAGACCTCCAATGCTTGGAAACGGACAAGACGAACAGGAGCAACCACAACAAAATCCGCAGCCCCAACAAAACCTCAAGACCATCACGATAGACCCAATTAAATACGCCCACAAACTACCGACCTTCGATGGATCATTCACGAGTCTGAACTGCTTCATCGATGCAGTAGATACCCTAGTTCCCGTGCTTCGCCAGTACGATGTTCCATCGCAACGACTAATCGCCAACATCATCAAAACAAAAATCATCGGTAAGGCAGAAAAAATACTTAACATTAATAGTAACGCTTATGTATGGAGCGATATAAGAAAGGTTTTAATATCAAACTTTAGTGATAAGAAAAGTTCATACCAATTATTAGATGAATTAAAAAGCGTAACATTTCGAAATACTGTATTAGAATTTTATAACGAAATACAAGAAAAATTACAAAAACTAAATACAAAGTGTAAACTAGAACAAAGAGACGTAGACCTAGAATCAACAAAAAGAATAGCATTAGATGTCCTTAAACATAAAATGATGGAACCTGTAAGGAGTGTACTATTCAGTAGAAATCCTCAAACACTAGAAGAAGCACTCCAAATTTTAACAGAAGGAAACTATTTGGAATATAGGAATAAGAAATTTATAGAAAAAACACAGAACAGAAAGCCCCAAAAATTACATTATCCAGCACAAAATAACCCCCATAACTCCAACAATCATTCAAGACTATGGTATAACCAAAACAATCAGGATAATTTTCAAAATAACCACCAAAATAACTTTTCAAGAAAATTTCAGAATAACCAAAACTCTGTACAATCAAGAATTCGTAGGTTTGGTCGGCCCGAACCTATGGAAGTTGATTCCGAGCAATTCGTTCAAACAAACGCAAATTTTCAAATCAATGCCTCGGAAAACAATCAAAACTGCCCTATATCCGAATAGATTCGTACGGTACACCTTTAAGATTTTTAATAGATACCGGTGCTAGTATGAGTATCATAAAACCGGGTATCAGTCAAGCTCACTTAAAATTCAAAATAATTCCTACTAAGATTAACACAATTAATTCACAGTTGGAGATAAAAGAAGTCGTGAAAATTAAGCCATTCAAAGAGTTTGGTTGCAAAAACGAAAATCATCGCTTTGAATTTGTTGAGCAACACTTCTCTAACTTTTTCCACGGTCTGGTTGGCAATGATATATTCTCGATGTATAATGTTAAAATCGATTATGTATCAAAAGAATTGTCGATTGACGATAAAATTCTGCCAATTTTCTTCAACGAAGATGAAGAAAAAGACTACTACTCATATCCACGTATGGAAAATGAATTAGTCTGTTTCAACCACGAAAGAATTCCTTCTAAACGCATATTGGAAGAAATTCGAATCGAACATTTGAATCATGAAGAAACCGATAAATTAATTAAGGTTATAAAGCAATATCAAAATATTTTTTATCGAGAAGGTACTGATCTTACATTTACTCACAAAATAAAACATGAGATTAAAACAAAACATAACGAACCCATTTATTCGAAAACCTATCGATATCCTGAGATACATAAAAAGGAAGTTGAGAAGCAAATCAGTGAAATGTTGACTCAAGGAATAATTCGCCCAAGTGACTCACCATATTCATCACCAATCTGGGTAGTCCCTAAAAAATTGGACGCGTCTGGGAAGAAAAAGTGGAGAATTGTCGTTGACTATAGGAAACTGAATGAAATAACCATCGATGACAAATTTCCGATCCCAAACATAGATGATATTCTCGATAAGCTAGGAACAGCAATGTATTTTACATCACTCGATTTAGCAAAAGGATTTCATCAAATAGAAATTCATCCAAATGACATACCTAAAACTGCATTTTCAACAAATTTGGGACATTATGAATTCATAAGGATGCCATTCGGTTTAAAGAATGCACCTGCAACATTCCAACGGTTGATGAATAACATATTAAGAGACTACATAGGCAAAATATGCTTCGTGTATCTCGACGACATAATCATATTCAGTACAAGTCTGGAAGAACATATAAACTCTTTGGAGAAAATTTTTAAAAAATTGAAAGAAGCCAATCTTAAGATTCAATTAGATAAAAGTGAATTTATGAAGCATGAAACAGAATTTTTAGGACACATTGTAACCACAGAAGGAATTAAACCAAACCCAAAGAAGATCGAAGCTATAAGCAACTTTAAAATCCCAAAAACTCAAAAAGAAATAAAATCATTTTTAGGACTCGTAGGCTACTATAGAAAATTTATTAAAGATTTTGCAAAAATAGCAAAGCCTCTAACTTTGAAACTAAAAAAGGATAGTAAGATAAACATTAACGATTTAGAATACAAAAATAGCTTTGAAAAACTTAAGTTACTAATAATGTCAGAACCAATATTGAAATACCCTGATTTTAATAAAAAATTTGTCGTTACAACTGACGCCTCAAATTATGCCATTGGAGCAGTTTTATCCCAAGAAGGCCATCCTATTTGCTATGCGAGCAGAACACTTAACGATCACGAGGTAAAATACTCAACCATAGAAAAAGAACTATTAGCGATTGTATGGGCACTTAAATACTTCAGACCCTACATCTACGGATACAAGTTCATTATAAGAACTGATCATAAACCGTTGACTTGGATCGCAAACCTAAAAGAACCGAACCCAAAATTGCAAAGATGGAAAATTCAGCTCGAAGAATACAACTATGAAATTGAGTATATCAAAGGTAAGGAAAACGTTGTTGCGGATCAACTATCACGACCAATTATGATGAATGAAAAAGAAAACAACGAGGAAGGAAATAACGAAGAAAATGCATCTTTGCAGGGAACATGTCACAGTGCAGACGAAGATAATTCACAATATATTCCAATAAGCGAAAAACCTCTTAATCTTTATAAAACACAAATAATTATCAAACAAGGAAAAGAAAATCAAATCACAAAAGAAAAGCACTTCGGAAAGATAAGGAAAACTTTCGTTTCGCAAAACGTCGATAATAATTACCTAAATTATATTTTAAAAAATCATTTACCTATCAAAGGTCTTGTAGGAATCTATGTTTCAGATGAGAGAATATTTTGCAGATTTCAAGACGAATACATAAAATGGAAATCCACTCATAATACGGTCAGGTTAGTAAAATGTTCATACATTTTATTCGACTGTGATGATAAAGAAACATTACATGAAGAAATATGGAGAGAGCATTATAGAAATAATCACAGAGGTATAGAAGAAATTTACGCAAATATTCGACTAAAATATTA